>CM044305.1:25051693-25768796 GCA_024291935.2 Okapia johnstoni | reverse complement strand
TCTTGAAATGTTTCTCATTAAATTATGGAAAAATATTACAATAAATAAAGGAAAGGAATGCCTCTAGTACCAGCTTCTATTTGCTCAATTATTGCAGTACCAAAAGTGAATTATTGCACAGTTAACTCAGAGGCAATATTATAGCCATTATGTTATAAAACAGATGAGTTGCAATCTCCCCCCCCCAAAAAAAAGGTACAGCATAGGTCCTTTGAAAGTGAAATACCTTTTTTCTTCTGCTTCATTTAAATGCATACTAACCCCAATTTTTGAAAGTTCTTGCTAATGATGGGCCCAACTTTATATTAAGAACTGCAAAGTAAATCTTATCCAATTACTTTATTCAGGGGAGTCATTAAATGGAAGTACCTCTGGAATTTTGGAAGGCATGTACTGCCAATTAGCTGAAAGCACTACTCAATGTCCTTTCTAGTGTATTTTTAATTGAAGACAACCTGTGCAGATAAGGTGAGAAGTTGTTACTTAGTGGTACTTGTTAGGATGGGATCAAGGGTGGGGAAGACGGTTATCTATATCCTTTCTCCCCTTACAAAGAATGGTACTTAATACATCCAAAGCACATAGGCAGACAAGATTAAAGATGTACTTATCATGAACCAAAAGAATTGTTCAAGAGTAAAAAATGGAAGCAGCTTGAAGCTCCTCAAGTAGACAGGCTTTTTTTTTTCCATATGGCATTAAGTCCATTAATGTTTAAAATCCTATGGAATATACCTCTATGAGCATATATATAAGTATTCTACAATACATAAGTTTTTAACAACGAGGCAGGTATTTGAATAATTTATCTCCCCCACCTGGTGGCTCAGACAGTAAAGCATCTGCCTACAATGCGGGAGACCCAGGTTCAATCCCTGGGTCAGGAAGATCTCCTGGAGAACAAAATGGCAACCCACTCCAGTATTCTTGCCTGGGAAATCCCATGGACAGAGGAGACTGAGGGGCTACAGTCCATGGGGTTGCAAAGAGTCGGACACAACTGAGCAGCTTCACTTACTGCATAAATCATTAAAGATCTAAAGGACACAATCACCTATTAAGTGCAAGGCTCTCTGATATGCTCTGAAAAGTATGGCAGTTAACCCCACCCAAATCCTACTTTACAAGAACTTTTTTGATAAGACACAGATAAATAGTTACAATGCCATGGAGAAGGGCCTCTCAAGAACGAGTCGGACATGACTGAAGCAACTGAGCATGCAGTGCCATGGAGAACAGTACCTCCCACCAAACAACAGCTGATGAAAGTATTATGACAATTCTTAGTTTGGAAATGTATTAGAAAATTTTCAGATTCATTAAGATGCTTAGTTAATAAACTATCAAAACTGTCATGTGATTTAAATGATCAATTTTCAAAAGTTTTAGGATACTCTATTAGAAAACACATTAAGCATTCAAACAGTATTTTTTGATGATTCAGAAAGAATTACAGGATTGTTGCATTGCCTCAGAATAACTTATATGCATATTAATTAACCCTGTGTAAAAAGTCTTGATTCTTCCAAGTTAGGAGTCAGAAGCATTGTCTCCAGATTGTTTAGGCTGAGTTGGTTAGAGATGGTATAACTGAGCTACTTTGTCTAAGGCAGTAACTCTTACTTTGCTTAGTCACTCAGTCGTGTCTGACTCTTTGTGACCCCATGGACTGTAGCCCACCAGGCTCCTCTGCCCATGGGGATTCTCCAGGCAAGAAAACTGGAGTGGATTGCCATGCCCTCCTCCAGAGGATCTTCCCAACCCTGGGATCGAACCAAAGTCTCCCAGATTACAGGCAGATTCCTTACCATCTGAGCCACAAAGGAGAGGCAGTTTTCCCCTCCAGGAGACATTTGGCAATGTCTGCAGGTACTTTTAATTGTCACAGCTGAATTTTAGAAGGTTAAGGCCAGGTATGCTGCTAAATATCTTACAATGCACAGGGTAGTTCTCCTTTGCACAGCAAAGAATTATCTGGTCCAAAATGTCTGTAGTGCTGGGGTTAAAAACGCTGGTCTAATATAGTGCTTAGTCCCCTTTCCTGAACTTCTACCCTCTTTCATAGTAATCTAAAATGACTAAGAAATTAAAAAATCATTTTTTCATTTTTACGTGCTTTAAAATAATGGAGTGGTTTCAATTAGTTAGTATACTTATTATATCATAAAACATTGATAAAATAAATATTGTTTACTTATTCAAGCTTTATTATAGCTTATATTAGTGTATTATTTAAGATTTTGTAACATTCATTTAATATACTTTATAATAGTATTCTTTATATAAGACAGATGTTTTACTCTTTGCATTTTCACAACTTTTAACTCTACCCAAGAAGAAGTATAAATTATCAATTAATATGTTTTTGAATGATATGCTGAGTTTGAGAACGAAATATCCATGAAACTGTAGACTAAAATTTAACTGTTATATAAAGTCAAAGAAAAAACTGATTTTGTGACCAGATATTTGAAATTTTTTACCTTTTAACTTCACTAAAACTTAGCTGATTTTTCTTTTCCTTTTGGTCTCTAAACCATGAGATAAGAGAGATTGAAGATGACATTTTCAAGCACATTTTGCAAATTACATTTTGAGCAACAGTTGAGCGCAGTTTCTTTTTTTTTTTTTGTAGTTATTTGCTATTTTGGGGCTGCACTGCGTGTTTGTTGCTGCCTGCAGACTTCTCATGGCAGTGGCTTCTCTTGTTGCAGAGCACGGGCCCTAGGTGCACGAGCTTCAATAGTTGTGGTGCATGTGGCTTAGTTGCTAGGCAGCATGTGGGATCTTGCTGGACCAGGGATCAAACCTGTGTCCTCTGCATTGGCAGGAGGATTCTTATCCACTGCACTACCAGGAAAGTCCTGAGCAAGTTTCGCTCTGAGATTTTTATTTAATTCATAGATGGTAAAGAGTTGGAGGATGACCCAGGCTGTCAAGTTCGAGTCTTCCAGTTAGGATACTACACAAAAACAGGTTCTCCAAGTTTGCTGCACATTTGATTTACCAGAGCAACTGTTAAGAATTCAGATTCCCAGCGTGGTGAATTCAGCCTTTTTATCAGGAAACTCATACTCTAGCTGGGGAGAGAGAAGAGAAAGTTAGTAAGAGAAGTGTGTGTAAGACTTACGATACAGCAGAATAAGAAGTTTGATAACTGTCAAGTGGGATCAGGCAAGGCTTTTTAGAGGAGGCAACACATGAGTTGGGTTTCAAAGGCTGAGTGGAAATTCACTGGTTGAAATAAACTCCTTAAGAGGAATTATTTCAATAGAACTGGCCATAAGACTAGAAATAAGTGCTGTGCAAAATCAATACTATCTGTCAATTTACTTGGTGTACTTCGCTCTCACCTTCAGGAAACAAAATCAGAAATAGAGTAAAAAAATTTTGAATCTATTTTTTAATCTCTTAAAATGACTTATTTCAAGGAGGAAATTTAATATAATAAAGGAGAATTCCACCCCCGCCCCTGCCAAAAGTGTATTATGTTTGAACTTGATGATTCAAAATTTGGATTTCTATATTGGTGATGTCTTTTATTTTTTAAGATATTAATCATAAAATGTCCTTCCTGCTGACTTTAACAAACTTAAATGAATAAAATACAAAAGTAGTTTTTATCATACTAGGCTCAGATGGTAAACAATCTGCCGGCAATGGAAAAGACTGGGGTTCAATCCCTGCGTAGGGAAGTTCCCCTGGAGAAGCAAATGGCAACCCACTCCAGTATTATTATCTGGAGAATTCCATGGACATAGAAGCCTGGTGGGCTACAGCCCATGGGACACAACTGAGCAACTAACACTTTCAGTTTCACTTCCATGCTATAGTGAGTTTATTGAACTAAAACAGAACGATGGTCAGTGAAAAATAAGTCCTTGATTACAAATGCCTTGAGAAGAGGCTCTCTCTCTGGTTGTACCATCAAATCAGAGAAAATTTTCTAATTAATTGTTGACTTGTAAAATGAAAACTATAATATCTGTGGGGCCATCTTTGTTCTCTTAATTTTTCTAGAGCAGCTCTATCCAAAAGAAATGTGAATTACATATGTCATTTAAAATTTTCTGGTAGCTACACTAAAAATAAACATAAAGAGGAGAAATTAATCTTTAATAATGTTTTATGTAAACCCATATACCTAAAACATTATCATTTTAACATGTAATCATTATAAAAGTTATTAATTTAATGAGATATTCTTTTTTTTCCATATTAAGTATTTAAAATCTGGGAGTGGTAGCTTAGATGGTAGAGTCTGCCTGCAATGCAGGACACTAGGGTTCCATCCCTGGGTCAGGAAGATCCCCTGGAGAAGGGAATGGCAACCCATTCCAGTATTCTTGCCTGGAGAATTCCATGGACAGAAGATCCTGGAAGGCTACAGTCCATAACGTCGCAAGAGTTGAACACGACTGAGTGGCTAACACACACACACAAAGTCTGGGATGTTTTACTCAGATAGCACACCTCATTTCAGACCAGCCATATATCAAGTGTTTGGTAGCCATATGTGACCAGTGGTTACCACACTACAAAGTACAGTTCCAGAGATCCCCATTAATCCCCAAAGAAAAGAACTTCTAGTAGTCTTTCACGGCTAAGTAATTCTTCACTGCTAACCTTGGGCGCATTTCCAAAGGTAGTCTACAGATTTTAAACTTTCTATCTTAACATCTCTGAGGGCTTCAGTTTAATGCCATAGTATTCGTAAAGAATGTCGGACATTCTTTTTTTTACAGAATCCCCTGAAAGAGCAATTAGAAGTTTATGATGCACATAATGGAGAATACAGGTCATTTTCCAAGCCTGTTTTAGAAGCACAAAAACCGTAGTCATTTATCACTTCTGAGAATACTGCCTTGAGTATGTCTTTGCTTGGGAATTGGTGATATGGTGAGAACTTCATGATAAGAAAGCAGTCTTTAAGGACAAGATTAAAAACAAGATACCAGACTAAAATTGATAACAGGAATGAAAGATTTTTTAAAAATGGAAACCTGACTTAGATCATCCATAGGGGTACATTCAGGAAACACTAGTTTGAAAAGAAATCCCACATTTGTTAATTTACTGAAAGTTCCTTGACTCCTAGCAAGTTAACTAGAGACGTCCCTTGTGGCTGGACTCTGGCTTGATTTTCAGGTAAACCTATCTACCTTTGCAAAGCCACTGGGACATTTTTTGCATCGGGAGAATCATTTAGAGCCATTCAAAGTAAAATTAAAGTTTCAACACTTTGGAAAAAACTATTAATGAGCGATCAGACACCTGACCTCAAGATTACTTGTGAATTGTGAATCAGCAAAATAAACTCAAATGTTCATTTGCTAAAGGGAATGGCTACGCACTCCCATTTTCTTGCCTGCAGAATTCCATGGACAGAGGAGCCTGGGGGGCTACAGTCCATGCGGTCGCAGAGTCGGACATAGCCTGTCAATTATCAGGTGTCTTCTACTTCATAAGTAGTCTTCCCCCACGCCCCCAAGGTTAGTTTATAATTCAGATGTTTGGGATTTGAAATAAATTTTCCATAGGAGGAAATATTATAAATAATAATACATTTTCTAAGCTATCTAATTTTTAATCTGCCTGTATGCATTACTCAACTGTCATTTATAATAGTTTTTCCCCAAGTGTGCACTTGCCACTAGAATAACAAAAGTGGAGCATTGTTACATGGTACATGATTTGATACTTTAAAAATTTTAATGGTTAAGTATTTATTTAATCTGCTTTAGAAAATGTGGCTAGTTCCAGAAACAGTTGCTTTTAAGATCTCATTGCTTAGAATGAGACTAAGTAAAATAAAATGGGCCAGTGCAAGTCAACTTAAAGAAAAATGTCCAGTAAAGAAGTGGACAAACTTGGAAGTAGTTGTGAAGGTGATCTGTGAAACTGATTACAGTTGTTTCACTCATGAAAAATGCCTGCAGAGCTTCAGTTAAGAATGCCAGGAACTTATTTCTTTCCTGTGATGTCTATTGCCTCCTTCCTTCCCACTCCCAGTTCCTTCTTCCTATGACTTCTATCCCCTTTCCTTTTCTGATTTAAAAGGAATAGGAACTCCAGAAAGGTGGGAAGATGGCAGGAAGGAAATGGGATGAATAGGTCTTGGAATGATAAAATAGCTCAGCCTTGAGGGTTAGAGAAGTCTTCCATGATATCTAAACTGAGGCCTAAAAGATGAGTTTCTCAGGTGGGGGTAAGGCAGTGTGAGGAGCATTCTGAGCTGGGCAACATACCATTCACAGCTCTAAAATCATGGGAAAGTGATTTTGAGACAATCACACCTTGATAAGGGCTTCCCTTGTGGCTCAGCTGGTAAACAATCCACCTGCAATGTTGGAGACCTGGGTTCCATCCCTGGGTTGGGAATATTCCCCTGGAGAAGGGAAAGACTACCCATAAAGGCTTCCAGCTTTGGTCTAGAAGCTGGGCAAGCAGAAGCGCCTTGATAAAACTGAAGTTTGGATTGGGAGAGATGAAGCTGGAAAGTTAGCAAGGGTCAGAAAGGATTTTTTAGTTGGGTAACAGTGGTAAACAACTTAAGTTTCTTTGTTTGTTAAGCAGAGGAGTGTCTTTATATTGAACGAAAATTGGCATGAGGTGGGAGGATGCATGGCCAGGCCACTCAAGATGGCTGTTGTCTTGCTCTCTGTCCAACCCCCCCCACCCCTGCCCAACAGTGCCTGCCTCACCAGTATCTAACACACAGTTCTGACCTTCCCACACACTTTCCCCAGGCCCCAGTTGACAGCTGTTCTCATCAAAGGAGCTGTGAGGGGCGTGCCCTTTCCTGGTTTCCCTGGTAACTAATGAGCCCATCTGAGGTCAATTCCCTTATAACTGGTAATCTCCCCTCCCCCACCCCTGGGAGCAAAGACTGCCGCCATGGTCTGCCCGCAGATCGGCCTGCTGCACGCACTGGGGTGTCACTCCAGGACCTCGTTTCAGACAGGTAAGCTTCCCCCATCCATTAACCCAGTGATGTCTCTGTCGCTGACTCTGGGCCCTTTCTTTAGTCTGGAAGCTGGGCAAGTAAAAGCCTTGGAAGCTGGCCAGGTGCAGCCCAACACAGGAGCATGAGGTCTAAGACAAAAATATCCTTCACTAGAGTACTAATGAAATCCAGACAGGACACAGTGGTGTGTAATTGTGGTAGAGAGAGGTGAACTGATCCCAGAGTTGGTGTGTTGTTTTTGAACCTAGACTTAGCCGTATTTTGCAATGGATTAAGTGGGAGGTTAAGGGGAAGGTAGAAGCAAGTGTTTCTGGTTTGGACAGCTAGAAATGTTTATTAAAGTGAGGAACCCATGGCTGAAAGTATGTTGAAAGGGGCAGAGTGTTTTAGTTGTACCCAGGAGTTAATTTATAGAGGTGACTGAGTGACAACAAAGGAAGTTTTATTACTCGCAGTTCCCAAAGAACACACAACACAATGTGGGGCTTCACAGGGAAGGATCAGAGTCATTCAGGAGGCAGAAGGAGCAAAGGAGAAAGTTTGGTTTCTCTTGTAATGTGGTTTCTCTGAAAAGGAATGGGTGAGGCAGGCTATGCGAGTTTAAGCAAGTTGTTTAGGATTGGATAGCTTGAGTAATTTCAGCAGGCTCTAGGATATGGAAGTGGTCTCCAGTTATACAGTACCTGGTTCTGGAAATATTGGCTTGGTGTGTGAAAGTTAGATAAAAGAGGTGGCTAGGGACATGGGCTTTGGGTTGGTTGGTTTGCATATAAAAGGCAGCCTCCAAGGGGAGTCATTTGCTTCTCTTGGAGTTAGCTAGTCTTGGGATGGGCAGTCTCTCCCTGGCCAATGAAGCTCCCAAGATGTCAAAGTGTCATAAAATATAGAAAATTTTAAAACATGACTAATACCAGGCTCAACTGGAATTCCATCACCTCCACTAGCTTTGTTCGTAGTGATGCTTCCTAAGGCCCACTTGACTTCATATTCCAGGATGTCTGGCTCTAGGTGAGTGATCATACCATTGTGATTATCTGGGTCGTGAAGATCTTTTTTGTACAGGTCTTCTGTGTATTCTTGCCACCTCTTCTTAATATCTTCTGCTTCTCTTAGGTCCATAACATTTCTGTTCTTTATTGAGTCTATCTTTGCATGAAATGTTCCCTTGGTATCTCTAATTTTCTTGACGAGCTCTCTAGTCTTTCCCATTCTATTGTTTTTCTCTATTTCTTTGCACTGATCACTGAGAAAGGCAGAGACATTACTTTGCCAACAAAGGTCCATCTAGTTAAAGCTATGGTTTTTCCAGTAGTCATGTATGGATGTGAGAGTTGGACTGTAAAGAAAACTGAGCACCGAAGAATTGATGCTTTTGAACTGTGGTGTTGGAGAAGACTCTTGAGCATCCCTTGGACTGCAAGGAAATCCAACCAGTCAATCCTAAAGGAGGATTGGAAGGGCTGATGTTAAAGCTGAAACTCCAATACTTTGGCCACCTGATGCTGGGAAAGATTGAAGGATAGAGAAGAAGGGGATGACAGAGGATGAGATGGTTGGATGGCATCACCAACTCAATGGACATGAGTTTGAGTAAACTCCGGGAGTTGGTGATGAACAGGGAGGCCTGGCTCACTGCAGTCCATGGAGTCGCAAAGAGTCAGACACAACTGAGTGACTGAACTGAAAACAAGGCTATATGTTATGTATCATTTAGGACAGTGGTTTTCAACATTAGCTCCATTTGAATCACTTGGAAAACTTGTCAACATGCAGATGACCAACTTTCACCCTCCAACTTTCACCCTCCAAGTTTCTGATTCTAGAGGTCTGGGAAGGGCATAGTGAATTTACTTGTCTAAAAAGTTGTCTTGCTGCTGCAGCAGCTGGTGAGAGACCACACTTTAAGGACACTGAGGTCCATAAAAGAGACCCAGAAAAACTTCAGAAGGGCCATAGGAAGCCAAGCAGAGAAGATATTCACTGCCAAAATGAGAGGCACTTGTGAATGATTTAACTGATGTTACCAGCATGCATTGGGCTTCCCAGGTGGCTCAGAGGTAAAGAATCTGCTTGCCAATGCAGTAGACACGGGTTTGATCCTCGGATCAGGAAGATCCCCTGGAGAAGAGAATGGCAACCCACTCCAATATTCTTGTCTGGAGGATTCCATGGACAGAGGAGCCTGCCGGGGCTACAGTCCATGTGGTCACAAAGAGTCGGACACAACTGAGCACACACACACACACACACACACACCAGCATGAATTAACTGCTCCAGAATTATTTCTATTAGTTAAAGGCATGTTTTAATAAACAACTGAAGTAATGCAGCTGATTTTTTTTAACAAAAAAGTTAAATGTGTTAATTAGATTTTAAAATAGTCACCTTCAGCTATGGAATTATTCCTGGGATTTTGTTGCCATTTAAACAGTTTTGATACTCTTGGTGGGGAGGGGGCATCATTTTCAGTAGTATGGTTTCTTCTTTTTTAATGTCCTCAGAGATATCATATTTTTATATTTTGAAGTGGGTTTGATTTTTTTAGTATTAAAAGCCTGTTATGGTTTATAAATTAAAGAAATCATAAACCTAGATCCAATCAATTTTGAAAATAAAAATGTAGATACCTACTAAAATTTCTTACATTGTTGGAAACTGTCTTTGAAGACAGTTTCAAAAGAGGAGTTTAATTCTTAAGGTATAACGTTACTGAATACATTAATAGACAACATTCATTTGAATGACTGTGTTCTTGGTCAGTTTGTTTTCAAAGTCTTCTTTCCTTATAGTCATCTCATAGATGCATGTACAGATAGAAATTTCTCAGAATGGCTCTGAGAAATATCTTGACTTAAACTGCATTGATTCTGAGATTCATGGTACATGGAGACTATCTGGTGACAACCTTGTCAGCCTGTTTTCGGAGAACTCCAAACCCCATTCAAAAGATTTCCCCAGGCTATTCTGTGATCAAGGCTGTAGACAGGAAATGTCAGAGGAAGATTTTCCAAGGATAACATTTTCATATAAAGCATTTTCCTCCTGTTGGAAATTAGTTTATTGAATGCAAGGTGTTAGTTTCTCTTTATAAGTAGTTTTTCATATTAATATAATTGCCTATGGCAGTTGTGTCAGAAAGGAATTGTCCCTCAAACTAGTACATGGAAAGAAGAGTTCTGAGATTTGGCATATAGTTTTTCAAAATGTACTGTTTCAAATATGATATGCTATTTCAGGTCCTCTTCAGTCATTTTCAGGAACTTCTTAACTTCTGATTCCTTTGTATATGTATTTTATCTAATCCATGTCCTGAGATTCCTTTAGGTCTGGAATTCTACCTTTTTTTTATGAGCAGAAAACTTGGTTTTATTTATTCCCCTGACATAGTTCTGTTTCAGATATATCAATTATAGGCTATACATCCATTATTTTAGGGTAAACTTATAGATGCATCAAAACTAGTTGAGGACCTGTTAAAACACAGATTGAAGGGTCCCATTGCTAGAAATTTTCTTTATTGACTTTTGCCACTAAAAGACATTTCAGTGGAGAAACAGAAAAAGCTGTAATTGATTCTGTGGAGCCTGAAGATTTCTAACCAATTCCCAGGGAATGTCATTGTTGCTGGTGGAGAACCACACTTGGTAAACCACTAATTGAAACACCATTTTAGCATTTAGGCCAGTAAAGTCTCCTACATAATGAGACCTAAGAAGTTATTTTTGTTTAATTTGGTCAGTCGTGTCTTGTAGGCTAAATTAGCACCAGCAAAGTTGAGGTTCAATTTGTGTTCCTAGCAGTTGTAAGGGGTACTCTGAAAATAGCTGAGATTGGTTTTAGAGGTGGGGAGGAGCAGGGAGAAAGAAAACAATTTCTTAAGCCAAGCATTCAGTTGTTCACTGGGAGACAGGGAGGAACTAGAAATTTCTTAGACTGGTTCAGCAAGGCAGGTCCCTTAGTCACAAAGGAGAGACTTACAAATGGCTTACCGGGGGTGATTGCCTCAGATGGCACCCAGGAGCCTAGAAGGATTCATGACTTCCCCTTCAAACATGATTCATATCTTCTTTCACTCATGTTACTTCTCTTTGAGGATCTAGACTTTCTGAGCCCTGTGCTTGGCTGACCATGGTCTTGTCCTCTTGAGTGGACATTCTCATTGGGAAAAGAGCTGATAAATTTGTGATTTATATTCTTTTTAAATTCTTTTTGGTTTTTTGATTTTTACAATGTTGTGTTGGTTTCTGCCATACAATAACATGAAACTGAAACTTGCTCAGTCGTGTCCGACTCTTTGCGACCCCATGGACTATACAGTCCATGGAATTCTCCAGGCCAGAATACTGGAGTGGTTAGCCTTTCCCTTCTCCAGAGAATCTTCCCAACCCAGGGATCGAACCCATGTCTCCCGCATTGCAGGCAGATTCTTTACCACCTGAGCCACAAGGGAAGCCCTACAATAACGTGAGTCAGCCATAATTATACATGCATCGCCTCTCTCCCCTCCCCCCATATGTTTGTTCTTAAAAAATCACTCTAGCTACCATGAGGATAGTAAAGTATAGAAGGTGCAGGAATATAGTTAATGCCCTGCTTTGCATTCCATCCCCTCAGACCTTTGTTCTGTCAGAAATCCCCTTCTTTTGTCAGTTTTGAGTCCCCTTCCTTCTGATCCTTTGCTGTCAGTTTACCGTTTGCTACCCTTCATGTTAATAAAAACACAGCCGGCCAACTCCTCTTGGTTACCCACAGTTCACTTTTCAACCCACACTCTCAGGCTATTACTTCTGTATGCCAGGCAAACTGCTTTCCTTAAGAAAACCAATGTCCTACCCTTTTCCAGATTGCCTGAGTCAGCCGCTCTGTGTAATTCATTTCTTCTTTAGTTCTTTGACATCCTCTTACCCAGGTTTCTATTCTGACCTATCTGCCAGTCTTTCTACCAGGTGAGACTTATGGAAAAGTCAGTCTCTGTCTTTTCCATAAGTATGGAGGCTCCCCATATCCCATCCTTAGCCCTTCCTCACTTTCCATCCCCCGTCACTTGCCTGATCTCATCTTCATCCAAAGCTCCATTTTGGGCCTTTAAGCAGATAACTCCCAAGTCATCATCTGCTTCCTGTATCTTTCTCTTGGCCATCTCATATTTATTTCTGCAACTTCTCAGTGAACTTTCATGTTTGTACCACAGGACTAATAAGCACAGGTAGGGTATACTTGGTAGTGTCTGTTCTGAATTCTTGGGCTTTTGCTACAGCAGATGTTAAACATTTTGAGCCTTACCCCAGTCCATAGTCATTTCAAAATTAGCATGTCCCAAACTGAAATTCCCAGAAAATCTAGACATTTGCTTCTATTCCCTATTTCAGAAAATGGCGACACTGTTTACCCAATTTTCTGAGCCAGAAGTCTCCAGCTCCAGCCAGATTTCTCGCTCTCTCTTTTTTTTTTTTTTTAGATTTCTCTCTTCTGTACACACATCTACATTGACACGAAATTTTACTAAAAACTCTCATAAAATAGATTTTTCTCTATGACTATCCCTCATTTCAGATTATTATCACTGTGGAGTCAAGTACATGCCTGATTCATATCCTGTAGCCAGCCTTAGGCAAATGTCTTAATTTCTTCTAGCCTCAGTTTCCTCATAAAATTTCTACTTCTTTGGCTTTCTGAGAAGATGAAATGAGATGATTCATTTGTCAATTTTTGCTTCTGTTACTGATGCTTTTAGTGTCATATCCATGGAATCAGTGCCAAAACGAGTGTCATGAAGCTTTTTTCCATGTTTTATTTTAGGAACTTTACAGTTTCAGGTCTTAGATTTACATCTTTACTCCATTTTGAATCTTTTTTTGTAGTGCTAGAAAAGGGTCCAATTTCATTCTTCCACGTGTGGCTATCCAGTTTTCCCATCACCAATTGTTAAAGACACTATCCTTTTCCCATTGAGTATTTTTGGCACCCTTGTGGAAGAAACATACAGATTTATTTCTGGACTCTGTTATGTTCCCTTGGCCTATATGTCTGTTTGTATGCCAGTACATGTTGTTTCATATGAATTTTAGAATTTTTCCAATTGTAAGAAATGCCACTGGAGTTTTGATAGGGATTATATTGAATCTGTTGATTGCTTTGGGCAGTATGGACATCTTAATGATATCAAAGTCTTCCAGTACATGAGCACGGCATGTTTTTTTATTTGTGTATTCTTTATTTTCTTTCATTAATGTTTTAAGTGTACAAGCCCTTCACTTCCTTAGTCAAGTTATGCCTGAGTGTTTTATTCTTTCGATGGCTATCACAAATAGAATTGTTTTTCCATGTTTCCTTTTTAGATGGTTTATTAGTGTATAGGGGCACAACTGATTTGTGTGTGTCGATTTTGTATCCTACAATTTTGCTGAGATTACCCCACAGAAAGTCAGGGACATAAAATGCAATCAGTGAAGATTGGTCAGTACGATTTGTTGTCAGTGGTTTTATTGCTATTAGTCTCACTTAGAAAACTGCAGTAGCCTCTTAACTGGTCTTCCTGCATCTAGTTCAGTTCCCCAGTAAGAATCATCTAACATGAAGGCTGACCCTGTTCAGTCCATACCCATGTTTGAAACTCTTCTGTACCCTCAAGATAAACTCCCACATTCTTGGAGTAGCATTCAAGGACATTCATAATCTAGTTTCTCCATGGCCCCATTTCCTTGACTCCCCATAAAGGAGATATGTAGCCAAAAAAATCAAAGCTACCTAGTCATTACTCACTGTCTGTCTCCAGACTTCTATCTGCTGGGAAGACCTTCCACCTAACCTCACCTCCTCGGCCCAGATGTTGTTGTTGTTCTTACAGTCGCTCAGTCATGTCCAACTCTTTGCGACCCAATGGACTACAGCATGCCAGGCTTCCCCGTCCTTCACTATCTCCCAGAGTTTGCTCAGATTCATGTCCATTGAGTCAGTGATGCTATCAGCCCAAATAATTCTTATTTATTCTTTGAAATAATCTCAAGCTCCAGAGTAGACTTCTCATCCACAGGGGATCCCATATCTCTCAATTAGTAAGTTATACAGGATAAGCATGCCCCCCCCACAAGCTGTTAAGTAAATATTTCAAAGTTAAATGGTTAATAATCATATTTACAGGAAGAAAACATGGCAACAAAGTGGTGGCACTTGTATAAAAATACAAACGGATATAAGATTTTCAACTCAGTATTATTTTTTCTAGCATTTTAATATTAAAATGTTTGATCATGTAGCAAAATTGAAAGAATTTTACAGTGAACATTTGTATAGCCACCACCTATATCTTGCAATTAACATTTTACTGTGCTTGCTTTATAGTATACCCATCCATCTATCCAACCCTCTTTATATGAGTAATTTTTGGTTTTGTAAGTTGTCTTTCAAAAAAATAACATGATTTTTTTTTGTTTCTAACATGGTAGAGCAAAATAAAATTGTTAAAACAATATAAGTTGTAGTGTTTTCTGAATCAGTCCATTTAAGTGTCCATTAAAAATAGTACTGGGGATTATAAAACATGTTTTATTAATACTCTACTATACATGATTATATGTGGACCATTAACCAGAATTGTTACAATTAAGGGGACTGGGTTTGCGAATATAGAAAAAGCCTAAAGTTTTCTTTTCCAGTGAAATGTTTTGTGAGGACTAGTCCTTGTACAAAATTTAATTTTGACCTATATTTTGTTTAGTGCACTATGGGTTAAGCTGCACCATGATACGCTACATAGATATGGCAGTTTTGAAATTGGATTATTGTAGTTCCTTTCACATGAAATCCCCGGTAATACTTGAATTTGTATCCATTACCATTTTAAAGAAAATTCTCAGACTAGCAGATGACAACTGAGAAGAAAAATCAACATGGCAAGCCCCCTTCAAGCCAATCAACATATAGTCAATGTGTCCTTGTAAATTAGTAAAGTGCAGCTTTCCAGTCACAGCATGACTTTATATGGTGCCATAGTATTCCTAAAATGGGAATACAACATCTTCCATATAAAAGTTTGCTTTACGTTTCCATGACACTTAGTGCACTGTAATAACCATATTATTCAGTTACAGAATTAGTGGCACACCACTGTGGATGGTTCAGTTCACATTGTGATTACTCATTCCACAACAGTCTTGAGGGTTTACCACGTGAAAAGGAAATTACAGTTAGGTAGTATGTGGCAGAAGTTCACCAACAGATGATCTGTGAGGATTTCCTTAATCAGCAGATAAATATAGTGAGTGAAAGAGGGAAGGAGAAAACAAAGAACTAATGTAAGCTTGTTACCTTCCTTTCTTAGGAAAGCTTGCCCTTTATTTTGAAATTATGTCCATCTGACTTTATTATTTGTTAAAATGTCCCTTCCTTTAAAATATGGTAACAGTATATGCTGGGATTTGTGTTAATAGTTTACCTGGAAAAATTATCATTTGGTAACTGTTAGTTATCTATTAGCCACAATAAAGCTGTGTATCAGACAAAGGTCAGTAGCTTAAAGCAGTAAGTATTTTTAAATGTTGCATTGAAGTATATTTGATTTACAATACTGTGTTAGTTTCAGGTGTACAGCACAGTGATTCAGTTATATATATAGTAGTAAAGAATCCGCCTCCCAATTCAGGAGATGCAGGAAACATGGGATCGATCCCTGGGTTGGGAAGATCCCCTGGAGGAGGAAATGGCAACTCACTCCAGTATTCTTTCTTGGAGAATCCCATGGACAGAGGAGCCTGGCAGGCTCTAGTCCATGGAGTCGCAAAGAGTCAGACATGACTGAAGTAACTGAACATGCATGCATATATATGCTACTATTTCTGGAACTGAATAACATGGTCATTATAGTGTATGTTAATCTTTTCCTGTCCCAGTAGTGTGCGTATGTTAGTCCCAACCTCCTAATTTAACCCTTCCCTAACCCCTATTTCCCCTTTGGTAACTATAAGCTTGTTTTCTATGTCTGTGAGTCTCTTTCTGTTTTGTAAATAAGTTCATTTGTATCATTTTTTAAGATTACACATATAAGCAGTGTTCACATAGTCAGTCATGTCTGACTCTGCGACCCCATGAGCTGCAGCATGCCAGGCTTTCCTGTCATACTTGTCTTTCTTTGGGCTTACTTCACTTAGTATGATAATCTCTAGGTCCATCCTTGTTGCTGCAAATCTGTTTTTATGGATGAGTGGTAGTCCACTATATATATATATATATATATATATATATATATATATATATATATATATAGTATTACTATATAAATATATATTTATATATGTTACATCTTCTTTATCCATTCATTGGTTGATGGACATTTAGGATGCTTCCATGTCTTGGCTATTGGGAAATAGTGTTGCTGTGAACATTGGGGAACATGTATCTTTTCGAATTATGGTCTTCTCTGAATATGTGCCCAGGAGTGGAATTGCTGGATCATATGGTAACTCTGTTTTCAGTTTATAAGGAAACCCCATATTGTTCTCCATAGTGACTATACCAATTAATATTACCACCGACAGTGTAGGAGGGTTCCTTTTTCTCCACACCTTCTCCAACATTTATTGTTCATAGATGATGACCATTCTGAGCAGTATGAGGTAATACCTCATTGTAGTTTTGATTTGCATTTTTCTTATAATTAGTAATATTGATCATCATTTCATGTGTTTCTTGGCCATCTGTATGTCTTCTTTCAAGAAGTGTCTATTTAGATCTTTCCCATTTTTTTAATTGAATTGTGTGCAATTTTCATATTGAGCTGTATTAGCTGTTTGCATATTTTGGAGATTAACCCCTTGTCAGTCATATCCTTTGCAAATATGTTCTCCCATTCTGTATGTTGTGTTTTCATTTTGTTTATGGTTTCCTTTGCTGTGCAAAACCTTATAAGTTTAATTAGGTCCCAATAAATATTTCCTTAGTTCACTAGTTAGTGGCTTGATTTAAGTCGAGTACTTCATCTGCTCTGGCTGGGCTAGTTAGAGTGTTGTTGAGAACTCATGTGTCTAAGGGTGAGTGGATCAACATGGCTCTGTTGCTCATATCTCACTCATTCTTCCAGCAGACTAGCTGAAGCATGTCCTCTTGGCAGAGGGAGAGGGTGGAAGAGCAAGAGAGGAGACGGAGCTTTTTAAACCTCCACTTCCATCAAGCCTGCTAATATCCCATTGATCAAAGCAAGTTTTATTTTCCACTCCCCACTGCCCACCCCACCCAACCCCCATGGTAAGCAGAATAAGCCCCCTAAAGATGTTCACAGTGGTAAAAAATCTGCCTGCCAAGGTAGGAGACACAGGAGCCATGTGTTCGGTCTCTGAGTTGGGAAGATCCCCGGGAGGAGGAAATAGCAACTCACTCCAGAATTCTTGCCTGGAAGATCCCATGGACAGAGGACCCTGGCGGGCTACAGTCTATGGGGTCGCAAAGAGTAGGACACAACTGAACACTCAGGTATGTATGTGTGTAAAGATGTTCACATCCAAATTCCCAGAACCTGTGAATACATGATGCTTCCTGACAAGGGAGAATTAAGATTGCAAATAGAATTAAGGTTGTTAATCAGGTGATCTTGAGATAGGAAGATAATACTGCATTTTCTCCATGGGCACAATATAATCACTGGATCCTTAGAATTGAAAGAGGATACCAGGAGAGTAGGAGTCAGAGACAGAGAGGGATACAAAGATGCTGTGCTGCTGGCTTAGAAGACAGAGAAAGGGGCCACCGGCCAATGAGTGTGGGTGGCCTCTAATAGCTGGAAAAGGCAAGAAAACAGATTTTCCTCTAGTTTCTCCAGACGAAACACAATCCTACCAATACTTTGATTTCAGTCCATGAGATCCATTTCCGATTTCTGACTTCTAGGACTGCAAGAGAGAAAATCTGTGTTGTTCTAATCCGATTGGTTTGTGGTGATTTGTTACAGCAATACATGGAAACTAATATTCCCTCCATTGTTCATTCTTTTCGGTAGCATCAATATTATTATTCACTTTGAAAAAAATCACTTCTTCTTTGTTCTTTGCTTTTAATCTTAATAATACCAGTCAAATTATAGTCTGATGTAATGTGTTTTTTTTTTCATAATAGATGTGAAAATAAATGAGAAAGTTTAAACTGTTCATGTGTGTAATGCCACAAATCGCCTCCCTATCACTAGTGTTAGGCAACTCACATTTGGGGAAACATGGATCTAGGTGGTCTAAAGGAGCAAGAGATTGTACAAAAATGAGAATTTCCCAGAGAAAGATGCATTTGGCCGTTGGGTAAAACTTTGAGCAGCAGACAAAGGTAGAAGAGAAAGACAAATGACCCAATATGACTCTGGCCTACTATTTGCATTTGTATCAAGGAATCTCAAGCTTGCTAATCTTGACATGTCTTTTAATGCTGTTGGCTTGTTCTTTTCCTTGACTGGAATATTCACCAGGACCCACCTGTCTTCTGGGTTCAGCTTAGATATATCACCCTCCTTGGAAAAATCTTCTGAGCCCCAATTCTCCACCAACTAAGATTCACACTCCCTCCTTTCTGTAAAAAAAAGCATGAACTTCTTTGTAGAGGTTTCCTCAGTCATTTTGATACCATGATAAATAAGGTGACACTTGGCTGGTGGCTCCACCCTGTCCCATGTCCCAATTCCCTGAGGAGAACCAATATCTGGGGATACCTATAACCCAGTCATATGGATTTTGGCATATCCATTGGGAAGCCCTGTGTCAGAGCATTTATCAACTGTGAATTTCTTGAGGGCAGTGATTTTTATCCTGTTCTTCCTTCTATTCATAATAAGATACATGGCAGGTGTCAGTAATTGTTGCTTGAAATCAAATAAAATGAACAGCAAATGACTTTTCCCTAGGTCAGACACTTAGCTTTATTTCCCTTCCTTTTGCTACCCTCTGGCGCCAGTTGTATTTACTGATAGGTTACACCTGTAGGCCAGACCCATCTTAGTTTCCAGATTAATCTTAGTGGCTCTAAAAGCACAACAGAAGTCTAAGCTTGCTATCTGGTGGGATTTGTACTTAGAATTCTGTGGCTTAAAGACTTGGTAGGAATAAACCTGGGGTCCCCAAATGGTTTGCAAGTCCCAGCATTCCTGATTTCTTGATTTCCTTCCTTTCTTTCCTCCACTGGCCTCCCTATCTATTATTTTAGTTATTTGAATACTATTAAACCCTTAGCAAATTTCTTATGTACATTCTCTAGAAGTGGCTTCCCTAGTGGCTTAGACAGTAAAGAATCTGCCTACAATGTAGGAGACCCAGGTTCAATCCCTGGATCGAGAAGATCCCTGGAGAAGGGATTGGGAACCCACTCCAGTATTCTTGCTGGGAGAATCCCCATGGACAGAGGAGCCTGGCAGGCTACAGTCCATGGGGTTGCAAAGACTTGGACATGACTGAGCGACTAACACACTTTTCTCTAGAAACTGTTACAAGTGAGTGGAGGAAGGATGTCACTGGGCTGTAGTGGAAAGAACAGAAAACTAAAAGTTAGAAGCCCTGAGTTCCAGTAAAAGCTCTGTAGTGGGACTTAGGACAAAGCTCTTAACTTCTCTCAGCATCAATAACCTCATCTATGAAATAAGATTAATGATACCTCTCTTGCCTATACTTCAAGGTCATTTTGAGTTACAGGTGCATCCCCCCATATAGACTAAACCTCAGATGCATACAAAAAACCTATAATGTTCTATAGTAACCTTTGTATTTCCAGGACTTTAAAAATCAATGACCAGCATTGATCCTATCTAACATAATAATAATGTATTGTGTCATTATGCATGGAAGTCTCTCTGCTTATTGATGTTAATGAAAGTGTGTATAGTTAAAGCAGGACAGAACTATAATATTAACGTCATCAATTATGTTTTTAGCAGGTTTATTTTTTCTGCATAAAGATAATTTTGACTCCAAATTAGGTAGACAACTTTAATTAATTTATAAGTGAAATTTATGGCAACATCAGAAGAGCTGCTGCTTTTAAATACAAGTTCTCTAACATTGAGACTAATCTCTCTTAGGAGAGGGAAACCATGTAGTTTGAAAATTCATTGGCATTATGGAACTGAAACAGTGGCTTCTGAAATCTCTCAGTTTCCTTGTTCTTTGGTTTATAAATGGAGTAGTGATATTTCTGGGTATATATGAAGCATACTGATTTTTTTAAAGTAACATAGTTTGTAAACCCCTCATTTCACCTTTATTCTCTTTTCTAGCCACATAGAAACCTTTCTTCTTTTTTCCTAGGTTGATTTCCTTTCTTTAACCTTTTCAGTTCTAAGCCCAGAAAGATAGCTGTGGTTCTTTGAGGGGCCACACAAAATAAGTATTGTCCAATGCTAATACTTTGAATTATGATACTGTAATTACCTACCAAGTGAACATTAATCACTACTTGATTAGAATGGAATTACCTGTTATATTCACATTAGTAGCAAATGAGCTTTCTCTGATTGATGTTGTTATAATGAATACAAAAAGAATTAATAATGATCTGGCACTCACCAAAAGTGGCGTAATCATTAAGGACATACCATCAAAAGGCAAGTAATACTTTACAATAAGTGAGTATTAATTAAAGTAAAACCACAATGAACTCCTATTGAATTACTTAGATCCATATCACTAAGATATTAGACTATTGGGATTAATGTGATTGCAGTATATTTTATAAAAATTAATAATGAACACCATTTAAAATGTTTAGGAAGCAAGGACTTGTTTGTTCGATAAACAGCTATGCTAGCTATTTAGCTTTCTAGAGTGACTTACTAGTATAGGGACAGCAATGAATAATAACAAGCATTATATATATGTATTAATTTATATCATTTTTCTGAAAGTATGCATTTTATTTTCAGCTTTTATGTTCATTTCCAATAGACTCTTCTAAAGGGCCTCTAAATTATAGATGTAACATTGACTCATTTCTATTAAAAAAAATCCTTGAAAGCTGAACTGCAGTGAATATTGAACCAGATGTTAAGGAAACACCCTAGTCAGAACTGAGGCTTGGGAGCACAGAAGCAGAACTAAACTGTTCATATACAATTTCTAAAGAGTAATTGAGCATACACCTATCATAGGGGATAAAATGTCAGGCACTCTCAGTCAAGGTGCTTTTACTTTCTTTTCCTTTTTTTTTTTAAATTTTTTGGTAATTTTTGAAATTTTCTTTGGCAATCAATCCATAGCAGAAAGCCAAGAGTTTTGTGTGGGCTAATTGATCAGAATATCATTCTTATGATTTTGCTATATTGAATATTTTAAAGCAATTTAGAATGATACTAAAATAGCTATAAAGCACGTTGTCTAACGTGAGAGTTAGGATTTAAACTAGATTAAAATAATTATGTCTTAAAAAAGAGTACAGGCAAAAACTGACCAAGTCTAAATGAGATCTGTATTTGAGCTAATAGTCTTGTACCAGTGTCAGTTTCCTGGCTTTGATAATGTACTATATGGTTAAGCTACTATCATTGGGAAAACCTGGATGAAGGATACGTGGGAACTTTCTATACCATATTTGCGCTTTCTTGTGAGTCTTAAACCATTTCCAAGTAAAAGTTGTTTTTTTAAAAAAACAAAATACATATTTTAAGGAAATGTTCTCTGTATAACCAGTGGATATTCATTCAGTCTAAAAAGAATATATAGAGGTGATTGGAAACTGCTTAATTAATTACATTTCTGATCTGGAATTAAGAGATGACTCTGGAATTAGAAAGGGAATATGTGTGCCAGCATCTGTTATGTAATATATAAATATATAAGATAAAATAATCAAAGCTAATTATTTTTTGGCAGGTTGCAATAGGTCTATTTGACATTGTTCATATAGGAAGCCACTGTAATTATAAAAATGAACATAGCCAAAGAACCAAGTCAATTAACTGAAGTTTAAAGGTGTATTTGAAATTTGAAAGGCCTTACAATGAGCTTTGCATTTATTTTCACATGAGGCAGACACATTTTGTTTTGATTTCAGTCAACATTGGATGGTACAGTATCAAAGAAAAACTCTAAAATATGCAGTCAATATCCTGATGTGCTTGCCCTTCCAAAAAAAGGGCACCATGGTGAATACAGCCTTCAGAGTTAATAACATCTAAGAACAGACCCAGCAGTCGTACCAGCATGATTTAGCTCCTGCTGTGATGATTATTATTTTTATTTTATTAATTTTACAATTAAATTGCAGAGCTAAACTCAGATATGTTTCAAGCTGTGGCTTTGTTCAACTATCTCAGTACTTCAAATAGATAACTTCAAATGTTCATGAACAGTGAAAGCAGACAGCCTGGGTATTATTTTTGTAGCACTAGCTTTGTGTGAAACAACTAAAAAAAACCCACTAATTCTCATAGAAGTTTCACAAACTAGTTTTGTTATATATCTAAAAAATAAAACAGATTAAAAGATAAGAGCATATTCTAAAAATAGCTACGTCAAGAGCCAAATGCACTACATTATCATCACGAAGTTATTAAAGAACCCTATGTATATAGCACCACCTGGCATTTGATAAGAGGGGACAGATAAAGAGAAAATTTCTCTAGCTCTCAGGAATCTTTCATTTTAATAGTGTAAATTTAGCAACTTTAGACAGACTTGTTAACATATATCTTATATACATTCAACATCAGGATAAATGTTGCAGTTGTATAGGAACTATGAAATAATTCACACCTCATTTCAACAGGAAATTCTTTTTTTTTAATTTTTATTTCATATTGGAGTATAGTCAGTTAACAATGTTGTGATAGTTTCAGGTGGAAAGAAAAGGGGCTCAGTCATACACATACATGTATCCATTCTCCCTGAGCTGTCCCTCCCATCCAGGCTGCCACATAACACTGAGCAGAGTTCCCTGTGCTATACAGTAGGTCCTATCAACCGGGATTTCTTATAGAGAAGTTGACCTTTCTTAAAGATTCAGAGACATGCATCATTGCTAATAAAATCATAGTTTTCTTTTGTCTCCTGGAAATGAATTGGAGTTAATTTGCTGAAGACAAAAAAGAGGAGAGAGAGTAGATAGAACATTGTTAACTAACAGATCACTTGATGATTAAAAGAAGAAAAAAACTACAGTTGCTAAATTCCCGAAGAAGCCATTCCCCTTTGTGCATCTCACCTTAGTGGGTAAGTCAACTGCTAGCCATCTGGGCACCTTTCCTGGCTCTGTCCCCATGTAGCTGGGTATTCACAGACAAGCTAGCTTTGCAGAATGTTAGATTCCTTCCTGATAGACTTAGGATTTCAAAGTTCCCGTTTGGGTCTGCATTTGTATGATTCACTCAAAGACCATCCTTTGCACTGGAATTGTCCTGCGGTGGAGCATAGTGACGAAAGTGTCATTCTGTGACTGGACACTGGTTATGGTCCTGTCAGAAAATCGCAGTGTAATCTTCCTATAAGCCTCTTAACTTCTCTAGGCCTAGTTTCTAAAATGGGGATAGGAGTAAAGGTTAATATGAAGATTAAATGAGATGACTTACATAAAACATGCAGCACTGTTCTCTGCGTGTTGTGAAGGCTTTGTATGTGTTAGTAGCTTTATTTTATTATTATCATTATTGTTATTAATAATAATGAATCCTAGTTGTTAGGGGAGTTGATTCTGTCCACTTCTCTCATAGTCAGAATAGGTTAAAGGGCCTTATTTCTGGTGGTGTGTTGTAAATACATACACTAATGTGCCTCATTTGTATAGGGTCCTTTGTAGCTTACAAAGCTCTTGCTTATGTTCTTACTACAGTTTCGAAAGTGAGTGTTAAAAAGCCAGAATTTACAAGAGTTCAACTCAGAGCCAATGTAAACATTAAATATGTTGCTCAGTGAATTTTTTTGGTTTAGCTGATTTAGATCTTATCATGTCTGATATCATCTGTTTTGGGATGAACAGAACACTGACCAGAGTACAGCCTTGTATGTACATATTCATTCAGCCTGAGAAAGACCCAGTGGTCCAGAAATTGGAATAATCCAGATTCCCCAATGAAAGGAAAATTTTCAGAAGGTCCCTAAGCAGTATATTAAAATATTAGTTTGAAGCATATCATATTGCCAATATCTGAATGTTTTAGACAAAATTAAGATTTTTTGGCAAGTTTCAATCTAGTAGTGAAAAGAAATTTATGTAATTTAAAGTTACAAATTGTTTCCAAATATTTTCCTACAAAAAGTAGTGAAGAAAATAGATATTGCTAGTAAATTACACCTGGGAAATTCAAGATCATAAAAAAAAATTCTAACACAAATGTAGAGTAGTACTGGTTGCATCCTCCAGTGTCCAAATTTAAATGATCATAAATGCCACCCTCTCCTTCACTTCACCCCCTGACCCACGTAGTTGGTCAAGTGTCTTGTTAGTATATTTTTTTTCATGGATCACTTACAGGGATATCTGATTAAAATTGGTGGAGCATGAAACTTCCCTAAAATGAGAATAGAGCAATTAAAAGGATGTTTACCTACCAGGAGAAAGAATATGAGAATAGAAACAATCAAATATGAGAGATTATAGATTTTTTAATATGTAGAGGGAATGGGGAAATTAATATCTCTGGGGAAACAGGGATAGTAAGTATGTAGAACTTAGAAAATCCTAGAAATTAAAGGTTCCAGGTAGTACAGAAGTCAGGGATGATCACAGGGCTGAAAGTAAGGGGATTTATCAAAAGTGTGTCTCAGAAGCAGTTAGATCCCCAAGCCTCTCAGCCGTCTCCATGGAATCAAAAGTACTGCCTCTCCCATGCCCAACCAGGAGACTGGAGGTTTGTTATCTAAAGAAATTACACTAAAACAACTCAATACCTGGGGATACCAGGTAGAGAAGTCAGTGAAGAATTCCCACAATGAAAATAATATGCTAGATAAGGTCACCCATTTTCCCCAAGATTCAGATTCTGATTGGCTCCAGGGATACCACCAGCAAATATATACTCCCAGACAGAAGATTTGATTTTTTTTTTTCTCCAGAGAAACAGTGGTTTAGAGAAAAGACCTGTTGATCCTCTTACTTGGGGATCTCTGCCATGCATGCACACAGAATGAAATTCACCTGTCAAGAAGCCTTATAAGAAAAGCTTACGATTAATTTTAGTCCCTATATCTTAAATACGAATAGAAAACAAAGGGCCAGATAACATTTGAGGAAATGAGACCAAAATACAAAAACAGAAGAGAAAGAACTCATGGAAAAATAGATACCAAAAATTAATACCCTTAGAGAGATTAGAGAAAATACTGTATTAATGAAACAAAAAGAAGCTTTTATTAAAAAGAAAAATTAAGAAAAGGATGTGCTTCTGGCACATAAAATTACAGTAGCAAAGATATAAAATTAAATGGAAAATGGAAAGTAAATCTCTAAGAGCACTAATAAAATAAAGACTAAGAAAGGAATAATGAAAAAGAAAAGATGGTGAGATTAAAGGATCAACCTAAGAAATCCAACATCTGACTAAAGGTGTTCTGGAGAAAATATAGGGAAGAATTTATCAAAAAATATATGTAAGAACATATTCCACAAATGGAGGGCATGAGTTTTAAAATTGAAACTGTCCTTCAAGTTCTCCATGTAATTAAAAAAAAAAAACTCATATCAAGGAATATCAGAATAGCAATAAGTTTCTAAATCCTTATAGAGAGGGCTGGGAGGTAGGGAGATATTGAATGAGTGAGAAAAAGAGAATTGACTAACTGTATCATTAATTAAGGATTGAAAATCAGAATGTCATCAGACTTCTTAACAGCAACACTTGAAGACAGAATCTAAAGAATCCGTATCTTTACAACTCTGAGAAAACACAGTGATCAATTTAGAATTAATATAGTCAAGCATTCAGGGTGTCAAAACTTACTTTCCAAGTACCCTTCCTCAAGAAGCTATTAGAAGACAAGCTCCATCAAAATTCAAGAATTAAATAAAAGGAAGCATGGAATCTAGAATTCAAGACAGAAGAGAGATGATGGGAAGGTTTAGGAGAACAGCTGTGCTGCAGGTCTAGAGAACATTCTATTTCTATTTGTCTCTATTGGTATTAGAGACAAAACTTCTTATATAAACCAGTAAGATGCTGGATGAAGTATAACACATACCCATTTAAACCTGAGCTCAACATAAGGTACACAGGAATTCATAAAAGTGGAGCCCAAATCTTATACTGGTGAGTTTTGCTGATAAATAAGAAACCCAGGTTCTAAAGCCTGTCAGGCATAAGAGGAAGACAAGGCTTGGCTGAGTTAGAACTGAGATCCCAGTAAGAGATAAAAAAAAAATCCTTAAAAGCTCTACCCTTCGTGAAAAAGCAACCTGGGAAAAATCCATCTGTTAGCAAGAGGAGATGGCAAGGAATCTTGCCCAGCTCCACCTAAGTTCTGAGTAGGGAAAATGGCTACTTGGAGAAATTTGAAAAATCAAAACTTCCTTTCACATATTTGATATCTGAATTAATACTACCTTTGTGGTTCTACAAAATCTCAGATTCAGAAGTGTTCTTAAGTTATTAGCACCCTGAGAACCAAACACTTCCTGGAGTGACGTACCTTCAACTAAGGCCATGCAGAGTTTCCGTAATTAATACCATATCAAACATGTGCTCACAATCTAAAATTGTAAAACAAGCATGGAGATGTCATGAACAAGAATCATCTGGGGGAGGGGACTACATTGTCCTGCAATATTTGGAGGAAATAGAGTGATGAAAATAAAAAATGAGCATGTTTAAAAAGCTTAAAGATAACAAAAGTCAAAAACTCGAGAAAGCATCAAGATGTTATTAAAAAAAACAGATAAAATTTTTAAAGTACCTATTTTGCCTTCTATATATTAAATACATGGCTTTCCTGGTAGCCCAGATGGTAAAGAATCTGCCTGCAGTTCTGGAGACCAGGGTTCCATCCCTGGGTTGGGAAGATCTCCTGGAGGAGGGCATGGCAACCCAGTCCAGTATTCTTGCCTGAAGAATTCCCATGGACAGAGGAGTCTGGCAGGCTACAGTCCATGGGGTCGCAAAGAGCTGGACACGACTGAGCAACTAAGCACACAGCACATGTTAAATAGATAATCAATGTAATAAAAAAAAGTCAATGGACATTTTAAACAAAATCATAAGAAAAATCTGAGAAGAATTAGTAAACTGGAAGATGATCCAAAGAAATTACTTGGAACACTGAATTGAGAGAGAAGATATTAAAGAAAATTTAAGACATATGAAAGATAGCATATGTATAGCATAAATTCAATGAGAATTTTGAAAGAATAAACTGGAGAGGAGGTAATATATTGAAATAATTAAGGGTGAAAATTTTCCAGAAATGCCGAAAGACATGAATCCTCAAATTTTAGAAGCCAAGCTATCCCAATTAGGATAAATTTAAAGAAAATTCCTCGTAAACACATTGCAATGAAATTGCCAAACATTAAGGACAGTGAGATCTTTAAAACACCCAGGGTAAGAAAAGATTACTTACAAAGGAAAAATTGCACACTTGTCAACAGTGGCAAAAAAAAGTCAAAAGAACATAGACTCAAATGTCTACATAGAATATTATACCTTACTGAATTATTATTTAATACCTGGGATAAAATTAAGCCATTAAAAAAAAAACAGCCAGTCAGAATTTTAGCATAAGGGTAGAGGGTTCTCAAAAGAATATTTTGATGGAGGCTAGGGGAATGGAGGGGAGAATGGGACAAATAGAGTGATTGCTGTGTTTGTGAATGAAAAATCACCATTAGAGTAAATTGTGTAGAATTGGTTGGAAAGACATACATAGGTGAACATTTAAAACTGAGCAAAGAAAAAGTTGTTCCAGATAGAACAAAAAGTTATACAAAAAGGAAATATAATCATTGTAGAAAATATTTGACTTAACCATGAAAAATATTAGTCACAATAAGGTAAACCCTAAATATTGATTTCTTAATACATTTAAAAAAAAATAGGAATTCACAGGAAGCAAGAGTAGTATAGAGTTCCTCTGTACCCTTCACCTTCACTCAATTCCCTCCCCTAACAGTGGCTGCACTTTACTTATACTGTCAAAACCAGGAAATCGGCATTGGTACTATCTGTGTGTTTGTTACAGATAAACATGTGTATTATGTGTAAATTTGTGTGACCAGCACCATAATTAGTCTATAGAACTGTTTCATTCCTACAAGTATCTCCCTCATGCTACCCATCCTCTTTGCTCCCATCATCTTCCTGGCAATCACTAATCTGTTTTCCATCTGTTTATTTTTGTCTTTTTTTTTAATATTACATAAAGGGAATCATAGAATTCATGACCTTTTGGGATTATTTTTTTCATTAAGCATAAGGCTCTTGAGATCCATCTAAGTCGATGTGTGTGTCAGTGTTTGATTGCTTTTTATTGTTCCGTAGTATTCCATTGAGTGGATTACCAAATTCTGTTTAAACATTCACTTATTGAGGGGCATTATGGTTGCTTCCAGGTTTTGGCTATTATACATCATCCTGCTATGAACATATATATAGAGATTTTTACGTGGATGTAAGTTTTCATTTCTCTGGGATAAGTGCCCAGGAGCAAAATTGCTCTGCCATATGGTAAATGTGTATTTAGTTTTTGAAGAAACTGCTACTTTCCAGGTGGCTCTATCATTTTATATTCCCAATGGCAATGAATCAATGATTCAATTTCTCTGCATCTTTGTCAGCATTTGATACTATCACTATTTTTTAATTTTAGTTGTTCTAATAGTTGGTTATTGATATCTCATGATGGTCTTAATTTGCATTATGCTAATGACTATCGATGTTGAATTTTTAAAAATTTGCTTATTTATTATCCAGGTATCATCTTCAGGGTACTGCTTCTTCATGTATTTTGCCCATATGTTATTTTATTTAACTGTTGAGATTACATACAATGTACACAGATGAGAAAGTAGGAATATCAGGGTCGCAAAGAGTCAGACACGACTGAGCGACTGAACTGAACTGAACTGAAACAGTGCTAGATCCTTATTTTTCATAGTGGTAATTCAATAGATAATGACTAATTTATAAATTAAAAACTTGGAATATAAGCATAATATTTAGGAACATGGATGTAAATAACCAGAAAGGAAGAGTTTGGAAAAAAGGAAAACTCAGGTAGAAAGGGTATGCAGTTTTTCATTTTAAGTCTATAGTATTATTTCATATTTTGGAACTATATACATGCAATACTTAGATAAGCTATAAAAATAAATTCTAAGGTATGGTTTATTATTAAACCAAATTCTAGAATCCAAATTCAGGGTCAGAAAGTAGAGCTTGTATATAGTGCTGCCAAGTCACTTCAGTCATGTCCGACTCTTTGTGGACACAACTATGGACTGTAGTCCGCCAGGCTCCTCTGTCCATGGGATTCTCTAGGCAAGAATACTGGAGTTGATTGCCATGCCCTCCTCCAGATCTTCCCGACCCAGGAATTAAACCTGCATCTCTTATGTCTCCTGCATTGGCATTCAGGTTCTTTACCACTTGATTTCTTATTAATTGCATTGCACCACCTGTAAGATTTATAGATCTAATTGTTGAGGCATTTTAGTTGCTGACAGTTATTTTATCTCCACTGTCAATATCAGACATCTCTACTTAAAAGATTCCATCTTTCTGAATCTTCTTAGTAGCACTTTTTTTTCCCCCCACTACAGCACGTTTTATTTCACTGGAAAAATCTGTATAAAGAACCAAATCTAGTTCCTGTGAGAAAAACATTTACCACAGCTTAAATAAAGGTTAAGGGAAAGTGGAGGGTAAGAGTGCCCTGCCTTGTGTGAGCTCCGTCACTGTCTCACTCTTGAACTCAGGCCCTGTGTGATGGAAACCACAGGTGTCCTGGAGAATTCTCTGCCTGGCCCTCTGATTAGGCCTTGAGAGTGGCTGTGAGGTCTGCTCTCTGGCCTCGAGAGCTGAAATCCTGGGGAGCTGCGTGGTAGGTAGTTATCAAAGATGTGTGCACAAACAATGCAGAAGGAACTGCGCTGGTGTTTTCAGCTAGTCACGCACACATTTCAACTAGGAAGGAAAATACATAATTTTTATCAAAACTAGTTCTAATATATAGAAATATTATTAGAAGTGCTACATATATTTATATATATTCTATATATTTCTATATATTATCTATTTAATAATAAACACTAATAGTAGTATTTTCTCATACTTTCATACTTCAAACTTTAAGATATGAAGGCTAGAGCAGGATTTGAGTTTGTAAGTTAGGACACAACCACATCAGCACTAGACAAGCATCATCTTTATCAAAACATCCCCATATAAACAGATCCTAATGAAATTTCCTCAAGTCTTCTAAGTGTTTGTGTTAAATCAGGAAGTAAAAGTTAGAGATTAGGATACTGTTAGCTAATGAAATCACTGTCTTATGATTTTTGATGAGAAAAGATTTTTTTTGAACCAAGGACTTTTCAGAACAGCTTACCATCTAAATACTACTTAAAAGAGCCATCTTATGCCTCACTCACCTCAGCTAGGACCTCTAAATTGGAAGATCCATGTTCCTACCTGAGGAAGACTAATTATTAAGTTGTTTGAAAATTATCCGTGGACATCTTGTCTTTGTGAAGAAAGCTCAAAAAGCAGTCAAAAGGAATCTAGAGTGAGGAACATGCAACTCTACTGGAAGTACCCCTGGATGGTTAATGATCCAAGGAGCACATGTCAAGAACTGTTATGACCTTTGTGCCTAGCACTGTGAAATACAGTGGCGCTTCAACAGACTTTAGTGCAAAAGCCTGAAGGGCAATAGGATATGGACGTTGCTCAATAAACCTGTTTTTAAATCTGAGAATACTCTGTCTTTCTTACTCTTAAATCATCAGTCTTGCTATCTTTCACTCTCTCTCTCTGCAATTCTTTGTGATTCTTCGCCCCCTTTCTCTGTGCAAATGTTATGTATGAATGTCTTTTTTTAAACCGCCTTTATATAGATAATATCCTTCTGAGTATATGTACATGTTTGTGAATTGCTTCTTTTTCTTCTCTGTTTTTCTATTTGTTATTCTTGATATTTCTTTCAACCATGGTTTCTGTGTGTAAGACTCCGTCATTACCCTCCTTCCATTTTTCCTTCTAAAAATTTCTTTCCCATAACTTATTATAATATAGAGAAACTAAAAGTATTATTATTTTATTTAAAAAGATAAGCATGCCATTTATATTATTTACTGATAAAAATTAAATTCAGTCTTTACTTACATAATCTTCCCTCAACATGGGTTTTTATGCATTTGGGTACATATGAAAATTAGTGACTATTAATAAAATAGAAATCCCCACCTCTCTTGTCAAAACAAGAAACATCAGTCTTTTCCACCTAACCTCTTAAAAAACTATCCTGTAGAACCCATGAGACATGAAGGGACTGAATACGTGTGTGTGTGTGTGTGTGTGTGTGTGTGTGTGTGTGTGTGGTTGTGGTGACATGAGAAATGGATTCACTATCTGTCCTTTTAACAGATCTCCATAAATACTATTGGACCTTAGCTTTAGATAAGAATGTGTTGTCGACAGTGTGAAGTTGTAGAGAATTCTCTGGCAAAAACATGTACTACGATTACTCCGTGCTGTTGAAAAAGAGCAGATCCAAATATTTTGACAAGGCACAGTAAAGCTCAAAGTCCATTTTTTAAAAATAAAAGGAAGGGTAAATATTCAAGGCCTTGGATTTGCAATGAATTCTTAACTGTGGTAACAAAAGCATGAGTAGCAAAAGAAAAAATAGAGTTTCATCAAAATTTAAAACTTTTGTATGTTATTTAAAAAATCAAGAAAATGGAAAGACAACTTACACAATGGGCAAAAATATTTGTAAATAGTGTGCTTCATAAGTAGTATCCAGATTATTTTTTTAAAAAAAAAAAGCTCTTGCAACTTAAAAAAAAACAACAGACAAGATAGAAAACCAAACAACCCAATTAAAAAAACGGGCAAAGAATCCGAATAGACATTTCTCTAAAAATGATATACTAATGACCAATAAACACATGAAAAGACACTCAACAACATTAGTCATTAGGGAAATGCAAGGCAAAATGGCAATGAGATACAAAACTACATGCAAGATAAGTGTTGGTGAGTACATGGGGGAATTGGAACCCTTATACGTCACTACTAGAAATGTAACATGGTTCAACCACTATCCACGGGGTTCAAACTAACAGCAGATCATGTAGTAGTATGTTATGTATTTAGTGAAACAAATTTACATATAAGTGGACCCATGCAATTCAAACCCACAGCGCTAAAAGGGCCACCATACATGCAATGGCATGAGATTCAGACATAAATGGAATGCAGTACTGATACATAGATGGACTTTGAGACCATGATGCTGACCAAAAGAAGACAAACATTAAAGGACATATATTCAGTTTTTATCAAGTATGCTTAGTAGGCAGCTCCACAGATTCAAAATGTAAAGAAAGTTGTTGTTGCCAGGGGCACAGTAAGGGTGAAGTGGTGGGTGAAGTGAGAAGTAAATGCTGAAGGAGTAAGGGGTTTTATTTTGGAATGATGGAATTAGACAGAGATGGTAGTTACACAATGTTGTGAATGTCCTAAATGTCACTTGAATTGTTTGCCTTAAAATTGTTAATTTTATGTAATGCAAACCTCACCTGAATTTAAAAAAAGAGACTATGTTAAAAATAAAAGAGCACCCAACCTAGTTTTAGCATATTTATTTGTTCTAATTTCAAGACAGTACCTGTGCTGCCTAATCTAGCATGCAGTAATTCTGAAGACATAGTTATTGAATTAACTAATGAGTATGTTTTAGTCTAGAGTCCCCAGGGGCAGACCCAGAGTTAAGAATTGAATTCAAACTCTGAGTCAAAGCAGGCACTGAGAAAAGGATTAATCTCAGAGGAGAATGAATGATACCCATAGATACAGAGAAAAGAAGTGAGACAATGAAGAGAAGGCATTCAATAAGTGATGTATTTTCCAGCATCCTGCCATTGGGTTAAGTTCTAGTGGGACTACTCTGAAAAGTGAAAGTGTCAGTTGCTCAGTTGTGTCAGACACTTTGCGACCCCATGGACTGTACCCTGCCGGGCTCCTCTGTCCATAGGATTCTTCAGGCAAGAATAATGGAGTAGGTTGCCATTCCCTTCTCCAGAGGATATTCCCAATCCAAGGATCAAACCTGGTTCTCCCATACTCCAGGCAGATTCTTTAATGTCTGAGACACCAGAAACATGTGCTTCAGTTATCCTACCCAATGACAAGGGAGCTGGGGTATTTATATACCAACACATCATAGACAGTGATTCAGGACTGCTTTCAAGGGGAAATTTCTCCAGTATTTTTGGTATGCCACCTTGGCAAGAAAAACATTTTTGTGGCAGGAGAAAGCCATCAGACCAAAATAACGTGGGTCCTCACAGTTTGGAAGCAGGCCAGTGTGCACTAAAGTGGTGAATATGTCTTAAATACAGAGATCTAAGGTAGAGCCCTAAGATAGTTGCTTCATAGGCAAGAATTTTATTTTGATAGCCCAAGGTATGTTGGTTAGGAAAATTAGGGAAAGGTTGCTTATTTGTGACTGTAGCACAATTCTATTCTAATACATTTTTTGTTTTATTAAATAGCATCATTCTATGAAATTTGATGAAACATTTAAGTTATATGTGGATCTTTATTTAAAATATTTAATTAATTTGTCTTCGTCAAGTCTTAGTTGCAGCATGTGGTATCTAGTTCGCTGACCAGGGATAGAACACAGGTGCCCTACATTCAGAGTGTGGACGCTTAGCCACTGGGAAGTCCCTGGATCCTTTTTTAAATAAAACAACTTTCAGCAGTCTCTGGGAGTAAGTCTTAGCACCTTAAGGGCAGGACTCTAATTCAAGAAGCATTTCTGTAACTTAGGAATTCTCAGCCAGAGGGAAGTTTATCCCTAGAGGGCATATAAGAATGACTCAAGACACTTTTGGTTGTCACCTTGGCGTGGGGAGGGGGAAGGCGCTACTAAGATGCTGTTCAAATTCTACAATGCACAAGACAGCTCCGCACAGCAAAGAATTATTTCATCCAATATGTCAGTAGTGCCAAGGCTGAGAAACTTGCTCTACACCAGTGCTTTCCAATAGAATTATATGGGATGATGAAAATATTTTCTATCAGGGCTACCTAATACTGATCACTCACCTAGAGCCAGACATCCTGGAGTGTGAAGTCAAGTGGGCCTTAGAAAGCATCACTATGAACAAAGCTAGTGGAGGTGATGGAATTCCAGTTGAGCTATTTCAAATTCTGAAAGTTGATGCTGTGAAAGTGCTGCACTCGATATGCCAGCAAATTTGGAAAACTCAGCAGTGGCCACAGGACTGGAAAAGGTCAGTTTTCATTCCAATCCCAAAGAAAGGCAATGCCAAAGAATGCTCAAACTACCGCACAATTGCACTCATCTCACATGCTAGTAAAGTAATGCTCAAAATTCTGCAAGCCAGGCTTCAGCAATATGTGAACCGTGAACTTCCAGATGTTCAAGCTGGTTTTAGAAAAGGCAGAGGAACCAGAGATCAAATTGCCAATATCCTCTGGATCATCGAAAAATCAAGAGAGTTCCAGAAAAACATCTATTTCTGCTTTATTGACTATGCCAAAGCCTTTGACTGTGTGGATCACAATAACCTGTGGAAAATTCTGAAAGAGATGGGAATACCAGACCATCTGACCTGTCTCTTGAGAAACCTGTGTGCAGGTCAGGAAGCAACAGTTAGAACTGGACATGGAACAACAGACTGGTTCCAAATAGGAAAAGGAGTATGTCAAGGCTGTATATTGTCACCCTGCTTATTTAACTTATATGCAGGGTACATCATGAGAAACGCTGGGCTGGAAGAAACACGAGCTGGAATCAAGATTGCTGGGAGAAATATCAATAACTTCAGATATGTGGATGACACCACCCTTATGGCAGAAAGTGAAGAAGAACTAAAGAGCCTCTTGATGAAGGTGAAAGAGGAGAGTGAAAAAGTTGGCTTAAATCTCAACGTTCAGAAAACTAAGATCATGGCATCTGGTCCCATCACTTCATGGGAAATAGATGGGGAAACAGTGGAAACAGTGTCAGACTTAATTTTTTTGGGCTCCAGAATCACTGCTGATGGTGATTGCAGCCATGAAATTAAAAGATGCTTACTCCTTGGAAGGAAGGTTATGGCCAACCTAGATAGCATATTTAAAAGCAGAGACATTACTTTGCCAACAAAAGTCCATCTAGTCAAGGCTATGGTTTTTCCAGTGGTCATGTATGGATGTGAGAGTTGGACGATGAAGAAGGCTGAGCACCGCAGAATTGATGCTTTTGAACTGTGGTGTTGGAGACGACTCTTGAGAGTCCCCTGGACTGCAAGGAGATCCAATCAATCCATCCTAAAAGAGATCAATCCTGGGTGTTCATTGGAAGGTCTGATGTTGAACCTGAAACTCCAATACTTTGGCCACCTCATGTGAAGAGTTGACTCATTGGAAAAGACCCTAATGCTGGGTAGGATTGGGGGCGGGAGGAGAAGGGGAAGACAGAGGATGAGATGGTTGGATGGCATCACCGACTCGATGGACATGGGTTTGGGTAGACTCCGGGAGTTGGTGATGGATAGAGAGGCCTGGCGTGCTGCAATTCATGGGGTCGCAAAGAGTCGGACACGACTGAGTGACTAAACTTAACTGAATACTGTCATTACTAGTCAACGCATGGCTGTTGAGCACTTGAAATGTGGCCACTGTAGGTGTGTGCCAGTTATGATGCAGCATCCTGAGGAAATAAATGTGACTATATTTTTACAGACTTTGAAGTAAGAACTCATGGTCTAGTAGGAAAGACAGATGCTTAAAAATAACTTATTGTAAAAGAATGTGGTAAGTGTTATAACAGAGGATGAATAACAGGCTAAATTTGAGGCGTCAGGACTCAGACAAACAATTAACGCATCTCTAAGGCACATTTCCACTCCTAGCTCAGAACATTGTAATGTGTAAAAACTGTATTCTTTGAAAAAAAAAAATTGTTGTCATCTTTTGTCATGTAACTCATTGCTTTATCTTATTTTACCCTTTTATCAGAAAATACATATAAAAGACTAGAATCTGATGGGGAGTCCTGCTTTATTTAAGAATCCTATTGAATTTCTCAAAATAATTTACCAAGGAAGTCTATTAAAGTATTGATTTTTTCATAAAGGATAATACAAATGGCATGACGGTCTCTTTAACATTTTAATTGAGCTTAAAATTAGTCTTGCATTTGAAGCAATCTTGCCCAGGAAAAGTGTTGGAGAACTTAAGGGAAAAAAGGTAATATAAAAAAATTAGTGAGCCACCTAGGCCATAAGAACATTAAAATCGGAATCAAAAATATGCTTAGCTATTGTCACATCTTTCTTTGAAGCTTAAGTAACTCAATACTCCCAGTAGGACACCCAGTGATTCAAAGTGACACGTATGCTGTCAGCTCATTTCCCTTCCCAGTGTGTGGGTGCAATTTGTATCCACAGAAATATGTGGAAAAACTTAATAGTCTTGAGTGCCAGAACCCTATCAAAAAATATCTTTGTCACCTAAACAAATAAATTAATGATAACATAAGAAATACAAACATTAATCGACATGGGCCAAAAGCCAGTTTGTGAATTTATAAAGGGGAAAAAGATTGGCCTCACAGCAAACAGTCAGATAATAATGTGTTTTCTCTGTTCACTGAAAAGTCATTTTTGAGGAACAAATCTTCCTTATAGAAAAATTCCAAAAAATATATAAACACTACCTTTATAAGAAATGGGATTTAATTTTCCCTCCCTACTTGAGTGTGACCCGGACTTGGTGACTTGTTTTCAAAAATTAGAGTACAGAAAAGGAAAAATACAGTTGACTCTTGAACATCATGGTTTTGAACAGTATAGTTCCACTTAAATGCAGATTTTTTTCACTAAATACGTGCTATAGTACAACAATACGTGAACCATGAACTTCCAGATGTTCAAGCTGGTTTTAGAAAAGGCAGAGGAACCAGAGATCAAATTGACAGCACCCACTGGATCATCAAAAAAGCAAGAGAGTTCCAGAAAAACATCTATTTCTGCTTTACTGACTATGCCAAAGCCTTTGACCATGTGGATCACAATAAACTGTGGAAAACTCTGAAAGAGATGGGAATACCAGACCACTTGACCTGCCCCTTGAGACACCTGTATTCAGGTCAGGAAGCAACAGTTAGAACTGAACACAGGACAACAAACTGGTTCCAAATAGGAAAAGGAGTACGTCAAGGCTGTATATTGTTACCTTGCTTATTTAACTTATATGCAGAGTACATCATGAGAAATGCTGGGCTGGAAGAAGCACAGGCTGGAATCAAGATTTCCAGGAGAAATATCAATAACCTCAGATATGCAGATAATACCACGCTTATGGCAGAAAGCAAAGAAGAACTAAAGAGCCTCTTGATGAAAGTGAAAGAGGGGAGTAAAAAAGTTGGCGTAAAACTCAACATTCAGAAAACTAACATCATGGCATCTGGTCCCATCACTTCATGGCAAATAGATGGGGGAACAGTGACAGACTTTTTTTGGGGGGGCTCCATAATCACTGCAGATGGTGATTGCAGCCATGAAATTAAAAGTCACTTGCTCCTTGAAAGAAAAGCTGTGGCCAACCTAGACAGTATATTAAAAAGCAGAGACAGTGCTTTGCCAACAAAGGTCCATCTAGTCAAGGCTATGGTTTTTCCAGTAGTCATGTATGGATGTGAGAGTTGGACTATGAAGAAAGCTGAGCGCCAAAGAATTGATGCTTTTGAACTGTGGTGTTGGAGAAGACTCTTGAGAGTCCCTTGGACTGCAAGGAGATCCAACCAGTCCATCCTAAAGGAGATCAGTCCTGGGTGTTCATTGAAAGGACTGATGCTGAACCTGAAACTCCAATACTTTGGCCACCTGATGCGAAGAGCTGACTTATTTGAAAAGACCCTGATGCTTGGAAAGATTGAGAGCAGGAGGAGAAGGGGACGACAGAGGATGGCACCACCGCCTCAATGGACATGAGTTTGGGTAGACTCTAGGAGCTGGTGACGGACAGGGAGGCCTGGTGTGCTACGGTTCGTGGGGTCGCAGAGTCGGACACGACTGAGCAACCAAACTGAACACAGTCAGTTGAATCCACAAATGTGGAGTTATGCATACAGAGGTCTGACTGTAAAGTTATATGCAGATGTTTTGACTATATGAATGGCACCTCCTAACCCCGCCATTGTTCATGGGTGAACTGTAATAGCTACATCAGTGAAGAAACCTGGGAGGCACCTCCTTAACTAAGTTGTCAAGTTTAACATCGCCATTGATAATCTTGTTGATACCATGTTCCTTCCTGATAGAATGTGATGAAAAGGGCAGTTCCCATAACCCCAGTGTAATCATGAGAAACTTCAGTCACAGCTTAAGAGACATTCTGCAATATTCCTGATTAGTCCTCTTCAAAATTGTCAAAGTCATGAGAAACAAAAGAAAAGTGAGAAGCTGTCCAACTTGGAGAGACCAAAAAGACATTATGACTAAATGCGATGGGAGATCCTAGACTGGGTCCCAAAACAGAAAAAAGATGTTAGTGGAAAAACTGGTGAAATCCGAATGCTATAGTGTTATTATTAATCTCTGTGTTAGATTCCAGTCTTATAAGCATTTTCTGACAAAAGGATAAAATAATAGTGTTAATAGTGTTATACCAATGTTTGTGTAAATGTTTAGATAAATGTGTCATGGCTATATGACATTATCATTAGTAATTGTGTATTAGGCACCTGGCAAGTTGTCCATTACATAGGAACCTTTTTTAAGCAGTATAATGAATGACCAATAGAATTTATGTGTGTGTTTTATTAAAGGCTAATTTTCAAAAATGTTCAAATCATGACTCTTATAGATGTATAAAATGAATTATGTGTCAAACATTTTATTGAAAGTTTAATGAGAGAATCAGTAAGATGTTACAGTTGGTTTGAAGGAGTCTGAGGAACAGACATAAACAATGAGGAATACTGATAAAAATGGAATAATAGATGAAATATTGGTGACAGTCTACACAGAGGAATCAGTTTCACACCAAGAGACAAATACATTTGCCTTTCTATGAACAAGAATCATTTGCATTATTACCAGCCCCCTTCAAACTGACTTCTAACTCTACAGTTGCAGAATAGCCCAACTAACCACTAAGGTGCTTACCCTAAATAATCAGATAACTCCTAAACATTTTCTTAGACAGGAGATAGTATTCCATGGAAAAGTCACACAGTCATCTTGTAATGGGCTTCCCTCATGGCTCAGTTGGTAAAGAATCTGCCTGCAATGCAGGAGAACCAGGTTCGATCCCTGGGTTGAGAAGATCCCCTGAAGAAGGAAATGGCAACCCACTGCAGTATTCTTGCCTGGAGAATTCCATAGACAGAGGAACCTGGCAGGCTACAGTCCATGGGGTTGCAGAGTCCCAGACACGACTTAGAGACTAAATCACCAATCTTGTAATAATTTCAGAGTCTTTTATCATGTCTTATAACTATGTATTAGGAACTTGAACCAAACTAAACCAAAAATCAAAATATGGGACAGTGGATATTTATTTGCATAAACTAAAACTGCTGCTGCTGCTGCTGCTGCTGCTGCTGCTGCTGCTGCTGCTGCTAAGTCGCTTCAGTCATGTCCGCCTCTGTGCGACCCCATCCCTGGGATTTTCCAGGCAAGAACACAGGAGTGGGTTGCCATTTCCTTCTCCAATGCATGCAAGTGAAAAGTGAAAGTGAAGTCGCTCAGTCATGTCCGACTCTGTGCGACCTCATGGACTGCAGCCTACAAGGCTCCTCCATCCATGGGATTTGCCAGACAAGAGTACTGGAGTAGGTTGTCATTTCCTTCTCCGAAACTCAAACTAGATTTTATTAAACTGTAAACCAGATGATAATTTATTTTTTGTTTTGTTTTCTTCTTTTACAGTAATGTGAACAAGAAAAACTATGGTTTTAAATGTTTTAGGAATTATAAAATGAAAGCAAAATCATAATGTCAAAATATTTACCAAGTCTAAATAGAATCTATATTCTTTCAAATTGTACCCCTGGTTTACTTTTTAAAATTTTTATTAGAGTACAGTTGCTTAACAATGTTGTTAGTTTCTGCTATACATCAAAGTGAGCCAGCTATACATACATTCCCTCTCTTTTGGATTTCCTTCCCATTTGAGTCACGACAGAGCACTGAGTAGAATTTCCTGTGAGTAGGTTCTTATTAGTTGTCTATTTTATATATAGTAGTGTATATATGTCAATCTCAATCTCCCAGTTCATCTCACCCCTTATTTCCCCCGCCTTGGTGTCCATACATTTGTTCTCTATGTCTATTCTCTATTTCTGCTTAACAAATAGGTTCATCTGTACCAGTTTTCTAGATTCCACAGAAATGTGTTAATACATGATATTTGTTTTTCTCTTTATGACTTATTTCACTCTGTATGACTGTTCTTACTTTGTTCATGATGTCTGAGCTGTGTCACTAAATGGTATCCCCCCATTACCTGAGTTTTGAACTTTCATTCTAATTTTAATTAGCCAAGTATTAAAGCAATTAAAATTCAACTGAGTAAATTTTAAAGATCTTACTAGCTTTACTCAATGATTCATTAATTGGGTACCATCCTACCTGGCAGATAAAAAGGAGCTCAGAGGAGCCATACAAAATGAAAAACTGTTATAGGCAGAAGGGAGCAGGGACAAGCAAGTTATACTAGCAAAAAGCAGACTGGTTGTGGCAAGATCCCTTCTCTCTAGGAGATGATAGGAGTCTATATGACAGATTACCACATTAGTACTGCCCAGGTGATTTCTGATTGACTGGTTTGAAATTCCATTTCTGGTAGAGCCAAAACCACAGTCAAGTTAAGTCTCAGTTTGGTGATGTGGGGCTTAGCATAAGTGACTCCATTTTGAGCCTACTGTCTTGTTTTTAACACAAGTAGCTGTGAGAAAGTTTATAACATCTTTGTGCCTTAGTTTCCACACACATAAACTATGGATGAAAATAAAAATACCCATTTCGTATGGTGGAATGAAAGAAAATATTTGAAAACCATATATACAACAAAAGACCAGTATCTACTACAACGTTATTCTGAGTGAAATAAGCTAATTACAGATAAATATTGCATAATTACACTTATATGAAATATCTAAACTAGTCAAATTTATAGAATCAAGAGTAGAAAGGTAGTTGCCAGAGGCTGAGGGTAGGAGAAAATGGGAAGTTATTAACAGACATAAAGTTTGTTAAGCAAGATGAATAAGGTCTAGAGATCTCTTGTATAAAATTGTACCTATAGTTAGCAATACTGTATTATTGTACACTAAGAAATTAAGAGGGTAAATCTAAAGTTGTATTCTTATGATAAAATAAAATTTCTTTTAAAATACTAGTATTTAGAATATATGAAGAATTTCAAAACTCAACAATAAAATAGTTCAATTAGAGAATGAACAAAAGACATGAAGAGACATGTTACCTAAGAGAATATGTGTGTATGCATGTGTGTGTGCATGCTCAGTTGTGCCCGATTCTTTGTGACACCATTGGACTGCAGCCCACCAGGCTCCTCTGTCCATGGAATTTTCCAGGCAAGAATAATGGAACAGGTTGACATTTTCTACTCCAGGGGATCTTCCCAACCCAGGGATCGAGCCCGTATCTCCTGTGTCTCCTGCATTGACTAGAGTTTACCACTGAGCCATAGAGATGGCAGATAAGCTCATAAAAAGATTGTCAACAGCATTAGTCATTAGGGAAATGCAAATTAAAATCATAATGAAATATCTGCACATATCTATCAGAATAGCTAAAACAGTGACAACGCCAGATGTTGGCAAATATGCAGAGAAAATGGACCATTCATACATTGCTGGTGGAAATGTAGAATAGTACAGCCATTCTAGAAAACAGTTTGCCAGTTTCCTGTAACACTAAACATGGAACTACTATTCAACTAAGTAATTGTACTGTTGGGCATTTATCCCAAGACCTATACAAAAATGTTCATATCAGCTTTATTCATAAGATCCCCAAACTGGAAACAGCCCTGATGGTTTTTAACAATGAATGGTTATAAAAACTATAGTATATCCATACCATGCAATACTATTCAGAATTGAAAAGAAATGCAACACTGATAAATGCAACAACTTGGGTGAATTTCCAGAAAATTATGCTGAGTAAAGAAACAAATAATAATCTTTAAAGGTTACATACTGCATGATTCCATTTATATAACATTTTTGAAATGACAGAATTATAGAGAACAGATTAGTGGCTGCCAGGAGGCAGGAACAGCCGGGAGAGAGGTGGGTGTGGCTATTAAAGGGCTATATAGGAAGGATCCTTGTGGTGTTGGAACTATTCTTTATCTTGATCATATGACCATCAGTATCATGGTTATGATATTGTAGTATAGTTTTGCAAGATGTTACCTTTGGGGAAACTGGCTCAGAGATACATTGGCTCTCTTTGTATTATTTCCCACAATGGCGTATGAATTGGCAATTATCTCAAAAGTCTAATTTTAAAAAGCAAATAAAACCAACTAAATAGAATCCGTGAATTTTGGAACTTCAGAATTGCTCTAATGGTTTTTTAAATTTTCTTCTACACTCCATTATGAGCTTTTATAAAAAAGAAACTATGTTTTGTATTCCTTTAACCCCTTATTATTCAAGTAATGATGAGCATACATTAACAATGCAAAATTTGTTGTCTGAGTAAGTAGAAAATATATTTGCTTGTATATGTAAACATTGTACAATATTAGCATGTTTCACTCTGATATAAATCTGCACATAGAAAGTATAAAAAAAATAGATCCTTTCAAAATTATAGTTGACTCTCAAACAACCCTGGGGGTAAGGGGTGCTGACCCCTCACACAGTTGAAAATCTGCATGTAACTTTACAATTGTCCCTCCATACCTGCAGTTCCCTGTGGTTCAGACAGTAAAGAATCTGCCTGCAATGCAGGAGATCCAGGTTTGATCCCTGGGTCTGGAAGATCCCCTGGAGAAGGGAATGGCTACACACTCCAGTTAATTCTTGCCTGGAAAATTCCATGGACAGAGTAGCCTGGCTTGCTCCAGTCCACGGGGTCACAAAGACTCAGACACCACTGAGTGGCTTTTAATTTCACCTGCAGTTCTACATCCACAGATTCAACCAACTGCAGATCCTGTAGTACTGTAGTATGAATTTAGTGAAAGAAAGTTGCATATAAATGGATGTGAGCACTTCAAACCTGTGTTGAGTCACCTGTTTTTGAATCAAGATAGTTTTGTAAAGGTTATAATTTATGGAGTTTTCTTTTTTGCATTACTCATTTTAATATAGGTAATCATCTTCATGGTTCAGAAATCCAAAGTTACAAAAAGGTGTACAGCCAGAATTCTTTTCTCTGTCTCTGTGCACTTTCTACTTTTTTTCCCCTCCCCAGGAGGCAGCCCAAGTTAGCAGTTTCTTGTGTATCATTCAGGATATATTTATGAGTTTTTAAGCAAATATACGTAAATTTAAAGATGTATATATTTCCTTGTGTATATATTTTTATATAAATGGTAGCATATTATACATACTTGTTCCGTATCATGCTTTTCTTCTTCATTAATATCTCTTGGACATTGTCTTGTATCAGTACATAAAGAATATTAGTTTGCAATGGCTACCGTGATAAGATACCACAAACTGGGTGGCTTTAACAACAGAAAAATATTGTCTCACAGTTGTGCAAGCTAGAAGTCTGAGATCAAGGTGTTTGTAGAGTTTGTTCCCTCTGAAGGCGATGAGAGAGAATATGTTCGATGCTTTTCCCCTAGCTTCTAGTTGTTTGCTGGCAATCTTTGGCATTCCTTGGCTTGTAGATCTCTGCCTTCATCTTCACATGACGTTCTTGCTGTGTGCGTGTCTGTCTCCAAGTTTCCCCTTATAAGGACATCAGTCACATTGGATTAGGGCCCAACCTAATGACCTCATTTTAACTTGATTTCCTCAGTAAAGACTCTCTCTCCAAATAAGGTCACATTCTGCAGTACTGAGGGTTAGGACTTTAGCATTCAAGTTTTAGAGGGGGACACAGTTCAGTCCCTAACAAAAAGCATAGCCATTCTTTTAATGACTACGTAGTGTTCCATTATGATGATGTATCAGCATTTATTTAGGCAGTCCCCTGGATGTTTTATTTTTTTAAATGCAGTTTTTCTCCTACTAATAGCCTAAGTTTCATAAAATATCTGAGAATTACTAAGATATTATTTAAACAGTGATAACTGCTGTAAACTTCAAGTGCCTTGAAGGCAGTGTTAATATATTAAGGGAGGAGGGGAGACTTTTACAGACCATACAAAAAATAAATACTTGAGAACAGCCTGAGGATGTATGAAAAAGACTAAACATCTCTGCACTGGAGCTCAGAGAGGGGGCTTGCCTTATCTAATGTGCAACTCCCCATAAAGCTTCTGTAATCCATATCACATAGTGTTAGCACACACACAACAAAAGTGAGACAAACAGATCACTCAAACAAAATTTCAAGTCCAGAAAGAGATCAGATTGTTTGGAGAAACATAATGAAGCAAAAGTGTTACTCTAATTCAGTGGAGGAAAAAGATGTTTTATTCTATAAATGCTGCCAGCCCTCTTTGCAGTCCCTCTTGGAGAACACAGTTTATCTCCTAGCTCATGCAATATAAAAATAAATTTCAAGTACATTCAAGTTTTAATTATAAAAAGAAAAATCCTTGGGATGAGAAACATCTTTTCTAAACAAGATAGAAAGAAGTGAAAAGGAAAAGCTAGACCTGTTTACTACATAAAAATGACAGAAAACAGTCAAAAGATAAATGATTAAGTGGGTATAGTTTGCAATATATATAAAAGGATACATACCCCTAATATACAAATACTTCCTGCAAATTAACTTATAAGGAGACAAACAAACTAATAGAAAACCAGTCAAATATAGGTGTGTGTAATTCACAGAAAAGGATATCCGTTAGCTGAAACACAGAACTGTGAAAAGATACGCAACCTAAGGTAGTCAGGAAAAGAAAACAAAAATAGGACAGCAGTTTCCATTCATCAGATGGACAAGAATTAAGAATGATAACTTCTGATGGTGGGAAAAGATTACTCAGTCATTGCTGGTAGGGACATAAATTGCTGTGGCGTTTGAGAAAAGAAATGTGGTATTATCTCTTAAAATTTTAAAGTGCGCATACCTTTTGATCTGTTACTCCATTTCTGAGAATCGATTCTACAGAGCTAAAAGTACCCATATGAAAGGCCATATATATAGAGAATGTTTATTGCAGCATTGTTGATAGTGGTAAAAAAAAATAGAAATAAAGCAAATATCCATCAATGGGGAATTTTCTTGAATAAATTGTGAATTATGGAATTACTAGAGTGAATTATTTTTCAATTAGATCTGTGGCTGCTTTCCTGAAGGGTTAACCATGATACCTTCTTAACAAACAAAATAAGTTTTAATAAACATGTGAACCCATTTTAAAAATGAAAAAGACAAAGTCTTCTAGGATTACATGAGCATGGTGGAGGAATAAAAGGATACATACCAAGTTAGTAGTTTTTGTTATCCTGAATTCTCAAGGAGAGAGTCAAAGAATAATAATGAGAAATAGAATGTATCAAATTGCATAAAAAGTGAAAAATTGGGATAGAAATTGTACCAGTATATAACCATTGAACATTTGCATGGACAAGGATATAAATTAACATGGAAGGCTTAATATATTAATTTATTATTAGATGATTGGATTGAGGACTTGTTTTGCCTTTGAATGCTTTAATATTGACACGACTGAAGCGACTTAGCAGCAGCAGCAGCAGCTTTAATATTATGTTTTATCCTATAAAGAAATATGGGTAGAGGGGAAGCCCTGACAAGCATACAATCTGCCATGTAGGCACTCAATAAATAGTAGCTGTTTATTATCATTAGAATGATAATACAGCACTACACATCTTGATATGTTTAGATAGCACCCAGCAGCACTGAGGCTATAATTTAAGGACAAATGACATCAGTATTACAAAACGAATTGTAAACTTGAGTCTATAACTAGCCCTGGTAAAGGCGGACCATCGAGTAATATGGTGTATATTGACCTGGGGCTGGAAGGTTGGTGCTTAAAGCAAGTCAGATTCTAACTTTAGACAGGCTGTCCTAGGATCTTTCCACGAAACAGAGTCCTTCCCTTACTGTTTCTCTACCCCTTGCTCCATTTTTGCATATTCAGCTCTAACCCGGAGGGGAAGGAGGTATGAAAACGTATTCCCCACTCCTCATCAGTCACTGAGATCAATGGGAAGTTTTGCGACAGTTTAGCAGCTGTGCATTTGCCTTCCTGCAGATGGTTTCCTTGCCCTGTCCTGGATAAAGCACTGAGGCTCTGACTGCTGGAGCTTGTGAAATAGGAACTTTGACCACTTCCCCCTAAAGTTACTATAATTAGTAGGCAACTTGTTAAACAGTATATGACTCATAAAAGGACTGCTACAAATTCCTGCTGGGCTATGTGTCAGCACAGGGCAAAGGGAAGCCTCTGGAAAGTGCTGTATTTTTGAAACCTCAGTTTCCTAACTGGCCCACTAGTCATCCAGTTATACAGTGAGCCCATGGAAAAGAAGCAGTTTGTGGTCAATATATTGATACCACAGGTACTTTAAAATATTCACTGAGCTGTATTTTTAAGAAATAATCTTCCCTATACTAAGGAAGCACTAGACTGTGAGAGTCAGGCGATGTGCATTCTGCTGCTCGTTTTGCTGTTAACTAGCTGTATCACTTCTAGTAAATCCTGTGAACATTCTGTTCCCTCATAAGTAAATTAAGAGGCTTAGCTATATGATCTCTAAGGCCCTTCAAGCTCGTGATTTCATAGTTTAGTACCTTTATTTAAATAGCATCAAACTGGTAGCTTTTCATTATAAATGGTGGGTCTAGCCAATCACTGTAAGGTTGAAGTGTGCATATATTTTCAAACCCTCACGGAGCAAGGTACTGTATATTTCAATAGCCTATGTCAGGTCCTTTTCAGTGATACAATTGAAAACAAGTTTTTGGGTCCACAGCATCCTACCACCCTGATTATTGTGAAGCTCATTCAGCTTTGTCATAAGCTTATCTTTGTGCCACTTAAGATAGTATAGTATTGAAAATTTGATAATTCAGAATTTTCTTTCATAGTCATTCTTTTTTCAGTTCTCAGACTCAGCTGTCATAATGAGAGAGCTATGTGTCCTATATGTTAATTGCTTCAGTCTCTTAAAACCAAATCACCTTTCTATGCAAAGCATGGTTCATGGATCTCAAGCCTCTGCAACAGCTGGGAACTTGTTAGAAATGTGGAATCTCGGGCTCTGTTTCAGAGCTGTGGAATCAGAATCTTCATTGTAACAAGGTCCTCAAGGAATAGGTATGTTAACACTTGAGAAGTGCCCCTGTATCACGCACATGCACACATCTGATCACATTCACTGCCAAAGAGAGACAGGAGACCAGAAGCTCTCAGATGAAGATGAGTAACAACTATGTGACCTTTACCCCAGTGACCTTTAATGTCCTCATCTGTATAAAATGGACCCTAAACAATATCCCACACTGTTTTTATTCTGGAGTGTCTAAGACTGCTTTCAAAAAGAAGACACCCTAGATCCTCTCACCTAAGATTTTTAAGAACTTTCCACTTATGCAAGAATAGGGGTGTGATTTCCCAGGCATAATCTCTAGCAAAAAACATTGTAAAGAAGAAAGTACTAGGGCTCATGTGGGCACTAAGAGTGAATAGCCAGAAAACACAAAGCCAAGAAGGAAAAAAAGTGAGTAGGAAGCTGAGCAAGGGAAAAACTTAAAGATAGAGGAGGGGCTCACACTGCCAGGGACTCTCTGGATGCTGGCGCAGCTTGATGCAAACACTCCCCCGTGGAGTTTCAGCAGATAAGAGGTTCATGATGATGTAATTGAAAAATTTACAATGGAACCAGAGCAAGCACTCTGACTGTGGTGAGTTGACGATTAGGAAAGTGGAGGTAAGGGACGAAGAGGAAGACATGGAAGGAGTCTGAAAAATGCAGCAATAGAGAGGAACATAAGAATACACATAGCACCCCAGCAATGGAAAGACTGTGAGTCTGAATTCATTAACAAATGATCTAATTAAAACTCACAGTGTCATAGGAACTTATGGACTCACTGAATAATAGCTGAGATACATTTTTTTTTGCATCTTTAAAAGGGCAAAGAGATCATTGCATATCAAAGTCATCTTTTAGTAGTGAGGTGCTCTGCTGTGCCATCTTGTTGTTTTTCTTATTTTTCTTAGTTTGAATTCTTTCTCTTATCTTGAAGATGAAATGGTAATTTTACTTCTTCTGTAACTTACTTTAAAGATTGATACAAACTCCCTGGGCAGGTTTTCCGCTGAGTGTGTCCTGATGGCTTCACGGAGACTTGCCTTAAATGTTATTGAACTCAGACCAGTCACCAACTATGGTTAGATAGCCCATAGGCATGCTCCTTTCTTTTTCCCTTGCAAGTAGATCTGAACATGCAATTGTTGGGAAAGAAGGAAAAAAGGAATTCAAGAAGTAGCAAAATGAAAGAAAATTTGGCTTACGGAAGAAAGATCTTTCTATTACAGTAATAATAATGCCGATTATATATATTATATGTAATACCAATTATACACACACATACATATATATATGTCCTCCAAGTATATACATGTAGAACAAAGGAAAGCAAACTCTACCTTCCAACAGTGTTTTAATAAAATTCTACTCAGTTACGTATTTCCCTAAAGAGAAAAGTCAGTCTCTATATAGTAAGTATTGTTCATAGATTGCTACTCTTCAGAGCTCTTCATTCCACCTTAATACCATCTTTCTTAGGTGATTCACAAGACACTTTGTTATCTTCCAGTATTTCCTGTCATTTTTATAAGCAAAATTATTCCAGCTGTATTCAAACACTGTGCCTGTCTCCTCCCAATTCTGCAGTGTTTTAATTCTGGAGTGTCAAAAGCAGCTTTGAAAGAGAAGTGAAATCACCTAAGGACAGTTAGGGGGGCTGTGTATCAGGGAGAGATGGAAACCCCACCTCTTTGAGCCCAGCTGATTTTTTTTCTAATTTGTATTTATATGTGACTAACATGTGTCTGCTGATTTTATGTGTTGATGAATATGAAATTCAGATTTGTTCTTTGTGCAAATTAGAAAAATCTTTTCTCTCCCCTACACCCTTTCTCTTTCCTCTCCTTCCTCATCTGAAACATTATTCATAAGCAGATTGGGGTAATCATTCTGAGATACTGTTGTTTGATAGATTCATTCATTCATTCATTAAGCATTAATTGATCACTGACTAGGTGTTAAACCCTGTACTCACTGTTAGGCTTAAGAATGAATGTGATAAAACCCTTGGCCTCAAGGAGCCTGGAGTATATAGTAATTGGGGAGACAAATGGGGGGCAAGTCAGTCACAGGGCAATGTGTTCTGTGGTCAAAGGTTTGTGCCAAAGTCTATATACTCTGAGCTGGAGATGTCTCTGAGACTTCCCGGGGAAACCTCATACTCAATTAGATTATGGTGTGTGGACTAAGAGAATACTGTGGAAATCTGCTACTACCAGAGCAATTACCCACAGATTTTTGGATATCTTCGGGGTCCACATGAGCCACTGTCTTGCCTTTTTATAAGGAAGAATCTAAGTTCTGCATCATGTAATTCTCTGAACCTTCTTGGCTTCCCCTGCCCTTTGCCTGCCAGTAGCTTAATCATGCTTGAGGGACCATCTCCCACAGCTCCTCAGCCACACTTCTGGATCCTCCAACCAATTACATTTCTCCCTCCTTCAAACCTCTAAAGCTTTTTATTTGTACTTTATTTGAACGAAATTGTGTCTAGTTTTTGGAGAACATTCTCTATCATTATAATTATCCTGTAAACTCTGTAAAAATAGTTTTCATCCCTATAGACCCCTGAAGTATCTAGTGGAGTGCCTTAAATAAATGGGCAGTTAAAAAATCCCAACAAATGTTAAGTTAAATTGGTCCAAATTGTGTATTTAATTTTATACTGGCATTCATCGATAATATACATTGAAATAAACTCCCAAGATCTAATTCTGTTTTTGATTACTTATTTAAAAACTAACATTTTAATCCAATTGAGTTATGTCCTTCAGTGATGCTTTAGATCCAGATTTATTTTTACATTGTTTTAAATGTCATTAAGTGATTCATATCAGTTTTTTTAAAATATTCTTTGAGTGGATAAGTAAGCAAGCATCATCAGAATATGGTACCTCTTTTTAATTCAACATTTCTTTGATGAAATATTTATTTGTGGACTTTTCCTCCTGTGGTTCTTTTCTATTGATAGATTTGGGGTCTCAAATCATTTCAGAAGTCCATCCATTTTAAGATGTTTTCATTTTGTGCTTTTTTCACTGAATAGAAAATCAACTTTGTGTCTTAAAAATTCAGCAAATGATTAAGTAAATTAGAGGAGTCATCATCATTAACTTCCAAGTTTCTTCCTGAGAAATTGAAATTATGTTTTTAAATTTCACATACCTCCTCTATCGCATGGGCAATGAACATGATGCAGTTGTGACGAGCACGTACACTAATGGTCAGATTATCTGAGAAATCATGGACAAGAAAGGCTCCCAGACCAAAATAAAACATTCACATCACACAGTTTATTAAAATCAGTGAAAACACACGGTGAGAAACAAGGGGGAAAGATATGGGTAAGTTAATACCCTTCAGGCTGAGTGTAAGTAGGCTGGAGGGTCACATTACTTGAATCCTGGGATATGTATTGTTTTTATGTCCTGTCTCTACTGCATCAGGCTTTCCCACTAATGGTGTGCTTACAAGGACCCCAGTTGATTTTCCAGCACTGGAGCCAGCAATGTGTGGTGACTGGGTCAGTGACACACACTTTATCAGAAACGGAGACAAGAATGCACAACCACAGCGGTAGCTTGCCAATTAGCCTGATACATAGCTGTGTCATTCTTAGAGGACTTCGGGGTCTAGAATGGGTGTCACCAATGGGTGGCTGAATTAAGACCTTGTGAATATTAAGTGCATATGAATATTTATGTTATCCTGAATATTTAGCTCTTCTTGTATATTTAGTGTCCCTTTTATATTTGATCTCATATATATTTAGTATATTATGAATATTTAGTGCCCAGGTGCCTCATGAATATTAGGTGTCTTTGGTCCTTCCATTCCTCACTATCTATGTTTAACACAAATGTGCTCTACCTGTTAACCACTTATCTTCTACTTAACTCATTCTAAGAATTATGTCTATGTCTATGTCTAACAAACTTTTCTCCTAGGTGATTGCACCTAAAACATCTTAAAAGATAATCAGCCATAGGTATACATATGTGCCCTTCCTCTTGAGCCTCCTTCCCACCTCATCCCTCCCCATCCTACCCCTCCAGGTTGTTACAGAGCACCAGGTTTGAGTTCCCTGAGTCACAGAGCAAATTCTTATCAGCTGTTTTATATATGGTAGTGTATATGTTTTCATGACACTCTGTTGAAATCAGCCACAGTGGGAGTATTTACACCACAGAAGTTGGCAAATGCCGCAAATAGAGTTCCCCCCGGCCCCCACTTACAGGCCCAAAGCCAGTTACTTAACATTTACCACCATTCCACTGCTTACAATGCCCTTCATGCTCTTGCTTTATGTAACCTGCTTTATGTAACCTTTATGTAAGCCTTATCCCTCTTTACTGAACTCTACAATCGAATGAAGTATTTTTATTTCTTGTTTCTTCCCCTTCTTGCATATAGCTCCTTCTCTTAGGAACAGCCTTTCCCTCCTGTCTCACATTTGCTTGGCTAGTTTATAAACCCCTTTTGGAGAACAGCTCATACAGACATTCCTAAATATCCCAAACTGGTTCTCATGCATCTTCAATGTGTTCCCACAATGCATTTATGTTGTCCTTTGTCATATGGTATTTGAATTGTTATGGATTTGTAATCCACTCTAGGCTATATGCTTCTTTAGGTCTTTTCATACTTTTTTGTACATATATATATATATATATATATGTATATATATATATATATATATATATATATATATATATTCCACATAATAGATGTTTACTTAATGCCTGAGTGAATAAATGACTGAATGGAATCAGTGAATAGATACTCAATACTGGTTTAATTTGTATCAAAATGGTAGCATTTTTTATATTACTTGGTATGGTGCTATGATCTCACTCTTTGTGTCCCTTCCAAATTAATATGTTGAAATCCTCATGTCTGATGTGATTGTGTTTAGTTGGTGGGGCCTTTGGGAGGTCTTAAGCCATGAGAGGTAGAGCCCTCATAAATGGAATTAAAGCCTTAGAAAAGAGGTTCCAAAGAGATCCTTCATCCTCACGTGATCCTTCCAACACATGAGGATATAGCAAGAAAACACTGCACATGACAATCCTGGTGCCATGATCTTAGACTTCCCATCCTCCAGAACTTTGAGAAATACATTTCTAATGTTTGTAAGCCACCTAGTCACTGGTATTTTGTTGGAGCATCCCAAACAAAGACACTTGGGAAAAGGAACACAAGGCCACTGCCTGGCCTGACTCTTTTAAGAAAATCCTAACATAGAAACCAACATCTGCCTGGGCTAAAGGACCAAGAACCCAACATTAGCATTTCTTCCCACCAGCTACCAGCTAGTACAGAGTATGTGTGTGTGCTCAATTGCTTCAGTCATGTCCAACTCTTGTGAGCCCATAAACTGTAGCCCGCCGGGCTCCTCTGTTCATGGGATTTCCCAGGCCAGAATGCTGGAGTGGGTTGCCATGCCCTCCTCCAGAGAATCATCCCGACCCAGGAATCAAATCCACGTCTCCTGTGTCTCCTGCACTGGCAGGCAGATTCTTTACCACTAACGTCACCTGGAAAGTCCTAGTACATAGTCATATTTAAATAATGGTAAGTGATGAGACTAGCGGAGATCTCTAGGGCAATGGCTCTGATGACCATTAGAATCAACTAGGAAGCTTAAAAAATGTCCAGGCTGTACCCCAGACCAATGATACCAGACTCTTTTGGGGAAACCCACATATCAGGGTTCTAAAAAAATTAGTATTCCTAGTGATTCCAGTGCAGCCAAAGTTGAGTCCCAGCTATGGTCTTCTTTTAGCAGAAGTGAGAATTAAAGCAAGAGCTTTAACAGCCAGCTTTTTCACACCCTTTCTTAGACACGGATATTGTTTCATTGGTAATTTGTGAATAGTTGCATATGTTAGCAAAGCTTGACTGCAAAAAATTTCTGCTCCCACACATTCTGATCCCATCTTGACACTGAATAACTGTTGGCGAAGGCAATTTCAACAATGAAGAAGTGGGAGAAATGACTACATTTTATGTAAATATGTATGCATTTGAAAGCAAAAGGACATATGTCGTAGTACCATTTAAGAGTTTTAAATGAAGGACAATACTTAAGATTCCTCTGTAATCAAATTTCTCAGCAGTAGAAAGCATTGTCTTTTCGTTACAGCTATTAAACATATGGCTGAGAAAATGTTACTCTACAAGTCTTAAGATTTGAAATCTAACTTTATATTAATGCATGTACTTTATTACACAATCATGTCTGCTTTCTAATTATATTTGAAAAGTAGCTATCACTCGCTTTTTAAACTTAAAGGTAATGGCCGTGAAATGTCAATACTATGATACTCTGATGGACTTGATTATATGATGATTGTTAACATCATAAAGTTCTTATCTATTTCTTACATACTAATATACTTAACACACGGAGAAGGAAATGGCAACCCACTCCAGTATTCTTGCCTGGAAAATTCTATGGACAGAGGAGCCTGGTAGGCTGCAGTCCATGGGTTCGCTAAGGGTCGGACACGACTGAGCGACTTCACTTTCACTTTTCACTTGCATGCGTTGGAGAAGGAAATGGCAACCCACTCCAGTGTTCTTTCCTGGAGAATCCCAGGGACGGGGGAGCCTGGTGGGCTGCCGTCTGTGGGGTCGCACAGTCGGACACAACTGAAGTGACTTAGCAGCATACTTAACACAGAGACTAAAACTCAAAATGGTCTGAGAAATTCTGTCTAGTTAGTCTTTCTGCAGTTGGACAGAGGACAAACAGTCCCTTAAAGCTGTGATCTACTTCCATCTTTAAAAGACCCTACACATGGACTGGGCTTCCCAGGTGTCACTAGTGGTAAAGAACCCACCTGCCACTGCAGGAGACATAAGAGACGCAGTTCAATCCATGGGACAGGAAGATCCCCTGGAGGAAGACACAGCAACCCACTCCAGTATTCTTGTCTGGAGAATCCCCTGGGCAGAGGAGCCTGGTAGGCTACCGTCCATGGGATCCCAAAGAGTCAGGCACAGCCGAGGCAACTTAGCATGCACACACACATGGACTAGATGGTGCATATGTGACAAATGTAAGTGAAAATTTCAAATGATGGGAATGTCCAGAAGAGGACCAGTGATGAGGGAGGGGATGTTAGTGTTTAAGAACTAAACTCCGCCATTACCCTTCTTGTTATGCAGCTAGAGCAGTGTCTCTCAAAAGTTGAACATGCACTAGAATCCCCTGGAGGCTGGTTAACACACAGACTGGTGGACCCACCCTCCCACCCCCCAGATTTTTTTATTCCTTTAGTCTGGAGTTGAGCCTGATAATTTGCATCTCCAGCAAGTTCTCAGGTGGTGGGAGGGGCCATCTTTTGAAAACCACTATTCTGGAGAAAGAGAAAGCAGCCTCTGCTTGCTAGTTTTCCCTAAGTCTTGTTCCAGTTTCCCATGGACCTTCTGTGCTTGCTTCCTTCCATAATAACCATCACCACAGCAGCAGCTACTAATTCTTGAGTACTCAATAGTAAGCACTGTATATTACATCACAGCAATCCTTTGGGGAACATCCTACCTAACACAAGGAAACAGTGGTTGTCTCTTCCTCCAGTGCTGTCTTGGCTGCCACGCCACCCTCTTCCTGCCCAGCATCCATCTGAGAGATAACAGGCAGCTCTGTTGAGAGTATCCAAAAGCTTTTGGGTGCAGAACAATGTTGGGGCATTTGTTCCTGGGGATAAATCTGAGATGCTTGCAAAGCACATTCAGATGCTGTTTACAGTCTTTTAGGAATCATATAAATGTCATGTCAAGAAGGCCTTTATCATGTGAATTGTGGAAAGACTGCAGACCTTAAATTATATGTCAGTGATGGTTTTTCCTGTCCTTTATTATTAAATGACAGATACTTACATTAACATTTTATTGGTACTTTTATTGAAGGAAATTTCTCTTTTTTTTTTTGAGTTCACACATTATATGAGAGTTATTCATTTGCAACGTTTGCCCCTAAATACAGAGCATCCAGTTATGAAAATGCCCTGAAGCTTGAGAGTTGCTATTTTCGCTTTAAGAACTCTGACCAGCTCATGAAACTAAAATAGTTATATTCAGAATTGAACCCAAAGCATTATCTTTTAAAACTCTGAGGAATTTATGTGCTGTAATTTTCTAATCGTAGGAAAATTTTACTTTAAAATTTGAGGGATGAATGTAGTTTATATAAAATGTAGGAAGTTTTGCAAACCCAATTAAATCTTGTGTGTGCAGCGTGTCTGCATCTGTTTACTTTGCTGACATTTGGAGTACAAGATCCCGCATACTGTTCTGTGATTGCAGATTGGAGATAACATCTTAGATCATGTAGAAGAGATGCTGTGGATATCCTATCCATATCCCCTTAGCTTTGGGGTGGTAAAGGGACACATGGGTCTTGACCAGAAGTGCCAATAAGAAATAAGGAATGAGAGTGTTGTTAGTCACTCAGTCATATCCAACTCTGCGACCCTGTGGACTGCAGCACGCCAGGCTTCCCTGTCCTTCACCGTCTCCCGGAGCTTGCTCAAGTTCATGTCCATTGAGTCGGTGATGCTATCTCACCATCTCATCCTCTGTTGCCCCCGTCTCCTTTTTCCTTCAGTCTTTCTTTCCCAGCATCAGTGTCTTTTCCAATGAGCCAGCTCTTACCTTCGCATCAGGCGGCCAAAGTATTGGAGCTTCAACAACAGTCCTTCCAATGAATATTCAGGAGATCTTCCAATGAGTATTTATAGAGGTCTGTGAAAACCTCAACTTTCTCTCCCCTCACTGGGATAATTTTGAAGCATGTCCCAAAAGTTCTCAGAGGGTCCCCGGAAGTGGGGGACCCCCACTCCAGTTGCCCACATTAGTAATCTGCTCAACAAAGCATTTGTGATCGTCTCTTCCCCTTCCTGTCTCACTTTCCTATTCCCCACAGTGTTTTCTAGGATCACCTCCTAAATAAACTGCTTGTACCCAGATTTACTGAGACTGCATGATGGGAATGGAGATTGTTACTCTGGGGCTTTAGTGGAGATGTTGGCAATATTATGCTACGTATGCATATATAACCTGGGTAATGTTGGGACATGCTTTTTGAGTATTGTTTCCTGACCGAGATTTCCAGTCTGTATTGGAAATAGTTAAAAATAAAATAGTTAAATTGAGCCAAATGCTTTCACATCCAATTGTATAATTAAACGAGTAAAAGGGAAAGGAAATTATTAGCAACTCTATCTTTAAAGGCAACTAATGGCCAAGGAAGTCATGAAGAAAACTCTTTGTGTTGATAAACCAACTGCCTGTTCTAGCAGACTTCTGTGTTTATTGTTCTGCTTCTGACCATTTTATTCCAAACAAATAGACGGACTTGTAATGATACCCCACCCTTCCCAAGCACAGGGCCCCCATTCTTTGAAACAGTAGTGAATTCAGTTGCAAGGAGAACATGAAGAGGGAGGGTGCGTATAAAAGGGCTGAAATGAAAAGTATGACCATCTCCACTGTGGACGCCATGCCAGTGGAGAGTTGACGGCGGAGCATGGTGGGAGAGCTGAAGCAGCAACTGACTCTGTCTCCAGGGGACTGTCGAGGGTCAGATGCCACCATGGAGAATGGCAAATGTTCTTTCTCACCTTCCTTGAGTTATCACTTAGGTGACTCAAAGCTGAGGGCTGATGAGCTGTAAGTGGGCTGCATGTCTTGTTTTTGCCTGCTGAGCAGTTTAAAGATTTCAAAATCATTTCAAACATCGGCTTTGGTGTAGTGTATGTGTTAAGCCAAGTACTGCAACTTCTCAGTGAAAATACTGTATAACCCTCCACAAACTCTTATTCAGAGTTAATGTTGTCAAAGATTTATGAGGTCAGCAACCTGTAATAATTTTTACAAAATATCTAGTGGACCTGGTGCTGTGATAAATCATAATTTCAGAGGTGTGAATTTATGTACATGTTTTGGGGTTTGCAATTTTCATTTTGATTGTTTTTAAAAATCCTGCATTTGAGGCTAAATTAGAAATATGTCTTTTGTGGCAACATATAGTGTGTAGAGTAACATAAAAACTAGGTGATGTGTTTTATGAAAGCGGGCATAGTCAGAGTATATCAGGCATAAGAACTTTGATTTCTATTTATTTTTCGTGGCTTCAGAAAAGATTGTTCTGGGAATAGAGAATTCCATTTGGGAAACCTAGCACATACATAGTTCTTACAGTAGCAGAGTTAAAATACTTCGAGGGTTCATTTGAAAAAGCCTCCAGAATTTTTGCATGTTGGGAATAGGTTTATCTTCTTACACATTGCACTCAGGATTTCTATTCAAAGCAAAAATAACTTTGCATAGACCTTGGTTATTCTTTCACATTGTAAAATTATTCCTTCAGGGTAGTTACTCTCAGTCTTGATTTCGTGATACTTCAGATCATCTTTAATTTACTCCAAAGATTTTTAGAAGAGTCAGCAAATCATTTACTTTAACTTAAAGCATCAGTGAGTGAAATGCAGATTTTTTTTTTTAAAGAGAAGCAGATAAGAAGGGAATCAGGAGGTTGTGTTTGATTGCCATTACTCTTTGCATTTATGAAAATGCTGTTTCTGCATCATTTTCTTTACTCTTTTAAATTATTTATTTATTTGGCCATACCAGGTCTTAGTTGCAGCATGCGAGCTTTTAACTGCAGCTTGTGGGATCTAGTTCCCTGACCAGGGATCATACCCAAGCCCCCTGCACTGGGAGTGCAGAGTCTTAGCCACTGCACCACCAAGGAAGTCCCTGGCCATTTTCTTATATCACACAATTTCAGTACCTTATACCCTCCTCATTTTCATGGGCCTTCATGATGCAAAAGAAGTGACCAGAGATGACGTTGAAATAGTGTCTTTCTTTAGTGGTTCATTTATCATTTTATTTGTGAAAATCTAATCAGCATCTCTTTTGTAAAGTAATAGACATACTTCTTATTAAAGCTCAATACTTGTGTATCCATGTGTGTGCATGCAGTGTTCTGTTTGCCAAATGGCTGCATGTGCCCTAGCCCTCCTATTTAAACATTAAATTATGTCATAAATGTTGTCACAAACATGAAGACATTTCATTCAAAAATGATTTTCTAGTTTACCCATTAAAAAAAAGTTGAACAAGAAGGAAGAATAGCAAAGTGTATTAGTCCTTTTCATAATGTAGCCATTAATAAAAAATAGTTACATTCTAAAATGTCTTAAATGGGCCTGAGGTAAGCAAGTATTAGCTCTGGAGTCGTTCTTCCCACTTTTCCTCCCCTGACTTATTTTTTTCTTCATGACAACGTTTTTGTTCCCAATAATTTAAGCATCCACTACTTTGTTATTTTGTTTTTTTGTTTAGGACTGTGCTGGGTCTTCATTCCTATAGGAAGTGAGTGGGGCTACTATCTAGTTATGATGTGTGGGCTTCTCATTGCAGTGACTTCCCTTGTGGAGCACTGGCTCTAGGATGCTCAGGCTCAGTATCTGTGGCACTCAGGCTTAGGTGCTCCATGGCATGTTGATCCCTGGTCTGGGATCTTCCCAGACCAGGGATCGAACCTCTGTCTCCTGCATTGGCACATGGATTCTTAAACACTGGACCACCAGGGAAGTCCCCATCCACTACTTTTGGAGCTTGGGTGTTGGAGAGGGAGGACCAGAAGGAAAGGCCAAGCAGGAGGGACATTCAAGTGTCAGGATGCTTAAGAGTCACCTGAAGAGCTTGTCAAGAGGCAGATTCCTGGGTGCCTCCCCAGAGATTCTGATAGAGCAGGTCTGCTGCAAGGCCTGAGACTCCATTTCTAATAGGCTGCCCAGTGATACTCGGCTGCCCATCACAGACCATTGAATAGCCCTGTTACTGGAGACAGGGTAGTGAGAAAGTGAGGTCAAAGTCACCAAGATCTGGTGCTGTGAAAACACCTCTGTTGTGTTTTTTTTTTTCTCTCACTCTACCAGTTTACTCGTCTACATGATTTTGTTGAAGTCCCTTAAATTCTAATTTGTTAAAATGTTTTTGCTCATCCATTGAATTTATTAATTAAGGAAAATCTCTATAATACATCTGTTTTTATCTTTCTTTTTTATTTTTTAAATGATAAAAATATGATAACACATTTACAAGAGACTTGGAAAACACAGAACAAAGTTACATGTAGTTCCACTATGTATTACAATTGTTTAAGTAGATACATTGAGATTTTTAGTTGGAATTTCAATATCAAAGTCAGAAATTAATAGAGTGAATGTACAGAAATCTCTGTAATATTAATTGCTTTTATCTAAGAATATGGTACATCTTTCCAGTTGTTATGGCTGAGTACTTTCTTTTTTATTTGTTTTTAATTGAGACATCATCGTTTCACAGTGTTGCATTAGTTTCTGCTGTACAACAGCATAAGTAAGCTATATATATATATACCTATAATCCCTCCTTCTTGAGCCTACCTCCCCCCTCACCCACCCTCTAGGTCATCACAGAGCACCAAGCTGAGCTCCGTGTGTTATACAGCAGCTTCCCGCTAGCCGTCTGTTTTACACATGCTAGTGTTACATGTCAGTGGTACTCTCTCAATTCCTACCCCTGCTCCTTCCCCTGCCGTGTCCACAAGTCCCTTCTCAGTTATAACAACTGAAAAATAAGAGAGTGGTCCCACATCAGGTGGCTTTCAAACTACGCTTCAAGGAGTTTTACAAGTACTACAGGGTGTCTCAGGGGCCAGAGGGGAACATGGGATGCAGGGATCATATGAGCTCTTTTCAAGGCTCCCAACCCCCTACTTGAATACTTTTATCTCTGATCTCTTTCATATATTCCACTTCAGAGTATGATTTCATGAAAAAAAGATTTTATAACACATTGGAAAGAAATAAAAAATCCCAAGTCTGAGAAGGCCTCATTGCTTTAAAAATGTACAGAACTGAAAACTTCCGATCTAGTATGCAGTTCCAGAAATTCTCTGGTCCTTCCACAACATCCAGAGTGTGCTACAAGAGCAGGCAACCAGTGCCTTCTTTCTGCTCACAAATGTAACACTTCAGCCCATGTACCAGAAAGCCCTTTATCTGATGGGTGTTTAGCTAAACAGACTGCTCAGTGTAGAGGGCAACGTCAAGCATTTCTCTGCAGAATCACGTCTGATTCATTAACACTCCAGCATTCCCCAAATAGATATTAATTACCTTCTGTTACAGAGTTTTTTAGAACATAATTCTTAATTATATCTCTAACTATTGTGTGGTTTGACTGTTCTGAAACTAAAAAACCATCCTATGGAATTCCATTCAAAGGAGTTTACTCCAACTATTGCCATGCTCTTGGTTTGTCTAATTTATACACAAGGCTAATTTTTGCATGGTGGTAGCATTTCATTATAATCAGCCTTCATTTTTAATAAGACAAAGTATATATCAAATTGTAGATTTCAGTCTTTGTATGAATTGAAAGCTATTAATCTTCCAGGGTGGGTTTTTGTTAACTGGATTGTAATGTTCTTCTTTTCATTATGTTCTTTAAATCCCCTTCACCTCATACTACACCAGTACATTTCTACTGCCTTGGAATCAATTAATTCCAGTTCAGTGATCGAAATTTTTACCATAAAAATATAACCTACAGTGTAAAATTTTCTTTCAGATTATCAACTAGAACTGGTACGTTTTATTCTAACTAGTAATTGTACTTATCTCCTTGATTTTTAACAGTGGGATGGGAAAATGAAGATTGATCCCTTTCAGTATTCAAAATTCATTCTGCAAATGTGTATTGGGGATGCTCTGTGTGTAAGGCACTGGGGGACAGTTAGAGACATGAAGATAAGACCAGGTCCCTGCCTGCAGGCATTTCATAGTCTGTGCCAAAGTTAGGGAATTGTTCTGTCAGTAGACAAGTTGCGACCCACATTGGCTCTGACAAGAGACCTGATGGCTTCAATAGCTGACTGGTAGACAGAGGCCAGAGGGACTGTCCTGGCTGTTGGCATGGCACATCCCCAAGGAAAGGGACCAGCTATCCCAATGTCAGGCTTTCCTGACAAGGGTCTCAAAGATTACAGGTACAACTGAGTGACTAACACACACACACATCCCAATGACAGTAGCCAAGAGGAGGTGGTAGACTTAGGTCTCCCTTCTCCAGGGGATCTTCCCGACCCAGGTATCAAACCTGGGTCTCCTACATTGCAGGCAGTTACTTTACCATCTGAGCCACCAGGGAAGTCCCGGTAACTAAGATAGGAATCACGAAAAGGTGGGATCTGATAGAAGGGGAAGAGGGTGTCAGCAGTTTGGTTTGGGAAGGGAGAGCAAGGCAGGATTTATGCAGAGAGAAGCAGTTGCTAGATAACAACAAGAGTCTAGTTCCTTAGAGAAAATTGGCAAAATGGAGTCAGCTACCAGCCTTCGCCCAATGACTCAGCAATAAAGAATCCACTTGCCAACACAGGAGATATGGATTCGATCCCTGGGTTGGGAAGATCCCCTGGAGAAGAGCATGGCAACACACTGCAGTTTTCTTGCCTGGAGAATCCCCATGGACAGAGCAGCCTGGCAGGCCACAGTCCATGGGCTCATGAAAGAGTCGGACATGACTCAGTGACTATACAACAAGTCAGGTACCCAGGGTTCAAAGTCAAGTTCCAACTTCACCTGAAGGAAGTCCCTGAGGTATAAACTACAACCGGAGCAGTCCAGCCTAAATGACTGAGGACCTAAGTGGTTGTCAGTGGAAGAGGCTGCAGCTCAAGAAAGCTCAGACCCACTGGCTACAGGGATTGAGTTGATGTAACACAGGGAATGTACCTGATATAGTGTATGGCATGGCACAAGTAGGTGCTCAACATATGCTGACAGTGCTGCTGTCACTGCTGTTTTTGTTGTCACAAGACTTAGGGAAATAGGGACTTCCCTGATGGTCCAATGGCTAAGTGTCCAAGGCCCTAATGCATGGGGCCTGGGTTCAATCCTTGGTTGAGGACCTAGATTCCCCCATGCCACAACTAAAGATCCCACATGCCACAACTAAGACCTGGCACAGCCAAATAATTATAAAAAAAAAGACTTGGGGAAATAATCTAATACTGGTGATAATCTTCTTACGGGCCTAGAGCATCTCAAGTTTGACTGACTGATTTTTATTTACCCAAGATTAGACATGATAGTTGGGCTTCCCAGGTGGCTCAGATGGTAAAGTGTCTGCCTGCAATGCCAGAGACCTGGGTTCGATCCCTGGGTCAGAAAGATCCCCTGGAGAAGGAAATGGCAACCCACTCCAGTACTCTTACCTGGAAAATTCCTCCTCCATGGACGGAGGAGCCTGGTAGGCTACAGTCCATGGGGTCGCAAAGAGTCACACACAACTGAGCAACTTCACTTTCACTTTCACCAGACATGATCATTAATTCAGGAACAGCAGCTATGAAGAATCCAGGACAGGCAAAGAGTGATAACTCTCTATATCTTGACTGCCACTGACTTGCCATAGGAACTCTCTAAACTTTGGTCTACTTCCATGTACAATGGAAATAATAGTACCAACTTCATAGGGTTGTTGTGAGAACTATGTGAATTACTGCATTGGACTCATTTAGGACAGTGAGTGCTCTTGACACATAGTAAGTGCTCAAGTTCATCTCAGGCCCTGTCTGATATTTGGCACCCAGGTCCTGATACATTCTGGAGTGGGTTGCAGAAGTTTATTGATTTAGAGGTAGGAAGTGGGCTGATCTTTCACCCTGTAGATCTTTAGCATTTGGGGCTGGTAAAGTCTGGAGCAGTCAGAGGCTAACAAAGACTTGTCAGAAACCATAAATGCCCATTTTCACAACTTCTGTTGCATTTGTCATTTTCCCCCTAGAATGGTTTTTCTAAGGCAAGAAAAAGAGTAATTACTACAGATAGCACACAGAATTTTTTTTTCACAAGATATTTTAAAAATTGCAATGAGGAAAATGTATCACTCCCATGAAGAAACACCGTAAGGAAAATGATTTGAGAAATCTGCTAGAAAGAAATATAGCTCTTTACCGGAAACAAGTGTCAGAAGGAAGTCACAGAAGGCAGGAAGAAGGAATTAGAGTAATCACGAGGAAATCGAGAGCCCACACCAGTTACCAGAAGCACATCGGCGACATTCATCTCACATCTCTTTCATGCTGGTCACAAGTGAGTTTCTTTTGAATTGCCTGGCTGGTTAGAATTGATTTGGGCATGAAAGGCAATGGGGCTGTGGGCCGAAGGCTCTTGGCCTGAGGCTGGGTCTGACCATGGCCTTGACTTTGGGCTTGGGTTTGATTCCCTGGAACTAACATATTTGGCGAAATCCCTTGGAGATGTATCCCTTTTCCCGTGATATAGAGAAGGAGTCCTTAGAGCCCTGGGTAGTCTTAGCTTCCCTGAATGGAAGTCTTCCATCCAAAGAGTAAGCCATATCTAGATTTCCAGAGATGAATAGACACCTGGCTCTGACCTTCTTCTGGAGGCCCTTCCTTATTTACTAGCCTATTGTCTTGGAATCAGTATTCCATTTTCATAGTTTGGGTATGTCAGAACTGTTCTTGCTAACCCTCTATCCTCTGAAACCCAAAACCTGCTTGTCTGGAAGTTTAGATTCTACTTGACTCTTAACCACCTTAACCAGCTGACTTCCCTCAGTATTCTTGTGTAGACTTATGAGGGTCAGTCAGATTTCCCAGTTTCCTTTGAAACTTGACCTCTTTTCTTTTAAGTATAGGTTTCATTTCTTTATACTCGAAACTTTAGTTCCGTTCCTGCCTCACTGCTTTCATGACTGGTGTAAAATAGGTTTCAGCAAGGTCCCAGAGAAAATGCTTGTTGCTTCCCTGTTTATATTTGCACTCAAGATAACATTTAAGACTGTGCAACTCAAAGAATTTGGTGACAGCTTTCTTCATCACTCCCATATCTTATCAGTCATCAGGGCTTTCTACTTCATAAAAATGCCTTTTGCTCTTTACTTTCCATGTCTCTATTAGTTAGGATGGGCTAACTGCTTTGCCAAACATTCTTCCAAAGGTATGACTGTAAAATGGCTTAAAAAAAAAAACAGAAACCTAATCCTTTCTCACAAAAGCAGTCCAAGGTGATTCCATGTTAGTCAGTGTTAGGTGTTGGGCGGGGGCGGGGAGTGAGCCCATACCAGCCAGGCTCTTCCATCTTCGATATCCACTGTCCAAGATGGCCCTTCTGAAGACATTCTGGAGCCAAAAGGTGACGGTCACACGAGGTGGCCCATATCACCCACTCTCACCTTCCGTTGACCTGAAGTTTGTGCTGTGACCACAGGGAACAGCAGAGAGGCTGGGAAGTGAAGTGTAAGTGGGCAAGCAACTGCAGAGAATGGGTGAGAGCCTCCCTAGTGGCACAGTGGTAAAGAATCTGCCTGCAATGCAGGGGACCCAGGTTTGATCCCTGGATCAGGAAGATCCTCCAGAGAAGGGAATGGCTACCCTCTCCAGTATTCTTGCCTGGGAAATCCTGTGGATAGAGAAGCCCAGCAGGCTCGTGGGGTTGCAAAAGGCAGACATGCTTAACGACTAAACAACAGCAAAAGAAGGAGTGAAAGACTTCGAGAGCAGTTAGCCACTGCCACAGTATGCATGTCCTGCCCAGGCTCCTGCATCACTTTTCAACTAGGTTGCCTGCACTGGTCTCTTTATCTCTTACCTAGATCGCCTTAGCCATGTCTTGCCCCACTCCGCAATAAAAAAAACTCTGTGCTACCCTCTAACTTTAAGGATTAAAGGTCAAGCTTGCGTTTATGTGAATGTTTTGATTGCCCCATCCCCTCAGTACGCACCACATCTCAGATGACCCCCCTCACACAAAACCCTTCACTCCCATAATGACGGGAAATTACTTCTTTTTGCTTATTTACGGTGGATAACAGCAAAACACTGATGTGTCATTGAACTTAGTTCTGACCATTATTTCATCATCTCATTCATGTCTCACGATAACGCTAATGAGGGTAAGCCAAAAGTCTTATTCCATCATTCACAGAGGAAAGGAACAGACGCAGAGAGGGTAAATGACTCTGCTCTGAAATCCTTGCAGTTAGCAGTTTTTAGCTTGATAGTATGACACCAAAGAGTGGGGCAATTCTGATTTCTACATCACTGTATTATACTGCTTATCCTAATGGTTCTTGCATAGGCCATTCCGTATTCCTTAAATGCCCTTCTTCATTATACCTCCTACTCAAACTTCAAGAATCCATGAAGCTTACATCTCTTCTTTCAGGAAGCCATCTCTGACCTCAGCTCATCTTTGTCTCCTAGCATACCTGGACATTTCTCTGTCTCTTCCTGCATGTAGCACGTGGATTCATCACCCTTCTATGACAATCCTTAAGGTGACTGTTCAGATTTGTATTCCCTATGTCCCTACAATATCTAAATAAACAGTTCTGATAGAAATATAATGCAAGCCACCATGTGATCTTAAATTTCCTGGTAGCCACATGCTTTATTTGATCAGTGTATCATTATTACATGCCATCATTGAAAAAAATTGATGAAGTCTTTTGCACTGTTTTCCATTCCAAGTATTTGAAATCTGGAATGCATTTTATGAGTATCATCTCATCTCAATTCAGGTGACACTGTGTTTTCATTGGAAATATTTTATCTATATTAAGATTTCATAAAAATGTACAGTTGAAAAAAAGCAAACTCGTTGGTACTGATGTGTTGTTCAAGCATACTGAAGTTTTTTCAGTAACATGAACAAAGTAATCAGTTTTTTAAATTTATGATTTTAAACAAAAAATTTTAAAAATTCAGTCAGTCTCCACTAGCACCATGTCAAGTGCTCATAGCTACCTCCAACTTGTGGCCCACTGTATTAGGCATGAGCTGCACAGCTCTAAAACATGGTAGGTTCTAAATCAAGTGCTTATTTGAATTACACTAATCAATGACAATGTAGAAAATTGTCAGTGGTTATATCATAAATGGATAGATTGTCAACCATACGCATACCCTAGCCTCCAGAGAGCCCAAGTGTTATATCACTGAATGATATTATTTTCTTTCTTCCCTGAGTGTGTTGTCGTCAGAAAGTTTTAGAAATTAAAACTCATTGTTGTCAATTTTTCCAGGCCTATCAGCATTTTTAGTTGTGTTGTAATTTACACCAACACCTTTCTTCCGTTTCTAAAATGTAAAAAAATTTTTTAAATGGTATTTTGTAGGTCATGTAATATTGCCCAAGAAGAGTTTAAATTGTATGGGATTAGAAGAATTACTTGGTTTCCTTCTGCTTTTCAGAGTGGAAAATCCTCAGAGCAATTTTCATCTAGAAGTGCTGCATTTGGGATATTTCACAATTCCCCAGCCCTGAGTCAAATATAGGTTGGTGCGTGAGCAGCAGTGTCTCTTGGCTAATCAAGAGCATCTCCTTTCGCTCTTCTCAGTGTTAGAGAAATGGGGAAAGTCAGCTGGGTTTAGAGATTAGGTAAGAGACTCTGAGGCATACCTTTTGATCAGTCATAAATCATTTCCTATTTATGAAACCATACATTAATACACCTATAAAATCTCCAGATAAGTGGTGTTTTACTTTGCCTTCAGAATCTCTGTGAGGAAAGATGCTTCTAGTTTTCTGAGTGAATAAAAATAATGAATCCTGATTACCAGGTATGTTAAAACTGATTTGCAAAGCCAGTGGAAAAACATCTAGTGCATAGTGATAGGCATCTTTTAGACATCTGAGGACATGCTGACTTAAGGGTCTGTATTTTTTTCTGTAACAGTGTATTTTGAGATGGAAGTGGTTGTTATTCAATTTGAATTGTTCTTCCTTATTTGTATTCACTTATTTAAAAATACTGGTTTGGAAATATTTGTAAACTTTCCATAGCAATCTAGTATCTATTTTGGACATCCCATTTGGATATAGAATGGCTATAAACAGTTATCACAAACTGATCTCTATAGTCTGTCTCTGAGTAGCAATTGGCAAAATTTTGTGATTATTGAGTTACCCACGTTCTCATCAATAAGTTTCTTGTACTTCCTGTTTTGAAATGCTCACATCATTGTTCATTGCCTGACTTCTCCACTTACATGTAACAAACACAAATACAGGGATCCCATCTCTTCTCTTTACCACTATTTCTCCCATGCCTAGCACCCTGTCAAGGACATTAATAGATGTTTAACTCCATCCTTTACCTCTTCACACTGGTACAAAAGTCTTTGCAAGGGTTCTGCCCCCATTTGTGAAGATTCGGGCCAAATACAGCTCATAATGATATTATAGATGATTTCTCTGTTTTTCTACTCACGACTCCTCCTCTTCCTATAAGGCTTAACCTGACTGACAATGGCCTCTACTACTTATAACATTGGCCTTTTAAGGGATGCCCTTGGAACCATATTTTATGTGATAGTTTTATGATGTTGAAGACTATTTCCTGTGATCATGCTGTGTTCTCAGATGGCAACGCTAGATTTATTTATGCTAGCGACCCAAGGCAGGAGGTTAACCTTGAAAATAAGTTAAAATTTGAAAGGTAGTAAATCCTAGGACTCAGATTCATAATTTATCTCAGTAAAGAATCTAGAGACCAGGTGTCAAAGAAGGGACATAGACTAGAAGTTAAAAAAAAAAAATGGGTTCTGCTCCAGCACTGAGATTAACTCTGAGCAAGCTGTCTTACTTTTATGGACCTTAATTTTCTCATCTGGAAGATAAAAGGATTAACTATTAACTAGATCAGGAAAGGCAAATAAGTGGTGCCTTCCTTGGCCCTCATTTGCCCGTGAGAGACATCACTAATCAGTGCTGTATCAAAATATTACTCAAGGCAATGCTCCATGCAGCTACCAACCACTCACATAGTCAGCACATAAGTGAAGCCTCTACATGACCTTTAAGATATTGTCTGGCTTTAAAATTTTAACAGCTCTATTAAATAGATTGAAAAGCAAGAGTACCATAATAACCATTCTTCACCATCAGGAGGCATTAAAAAAACAAAACAAATCACCCTTCTCTTTTGCTTCTACTGCAAGTCACCATGAAGAATTGTTCAGGTTGTAAAGCATGCAGTTTACCACGTGGATGTACGTCTTTGTTCAGTGCACAAACTGCACAACTGTTCATGGCCTGTGCTTCCACAAATTTATTTCTAAATAGCTGTACCTCAGTTTTTTGACTTCTAGCTTGTATAATTTTATATATTATTTTGGGAAGATTTATGATAGATGAAAAATACCACCATAGGGGGAAATTTTTTTACGCTGAATCTATGCCATGACTTTCATTAATTACCCTAAGGGTGTATGGTGGAATAGAATACATTTCTTTATACATTTATTTCATGAATATTTTTGATGTTCCAGACACTAGAGATGCCACATAAATGAAGAAGACAGGTTTTTATCTCTGTCTTCTTTGATCTGTAACAGTCTAATGGAGGAAGAAGGAAATTACACAAGCATCTCCTATATGTTAATAGTAGTGCAGTGATAGTGCTATGAGTGTATGTAAAGGTAACTCCATCCTGGCTTGTGGGGGAGGAAGGGGTGAAGAGAGACAGGAGTTAGCCAGGTCAAGTGGGAGATTTGGAGAATTCCTGGTAAGGGAAATAGTATACATAAAGGCCCGGAATTGAGAAATTTCATGACAGTCCAAGGAACCAAAAGAAGCGTAGGAGACTGGAGACAAGGAGACAGTTTCAGGACACTAATGAAGTTATCTCAGTGAGTTATCCAGATGATAATGATGATGCAGACCAAGTTGTGGTGGAGATGAAGAGCAGTAGGAAGGATACAGACATGATAGCTGTTTAAAGGGCAGAGTCAATGCTACTATGACTGTTAGATTATGGTAGGTGACTTGGAGAGAATACATATAATTTCAACACTCAGGTAGATGGTGATACCTTTCTTCTAAACCCTTTACAAAAGAAATGGAGTGTGTTTGAAGACGGAAAGTGCTGAAACAGGAGGGTTGATACTGAGTTCAGTCTTGCATGTGACGAGTTCAAGTTGCTCATGGAACATGCAAATGGATATGGCTAGGTAGCTGGCCACGTGAGCTGTACCTATGGAAAAACTTCTGAACTAGAGCTATTTGATGGAATTTTGTCAGTTGGTAAGGAATTAAAACCTTGCAAGGATTTGCAATGGTTTAGGGAAAAGTTTGTAGACAGAAGAAAAGGCCCAGGAGTGAACCTAGTAAAACACAAGCATTTCAGGGATAAGCAGAGGAAAAAAAAAACTTGTAGGTGAGACAGGGAAAGTAGCAATTCAGTAGGTAGGAGACAAACCAGGTGCCTGATGTCACAGAATCCAAGAGAAGAGAGGCTGTCAAGAAAAAAGTATCATTCAGGGGTGTTAAGTGCTGTAAAAGAGACATAAAAGATAAGCACCAAAAATATTCCATTAATTTAGCAATGTGGTGCATACTGAAAACTTTGATGTGAGTAATTTCACTGTTGATTTTGGAGAATCCAGTAATTACTCAGCGGTAAATAGAGAACCAAGATTGCAAGGGTTGAGACATCACTAGGAATTGAGAAAGTCAAGGAGCTAATGTAAAACAGTCCTTTCAAGACTTGCAGCTGTGATGGGAAAAAATAAAGACCATAGTAACAGAAGATGAATGTAGAGGCAAGAAGAGCATGGTCTTGAGTCTTGAGCATCTGTAAATGCCAGTGGGAAGGAGACAGGAGAGAAGGAGAGGTTGAGGATGCAGAAGAGATGATGGATAACCAGTAGCCTCATAGCTCAGTTGGTAAAGAATCTACCTGCAATGTGGGAGATCTGGGTTCGATCCCTGAGTTGGGAAGATCCCCTGGAGAAGGGAAAGGCTACTCACTCCAGTATTCTGGCCTGGAGAATTCCATGGACTGTATAGTCCATGGGGTTGCGAAGAGTCAGACACAACTGAGCGATTTTCACTTTCAGACAGGACTGAAGGCACATTTTCTAATGCAGTTGCAGGAGAGGCGGGAAGAATAGATGTAGTTGCTGGTACTTTTGTAACTTAGGTGAAAGGTTAAGATAAGATCCTTCTATGGATTTTATGCTTCTTGTTGAAGCAGAAACAGTAAATGTGGAGTGCTGGGATGGTGTTAGAGTCTGAGATTCAAGAAGAGTGGCAATTTGAAATTGCTGCTCTGGGATATTAGAAGTGTTGACTACAGAATCAGTGAACAATGAAATCCTTTTCGTTTGCAGTTTCAAGTCCATTTCATTGCTTCTGAGTTTACGAAAACTGTTTCACAGTGCTTTGTATTCAGAAGACTGATCTAAACCATGATATTATTCCATTAAAAGAGAAACACCTTAGCCCAGGCCAGGACTGAGTCTGTCAAGTTCATCTCCTGGCACCTGGTGAATGCTCTGTAGTGTTTATTGAATGAATGAATCAGTGTTTCGGATGGATGGACAATGGCAGATGATAATCCTACCATCATACCAGGGGAAGTGTGGACAACTGCTATGATTTGGAAAACTGGAGGGAAAAAAATGTTAAAACAATCACACAATAAACTGGACTGCTCGGAACAGAAGCCAGTGATCCATTATTTACATGCCAAGGTTACCTACTATCTATGACTTACCATGGTGACCAACTCCTTGACTCTCATTGTCACCCTTCTTTGTTCTGCAGTTACTGGACTTCTTACATAACTGATCCCTTCGTTCATTTATCTGATGGTTTTTTTGACAACTCGGTTGAAAACCAAAGCTGCAGCATGCCAACTGCCAGCCTGGAAGCAGGAGATACAGCAGTGAGTCAGGCAGATCTGGTTCCTGATCTCAGGAACAACCAGATTAGCAGGAGGTTTCCATTGCATGGTCTTCTCTCTGCTTTTCTTCAAGAGGAAAAGGCTGACATGTATAATTTGCTGTATCTGAAGTTCTGTGATTAGTGATTCGGGATTCAAACCAATTCTTGATCCATGACTTAGGAATCAAAATCCTGAATTTCGTTGTTCATGTTCTTGGTTTTTGTTTTCTCTTTGTTTTTCCTCCTAGTTCTCCTTAGACATAAATAGAATGTCTTGGAAGAAATCTTAGATCGGCAGTGGAGCCCCACAAAGCCATTTTTATAAACATAAATTTGGTATTACATGTCTAGTATGACCTATGCATGGAATGAATTATTTCTCCATAAAGGAGAATTCACATGAAATTTAAAGAAAGTGAGTTCTTTCCATTTTGTATTGCCAACAAATGCAGAAACCCTGATGTTCATTTGTGGAGAGGACTATGGCAGACGATACACAATAGATGTCGTAGCAACATTCACTTATATTCCCTTTTTTAAAAAAATATAAAAGATCTTTCTTTCAAGAAGCTATTCTAGGATCTTTCTCTTGACAGTGTCCTAGTTCTTATCTCTGCTGTGCACAGGCTCACAAAATGTTTTCTTTCAAGGGCATTTTGTTATTGGCCCTCCTTTAATTTTCCTTCCTGTAGTAAACAGAACTGAAGGTGTTTACTCCCCATAGTGAGGAGGCACCTGGGTGCACACACAGTGGCCTGAACGTCAGGCTTTTCTCTGCCTGTCATTCGCTGACTGTGAGCAACAGGTACAGTGAGCGCTTCTCCACCCTCAGTGAACCCCAGGCAGAAAGGAAGCTGTCACAGACCTTTTGTGACTTGGAGAGAATTAGTAGGAAGAAAGCCTGCCTCAGCTGATAGTGACAAAACATTAGGACTCAGTGAGAATGTTTTTCCTGCTCTAGTGATGGCTGTGCATTCCCTCATCCTAATTTGCCCAGGAGAGTCCCACTTTATGCCTGTTACTCTCGTGTCATTATTAAAGGCGTCCCTGGACTTCCCTGGTGGCTCTGTGGTAAAGAATCTAATGCCGATGCCAATGCAGGAGACACAAGTTCGATCCCTGGTCCGGGAAGATGCCACATGCCATGGAGCAACTAAACCCATGAGCTGCAACTACTGAGCCTGTGCTTTAGAGCCCATGCTCTGCAACAAGAGAAGACCAAGTGCCACAATGAGAAGCTCATGTGTCGCAATGAGAGAAAAGCCTGTTTAGCAACAAAGACCCAGCACAGCCAAAAATAAATAAAAGTATATTAAAAAGTGTACCCCCCTATACTCTCAAAAGTGGTCTTGTTTGGACAATAGAGTCGCCCTTTTACATGGACACATGAGTAGAAAACCTTAACCACCAGAGATGCTCCTAGCTCACCATGTCTGTGTCTCCTGATGTGAGAACTAGGTACTTTTAGGAAATGAAATTATGCATGTGACACATGCAGAGTAGGTGAATGCAGAAAGATGAGTACAAGACTGAGCTCAGTCAATTGAGCACCTACTGTGTGCTTAGCACCTTGCGAGGTACAGACAGCACAGAGGTCAGTTTTGCCCCTAGAGCCAACCTTGTATGTGTGAGCCAGATCCGACAGCTCACTATCTTTCCTTGCTATCTTTTCATTCTTCCCCATGACTTAAATATGAAACACATTTGTGATATTCCACTTCTGGGCTCTTTTGGAAGGTTTAATGTCAGTGTTGCTTTCAGTCACTCAGTTGTGTCCAACTCTTTGCAACCCCATGGGCTGCAGCACACCAGGCTTCCCTGTCTTTCACTATCTCCTAGGGTTTGCTCAAACTCATATCCATTGAGTTAGTGATGCCATTGAGTTAGTGATGCCATCCTACCATCTCACCCTCTGTCGCCCCCTTTTCCTCCTGCCCTCAATCTTTCCCATCATCAGGGTTTTTCCAGTGAGTTGGCTCTTAGCATCAGATGGTCAAAGTATTGGAGCTTCAGCATCAGTTCTTCAATGAATATCCAGGGTTGATTTCTTTTAGAATTGACTGGTTTGATCTCCTTCCTGTCCTAGAGACTCTCAAGAGTCTTCTCCAACACCACAGTTCAAAAGCATCAATTCTTCACCACTCAGCCTTCCTTATGGTCCAACTCTCACATCCATACATGACTGCTAGTGTCAGTGTATCATGTTTGAATTAATTTATAGAACATCATATCATGAAACTGTTGAATCACATCTTTTCCCTAGGCATCAAATATATTGTCAGTATAAATCTGACATCTAGACATGAAGAACAAAAGTAATCAGGAAAATAATTGTAAGATAATTGTAAAGAATGATGATATAATGTGTGGCTGTTTTAATGTGTTGCTACAACCTACAGCATCTTGTGTTTTCCTTAGAAAGAAGAAGATCTCAATCCAGAGATTCAAATCCCTCAGCCTGCCTCACTTCCTACCACCCTTTGATGAGATATCACATGGCTGTGACAAAGAGCCATGTTGAGAAAACCATGGCATTGCATTGTTTGTAGATTTTTAAGTCTACAAACTCCCTTTGACTAAAGGAAGTTACTGCCAGTATAGAAACAATTAGAGAAGCTGACTCCGAGGGTCGATATAGCAGAGGTCACTTCAGAAAAGAGAAGCGACTCCGGGTATGATAATCAGAGAATTATTTAGTCCAGAGGATTAGATGCATACTAAATCTTTGGAAAGGCCGAAGGAGCAGATTTTCAAGCTCCCAGCACAAAGTTCTGAAGCCAGATAGAACCAGTCCACAAGGGAACTACCATCTCTGAGATAGCGCTGAAGTCCTGAATTCAAGAACATCATCTGTAACTGTGAACTAAGATTCAGGAAGTGGAAATGTAGATGCTACCATGTTTAGCTCCTGTTAGCACCTGCCTTGCTTCAACCAGGAAGCTGGAGAATCCACTTTGGAAAGAGATGATATGGGAGATCTCACGCTTCTGTAACAACTCGCCAACAGAAGCAGCCAAAGGGGCAGGGAGGTGGCCACTACTCTACTACCAACTTCTGAGTCATCACAGATTGATTTCCTTGATAGACAGTTGTCAGATGTAGCAAACACAAATAATGCATTCGACATCCTTACACTGGGAAAAAAAGATCCATTGTTTATCTGAAATTCACATTTAACCAGCACTCTGTATTTCATCTGACAACCCTAGCTATTTAAAACCTACTTCATATCCAAAACCCTAGCAGCAAAGAACATCTGGCCAATGCGATTTTTAACTCCCAACCTGTTCAGTTAGATGGAAAGTAGTGTTGAGGTTTCAGTGAGTCAGTCTGTTGTATTAGCCAGTGTCGATTTCCTAGCAAGATTGGCTGAAGCCTTTCTACTCCCAGACACTTTTGCTGCCATCTGAATATTTCACTTCACACTCTTATACTCACTGATGGTCTACCAGTTTGAGATCCATTTGGTTTAACTCAGCATCCTCTTTTTAAAAGGTATAAATCTCCTAAATGTGAAAGTAGTCAGACTATGCTCTGGGAATATGAGTCAGGTAGGAAAGAATGTTTATTAGAGACCTGAGGAAATGCAGGGGGCAGGGGGTAGAAATGACTGAGCACCAGTAGGTAGAGTGACAGGCACATGCTCATCTCATTCGTGCCCATCTCAGTTGTCTTTTTAAACACATTCATTTATTTATTTTTGGATGTGCTGAGTCTTCATTGCTGGGCAGGCTTTTCTCTAGTTGGGGCGAGCTGGAGCTACTCTTTGTTGTGGTGTGCGGGCTTCTCATCATAGTAGCTTCTTTTGTTGTGGCACATGGGCTGCGCCCACAGCATATGAAATCTTCCCAGATCAGGGATCGAACCCATGTCCCCTGCACTAGCAGGCGAATTCTTATCCGCTGCACCACTAGAGAAGTACTCAGGGGTCTCTTGCTTACTGTTTTGCATTGGCCAGACTCTGGATTCAACGCAACATTCTTTCCCTTTTGTACCCCGAAAGATGTATGCATCTCAAATCACAAAACCCACAGCAGTGTCATCACGATGACTTAGACCATCCATGTTTGAGATCAAACAGCTGTGACTATCCTGGCCCGGAACATATACAGCGGTTTGTTTCAGTGGAAATTGGAATTTGGGGGTCTGGACTATTGACTTGCAAATGACTTTTGGTTACAGAACTCTTTGTAAGTTGGGGACTGCTTTGACTCATTTCCTGAGTAAAGATGTCATAAGGAAGAATGCCAGATTTGCGCCATGCTCATCAACTATTTAGTGAGAAGAAATGTCAGCCTAGAGTATGAAAAGAAATAACTGCCTCTCTGGGAAGTCAAAACTGATGAAAAACAAGCACACAAGCATGATGCCACTCTTCAGAAACACAGACACTCCTTTTTTGCTGTTCCCCATCTTGCCTAGGATTTTCTCATCTGCATTTAAAACAGTGGGATAGTTCTAAATTTCAAGGCAACTGATTGAAACAGAAAATCAGTAGTAATTGGAAGCAGTGGGATGTTTGGAGAAGTAATGGAGGTAGCTGCCCTCCACGTTATCCTGTAGGACTTGCCATGGCAATGAAATCAGGCAGTGGAAGCTTGGCCGAGCAAGTACAAGCAAACAGTCCTACAGAGAATGGTGCCATGTCTTCAATCCTTTTATCTCTGATGGTGAGTGGGAAGTCGTGGAATTCTTTGGCAGAAAACTTTATCTAGGGGTTAGCAAGGGTTATTTGGCTAAAAGGTTATTGTTACAGTGAAATCAAACTTTCCATGAATTGTTTGCTATTAAACCAAATTGAAAATAGGCCTCACATCTTCGATAAGGGAGGTGAACCTCGTAGATTAGCTGGTGAGCTATTTTTTTTTAAACTTATAAATTGCTTTTTTCCCCAAAGATTCAGTAGCCATTTTTCTCTCCAAAAAAGTTTGTTACTTTTCCTAGTGTCTTACTCTTGACTATGAAAACGTTATTGCACGTAAAAGCATGATAGGTCTTTGACAAGAATTTGTCATCATCCTCAAATCCAAAACCCTCAAATTATGTTTACTAATTATAACTTAATTCCATACATTTAGTGATACTTTAAAACACATGAGTTATTTTGTAACTCCCGACATCACAAAGATAAATTTAATCCCATAGACTAAGTGTTGTGCCTAAAAGAATATTTCATTTAGGCAAAGAGAGAAGCATAGAAAAGAATTAGTAAATTTCTCAGTGCTATATATAACTCAGACATTATATGGAATTTTTTTTTCTGTGAATATCATCATAAGATGTTGAAAAGAGAAGGATATGAACATACGGTGTTTAAAAGGCTCAGATTCTCTTCTGAGTGCTTCAGACCTATTATTTAACTGTGATCTTATATCAGAAGTCTGATTTTTTTAAAGTTTTGTTTTGCCCTTAATGTTAAAAAAAATGACTTCTATATCATATGATTGGCTGTGAGAATGTAAACCAGAAGCCCAGGGAAGAATCATTTTATATCATTTGGTAAATACCATGATTGAGGATACTTACGAAGGAGGATCTGTGTAGCCCAGATATGTGGGGGTTTGGGAAATTCCAAAGCTTAAAATCATATAGATTTTATAGTGAAGAAGCATCTCAGTTACCTTTGAGGTTTAGAAAATGGACTGGCCAAGGGATATTTTCTTGCTTTCTCAGGCTCCAGGCAGTTTTCCAGACATAAGCGTTCATGCATTCAGGGAGCTATGACCTGTAGTTTCCACTTTTCTTGTGATTGCACTTAAAACCATGAGTACAGGCCCTAGGATTTACAGAGATCCCCTTCTTGGGGCAAGCAGATCCTTTGAGCTTTCATCTGTCAGTTTGTCAGTATTCATTTCCGTATCTGTGAAGTTTCCTGCAACCTCTGAAGTCTAAGATACAGAATGAATGGAGAAGGGTACAAAAATCTAACTCATATTCATAGACTTGTCTCTCCAACAGAGAGGCTGTTTTGTCTTTTTTTTTTTTTAATTTTCCCTAATCAAGCCATTATCATGAAACAAGGACATGTAATCTTACCAGGGCAAAATTGGGGTCGTGCCATAGGCTGGCTGAATGAGCACTCTGTGGCGTGATGATGTATGGCAACTGCACAACAACACCTTCCCCCCATCAAATCTGCCCTTTAATTACATTTTAAATCTCATTTGAAGAGATTTTATCATTATGGAAATTGCTTTGTAAATATGCCCATGATGAGACCCAATAAAAGTTGGCTGAGAAGAATCAAAGCCAGAGGAGATGAATCAGCAGCTAAAACCCTAATAGCAGACCAGCATTCGCCTGGCTGTAGGTAAACCAGTCCATGCAATAACAGAAATCTTTGTTGACCCAGAGGTGTATTTTCCCTGGATTACTACAGGGAGCTATGCCCATTAGCACTATCACTTCTTCCATAAGCTAAAGGGAGAGATCTGCTCTCCAACTCAGCTAACGTTAGTTTCCCCAGCCTCAGAGCCATCACTTGAATTTATCACTGCCCAGATGAATAATACAACATTTGCCTCATGTTCCTGACTTCATGCTTGTAGGCACTGCAGGCCTATGGTTCTTTAAAGGAGCAAAGACTTTCTTTCTTTTTTTTAAACATTAGCTTTGTTTCCTTATATGATTCCGTGATTCTTTTCTCAACTTTTTATGTATTTATTACTTTCGGTTATTTATTTATTATTTTGGCACTGTGTCTTTGTTGCTGCACACAGCCTTTCTCCAGTTGTGGCAAGAAGGGGCTACTCTCTAGTTGTGGAACAAGATCTTCTCATTGTGGTGGCTTCTCTTGTTGTGGAGCATGGACCCTAGGGTACCCACAGGCTTCAGTAGTTGCAGTGACTGGACTCAGTAGTTGCATAGACCAGACTCTAGTGCACAGGCTTAATAGTTGTGGCTCACAGGATTGTTCTGTGTCGTGAGAGATCTTCCCAACCCACGGCTTTCCCTGATAGCTCAGTTGGTAAAGAATCTACCTGCAAGAAAGGCTACTCACTCCAGTATTCTGGCCTGGAGAATTTCGTGGACTGTATAGTCCATGGGGTCGCAAAGAATCAGACACTACTGAGCGACTTTCACTCACCTACTCACTCATCAGGGAAGCCCTGTGATGGCTTTCTTTGCATGAAGTAAAGAACACCTCTGATTTCTTTTCAGGGTCATTAAAAAAATATCTATACTGCTGGATTACACAAGGCATGTGAGGAGGATTCTTAGGTAAAGGGTAAATTCAAAATGTTCTTTCTCTCCAACAGGGATTGTCTCATATCTTTGTGTAGCATAACTGATCTGAAATTTCCTTTTAACTGTATTCTTAATTATCTCTTTCTTTGATCTGAAACTGGTTTGCCAAGCTACTGGGCAGAGACCCTAGAGCCATAGCTACACTTTCCTAGGGGTACCAGCTTCAGTGCTTTTCCCCCATCCCCTTGGCTGAATGCCCCCCTTTTCCTCCATGTTCCCCACCAACCCATCTTTTATTTGGTATTGTTTTCCCAAGCAGATGGCAGGTCAAAACCGGAAAGGGCCACATTGCTTGAATGTGGTGAGAGTGACAAGAATTTCCCAGTAGCACTCAAGGACTGCCTTTGGCTATGCCCCTTTCCCCAAATCTTGTCATATTTTGTGTTTATGAATATTTGTGCAGGTTTCTCAGGAGAGGATCCATCATTTTCTCAAAGGCATTCATGACCTCCAGGAGATGAAGGACCCTTATACTAGACCAGTGGCTCACTCACAGGGTAGTCCCTGATATAGCAGTATCAGTCTCATCTGGGAACTTGTTAGAATGAAGATTCTTGAGCTCTCTCCCAGACCTATAGAATCAGGGACTCCAGAATTTGGACCCAGCAGCCTATGCTTTAATAAGCCCTCCCGGTGGTTCCCAAGCTCACTCAAGTTTGAGAACCACTCTGCTAGACAAACCACCAATACATGCTGACAACTCATATTTACAGGCCTGGGAGAGAGCAAGCTCCAGGAGTTAGTGATGGACAGGGAAGCCTGGCGTGCTGCAGTCCATGAGGTCGCAAAGAGTTGGACACAACTAAGCGACCGAACTGATGTGTATGACATGGAGAAAACACACCCCTCTCTCCTTCCTTCCATGGACCTTCCCCTCTGGCCACATAGAATGACTCAGTGCTGACTTATATTCTTACCTTCAACTTATGCTTTTGCCTCTGCTTCAGATTTCATCCTCCTACTTCTTTCTTGGTCAGCGCCTACTCATCCCTCAAGACCCTACTCACATATCATCATTTGTCTGATGGCCTCCGTTATCTTGGCAGTAAGGCTAATTGCTCTGTGTTGTCATAGGGCTATATCCACTTTAACAGTATATCCACTCTAACAATATTCCGTGTTATTTGGGTTGTGTGTTTTCTTAAGACTTTTTCAGGAGACTGTGGACTCCTTGAAGTAAGAAACTTGCATCTTGGTTTTATGAGTATTTTCAGATAGAGTTGAGGGAAGGACACCCCCACCCCCAATATTTCTGCCAGTCCACAAAAGGGAAAAAGCAGAAGCAGGCAAAAGGCTTTTTTAGCAAGTCTCTTTATTTTCTACTCAGTTCAGTCACTCAGTCCTGTCCAATCCTTTGCGACCCCATGGACTGCAGCACACCAGGCTTCCCTATCCATCAGCAACTCTCAGAGCTTGCTCAAACTCATGTCCATCAAGTCAGTGATGCCATCCAACCATCTCATCTGTTTTCTACTCAAATCACATCAATTATTAACTTTTACCCACATACCCTTGTCGGTCCCCTATTGGTGAGATTTTTTTTTTCCTGTTAAACTCTGAACTCTATCAGAAATTTGAGCAGAAACGTGCTACAACTATGCAGTTCCTTTGTCACTTTCTGAGAAGAGTGGACCAATAACATTTGTCCATGGTAAAGCACTATGGATATGGCCTATTTACCATGTCTCTTTCTTAGGGTAACTAGACTTCTTCATTTGTAATCAAGAGCAGAGACAATGATGAAATCCAACTGAAAAGTTTCAAAGCACTGTGAGGCAGGTTTCTACTATTCTATAACAGATACTACCATCTAGCTCCCATGTAAAAATTTGTATGTCAAATTTGAAAATATCCTTTTCTCTGTTCTAGTTCTTTATTTAAAAAACTTATATAATTTATCTTATGGGCATGGAAACACATGCTGCTGCTGCTGCTAAGTCACTTCAGTTGTGTCTGACTCTGTGCGACCCCATAGACGGCAGCCCACCAGGCACCCCCGTCCCTGAAATTCTCCAGGCAAGAACACTGGAGTGGGTTGCCATTTCCTTCTCCAATGCATGAAAGTGAAAAGTGAAAGTGAAGTTGCTCAGTCGTGTCCGACTCTTCGCGACCCCATGGAGTGCAGCCTACCAGGCTCCTCCGTCCATGGGATTTTCCAGGCGAGAGTACTGGAGTGGGCTGCCATTGCCTTCTCCAATGGAAACACATAAGCCTTCCCAAACCTTACTCTTCTGGTGATAGTTTTTTAATTCTCCATGTTTTCAGATGAAGGAAGCATTGTCTCATGGCCAAAGGCCTAGGATACCCTAGGATTGCTTCCATAAGATGTTCTGAACTGAACGGAGTGCTTTGGGAAGGATTAGTAGGTATATAATAGAAAACTCATGAATGAGTTTCTGGCCTCAGCAAAATAGATTCTAGCAGTGAAAAAATATCTAAGATATTTTACCAGATACCTTTTTAAATTTAGTTTTCTCATCTGTGTCATGTTTTCTTTGGCAGATATGCTCTTGTTACCTACCTTTATATTAATGTCCACATGCATATCCCTTTCTATTTCCTTTTCCTCGTGTACTGAGGAAAAGCAGTCTAAAAAGAGTAATTGTTCTCTCCCCATCATCATCTGTCCTCTTCCATGAGAGAAGAAATCTAAATAGGATGAAGTAACTCCCTAAGCACAGAAAAACCATTATACTCTCCAAAAGTAGTAATGTACTCTACTTGGTAGTAGATATAAATTAACTTATGAAAGAACACCAGGGAATCAGACCCAATTATATCAGTAGGGCTTTAGTTAACATCATGGTTCTAGAACGTTCTTTAACATTCAAACGTTATGGATACCTATAATTCACTTTAAAGGTAATATTTCTAAGCTTTAGGCTGAAAAGTACCCACCAATGAATATAATTGTGTCCAAAGTGTGTTTTTAAATTACTTGGAAATTGTCCTATTTAAAGTGAAAGAAAATATAGAAATGTCTGAGATTTATTGCATCATTAACCTTTTCTCAACAATTGCCTCAGTGTAGGGGTGTTTTGTGATTGTGTCAGGATATTATGAGGGTTTTAGGGGGAGTGGGAAATGGAATAAAGTTGTTTTTCTCCATTTACAACATCTATAATTAAAACAAGCTAGAGGAAATTAGCTACATGGCTGTTATGATTTCTAGCGTATTATCAAAAATAATTATGGCACTTGGCCATATGTTCTTGCCTTCTTCTTACAGATTGCTATTGGGATAAGATGAGACTTGACATCAACTAATTGCTTATTTGTAATATACAATCTTCAACTACAGTGTTTCTCTAGAGGCAAAAAATAGCTCTGTGACAAAGAGATTCAGGAAATAAGCACTTTTCTAACTTTGAACTCCATGCATAATATAGATAAATTGTACAGATCAATATAACCAGATGTGTCTTGGTTCATGGGAAGATAGTTGTCTATTTTAGGAATAAAAATATATTCCATTCACTTGGAGCCATTCACAATGATAAGAGGTATTATTTCAGAGTTGATTTAGGAAATATAAATAATTTAATAGCTACCTAGAAAATCATTCCATTGCCTAGCCAATCCATTCAGAGCATCACAATATGTTTCTCAATGCAAATATCTCATGTTTGCCTTAATGAGTTAATTACTATATTGGATTACATGTAGCCCAAATCAGAATTCACTCGCTTTCTAGTTGAGAAGTGGGAGTGGGGACAACAAAAGTAAGAACATAAATTCAGACAGACCTCTAACCCAATCCTGCTGCTGCCATAGGAGAACTATGGAATTTGGTCAAGTTACTTCATCTGTGCAAATTATACTTTCCTCAATTAGACAATGAGAAGACTTTCTTTGTAGAGTTGATGTAAAAGTTGTATAAGGGATGCCAACTCTTAGTTTCCTGCCCCATTTTATCCATCTACTCCACCCTCACCCCCAGCCCTCATCATGGCTCTGCAATAATAAATGTTTCAGTGTCCAAAAGGCCCATCTGGTCTTTCTCAGATAAGGGCAGTTATCTTCAAACAGGCTGATTCCTACACATAAAACATAATACCAGATGGAAAGTACCTTCAACATTGTAGACTGTTCATATGTGGTTGTCTCTATGAAAGAAATGCAAGATCTAGAATTTTGTGTCAGGGTCTTTCAGGACTACCATTGGCAGTGATCTCCTGAAAGATATCTAACTCATGTAGCAAGATGCTCACCTAGTTATGAGTAATTAATCTGTATAGCAATATCTGAAAAAAAATAGTGTAATGCAGTATGGAGTTTTTTGAGGAATTTTAGATATATTAGTAAAAAAGAAAACTCAGTCTGTCTAAGGACTCATCTTCCATCACCAACGTTATGAAGGCATGCCATTCTTTTTTTGTAACTCAAGTACTGAGCCAAATGTACACCAGCATTAGTCCCCTGCTGGGTCCATGGCATCTTAATTTGAGAAATATCCAACGCAGTATTACTCTACCTATCCTTTCTCAGGATTTTGTATCCCTTAAAACTTACTCTTGCATATTTTGGGAGTGCCTAATAGGATATATTTTAGGTAGAAGTCTCCTGGTCCTATATGCAGCTTTGGTGTCAATGTCATTGCCTTGTCGTTGTAACTGACTTGATACCAAGGGGTAAATGTGTGTGTGTGTGTGTGTGTGTGTGTGTGTGTGTGTGTGTGTGTGTGTGCGCGCAATACAGCATATATGTTTGTCTTACTCCTTATGAAACCTAAAATAACATGTCTATCTTTCAAATGGTTTTGTGAGTAGTTATCACTTGGCCTAATTCTACCTTCCAAAGGTAGAGCAAGAGAAGTATGAAGTTGAGTAACACATGCAGCTATTTCAATAATTTATGAGCACTTGAAGAACACAGAATCTCTCTTCCTAAGTCTTCTCTTTCCAGAGGCATGGCTTTATTGGTTCATGAATAGCTGGGGCTGCCCATCAGCCAAACTTCCTGTCTCCATTCTCTCCCTGCTGTCATTTACCCTGAAAACTGCTCCCTAAACAATTATTTTCAAATTCTTTTTTTGACTATGTCATGCTTGCAGTGGAAGCTCCAGTGGAATCTTATCACTATAGGATCAGTTATAATGTCCAGGCTGCTTTCAAAGCTCTCAATGTCCACTCTGTACCCTTTGCATCCAATTGTTGACCTTTCACAGCATCACTACCTCTTAGTTCCTACCCACATTTCCGGCTCTCATCTCTGTGCATTTGGTAGCTATCTGATTTCTCATCTAAATGTCATAGTCAAACTTTTCGATAGTTTTGTCTGTTCCATTAACCTTCTAAAGTCTTCTTATATCTATTTCTTCCTCTCCTCTGAAACTGTTGTTACCAAGGTAACCAATGACTTTCTTTGTTGCCAAACCCAGTAGACAGTGTTCTGTTCTAATGTAACCAACCTCTCTCTTCCTTTTTTTTTTTAATTTTTTTTTGGCTGTACCATGCGGCATGTGGGATCTTAGTTCCCTGACCAGGAATTGAACCCATGCCCCCTGTATTGGGAATGCGGAGTCTTAACCACTGAATCAGCAGGGAAGTTCCTAACCAACGTCTTATCACTATTTGACACTGTTGCCTGCTCTTTCCATTTTGAAACCCTTTTTCCTCTCTTGGTTAGCATGACACCAATTCCTTAGTTTTTCTCCTACTGATTTGGCACTTCCTTTTCTGTCTTCTTTGCTAGGTTGTCTACCCCACCTAAACTCTGAATGTGACTGGTCTCAGGACATGCTCCGAGGGCCCTTTTTCCTCTCTCTCTTTTCTTTCTCCCTCAATATGTTTCAGTTCAGTTCAGTCACTCAGTCGTGTCTGACACTTTGCAACCCCATGGACTGTAGCACACTGGGCATCCCTGTCCATCACCAACTCCCGGAGCCTACCCAAAATCGTGTCCATCGTGTCAGTGATGCCATCCAACCATCTCATCCTCTGTCATTCCCTTCTCCTCCTACCTTCAATCTTTCCCAGCATCAGGGTCTTTTCAAATGAGTCAGCTCTTCGCATCAGGTGGCCAAAGTAGTGGAGTTTCAGCTTCAGCATCAGTCCTTCCAATGAATATTCAGGACTGATTTCCTTTAAGATTGACTGGTTGGATCTCTTTGCAGTCTAAGGGACTCTCAAGAGTCTTCTCCAACACCACAGTTCAAAAGCATCAATTCTTCGGTGCTCAGCTTTCTTTATACTCCAACTCTCACATCCATACATGACTACTGGAAAAACCATAGCTTTGACTAGATGGACCTTTGTTGGTAAAGTGATGTCTCTGCTTTTTACTATGCTGTCTAGGTTGGTCATAACTTTTCCTCCAAGGAACAAGCATCTTTTAATTTCATGGCTGCAATCACCATCTGCAGTGATTTTGGAGCCCCCAAAAATAAAGTCTCTCACTGTTTCCATTGTTTCCCCATCTATTTGCCATAAAGTGATTGGACCGGATGCCATGATCTTCCTGAATGTTGAGTTTCAAGCCAACTTTTTCACTCTCCTCTTTCACTTTCATCAAGAGGCTCTTTAGTTCTTCACTTTCTGGTGGTGTCATCTGCGTATCTGAGGTTATTGATATTTCTCCCAGCAACCTTGATTCTAGCTTGTGCTTCATCCAGCCCAGCATTTCACATGATGTACTCTGCATATAAGTTAAATAAGCAGGGTGAAAATATACAGCCTTGACGTACTCCTTTTCCTATTTGGAACCAGTCTGTTGTTCCATGTCTAGTTCTAACTGTTGCTTCTTGATCTGCATCCAGACTTCTCAGGAGGCACGTCAGGTGGTCTGGTATTCCTATCACAATTTGTTGTGATACACACAGTCAAAGGCTTTGGTTTAGTCAATAAAGCAAAAGTAGATGTTTTTTCTGGAACTCTCTTGCTTTTTCAATGATCCAGTGGATGTTGGCAATTTGATCTCTGGTTCCTCTGCCTTTTCTAAATCCAGCTTGAACATCTGCAAGTTCACAGTTTACGTACTATTGATGCCTGGCTTGGAGAATTTTGAGCATTACTTTGCTAGCGTGTGAGATGAGCACAGTTGTGCGTTAGTTTGGACATTCTTTGGGATTGGAATAAAAACCGACCTTTTCTAGTCCTATGGCCACTGCTGAGTTTTGCAGATTTACTGGCATATTGAGTGTAACACTTTCACAGTATCATCTTTTAGGATTTAAAATAGCTCAACTGGAATTCCATCACCTCCACTAGTCTTAGTATCAAATAATCCCACATTCTTAAAGCCAGCCCAGACTCTCAACTCTGAGTTTCACATATGTATTTGAAATCTCCACCTCACAGTCATTTTAAGGCATAACATGTAACTAGAACACAAAATTGACTTTCTCCCATCTCAGTTAGTGACACTACCATCCATCTGTTGCTCAAGTCAAGAATTTGGAGTCATCATTGAGATACCCCTCTCCTTTACCCTCATCATCCAATCCCTGGGTATGTGTAAGAAATCCAATATCCAGATTATATCTAACATCAGTCCACTTCTCTCCTTCTACAGTCACCCCAGTCCAGGCCACCATTATCTCATCTGGATTAGAGCCCCTGGCCTCTCACTGGGCTTTTGTTTCCTCTCCTGCCTTCTTTAATCTCCACATAGCAATGTAGTGATTTGTTTCAAGCCTAAATCACACCATGTCACCACCCTGCATTAAAAGCCTCTACTGTTTTCCATTGTACTTGAAATGAAATTCAAACTCCTGACCATGGGACCACAAGGCTCCATGCTATCTCAAGCCTCTCTGACCTCCTAACCAGCCAGTTTTCTTTCTTAGGAAAGATCTTGGCTAGAATGTACTATCACAGAGCTGATGCAAAGGTCCACCCTTTCACTTGGGAGAAATTTGGTGCCCTTAGGTTTTCCCGTGACTAGGGTCTTCTCATCTTGTAAGTCCCAGCTGACACTGAACCTTCTCACTTAGGTGTTCCTTGACCATGCTAATCACAGAGCACCCCGTCATCACCATTATCACCACATCTATGCCATTATTCTCATTGTAGCTCCCTCACGTGTTACGTTCAGAGCCTCTTATTTTATTGAACATTTATCTGTTTACCAGATTTCTCCCTGGTTTATCCTGTTTCTCTCTCTTGTTATCCTTCTATGCTGTGAACATCAAAAAGGCAGAAATATGGGGTTTTTTCACCACCGCAGACCTGGGTGCTGATATATTAAATATTAGTGGGAGGAAGGAAAGACAGAAAAAGAGAGGGGAGGAGGAAGGGAAGAAGGGTTGAAGGAAGGAACTAGGCCTGGGGACTACACCTTTCTTGCATCATATGGATTCCTACTGCTCACCATGAATTCTTGGACTTAAAATAGGCACTTAACGCATGTTTGTGGGATGAATAAGTAGGCAGGCTGTTTTGCACTGTGACAGAACAAAAAGAAACCAGGAAAAACAAGATGCAGAAGTGAAAAGATAACATCCCATCTTACATCCAGCCTAGTATATCTGAAATGAACTGTTCAATTTTAGAAAGTCATTTTCAGAATAGAGTAAACCAGAGGGTCAGACAAGGAGAGAAAGCATCATGTGTTTCCAGCATTTGGGATTGCTTAGGGCAGTCTGACAAATGGGATTTTGCTCCATTTCCTCTGGGGTAATCCACCCTAGGCCAGGTATTTTTAAAGATTAGATTTTGAAATAAAAGTTTGCACCTGGGAATGTACTGCATCAGGAGAACAGATCCCTTCTCACCAGTGTTTGAGTGCTTAAGTGTGAGAATTTTTGAACACGATATGAAAGCGAAGACAACAAACCCTGCAGGATAATAGTCTCTGAGGACCTTAATAACAGCCATTTTTAAAGCAAAGCCTGTGGGCACCTAAATCCATAGCTGCCTCTTTAAGATGCATTGCTATGCAGTGGACCTGAAAACACACTCCTTATCTGCCTAGAGCACCCAGGCTGTGAGCCAAACGGCACTCCTCAAATTAACTCTTGTTTCTCTGGGGATGACAGTTCTCCTGCTTTTAAAAAAATTGTAATAGCCACATAGAGAAGAGAAACAAGGAGTCGTACCCACTGTGAATGCATAGCTGGCTGCATTTCCTGTGTGAGTTAGGAACCTCCAGTAGCTAGATTAGAATCCCTATAAGGTCACGATTGTGGGTCCAATTCCTTTCTATGGGTGCTTCTCAAAAATCCATTAGGAAGGATAATTCTGTTTTGTTTTGCTAGTTTTAATTTCAGTCCATAACAGATACTTCTGTAACATGCAATAAAAATACATGACTTTAAAAAATTACAAAAACCAGACACACAAAATGCATGCTCATGCTTTTTTATTTTTAAATTGGTATACATGTTTCTGAAGATTGACTCAATTTCTGTTCTCATAACAAAATGTTTGTGTGTGTGTGTGTGTGTGTATGTGTTTAACAAATCATTTTGGATAACCAAGCTAAGGGAGCTTTATTTTGGCATGTTTGTTTTTGTTTTATTTAACTTCTTTAAAGCATCAACACCTTTTCAGAATAACTGTGTTGGAGAAATTCATTCAAAGAGTTTTACATACACTTCTTTATTCTTACATAGAGTTTATTGAACATAAATCTGCCTGTTTCTGGCTCATTCAGGATCATTGTCACTAACACTAATTATTTTGCTTTGCTTTAAAGTTAGGTAATGCCTGAAAGGGCAAATAATAAATGTAGGGCTGTTAGTTTCCACACTGTGTGACCCTGGTCAACTCTGAGTGCCCGTGGCTCCTTTTACACCTTTCAGGTTCTCTGTCAGGTGTTATTTCCTGCTGCTCTCACTTTAGCCCTTAAGGATAACTTCTCTCCTATTTTGGATCTTCTGATTCTGACCTTTTAAGTTCTTGGAAATCAGATCATCACCCTTTCTTTTCCTATCAAGCTTATTTGAATTAGGCAAAAATTACCGGTAAAGAGAACTAATGACCTTATCATTATTCACATACTAATTGCTTTCAGAAAAGATTAGAGATGGTGTGTCTGCAATGAATTTTTTAGGGAGATTTGGTCACTTACTCTTCTTATATCTTTTTGTCGTTTTTGTTTTATTGCTTCTCAGTTATAGTCAAGATAAGGAGATTATCATTTGCTGAGTTCTTTTTTAGACACAAATAAGGAAAGAGAATATGTGGAATCTATCACCTGGTGTTTCGGAATAGTATCATAACCATTTATTTGAATAATAAAAAGAAGGTTGTAGCAGTAACTAATTCTTGACATCTTCCTTCTTTACTTTTCTTCTAATAAAACTTTTATAACTTTTCATATTCTTCCCTGGTTGTCTTACTACTTAAGATCACCCTGGATCATTCTACTTGGTGAACAAAATCATACAAATTTAATATTTAATAATCTCATCTTTGTCCTTTATTTTCTTTATGAAATTCTATTCTTACTGGCTTCTTGAAAGAACATCTTTATCCTACTTAGTTTAAGGACCCTGACTCCATTCTACCTGGTTCTTCTTAGCACTCATTGTCTGTTGCAATCAGGTCATGGAATTTGTTGTACTCGCTCATAATCCAAACTCCTTTCCACATTTCTGCTCTTTCCAGGCTTTTCTCACTTGAAATGCCCTCTTCCTCTTCCCTTCACCCCTCTCTTCCCTTCTCCATCCTTCAAGGAAGGAAGTTCTATGGCTTTCTAAAGTCTATGTCTATCCCTTTTTCCCCCACATTGATTCTCATAAGAAATCCTTACATTATCTATTACTTATTAAAGGCTTATGGAGTAGTAAATGGCAGCCCACTCCAGTATTTATGCCTGGAGAATCCCATCTACAGAGGAGTCTGGGGTGCTCAAGTCCATGGGGTTGCAAAGAGTTGGACACGACTGAGCAACTGAGCACACAGCACACATTAAAGGTTTATTGGGTTCTGGATGATGTTCAAAGTATATTCCATATAATACTCAAAACAACCCAGCAGGTAGGGTATTGCTATTTAATATTTGATGAAGCCAGGGAGATAAGAGTCTTTAAACTATTAACGAAAAGAGGAGGAAGAGACTAAAGCTATCTCTGTGTAACTGCACTTTCACATTAGTTTTCCCTGGAGGCTAAGAAAGGGGACTTATGACAGAAGGAAGCTGGATGCTCAAAAAAGAAGGAGCAGTGAGATTTGAAAATGCTCCCAGGAAACACAATACTCCCTACTCCTAAAACTGCTCTCCTGTAAGCATATTACTTGTCTCATAGCCAAACTTCCTTGATATTCACAGTTGAAATTTGCTCCATAATTATACATTACTTTAGGTTAAAGGTCTCTTTCTGAGGGGAGGGGCTGCATATTCTTTTTGCAGTGGCACCCATGTTCTCAATTATTTTATGCTTTCTCTTGTTGAATTGGATATATATGTCCACTGCCTCAAACGTGTTTAACAGTCTCCATATTAATAAGACTGTAAAATCACTCTTGGAATACAGAAAACAACATTAGTCTACCTTGTCTAACGGCAGTGCTAGAGTTGCTGCAATTTGGGCAGGAGTATTATTACTAGGAAAAATTAATAGGAAACATTTTTAATTAATAGGAAAAAAGTTAGAGGCGATAGAGCCTAGTGGGTACGAGTCCAGTCCCTGGAGTCTGACGGCCAGGGTTTGAAATCTCTCTGCCTGGTTTATTAGCTGTGTGACATTGTGCATTTTTTACGGAACCTCTCTGTAATTTCATTCTCTTATGTGTAAAGAGAAGATATTCATAATGCCTACCCTAGAGAGTTACCGAGAGAATTAAGCGAGCTCATGTATATACAGTACTTTAGACAGTGTCTGCCGTAAAGGAAGTCTTATTATATATGTTGTTGCTTGGCCTCTGTTGTTATATAACAAATCCATTTTCCCCCTGTTCATTAGTTCTTGTTCTCCCTAAAGAATACAATCACAAAAAGAAGAGAAAGCTTACATTGAATGTAGCAACTAAGGCTTGAGTGACGTTTTCTTGTTAAGTCAGGAGTGAAATAAAACTCCTCAAAAATATCTGTGGAAATTACTTTTTGCCCAAGTTGGGTCACCTCTGAGAAGTCCACTTGACTCTGCATCCCAACTTCCTGCTTTTCTGGGGTCCCTGAGTCTAAAGGTTCATCTTAAGATAAACGCCATGGTGGTAATTTTATGCTAGTGTGAGCAAGTGCCTTCCTGATTCCCCCGTGGATGTCTCCCTCCCTGCCTAGGACTCTTGCTGCCTGATTATACTGAAAAATCTCCACTCCAGCATGCCAAATTCCTAAAGAAACCTTCTGGTCCCCGCAGATACTCAGCTCCATGGCTGAGCAACCAACCTGGTTCCTGTGGCTTGACAGAATCCCTACCAGCCCACCAACCCAAAAGAACATGGTCAAACTCTCTCCATGCTGTAATGTCACCTCATTACATCATGTAATGTTCACGTGGTTCCTTTAGACAAAGGAATGAATTAGTGCTGAGGGAATTTCTGTTCTGTCAGCAGGGATATTTTGTAGTAAGGAGACCTCCATACAAAGAAGTTTTGCTCACAGGTGGTCCCAGATGCCCAACAGCAAGGTGAAAAGGGTAGTCAGGATTCCATTTTTCATTTTGAACGAATCAATCCATGTGGGTAAATTTTAATCAAAATCAGCAATGCTGTCTTTCCATGTGCTCTTGCCTCAATAGTTGTTTTTTCCCCTTGTTAGCAGTAACCTTGTTCAGCTTGAATAAATAACCACTGTTCGTTACAGCCAGTGCTTATCGCAAATGGTGTGTAGACAGCCTACGATTTTCCAGAGTCAAAAGAACTGTGTCCCTTGACCACATTTAACACTTTTGGCAAGTCAGTTACACATTATTGAGCCTCAGTGCTCTCATCTGTAAAACAGAGAAAATACCATGTACTTCACAGGGCAAGGAGTAGGAATATCTATAACGATACATTTGTAAGTGCTTTGTAAACTGTAAAGCTCTCTTACTATACGTGTGACATTTGTTGCTCTAAACCACCATCATGAATTAGAGAAGTAATACTGAGTTGAGTTACTTTCTTGCCAATGTCAGGACTTTACTTAAGCTACTTCTGAATCTCCAAGGGAAGAAATTTTAATCTGAGTATCTATGAGGTTTGGCAGGGAATTTTCAATGTGTAGTTAGAAATATGAATGAGTTAAAGAAAAAGTGCACACTAGATGCTAGAAAAAGTACAAGGATAACTGTCTCTTGCCTTCCTCTTGTATTTCCCATAGTGCTAAGGCTAGACAAATAACTGGTCCTCAACAAATACTGCTCTATCAATTTTATATCCATTTCTTTCTTGATGGTACAACACAGATGTTTAAATTCAGGGCAGTGTGAATGACAAAGATGAAGATTAACAGACCCATGCATCACCATCCTATTTATGCTTAGGAAGACCTATCATTTATTCAGCCAAGTCTTGATGACTTCACAATACACATGATCTCTAAGGAACTATTGGTTGAGCCTGGGTCTCTGCTATAAATGCAGGATGCAAAAATTCAAATGTACTATAATTTATATGCATGCTAATGTAGAAAGCTGATTGTATCAGTCAAAATATCTTCATTTGTTGACAGCAAAAGGTTTGGTCTTAATTCCTTAAGTGTCTGCTCTGAGGCACAGTATTAGGTAGCAAACAAATCAAATACAACAAGAAGAGTAAAGTAAAAGAGAAAAGTGGGGGGCGTTATCTTGAGAACTTGAATCTGTTTGGGTTTTGGTCCTGAATTATTTAGATATGTTAACCTCACTTTGCTCTTTCACTGAAGAAGTGGCAAATTCAGCAGGGTGTGTTTTCCCATGTAAGTACACAAATGTAAATTGCATGTGTATTTGATCATGCTCCGTTCAGCAAGAAGCCCAATACTAGTTCTCTACCACATCAGCTAGTTTCAAAATCAGGCTATTTCCTTCCAGAACAAGCCTGTTTTTGATGGGATAAAGATAGATGTTCCTCGATCTGTTTTAGTATTTCTATTATTTCAAATTCAGACATGGTTTTTCCACATTCCCCTCCTGCTTTCCAGTCAAAGGGAATGAGACGATTCTTCTTAAAGTCCATGAGTGATACTTTGGCTGCCCAAAACCGTGACAGGAGTCATTCATCTTCAATCTACCTGACCCCTAAAACATTCAAAATCCTGCATCTAAGAGGCTGTGACTGAAAACACAGGCCAGTTCCTCAGATTTTGTAATGTTATTGCTGCCACTTTTCTTTCCTTCCTTTAGAAGAGTAATTTAATTCAATTTTAGAAAGGTGGCGGGGGGAGCTTTTCTAGTTACACAGATCAATCCAATTGTTCAGAGCTTCAGAATGAATTTTTAAACTTGTTGAACAGAAGCATACAAATCTCTCAGAGCAAGTCAGATAATGTACAAAGCCTCCATTCATTGTGTGGGCAGAAAGGAATGCTAGTAGCCAGCAGCTCTCTAAGGAATGTTCCTTTGGCTTTGACCGTTCTGCTGGGAACAAGGAGGGAAACACACATAGAAAGTGAATTTATAATGTCTCTGGCTTATAATGGCAAAATGATAAGAAAAGTTGGCTGTGTAATATAAACTGTCAGTTGCATATTCCAGGCCTCCTCTCTGCAAGGTCCCTCCCACATCCACAGGCCTGGCTACCGTTTAGTGAGGAGTACAAAGTGGCTGTTTATTATTATTGACTGGTGAGGCCTGTGCTCTGAAATTCATTCTGTCAACAGAATGTAAGCAAAGTTGGCATTTTAAAGCAGGGCTCTTTCAGTCGCTGGGTTTTCTCAGGATTGCTATGCAACAGGATCAGTGCTGTAGTCCCCGGTTCAAGCTGAAAATGTTACACAGGAAGACATACCATGTAAAGGTCAGATTCTTCTACTATGATAATTTTCTTGATCTGTGTATAGACAAATGAGGTTGAAGGCATCACTTCTTATAACTCTTATAAAGGTCCTTTGGACTTTTCCACCTGTTGAGCCTAAAAATGTGATGGGATTTTAAATGGGAAATCTTACCAAATGTGTGATGCTGTAATAAATGTATGAGGTTGTCTTACCAAGGTGAACTTAATGTGTATTGTCAAGAGGATTCTCCATGAAATGTGCTGGTGCTATGGACCAGTTCAACCTTGTTGATTAGTCTCTCATGCTTTTGCGGTTAGGGTCAATTCTACACAGTACTAAGTACTTGGAAAATATGACTTGACTCAGAGTGTAATACAGTGATTGGCACCAGGGTGCACTTAATCACGGAGTTGTATTTCCTATCACTTCCATAAAACAGTGTATTTTGTCCATGAACTGGAAGACAGAAGTTAAGAAATTTATAAAGTTATAAATACATTATATCCCAATTCATCTCAAGGAATAAATTCATTATACCTAGCAAGACACCCATTTTGTATTTGAATTTGCATAACATAACGAGATAATACACCAGGAAGAGTTGGAGGTATATCTTCTTGTTAGTTGGAGGTATATCTTCTTGTTGGTTGAGCCATTAAAATGCCTTTTGAACTAATAGTCTAATTTTTTTTTTTTTGCCATTCTCCAAATTCACAATCACAGCCAGTCTTTTTTTTATTTAGTAATTCTGCATGTGTTCTTCTCACTGATGCCCCATAGGACCTCCAAGGAGAAATCGAAGCTCACACAGATATCTATCACAACCTAGATGAAAATGGCCAAAAAATCCTGAGATCCCTGGAAGGTTCTGATGACGCGGTCCTATTACAAAGACGTTTGGATAACATGAATTTCAAGTGGAGTGAGCTGCGGAAAAAGTCTCTCAACATCAGGTAAGAAAGAAAAGATCCCGAACTAAAATAGGCCAGAAAGAAATTAAAATGGCAACCTTCCCCTCATTTTCCTAGCACAATATCTCCTATGTTTATGTAAATCCCCCAATTTCAGAATGACTTGTTTTATTTTTAATAAAGGAATCATTTATTTGCTCTGTATGGAGATGATAGCTGAGGGTTCAGATGCGATCAGAATGGTGCTATTTTATAACCATGGGAGACATACATATTAAGACATTTGAGTGAATTTAAATGAGGAGCTCAGCTATCCTGATTTCATAGCATTTTCTCTTGGTTTATCACATGGTAATTCAAAAAGTGATAAACCTGATGTATGTTTATTATGAAATTCTTTCTTTGGCATTATTATAAATGCATTACTGAGGACATTCTTCAAATACCATAACACGTTATAGTTAACAACTTAAAGGAAATCTCCCCATAGCTCCCTCAGCTAGGGAGAGATGACAGCTCCTTCCTGCCCTTTGTTCCCTCTCACACTGTATTTCCACATCCTCTCTAAACTATGCCTTTAGCTATTCTATACCCACCTATTTCACACTTTGCCCTTTTCTGTGTTAACAACATTCTCTTGAAAAGTTAATGAATACATCCCGGCTTTGTCTAAGGAGGGCAGAGTGACACGCTTGCTGTACCCATTTTGCAGTAGTTCCATGGAGGCTAAGGAACAGAGAGTGAGGAAATGAAATGCCCAGGGTCACCTAGGTGACATAGGAGGTGCAGGCGTTGGAAAGCAGGCTTCCTGCTTTCTAATCAGGTGCTTTGCCTAAGTCACGTCTCTTTATAAAAGTGTTTTGTGTTCTTTTTTCTTTCTTTGTCGAGAGGAGGTCTGTTATTGCAGGGAGGGAGGAGTGGAACACACTCCACACTGGGAGTCGTTACCACCACTCGGTCGTAAGATGACTGGAGGGAGATTGTTTTTCTTCTTAATAAGTTCTTCTAAGTTGTCCCAGATTTGGACGTAGAGTGTCTTGGCTTCTATAATGAGGAAAAAAATATAACTGGAGTTTGTTCATTTGAAAGCACTCTTGTGGAAATCTGCACTTCATCTGACATAATAATGATGGTAGCCACTAACACTTACACGGTATGCTTCACATAGCATGCAGTGTCATGAGCACTGTAAATTTGTTGACCCATTTAACACTCTCAGCTGCTCCAAGAGAGACATTCTGTTATTATCCTCTCTTTGCATTTGAAGACACTAACACAGGGAGTGGCTAAATAACTTCCCCAAGGTCACTTAGTTAGTAAGTGGCAGATCAAAGATTGGAACATAGGGAGGTCTGGCTCCAGAGTCTGAGCTTTGAACCATCAGATTATGGCAGAGAATATGAAGGCAGAAGGAGAAGGTAAATCTCACCTAACGTTTACACATAAACATGTAATACATGACAGGATGAAACAGAGAAGCCAATTTTTGGGAGGAGAAAAATATTTTTATTTCTGTGGCCCCACCCCCACCCGCCAGTTTTGTACCCCAGCTTCCCAGGCACTCATTTTTCTCTCCCTATTTGATCCATGAATTGTGTATGGACGTGTCATTGTGGGCAGTAAGGGGCAATGGCATTTTCAAAGATAAGGAAGCTCCATTTGCGTTCTACAGGTTCATCTCTTAGAGAGGTCAGTATCTGTAATGACACCGGCCTCTTTCAGAACATCTGTCATTATCAACAAATGAAACTTGTGAGATGGGAATGATACTGGTAGATAAAGAAAAGAAAGTTATTCTTTTCTTGCGGGAGAGAAAAAGAAAGGTACTACAACTGTTCTGATCATCACCCAGTGCCTTTTCTCTCCTTCTTGTGAACTTGATGAAATAAAAGGAGAATTGAAAGCAGCGAACAGCATGTCAGCCAAAATATGGACTCTTCATTCTCAGCAATTTCCCATATGCCATCTACTGCAGTTGAATTCTTGCTGTCATTAATCAAGTAGAAAACAGTTACCTTAGCTCATCTGAGGTACTGCAAATTTGAGAATTTAAATATTCAGATCAATGGTTTTGGCTTTTAAGTAGGCCTCTCAAATAATGCAGAATGTGTTATAAACACTCACTTGTAAAAAAGCAAGGAAGTCATTCTTCACATTAAAGTGATTCAGTTTCTTTCCTGGCGCTTGGCTGAAATAAGGGTATCAGTCAATCTGTGCTGAATGGCAGGGTTCAGCTGGGAGAGGCAGAGTAGAGGTAGTAACTGGGGATGGTTATGGAATAGGATAGATGAACCCTGGAACACTTAGGTACAGAACCATCAGTGACAGAAAGGCTTGCATTGCCAATCTGGTCAGTTCCTCCATCAGCATTATTTTACAGTGAAAAGTCACCACAATTAAAAAAACTTCCAAGGATACCCTGGAAAGACAGCCCTGTGTTAACCTAAACTACAACATATTATACTGAAAACTTACAGTTGTTCATTGTGTCATAAGAAATTCTGAAGCCATGTTTATATTTCTCTTCCTATGATTGTGATTCTTATTTAAGGTTTCATCAGGTCATTCCATAGCGAAAGCTTTGTCTCTGTCTTTTTACATTGAGACCATCCATTACAGATTTACAAAGATATTCTTCCTTGGACACTGTTTCTATCCTATCGTCTCTCTGGTCAAGAACTTCCATCTTGGTGCCCATATTTCACTCACTGATTTATCTGCTCATTCAGCAAATATTTGCTGGATGTTTACTCTGTAATAGACACTCTTCTAGGCATGGAGAGTACACAAGTGACAAAACACACCAAAGAAAATCACTGCTCTCATGAAGCTTATATTTAGTCGCTAGCATCTAGTGAACCTTCCACTCTCCATCAACTATGCCTCATCAGCCCCTGCTAACCCCTTCCCTTTCGGTCCTTCCTCTGCTTCCCACTTCCTTCCTCACCAAGCAGCAATTTAGTTACTGCCCAACATGGATTCTCTGCTTCAAATAAATTCTGCTTTCTAACCCCCTCCCTGCTCTCCAACAATTTTCTCACTGTCCCATATGAGTATATACATTTGTCAGTCCTCACACTTCGAACACGGTCTCTCCTCTCATCCTCCAAATAATGTCTCGAATTCCATAATCAAGGTTTCCCTTTCTGACTGTTTCTTTACCAGGTCTTCCCTGTACTATTCTCATTACACTTGATGGCAGGTTCTTTGAAGTATTCATGAGTTGTTTCATAGGATTATGCTAGCTACCTTCAGCTAAATCAGACAAACACAAAACTCCAAGTTATAAATGAGTTGGTGAGGTAGAGTTGAAATGGTCCTGGACCACCAGTTGGGCTATGTGGTTTCTCCTCTGGCTCTGTTACTACCTAGCATCTATTCTTGAGCAAATCACTTTAATGCTTCAGAATTTAATTTTCTCTCTTGCAGAAATGAGGAAGTTATACCAGACACATGGGTGGTCTCTTCAAGTTCCCTTGCAATTCTACAATCCTATTATTTTACATTTTACAATCACTCCTTGTGATTATTGAGCTTTTTACCTTGGTTTCCTTATGTTTAAAAGAACTGATTAAGTTCAAAGGTATGATAGAAAGTAAATACAATGTCTTTGAGAGAAAAGAATTCCTTAATTGAAATTGTATCTCATAATTTAGTTCAAAGAAAGTATATGCCATCTGTTCCACATGTGTTATCACACTGTATTTTGTCCAAGAGATATAAGAAAGAGAAGTAAATACTCAGTGATAGCTAAGTGCCATTGAACTAAAGATTAACTGCTTTATCTGGGAGAAAAATAGAGTGAAAAATTTCTACTTAAGTATACACACACACACACATGCATGCACACACACAGAGTCACTGATGACATCATCCAACATCAGCATGGCAATGTGTCAACTAAGGTGTTTCTCATTCTAAAATGTTCTGTATCTACAAACCTTGTGTTTTTAATTTTGAAAATGTGAATAATTTGAGAAGTGATCAAGCGAATTTTTTACATAAGAATTAAGTATAGACATTTTAATTTAATCTGCCACTAGATTTATTTTCCAGATTATTGTATATGTTATTAACTATGAAAATCACATACATCCACATATTTTCAGCAAAATTTATATTATGTGAGATTTTTTTATACTTGGGGGAAAAACTTGTAGATATTATATGAAGATAATCCCTTTTATGAAATTTTGAGCATTCATTTGAGAGGTGAGGATACCAACATTGTATGGTCCACAGCAGCAGGAAATCTCTTAGAAAGTACTAGGTATTAGAAATTAGAATAATTAGAAGTCTTTTCTCTGATGGAGGACAGAAAAAAGCAAAGTCTTTCTGTCTTTGAAAGAAAAATGCTACTTGGACACTAAATGTCTCTGACCTTCTTCTTACTCTTGAGATATTAATTATGCTTGAAAGTTGGAGTTCATGACTCAGTGGGAAAAAAGACATTTACTTCTCTTTGAGCTTAATTCTCTTTATTTAAAGCCCCATAACTCCCATTTTATTTCTGTGGTTCCTTGTTATTTCTGCACTCTTACCTTGTCTTTCTGTATGCTTGCATGCTATCTTTTTACACAAGAGTACCAAAGATATACAGGGATATATCATTAGTTTTATAAAGGAAGTCAAAGTGAAAAATGAATTCAATATAACACGTTTTGCTTTAAGAATAGCTGCCTTTCAGAGTAAAGTTTTATTAAGGATTTCAAACTAGGCATCAACTGAATCACACTTGAAACATCTGTGTCTAGAGAAATAACAATCACCTTAGCAGCTCTATAATTCTTAGAGTCCTGACACTGAAGAGTTTCTTAAAGACCAAGTTATATATCCCAGCATACCTAAAGGTTCTGCATTTTACCTAAACCTTAAAAATTACAGAAATTATCTGCTTATTAAAGATTGCTACTTGCCTTGTTAAAAGCTAGTAACCCCTAAGCTCTTATCATCACTAATAAAGATTAATAGAAAATGCATAGAACCTGAGTGTGTCTCTTCAAACTTCCTCTTTCATTTTCTGTAGTAGGTAGGGATAAATAGAGTACGTTTGCCAATTAGCATAAAATGTATTTTGCTCAGGGACTCCAAAACATCTGGTGGGAACCATCAAGGTTAAAGATTTCCTCATATGAGGAAAGTTTGTAGTTTCCATTTCCCATGTCAATATGACAGCTCAAGTTTTGTGTTTCAGCAAGTGTCTTTGTACCTTTGTGTCTCAGTTCCCACATTTGCAAAACAAGCCGGTTGAATAATCTCTAAAATTCCTTTCAACCCTAAGAGTTTACGATAAAATTGAGTAGGGGTGGGGCAGTCATTACAAATACAAAGGAACATTTTCAAGAAAAACTCCAAATATAAACATAGGTTAATCATTTAGAAATATCTGGTATACAATCTTGAAAATAAAAATTGGGCAGCTGCTTCCAACAAATGCATTAGAAATGTGTCTTGACAACACTCCACCAGCTTATCATGGCCAGAGAAAGTGTTTTCTGAGCTCAGAGCATTTCATTACAGTTAGATCTCTTTAAGAATCATGTCACTGGTAAATTTCACCTTTGCCCTGTGGAAACCAATAAGTAATGCTTAGGGCACATAGGAAATACTTGAAGAAATTCTTCCTCTAAGAGTGGTGCTGGAGCTCACAACCGGCAGAGTTGTGAAGAGCCTTGTTCAAATTATAGAAATTCAGTATCTGCGAGTCTGTTTCTTTTTTGCATATACATTCATTTAATTATTTTTTAGATTTCAAACTTGTGGTTACCAAAGGGGAGAGGGAGGACGGGAGGGACAAAATAAGGGAATGGGATTAAGAGATACAAACTACTATGTATAAAATAGGCAAGCAGCAAGCATATATTATATAGCACAGGGAATTATAGCCGTTACCTTGTAATAGCTTAAAATGGAGTATAAGCTGCAAAAATGCCAAATGACTGCGCTGTACATCTGAAACTAATATCATATTGTAAATCAGCAATAAGACTTTATTTTTATTTTTTTTCAATAAAAAAATTTCAAGTGCCAAAAATCTCGGGTGAAACCTAGGAGTGTGTACGTTAAACAGGTTGCTCAAGTGTTTTTTATGCACACTAAAGTTTGAGAACCATGGCTATAGATTTGATATCTGTTGTTTTAAAGCAGAAGCCATTATCTGACTGAGGTTTTTCCTCTCCAGCCCAAACCCACTGTCCACTGTCTTTTATAAGCTTGTTGTTTTTGTCCTCATATCACATCTTTCCTTTCACCTTCGGGCTTCAGCAAGGAACAGAAAGTCATTTGATATGTACTTAAGGTGATCAGATGTTTGGAAAAGTGATCTAACTCCATGCCTCGAGGATGACTAAGGAAGGCCCCCTCACCCAGGAAAGTGAGAGCTTTGTGTCACACAGGATCCCAGGCCCTTCTGTTCCTCTGTTAACTCTCTTGCCTGTCCTATGTCCTGGCTCTTCACAGCTGCTCTATCTCCTGCTATGAAGTTTCTCTTAGATCCTTTAGAACGGAATTCCCTGGGTCTCAGTGCTTTTTTTTTTTTTTTTTTTGCCTCTGTCTTAGGGGGCACAAAGGGTTTCATTGACCTGTGAATAATTGGTCAGCACCGTTTATCCTGGATGGGGTTGTAGCACTGCCTTAAGTAAAGAAAGCAGCAGTTGGAAGACTCATCTTGGTCCACCTGCCCTTGAGCAGGGAGGTGTTGTTTCCTTCACCAGACACATGGAGGCCAGGCACGAGACATCCTTCCACTCTCCTTACTCCCCAGTGCCTGATTGGGGCTGAGTGGCACTCAGTAAATATTTATCTAATCAGTGTCTTATTTAGAATTCACTGCCTTTCCATGTCTGTACTGTGCCTGTCTCTACCTTTCAATGTGTCCTGCTTGACAGCCTCCTTTACCCCCAAGGGGCCCAAGCTGCAAATTCCAGACACCCTAGGGAATCCTTTTAACCAGTAGTCATTACATGTCATTAAACAGCTAAAATCATGCATAGGGAGCTCTCATTTAGGCTTATCCCGGGCAAGTGATAACTGAAATAGGAGGAGGGAACAGAAACATTAAAAGAACTGACCTCTATGCCATATGTAATCTTCACTGTTACATTTAATTCATGATATTTATGGTATGTCATGATGCATTTCTTAGATGATATTTATGGTATGTCATGATGCATTTCTTAGATGATAATGTCCTTAGAGTCTTGAACAGATTAATTTCTCTGATGAAAATACCTTCATTTTTTTCTGAATATACTGTCTATATGGCTCACAACAGAGAATTCTGGCAATTTGGAAAAGTATAAAGATGAAGGAGTACATCACGTGCAAATCCAACTGTGAGGGATAATCTAGTTTTTGTTTCAGAAATTTTTTCATGCACAATCAAGCATGTGCACACAGATACACACACAAGCACATTAGAAACATAGATGATATACATTGTTGTAACCTGCTTTCTTACTTAACCACTGACAGACTGATCTTTTCCATGTCCATGAATATTTGCCTGCGTTATCACGTTGAACATCGCATAGGATTCACAGGATTGAACATTGTGTTGTATGAGTTCACTAACATATATGTAAGCACTTTCCTAGTATTGAATTTTTAAGTTGTTTCTACTTTGCATCAATCATATGTATGCTGTAAATAACAGGTTTCTACCAGTATCTCTGCATGCTTTCCCGGTTATTTTCTTAGAATAAGTGTCTTAGTTTTAAGCTTGTGGGTTGTTGTATTTTCACATTTTAAAGACATTTATGTATCATCAAATTATCCCTCAGAAAGTTTAGAGTAATTTAATTTCAGCACCTAGGTACTATTTGGTGGTTCTGTTTGACTAACACCAGCAGGAGACTGGTATTTGAAATATCAGGCCAAGTTATGAAATGGCAAAGGGGAATGCTTTTCTCCCTGGTGACTTTGCATTTCAGTCTCTGCAACGTTAGAAACTATATTGTATGTATATTATAGGAAGCATTAATTTTTACGAATTAATCAGTAATTACTGATAAGATGTAAGTGATGCAGCATAATTCTTGATTTACCTGAGGGTACAGCTTGACTCACATTCTGTTTCTTTGTTTTCTGGATGATGATTTATTGTCTTAATTTAGCTTCTTATTCCCAAGTGAAATGCAGATTCTGTAACACAGATCATTCATTTGTATAGTTTTAAATGCCTTCTATGGATCACCATGTTCTAAATACAGTTGATGGTAAAGCACTCAGCCTCTTGCCTAAATTATTCATGTTGGGGGAAGGCTTGCAGGCCAATGTCTGATTTTTACTTTTCCACGTGAGTTGTTGTCTCAGTACATTTTACACAGAGGAAACAAAGAGGAAAATGTTGGAGCTCGGTGAAAACAAATCCCAGGTGCACGTGAATAAAGAAGGGTAGATGCAGAGGAGAAGCATATGGGTAGAGGAGCAGAGAGGAACAGATGCCAGATGGAAGGAGTCAATGGAAGAGGCTGCCTAGGGTGTAGAAATGGAAAAGTCAAAATATGGGGAGAGACCTTTCCATTTCTCAAAACAGAAAGAATTCCAGACCTAGCATGAGTCATACAAAAACTGAGTGCTTTATATTAGTCACTGGGTCCAAGTTTTTCTACCAGAGACATTAAGAGTCATTGACTGCAACACTACAAGAAAACAATCCATTCCAGTGTATATTTCATGCCAGAAGTCTCAGAATTCTGCACGTTAAAGTAAACATATAGCTAAACAGTCTTCCCTCAAAGTTGCCCCCAAAAATACCCACCCCCCATTTTGTTGGTCTCAAAAGCAGGTAGCCAGATTTTTATTGAGGAAGTGAAGTTATGTGAAAATCGCTTAGTCTTGTCCAACTCTTTGTGACCCCCATGGACTGTAGCCCCCAGGCTCCTCTATCCATGGGATTCCCCAAGCAAGAATACTAGAGTGGGTTGCCATTTCCTTCTCCAGGGGTTCTTCCTGACCCAGGGACTGAATCCAGGTCTCCTATATCGCAGGCAGATGTTTTACTGTCTGAGCCACCAGAGAAGCCCCCTTTTATTGAGGGCTGCTATATAATTCACAGTACATTTTACACACTATGGAACTAACCAACCAAGGTACCTTAATGGGATTGTTAGAACCATCATTTACCTTTCAAGATATTCTCACACAGTTTGCTGCTGTTGTTTTCCAGGTCCCATTTGGAAGCCAGTTCTGACCAGTGGAAGCGTCTGCACCTTTCTCTTCAGGAACTTCTGGTGTGGCTACAGCTGAAAGATGATGAGTTGAGCCGGCAGGCACCTATCGGAGGCGATTTCCCAGCAGTTCAGAAGCAGAATGATATACACAGGGTAGGACATTTTTAAGCATAGTGCTTTGCACATAGTAAGCATTCAATGACTATTTTAAAATTAATTTTGACTGAGATTAGTTTGAAAAAAAGAAAAGAAATCAAGTTTAATAGAAATCGTTTTTACTTCTCTAGTCCAAAGGTCAATTAGAAATAATCCAAGCCATTATATTTTAAATGTCAAAAGCATCTGCATTAATAATATCATTTATAATTTGCCCATGTCTGTACCAAAAAAAAAATATTTGCCTATGTCTTTTGGTGATACTTTAAAGTGTTATTTTGGAAGATATTAAACATATGCTAGAGCAGACATAATTCTGTAATAAACCCCTGTGTACCCATCAAAACCAACAGTTATGAATTCATGGCCAATCTTACTTCTACTTTGTCCTTGATTATTTTAAAGCAAATCTCAGGTACAGATCATTTAATTCATGAATATTTTGTAAAGCATCTCTAAAAGATAAGAATTTGCTCTTTAAAGGTAACCACATTGTTACTGTAACACTTTTTAAATCTCAGTAATTTTATCATGACAAATACTAAGGCAGTATTCAAATTTCTACTTCTCATATACATGGCTTAAATGTTTTAACAGGTTTACGGGGGGTTGAGTTTTTGGTTTAAAAAAGCATTGAAATAAGTTCTACACATTGTGTTTGGCTCATTTGTCTTTGAAATCCTTTTTTTTTTCCACTTTGAAGCAATTACAGATTCACAGTTAAGTTCCAAAAATAGTGCAGAGAGTTTCCCTTTGCATTTCACCCTGTTTCCTCTAATGGTAACATCTTACATAGCTATAGAACAATAATTATTGTTATTTTAACATGGAATCAATATAAAAATTTACAGTTACAATGGCTACAACACAGCTCAATTCAGACTAGCCACATTTCAAGTGCTCAGATATAGCTACTGAATGGTGTAATTCTACACGTTGGATTATATTCGCTTTTGACTTTTCTTGGTAAGACTGCTTCATAGATAGTGATGTATTCATCCATCACCAGGAGGTACATAGTGCTTTGTTTTCTCTTGTGTGTGTGTGACTCCGGCAGCTATTAATGATCAATGGCTATGGGTTCAATGTAATAGTTGCATATTTCTATCATTTCTTCTACATCTATTAGCAGAAGTTGTTGTTTAGTCACTAAGTCCTGTCCAACTCTTGCAACCCAATGGACTTAGGCCTACCAGGCTCCTCTGTGCAGGGAATTTCCCGTGCAAGAATACTGGAGTGAGTTGCCATTTCCTTCTCTGGGGATCTTTCCGACCCAGGGATCAAATCCACGTCTCCTGTTTGGCAGGTGGATTCTTTATCACTGAGCCACCAGGGAAGCCCATTATCTGGAGTGCTTCTCTGAAAAGAAAATAGATACTCATCCACTATTTGGGTACCCAGGTTATTGTTCATCTAGGATAGGTGGGATAAATGTTTCTACTTTCTCAGTCTTCAGAATAACAACTTGCTCACTAGCATTCTCCAACAAAGATCAATTGTTTCCTTTCTTTCTTTGTTTTTCATTATATTTTTGTCTCCACTAAGCTCTGGGTGAGGAAGGCAGAGATTTGGTCGTGCTGACCTCCAAGACCCTAGTCCCTAGCAAAGTGTCTGGCATACAGTAGATACTAATAGGGGCTTTTGAAATGAGAATAAAAGGTACATGGACAGAAGGGAATCGAAAAACAAGTAAATTACTACCAAGCAATAGAAACTTGATAGAATGGTGCCACTTCTGTATGTTCAGCACTTAAAGGAAAGATCTCTATGAAGACACAGTCAAAAGTCACATCTTGAAGAAAGGTCAAGGGTTTCTATTATTCCAGAAAAGAAGGTTATAGAAGATTACAGAAAGGGAAGAGAACACTAGAGAAGATCCAGGAGTCGATAAATAATTGCCAAGGAAACTTCCAGTTTCTCCTTTAGCCATTCCCCTCCATGTAATTCAGAATATTAAGACAGCTTTTGTGGGAAAAGAGAATGCCAACCCACTCCAGTATTCTTGCCTGGAAAATCCCATGGACAGAGGAACCTGGCAGGATACAGTCCATGGGGTCGCAAACAATCAGACATGCCTTAGCGACTAAACAACAAATGATAGAATAGCTATATTTTTAAATGTTCTAAACACTTGAATAAATAGTTAAAACACTCTGGTGTATATGTAGAAGAGGGTTCACTGAGAAGGATGGGCATTTTAAGTAGAATTCATTATATGATATAGTGAGATGAGACAGAATTTGTACAAAAGGTATCATTTTATTCTAGTTCCAGAAATCAAAGGTGATGAATCACTGGACAGGTATACTAAGATTCAGGAGACTGGGATTCTAGCGCTCCTCCTCCATAAGTGAGATGGGGATTGCTCCTTTGTTTTTCAGCTTTAAGATGAGGGATTTGATCCCTTAGTTTTTTCATGGTCCCTTCTAGCCTACCTTTTGTCATAAATGCAGCCTCACTGTCCCTGATTATTGCCTTTAGTTGCTTGCTAACACCGATAAAATGTTAGTCCTTATCATTCTCAGTCCTCTTACTGAATAATCTGATGATCAATAATATGCTTTAGGGAGATGTGATGTTAGAGTTCTGGTTAACAACCACCATACTGAAGTGAATTAATCCCCACTTGGTTAGTATGCTTATTCAGATACCCATCTGCTTCCTCTCTGTGGTGTATCAGGACTTCCAGCCTATTGATAACTCTTGGTTCTGTATATTAGTTCCACTGATCTTCTATCTTTGTCTCCCTCCAAGTCCAACTTAGATTCAGTCATCAAGCATTTTAATATTGATAACTCTTTCAAGACCCTAAATTCCTTCATTATCTTCTTGTTGCTGTCATCTACAAAACCCTAAGTCTTGGAGAATCTAACTAACTAGTTTCTCCTATCCAAACAACAGCAGAGCAGACTGATGCATAGCACCTTTTCAGGATGACCAACCTCCAGCCTTCCGACACTAACACATCACTGGATCAGTTTACTTCTCTTGACCCTGTCTACTGTGTCATCGTCACCATTTCTAGAGACCTTTTCTCCTCACTTTTCTGTATCTGTTCTTACCACCCTACAATGCAGTCAACATTTTCAGTCTGTGTAATCTATGTAAAAATAAAAATTGAATTATGTCAGTCCTCATCTTAACACTTCTCAGTGGCTTTCAATGCCGTTGGGAAATGACCACGAATCCTCAGCAGGACCCCCAAGCCCCCCAAGGTTGGTCTGGCTCCAACCTTCTGTTCCCCTACTGCTCTTCCTCTTGCTCTCTTAACACTAGCTATAACGCCTGCTTTTGTTTTTTTTTCCCTAGTTCTCTGTTCCTCTCAGGCAGGGCTTTGACTATACTGATCCTCTGTCTGAAACCCTTTCTACCCAAACCTACCCCCTCATAATTTCCTAATTATGAGAATTAGGAAATTCTAATGTCTAAGAATCCTTTACATCTTGGCTCAGACATCAAGCAAGCTTTTTTCCAATGCTCACATTTGACTAGATCTCCCTTTGTATGTCTTCATAACACCATACTTTTCTTTCTATGATGTTGCATTACTTGTCATCGTGCTTATGTGTGACTTTTTGATTAATGTCAACCATGTTCACTAAACCTTGTGCTCCAAGAAGCTTTCTTTTCAGAAGAGGGTTGTCATTTTTATACCTAGCACCTTCTAAAGTGTCTAGTACATGAGAGACACTGAATAGATAAAAGAACCAAGGAATTAAGGAAAGAAGATCAAGAGGCAGGAAGGAAGGAGAACAGCCAATGAACTAATCTCTTTTTCGTTCTCTCTCCTCCTGAGATCCAGGGCAGGGAGATAAAGAATCAAGAGTGATGTTCCTTCCTCACTTGCAGGATTTTTGTTTACTCCCAAGTAAGCCTCTTTTTATAGTGTGTAAAGCTACTTTGATGCCCACTGGTTTTCCTTGTGTTCGGGTCCAATGTTTTCATGAAATTCTCTTTGTATCCTTAAGAAAAATCCATGTCACAAAGCACTCCCTCAAAGAACATCATCACCCCTAAGTGTTGATGAGAGAACAATTTAGCACTCTATTTACTCAGTTCTGTCACACTTATGCAGTAGCCCTTTTATAGTTGTTGTGGAATTGCTGTCTAGTTCGTGATGCTCTCACTGCCTGGGGACAAAAAGAACAAAGGAAAAATCCTTGAAACCAGGTCTCTCTATCAGAGCTTCTGAACCCAGTTAGGAAGAGGTAAAGGGAATTACAAAACTCTGTCAAGATCTGGTCTTGAACAGCTTTTGTTTTGTAGCCTTTTTAGAAAATGTCGTGCTCTTGAAGGGTTTCTCGCTCCAAATACTGTTTATATAAAATGTTTTAGTATCAAGAAGTTTCGCTTCATTTTTTTTTTTTTAAGATGGCTCGCTTCTTATTGTAAACTTGCTCCCCATATATTTGGTGTGTCACTTTTTTAAAATAAATCACCTGCTATCTATTAGAAATTATTAATGCTGCTTCTCTTTTATAGGAATGCAAATCCCATTAAAATGGCAAAAGTATAAATAGTAATTAAATATATTCCACTTTTTTCTATAGATCAGAATACTTATAAAAGAGGTCATTTATCTTTTCTTAGTAAATCATTGCAGATTAATGATGAAATTTACAACAAAATATCATATGTCTGCAGTCCACAGGGTCACAAAGAATTGGACATGACTGAGCAACTGAACTGAACTGTACTCTTTACTTAAAGCAAAAATACATAGTCAATCTCAATGACTCTGAGTGAAGAGTATATGGTTTTCCTATAGGTAAAAATCTAAGAGAGTCCACACAGGTATTTGGGAACTGCGGTCTCACTCCCCAGAGCAGGTTTTTACATCCTTGGGAGTGGATCTGTGTTCCCCAAACCAGTTGGGCAGCATAACAACTGCAACTGGATAACTCTGAAGACTAATTAATAAAGTAATGCTCCATATGCAGTGAAGTGTTATAAATAATTAAAGCTCAAATGTGCCCTAGCAAATATAAAGTGACCAATTTTTATATCTTTTGCATACGTTATCCTGGCTTTTACGATTCCTCATTACTTGCCTCACTAGACTGACGCGTTTTCAATTAGCGTGTATTATTCTGGTCCAGATATATTTTTAAAACTGACTTCCTTTGTTTTACTTGAGCAGTCACTAAAGTGATATTTATTACTTGTCTACTTCTGTGATTAACCTAGAGAGAGTTTTAAAGGAGCAAATCCTAGTGGGGGATTTCTAAGGAGAACTGCAATAAAGCCATGAGCTTATTTAATGCTCTTCATCCCACCCCAGATTGAAATGGAAATTAGGCCTTGATTGTAAGAACACTGTAGGTAATAACGTTGTTTGCATTTTTAGTAATGAAATCGTTTGTCATTCGGTTTTCATCTTTCAACTTGAAGATCTCTCTAATTCCTTCCCTAGAGACCATAAGGACATCTCCAAAGCTTCCTGAGATTTTCTAGTTAAGATTTAGATAAAAGTAATCAATACATACATTATGAAAACAAGGGACAGAAAGCCAGTATTGCGTGGATGTTGTTGACAAATGAAAAGTCTTTAGTGAAGTAGTGGACTTGTTCATTTGTCAGCTCATATATTATGTGCATTCAATCTCTTCAGAAGTCACCACAAAGTGAGGGAGAGGTTGAGTAATTCAATAAAATTATCCTGAGATCATGTTGTAGGTTATACATTTATTTAAGCAATTCTGTTATCAATACCAGCCTGCTTCCTTTGGGTGCGTTTTAGTATGCGTGTTAGCTCAATGAGTTCCCTGACTTGTCTTTTCACAGACATAGAAAATATCTTTAGGTACCATTCATGGGCATTAAGATTCAGGTCAGCTTTGTGTTACCAAATAAATGCATTGTTCCCTGTCACCTCTGAAAAACAACAACAACAAAAAGGGTTGTGAAAAAGTGAGTCATTCTAGCATTCACAGACCTGGCCTCTTGGGATTTCTAAACAAGTTTTGATCCTCTAGCGAAGTTCACTGTTAGTTATCGACTCTTAAGATGTCTGCTTGACTAGGTTGGAGGAAATCAACATCTTTTTGATCTGTTCCTCATCACTAATGGAGTAAAAGCTGCTTTTGTATAAGTTTGGTATTTTGTGCAGTCATATTTAGGAATGCTGCATAGAAAAGATTTTCAATTATTTTTAGAACTACATTTCTAGCCATTTGAAGAAGTCTTCTGAAAACTAGCTTTATCATCAGAACTTGAGAACAGAGTCATCTAGGATTTGCTACTTTTGTTTCATGACTATAATAAGATAACTATGAATAGTTTACACACTGACTTCTCTACCACAGTCCTCTTTATAACCATGTCAAAATATTTTGATATCTTGACAAATACTTTTAAAATAATATTCGTGTAGTACTTTGCCTTTACCAAGAATTTTTACACACTTTCGTTTAATCACAGATAAGCCCCTGATCTTTTTATGTGTTCTTCTATTTCCCTCAAAAAAATTATTTTAGGAAAAACTCTATTGTAACTCCGACTCCTAGAATGTATTGGGTCTTTCAGTTATTTTTATTGAGCACCTACTCTGTGCTGGAGGCTGAAAATACAATAGTGAACAAAATGAGACTCTGCCTCCACAGACATTCAAACTTTAATGAGGGAAACACGTAGTAAGCCAATACATTAATATATAAAATAATGTCAGGGGAATTCCCTGGTGATCTAGTGATTAGGACTCAGCCCTCTCACTGCTGGGACTTGATCCCTGGTCAGGGAGCTAAGATTTTGCAAGCCACACAGTGCAGCCAAAAAAAAAGAATTAAACAAAAATAAAATCATATCAGATCAGTTTCATGAAAATAAAATAACAAAATAAGGCCACAGAAAGACTGGGAAGTAGTGGCCTACCTAAAGAGACTACTAGTTGAGCTAAGGGTTCTGTGTGTGAGTGAGCCAAGCAAAGACCTTGAGTGAAGGATATTCTAGGCCAAAGGAGCAACAAGTGCAAATGTGAAGGTATAAGAACAGGTTTGATGTATCCAAGAAATAGCAGGATGGGCTAGTGGTAGGTTATAGAGAGAAGCAAAGACCAGATAATGAACGGCCTTTTCAGCCATAGTTGGGAGGTGGATTTTATTTGGTGTATATTGAGACATTGCTGGAAGACTACAGGCAGGAATGATGTGATCCGATTAATGTGTTCAGAAATGGATTCTGGCTGCTGTGTGAGGAAATGATGGTAGGAGGAGCAAAACGGAAAGCACGGAGAAAGATTAGGAGGGTGTTGAAGTCATTTAGGAAGGACATAATGATCCCTTGGGCTGGAATGGAAATGATAGATATGATGAAAAATTATATCACCCAAGATACAGTTTGAAAGTAGAGCTGATAGAACTTAAGATAGATGGGATGTGGAATGTGAGAGAAGGCAGAGTCAGGGATGACTCTGAAGTCTCTGGTTTGAACAAATGGGGAAATGATGCTGCCATTTATGGAAATGGGAAAGACTTCAAAATGATCATGGATGAGGGGAGAGTGTGTATGTGAAGCTCCATTTCTGGATTATGTTGATAGACAGAAACAAATTGTGTGATTCAGAAATTAGTCACCACTCACATTTGACAGTCTCAAATTTTGGCTAAGCCTCTTGAGAAGGGATATTAATTAATTTTTCACAGGGTTTTCTGATAATCCATTTATCTGCACTATTGCTTCAGAAAGAATGTCCAAAATTTAGGGTTTAGGCTCAACAACCTAATACCTAATTTTCCAAATGACCCTAGGAGCAGACTAAATTTTCAGCAGTGATTTTTCAAGGTCGACTGGGAGTTTAACAGCATTATCGTCTGTGGAAGTGACTTCCCCAGTGGTTGTTGGAAGCAGCTCAGCCTTAGGATTGAGTCAGACAGCTGTGCAAGATGCTACGTGGGCACTAAACTGTTCCTCCACAGTATCAGAGATCTGCAAGCAGGCTGGAGTCTCGGCTAGCCCGTGCCCTTAATCTCAGAGAAGACAACCTTGTGCTTAAAAGACTTCCAAAAAGTAAATCTCAACAGGAGCTGGTTAAACACTTTGCCCCCTAAGATGCTCAAAAATTTTTTTTCATCGACTAAAATTAGATATTTTAAAAAATTATTTCAGACTTGAAATATGTCCATTTGCTTTTCAAATTTGCTTCAAATTGATTTAAATGTCACTTATAAATTGGTATTTTTGTTCAGGTTGTTAACTATCTGAAAAAATGCTTAAATTTACCAGAAACAATGGCTACATGTATCTGATACTATAATCCCTTAGGTTTACTTTTCTGCAGAAGTAGAGTGAAAATAAGATAAACTTTTTTATTTGGTTTAAAGATGATATGTAGTCAAACTCAGAAGTGGAAAGAGAGGTGATTGCCAGGGCCTGGGGAGAGGGGAAAATGTGGAGTTCTTCATCAAGTAGAAGCTTTCAGGTATGCAAAACGAGTAAGTTTGAGAGATCTACTGTGCACCCTAATGCTTATAGGTAACACTCCTGAATCACGCGCTTAAAACCTTGTGAAGGAGTATCTCTTGCTACGTGTTTCTACCTCAATAAAAATATAAAGATGACTATGAGCTTTCCTTGGTAGCTCATGTGTCCCATTTTCATAACTTTTCTAATACAAAGTATCGTGAATGAATATTAAGTGAATCCTTTGTCTTTCTGGGGGTTTGGGCTCTGTTGCCACTTCTGGCAAATCTCCTTCTTCCAAAAATCCCTATGAATTTGTCTTAGATTCTTAGAAGCAGAATCTCTGCTATTTCAGTGAACCACATTTGGATCTTGCCTTTTTCCATGATCTTCATTTCAGATTAATTGGACAATGACTGTCCCTAAATCAGTGTTTAGTAATTACAGTATTTCTAATGTGCTCGAGACTCAATAAATTGGGTGGCTCTTAAAAATGAGAAAGGTCATTATGGTAGCAGAATGTATTCAGCAATGTTCTTATCAGGAGTGAAACCAACATAGGAGGCATACAGATAAGGTAGAAATACTGTGGAAATGAACAACATGATATGACAAAACTAAAATACTAGTCAATCTGTGAGTATGATGGTGTTGCTGTACTTGTCCTGTGCCCACTCAGTAACCATTTGTTGAAGAAACAGCACCGTTGGATCACTTAAACTTTTTGAGTCTGTTGGTCCTCTCATCTAGCCAACGCAGGCTAGAGGAAAAGCCCCAACCAGCCATTCAAATAATGGAACTTCCAAATGGGTAGACATCAGTATCTCCTTTAGAGAAGAAATCACCTGGATTAAGAAGGCAGGGCTAATAGGGCCTCCTTTTAAGGAAAATCCACCTAGTAACTCACAGATTACTTTCAACTTTGGAGCTGGAAACTAAGAATGGACCCAGAAAAGGATCTCTCAGTTTTTCCCAATTGACAGCATTATTTTTTTTCTCTCCTAATTCACAAAACAAGGCTTTCACCCTCACATCGTCTGCATCTAAATCCAACTGGCCTCCATATAACGCACTTGGTTTTTCTACCTGGGTGTTGTTATTTATTCAACTGTATTTATTGAATATCTGTTAGGTGCCAAGCTGTGTCTCTAATCTTAATATCAGGAATGATGCCTCAAGGAGACTGTCTCAAAGTGCCACCACGTAACAGGCCTGGGGCCAATCAATGATCTATACGTGTTGATAATGGAATATTAGAAATAGATGTTAGAACTTAGGTAAGATATTTAGCAAACCTCTACATGTTATAAATGAGGATGGGAAGGCTCAGGGAGATTTTATGACCTGTTTGACATCATGCAACCAAGTTTGGGCCCAGCCCAGACTTCAACTTATGTCTTGCTACACAGGACAGTACACTTGGCACCACTTTAGTCTGCCTCTCAGGATGGTTATGTAAAGCTGTGCTAACAAAGGTGGAAATAACATATAGTTGTTCCTTCAGATTGCCGGTCCAAATGACACCAATACAGATGACACTTCAGTGGGAATATAGATAAAATTCAGCTCCAGGGAAACTGTACAGTGTACCTGGTTGAAAGAGATTTGTTTTGAAATGCAAGAGCTTTTACTTACATCCTTAGTAATAGGCCCCCTGGCTTTATAGGTGACAGCAACATAGCTTTTCTCTCTGTAATGTCTGTACCTGTGCCCACATTCTCGTCCTGTATCTCTCTTCTCTGATTTCTATCAGGCAAATCAGTATCTCACCCTTCACCGTCCCCCACCCCCACATGGTTCTAAGCTACTCCTATTTATGTATTATTAAGTTGTTTGGTCATATTCACCCTAATTTTTTCCCCACAAATAGGACAGGCAGAAAAAAAAATACTCAATGACTTGGTTCTTTTTTCTCACTTCCAGGTTTTTTATTTCTGATTTGCTTCACAGTCAGCATTTTCCACCTTTGTGGCATCCAAATATTCTGTAATTCAAGGAACTTTTATTTTTTTTTTTGTTCTGACTTTCAGCCTGGCTTAAGATGAATAAGCAACAACTTGGTTCTTCTCTATTACTTTCAGGTTTTTTAACTTCTTCATTTGCCTCACTGTAATTAGGATTTTCCACTTCTGTGTCTTCCACACTTTTTGTAATTTAGGAGACGGGTTTTCTTGTTATTTGTCACTTTCAGACTGGCTTAAGAATTTCAAAATTTGGATTCTAAGTGACTAATGAACAGATGGCCTTAGGTAAAAGCCTAACTTATCTGTACGTTGCTTCACAATGGTAAAACATTACTTGAATAAAAATATGCTTTTATACAAACATACTTACTCAACCAAACTGTTGACTCCCTGAGGACAAAGATCAGGTCCCTAATTCTGCCCTACCTTATATGTAATAGATTCAAAATAAATATTTGTGAATGAATGAATCAATCAGCAAGCAGTCAAGTCTCCCAGTTGGTTAGTATTTGTGAGGTATAAATACTATCCATCAGATGATTTAACCTTTGCAATAAAATTGGATGTAACTTGGGATTTGCTGCTACTGTAAATTTTGTAGCATGATTCCTATAAGTTTATTTTCTGAATTTCAAGAAGCTAAAGGAAAAATATCAATTTAGTAGGCCTTTTTCTCATTTGTGAGACAGAAGATTATTTTCTTTTCACAAAGTTACTGAAGTGTTTTGTAGTTGCTTCTAATTCTTCCACATCACTATTTCAGACACTTGAGCCTGGCTCTCTCAAAAAGAGAAGAAAGGAGGTATGGGAAAAATGGTGGGTTTTAAAGAAAATAGTTTCATCTGTTCAAAAGATTCAGGAACTAAATACCATATCAGTTGAATATTGACATCTAAATAATGTAAAGATACATTTTGTGCGTGTAAGGGAGAAGGGCTTTATGTCTAGTAGCTTTTTCATATCAGTACATGAATGAACCAACTTACCTGATTTAAAATATTAATTATAATCCATAAGACAAAATCAGTATTGTATATAAGTATGTATTTTCCCCAGTGTCATTCAAATCTACTTTATTTTTTTTTTTTTGAAACAAGACGTTATTGAAGAGTTAAGGCTCTTGGTGTTGAATGTTGATGTTGTTTTAAAATGGCTCCATTTTCTTTACTTTTCAAATGAAGTTAATTGTTATAACATGCAGTCTGGGGTAAACTGATCAGATATTGAAAAATCTATTTTTCATCATTTTAATGCAACATCTTCATAAGGATTTTTTTTTTTTTGCTGTTGTTGTCTTGTTATTATTTTTCTACCTAAGCTTATCTCTTTTAAACTCCATGCTATAAGAATCAATGATGTCCATTGCCTAGAACAGTGTCTGGTACATAGTAGGTGCTCAAAATGCGTTACATGAATAAATGGAAGAGCACCTTTCATATAACCATGTTTAACATGACATTGCTCTTGATAGTTTTTTTCTTTCTCTCCCTTTTTTTCTGGAGTTTTTCCAGTTTTATGTGTGTGTTGAATCTAAATCTTCTTAAATTCTCGAGTTTCAGTTACTTAACTGTTCTATCTTCCATCTACTTTCTTTTCTTAATTTCTGGCACCAATGTGAAAATAATGGTGCTTATGTCTCTGTAATGACAGAACTTCCTTTGTAATTTCTTTAGATTTATTTTAATCCTTAGTGACTCATATTTAGAAATAAACTGTGCAGCTGTGGTAGAGCTAAGCTATTGGCAACAACTCAAGGGGCAAACAAGTGCTCTCTCACAATGGATGGGTGGTCCTCAGTCTTGAATTATTTGCTGTTCAGTTTTTTAATTTTATTTTTGGAGTATAATTGCTTTACAATGTGGTGTTAGTTTCTGCTGTATGATGAAGTGAATCAGTTATATGTATACACATATCCCCTTCCTCTTGAGCCTCCCTCCCACCCTACCCTCCAATCCCACTCTTCTAGGTCATCACAGGGCTGTTCAGTTTTAACAATGGAATCGCATCATCAAACAGTGTCTTGAGCTTTTTCAGTTTAGTGGGACCATTAAAATCTGTTTCCTTATTTGACAGACCCTGCCCCAACAATTATCTCCATTTTGCCCTGAGGTCTTTAATATATCCCTCTCTACTGTGGTGACCAACTGTCCTGATTTGCCTGATGCTGTCCTAGTTTCAGCATCAAAGGTTCCTGGTCCTTAGTACCTGGCAAACCAGGATGGTTGATTATCCAGCTTTCCGTCTGTGTTCAAACCATCCCAATCCTAAAAAGAATGTCTCTCTCTCTACCTTGTGATCATCTCTGTCCTGTTGTCTTCTCCCTCTCAGAAAAAAAAAGATACTAGGCAAATAGTTGTCATTTGAAATACCTTCTCTTTCTTCTCTTACTTGCTCCTCAGCTGAACTATTTCCAAAGCTACTGCCTCCACTGAAATTGTTCTCACCAAGTCTCATGAACAGTTTCCAGTGCTGATCTTGCTTTACTTCTTTGTTGTGATTGGACACTCTTGGTCACTTTATTCCTCTCAAACTCTTCACTCTGTCTTGAACAGCTTTACAGTCCTTATTGCCCCCAATCTTTATGCCTATCCAATCCTTTTCGGCTTTTCATAGGATCCAATTTCTCTGTCTGCTCATTAAATTTTTGTGTATGTTCTCCAGAATTTTCTTTTCAGTTAACTCTACTGAGCAATCTCATCTACTGACGTAATTTTAATCCTTGCCTATAAGCATAATCGTAGACCCTTAGTGTATACTAGCTTAGTGAGAGAATGACTCCTATATCTCATTTCTTCTCCCTAAATGTGGCATTTGAAACTTGTTTCCTGCTGGAATGAATGTTATATCTCCAAGCTGAGGGTATCACATCCCCTTACTCTGTTGCCCAACAGACCCTCCTCGTAGGAGTGTTGGAGTTTTCATATTCATCTTTATTAATGTTTATCCTGAATGTGCACATAAGGTGTTTTAGACCAGAGACCGATTTCCTTTAATTAACTTCCAGTAAATATCATCACTACCTTCTACCCTTTGTTCAAGCCTTACCCGTAAGGAGACATGGTGAGATCTGATGGAAATTTTCCTGTGTGAGTGACTGGTGGGTATTCCATAGGCAAGAAACCAGGAAAAAATGATTTTTCTCTGCTTATAAAGGAGAAGGAGGCAGTTGTCCCCTTCTCCTTCTCAAAGGGTCTCCTTGGAAACCTAATGGCTCTGAGTCCTAATTCCAGCTTCTCTGGGAGCCAGGTAGCCCCATGCATCTCAGATTCTACAACCTAGAAATGTCTCCAAAGTCTGGGCTTTATATTTTTGAAATGTAAATGCCCGCAGAGATAGCCATTCCAGTCTTTCTGACACCTTGCAGCTTAACCTAGAGAACTGCTCTGGGCTATAACCAATTGGCCCCCTTGGATCAGTAAAATTAATCAGACAAATGATTTCAGATCTAATTCTCATGATACGGGAAGGTGTTCATGTGGCTAGAGCTTTTTATAGGTATACTGAGAAATCCAGGAGAGTTTATTTCCTCACCTTTAGTTTAATTGCACCCATCATTCCCTCCTCTACCCAACCTAGAAACTAGGAGTTCACCCTTGCTCTTTCTCCTCTTCTTCAGCATCTATTTGGTTACCAAATTCCCATATCTCTACTCTATTAAACACTTGCCTACTCTGTTTATTTTTTTTTCCTTCCTGATACCATTGCCCTGGATCAGATCCTCATAACCTTTCAGTGAATTCTTTCAATTGCTTCCTGTTTTCTCTGATTCCATTTCTGTCCTTCTCAAATATATACTCTGTACTAATGTCAGAGAAATTGATTTGAAACACACACATGCCCATGCCACTTCCTGCTTAAATCCCTTCAAAGGCTCCTGATTACCTACAAGACAACACCTAGACTTTGTATATGGTCTGAGGCTGAGGTTCAAACCCTGACTTAAAGGTCTAATTAGTTTGAGGTGAGAACAGTACCCTGGTTCATCTGTGGATATGTCTTCTTCTTGTACTTTATCTTCTACAAATACTCACCTACTTGAGAGAACTGCACTTGGCACACTGAATTACCCTCTGTCTTCATACATGCATTTTTGTCTTCTTTCTTCTTCCTCCAACCTACTTTTCCCTTGCTGACTCATGTTCCTGCTTTAGAATTCTTCGTGAATACTATCTTCTCCAGGAAGCCTTTCCCAATTTCCTTTCCCATATTGTGCAAGCCTATAGCGCTTTCCACATTGTGTTGAAATTATTTACGTGATCAAATCTTCCACTATTTACTATAAGTTACTATAAGGGCTGTTTTGCATTCAACTCTGTATTTCTAGGCTCTAGTATAACCACTGACACATAGCAGTTCAATAAAGGGAGATATTATTATTTTGATCATTGGTAATGTCAGTATCACCTTCCTATTGTCAAGTCCAGGTGGAGAGACAAAGTAAAGTAATAATTTTCTTGAATCTGGAAAAATTAGATATTTGATAAACATGCAGGAATACAAGAACTGTATACACATATGCACACAAATACATGTCTATGTGCACCCACACAGATTACAAATGAAATATTAGAGGGAAAATTTACATGTAAGCAGGATAAATAACCTACCCACTCTGTATGATTTCAAGGGTGCAAGAATATCCAACTCTACAGAAGTTGCATCCCTATCTACAGGCTGAATCCTACTATTCCACTTATAAAATTTCATTACTTTTACCCAAAAACCTTGCCTCTTTCTGCTCAATTGTAAATAATATTGAAAGATGGATCCTTTTGCAAAGTATCAAGACTCAGGATTTCTTTAAATGGCGAACACCATTAGGCTTTTCTTTATAAATGTGTCACACAGTGTACTTACAGAGTACTCTTATAACATGATACACCTGAAATTTAAAGGAGATACTGCTAAGTTTTCTCTCAGAAACAAAACAGGTTTTAAATTCAATAGGCAACCTTTCTAAAAATAAGGCAGAATTGAAACAAAATATGAATAATTAAGTCCTAGATCAAGATGACTATTATTACTGTTATTTTGACACTGATCTTTTAGCATTTATGTGATATTTAATATTTTCATTAATGGCTTCCCTTCTGAGATTGCAGAATATGGGTCAATAGCTATCTTCAATGGTTTCAGAGTATCTGAATTTACCCTAGCCTCACAGGATGTCTCACAACCCTTAGCACTTGGTTAGGTATGAATTTTAGTGTTTTTGTTGTTTCTAATGTATTCGTTTTCTCCCTTCTTTTGGTTCAGAAACTTCTTGAAGGCAGAAAATGTGCGTTTTTATTGTCTTTTAATCCCCCATATCAAAGAAGATTAGGTTAGAGACTTAAATTGATAACTGATTTAGATGACCTCAAGACGTATGCTCTAGGCTCACTCTTTTAGAGAAACTTGTTCCCACAAATCTACCTCCTGTGTACCTCAAAACATTTCTCCCATGTTCAAAGAAGTCACAACAGAAAATGTAATAGATATTTTTCAAAACTGTTGAGGTTTCACTTAGTCTACTGTTAATACAGCTTTATGTTCATTGTCAGACATTTTGATAGAATTAGCTGATGTTTATAAATTAGAATTGGTCGTATACTTCAGTACAACCTAAGTTTTTCCAAGTGGCATTTTAGGTTTCCCATTATAGTCTGGATATCTATTCTTTTGGGTATGCGTACGTTTCATTAGCCCTGCTAGAGTTTTGCAATATATGTCTTAGAACTTTAGCTCCAGATTTCAAGCTTGGCAGTCAAGTTACTTAAATAAATCACTCATATCTTAAAGGATGTTAACATATCTTGAAAGCTCCGCTATGCTCTCCACAATACAAACAGCGTTTTCCTGCTTAACAGAAAGATCCATCGAGCCTTCTTGATCATTTTATGGCTATCAGTTTATAAACAAAGGAGCTGGAAATTGACCTGGGAATTTCATAACCAAGTTCTGAGCACCCAGGATTAATTTGGAGAAGAATGCCACAAGCCAAATCAGCATTTCTTTTCATCTCATTTCACAGGCCTTCAAGAGGGAATTGAAAACGAAAGAACCTGTAATCATGAGTACTCTTGAGACTGTACGAATATTTCTGACAGAGCAGCCTTTGGAAGGACTAGAGAAACTCTACCAGGAGCCCAGAGGTAATTGAATGTGGAACTGTAATAACATATTGATAGAAGGATCAGTGGTGACAGAGCAACCCATCCATTCTGGCTGCCAAGGTCTGGATAGGTCTCATAATTTCTGGGTTAAATAGAATCGATTCAAATTAAACCTTGATGTTGAAAAAGAAAAGGGAATCATAAAGCACCATGCATAAATCTGTTTGCACATTCATAAATAAACATTAAAAGAGATTAGCGATCACTTATTGAAACATTTAGTAAACAACAAACAAAAGAGATTATCTGTTATTGTCACAAAGACTATAAGCTAATTTTCAATTGAAGAGCCTTCTTTCCTGCAGTAAATTTGAGCTTGTGGTGTGCATCCTAACATCTTGCTACTCAGTAGCTTAAATGAATCTTGGATTATCTGATTGATATAAAGTAGAACAGATTCACTCAGGAAGACATGACTTCAGATGTGCTAAACTCCAAAGTAGAAAAGAGCCATTAATCAGAAGGTTGCCCTCTTGTGAAACTGTTCTCTTTCTTTTTGCCAGTATGACCTTTTCAGCAAGGTTATTTGTTTTTTTAAACACAAAAACGAATGTGGCCTAAAACCTTGTCATATTACCAATTTAGAGCTGCCACCTGAGGAGAAAGCCCAGAATGTCACACGACTCCTACGAAAGCAGTCTGAGGAGGTCAACACAGAGTGGGAAAAATTGAACCTGCACTCGGCTGACTGGCAGAGAAAAATAGACGAGGCCCTTGAAAGACTCCAAGAACTGCAGGAGGCCACAGACGAGCTGGACCTCAAACTGCGCCAAGCTGAGGTGATCAAGGGATCATGGCAGCCCGTGGGCGATCTTCTCATTGACTCCCTCCAGGATCACCTCGAGAAAGTCAAGGTACGGTCTACTGTTTGGCCTCAGCACCCTTTGAGAGATTCAAAGGAGGTTCTAGTCTGAACTCTGATGCAATATTTTCTTCTCGCAAAGTTAAAAATGGGGCCCTTAAGTATTTGAATGCTTTCACAAATTCAAAGTCTTCTGGTGCATGGTCGGGGGGAGGGTGGCCTGGAGAATTCAAATGAACTTTTTGGCCAACCCAATATTTTCTCAGTGAGAAGATAGTGATCTAATCATCTGTCTCTCTTCAGTAATAAAAAATTAAATATTAAGTTACAGGGCAAAAAAAATCTTTTTGCTTTTGCTATGAGGAAATTCATTTAAGTGTACTAAAGTGGTCTGAATTGCACATGGGTGTCTGAGTGCGTGTGTGTGTGTATGTGTGGACTTTTGGTTCTTAGTATCAGAGAAAGGAAAAATATAATATTTAGTCAGTAGCCAGGAGTCTAGGTTTTGGCCTTTTTGCTAACTGAATTATATGACTTGAGTGAGTTATGGTACTGTGAACTGAGACAATTAATTCTGCCCTTCCATTAAAAGACGTTGTATAGAATACAATTTTTGCATTGTATTAGTCCACTCCGGGATTAGGAAATATCACTCTATATTTGGAATAGTGTCCATGAGACCAAAGTTACATTCCCATATGGCACAAAGATAATAGATTTACAAAGAAAGAATATACATATTTAAGAGTATCATTTTGAAAAGTGGCAACTTGAAACGTATTTTGTCTGTTTATCTAGTGTCAAAACCAATATGTCCCCCCAGGTTCAAATGCAATAGAAGAGAAATCCTCACCTGAATTTGGCACATTTGGCAGCCCCCTCATTCTGGAAGGTCTCTTCTCCCTTGGCTTTCATGGGACTGTTTCCTACACATCCTTCTTCTCCCTTTATTTCCCTCAATTCTGAAACTCTCCCCACTCTTCAGGTGTTGATATGCCCAAGTTTCTAATCTTAGCTCAGTTCTCTTTTTATTCTATAAAAACCTTAGCTCATGTGCTAAGTCACTTCAGTCATGTCCGACTCTTTGTAACCCTATGGACTGTAGCCCGCCAGGCTCCTCTGCCCATGGGACTCTCCAGATAAGAATACTGGAGTGGGTTGCCACTTCCTCCTCCAGGTCAGTTCTCTTCTTTTTGGATAAATGCTCCCAGTTTGAAATGGAGTAGATGGTGACAGATCTGAATTTCTAGTCTGAATCTCTTTTCTGATCTGCTAACCCGTATGCCATTAGAATCCAAATGCAACCATTCTGAAAGCAAATCCATTTGTTCTCCTGTTGGCCCATTCCCCTAAAAGTATCCCTTTTGACCTGGCTTTTCTTGTGTTTCCTATTTCAGTTAATGGTTCATAAGCCAATAAGTTGCTCAGACTAGAAACTTGAGGTCTATCCTTGAATCCTTCTATGTTTTCATTGACTTCACTGATTGCTCATTTTGCCTCAGAATATCTCCTTTCTGTTCTCTCTCCTCTTTTTACACAGTGTCCCCTTATCGTCCCGGCATCTGTTAATTCAGATTGCTATGTTATACATCCTTAAACCCCATCAGCGTCCATGGCATATCACAGACACTACAGTTTAAATATTTGCTTAGTGAGTGAACGAATAAACAGTTTCTTCACTGAGAGTTCTGTTATCCATTCTCTTCCAATTCTAATCCAACACTCTCCAGGATACCACCTGCCTGATGAAGAAGTCCAGCGAATGCCAAAGGCAGGTGCCCCTGTGTCTCCCTAGCCCTAGCATAGAAACCTGACTGTTGCTCCTGTCCTCTCTAGGCCATTCCGGACACTCTTGACCATATCCCCCTTTTCCCATCTCTTTTCATAATTCTCTACCTTTGAAAATGCTCTCCACTCTGCCTGGGCAGCCCAACTTATCTGCCTGGTGAACTTTCACTCGGCCCAACTCCAATGGCTCCAAGCCTTAGAGCTTTCCCCGTCTTTCACCCCCACCTCCCATCGAGCAGAAGAAACTGCTGTTGATTCAGTGCTTCTATAGATCACCACACATGCTTGAATTGTTGCACTTGAACTTCACATACATTGTGGCCTTTTTGTCCTCCCATAGGAAGGAAGGGTCCTCAGAAAAAGGATCCTGCTGTACATCTGTGAATTCTCAGTTCCTAGTACACTGCCAGCAGCATGTAAGAAATCTAATGTAGCTTCTTTTATTCCTTCACTCAACAGTTGTTTATGAGCTACTGTAAAATGTGCTATACGTGTAGTTATAAATGGAACAGGCTTGGTCTTTGTCCTTATGAAGCCTATAGTCTAATGTGGAATTGAAAAGCTCTTCATTAAAATAGTAGGTGAAGATATCAAGGGAGATTAAAAATTTGACTTATAACTCCCAAAATATCTTCCCCAACGTTCTACGACCCCAGGTCTAACTTTTAAAGCAATGGTTAACAATTCTGTGTACATAAAAATTAAAATAATGTTTTGAAATAGATTACCTATTCAGCATTAAAAATAATCTTTTTATCCCTAAATATAGGAACTAAATTCTTAAAAATTTCCCCACAAATGGCAAATTAACTTAAAAGAATGTCTCAAAGGAAGTAAATTCATTCATAAATCAAGTGGTTAACTATATAGGCTTTTGAGCAGACTTAAAGGATTCATTTTGAGTCATATGGGTCACACAGGAGCATTAGTAAGATAATGAATATAGATGGAGAATGGATACAGCATGACTTAATAACAAAAACTAACTAAAAATAGAACAGCTCATATATCAACTGGCCCTGACCCAACCCTATTTGTGGTTTTCTTTTCAGTTCCCCTCTCTCATCTGTTCTTGATCCTAAGACTAACTTCATTTCCCATACCCTGATTGGTAAGCCTCCTCACTCCCATCCCAGTAATAACAAAACATGTATACACTGAATGCTGCTTTAAAAAGAGCTTGTATGTAACAACACTTCTTTCTCAGACACTGATACACTAAAATTACAGTACCTGGTCATACTATGTATTTACTGGTCATAACAGATGGGATTATCTTGGTTTCTAAACCAGTATTCCATAAATATTTTATACCTATCTTAAAATTATAGATGATATGAATCTATATATATGTATTTCCCGTCAGAAGTTCCTCTTCATTTCACAGTGGAAATAAACACCAGCTTTTTTCTGTTGCATCTCAGTAATACCAGATTTGAAACTTTGGTGGTGGTAGTTTATCAGGAGTGAATTTTATTAACTAAAACTTAGTTTTAAAAGCAGCAGAAGAGTACTTAAGACCACTCTTCCTATTTTGCTACCCAGCAATTTAAGCCCCCAGAGGCTCCACGCTGTAGGGAATGCAGAGCAGATAGCTAGGCTGGTAGCCAGAACATTTTATGTATCCATCTCAGTTTGTTTTCATCACCCTTAGTGACTCTCTCATAATATCTGCCTCCATTCAGCTCTCATTTGTTACAGAAGTTGTTGTTCAAGTCACTATGGAATGTGTGTTTCTGTGGGATTTAGCATTACATCATTTCATTAGCAAATGTGATTTTAGAACTTGGAGAATGGATAAAACAACAACCAAGTCTTGGAACCCTATGCATATGGCATTATTACTAGTCATCATCTTTAGGACAGTGTATATACAATAAGAGAAAGGGACATAATGTTAATATTGACTATTTAGCTCACTAAGAGAATCTCAGCCTTCCAAATATAGCTGCCATAGAAATAACCACTAGAATAAAATTTGAATTTTAAATGCCTCTTTATTTTTAAAATTCATGATTCATACTGCTTATCAAATATTTTAAGGACAGAATCATGATTTCTCATTTTACTGGAAATAACACCAATGCTTATGTGACTATGCAAATATTCTTACTTTCCCTGTAGTCACGGGGAATGAGAATAACTCCTTGAATCGCTAGGTGTGCTACATATACCTATAAGTGGAATGTATGCAGGTTTTAATAGAGTAGAACAACTTTTGAATCTACAGTCTACTTATGACGTCTTTGTTCTTAAGAATAATCCCGGTGTGAAAAACTTTGTTCAAGTTGTTGTTTTTCCACGTTGTCTCTTTGTTTTAACCTACCATGGTTTTGTGACACTGACTGGTATGTCATTCTTGAGCCAGAAACGTTTCACTGCCCTTAGTTTGCCAATTGACTTGAAACAGTTTTTCACACACTATAGTTAGACTCTCCCAGGCTGCCATCTTGGAAGATGCAGATTTCTCATACCCTTGTAGTTATGTATTTTATGTGTTTTTTTTTCAGTCAGATTTTCAACTTTTATTTCTTATTATGAACATTCAAGTACAGGGATTCTGTGAGATTTTCCTTGAAGCTCTTACAATGAACTATTTTAGTTGGACCTTTTTGTAATTATAATTGAGAACAATGTAATTATGTACGTAGTAGAACAGAGATAATGATGAAGCCACCATGCCATCCTGACTTATTTTAATTTTCAACATTCCCATCTAAAAATTTAAGAAGAAAACTGATAAGTGCTCTCTTCAGGCTACCTGTGGCATGGTTTTCCTGAGAAATTTGTCAGAGAAATGCTATCTCAGAATTTGACACTGAGAAAACCAAGTATGTTTCTTCCTGATAGGTAATATGAAATGTGATATAACACATTAGAATTTCATCTTCACTTTAGAAGCAAGATTTCAGCCATATTCATGTAACTCTCTCCTCCCTTATTGTTTTTTTTCATTTTAACCCTGATATTTTATTAGTCATCAATTTTGTTGTATTTATCATTTATCTGAGCCAACTTTAAATCCTTTCTTATATATGAGTTTTATAGAGAAAGTTTATAATCCTTTGTTACAGAGATAGGAGATGCATGGCCAGGCAGAACCAAACTGGTTCACAATATGTAAGCTCTCCTCACTCTGAATAAAGGAATGATATTTCCATAATGAATAAGGTGTGCTACCCATGGTAAGAAAAGGAAAGCTTACTAATATTTTGTTAATTGCTCTTAGCAGTTGTCAATTGCTATGGGCTATAAGTAACAGAGCAATGAATTGCTCTGTGGAGGCCTTTGTTGTTGCTTTTATATGAGCGCTACACATATTAATGTAAGCTGTTGGAGAAGAAAACACAGAAACAATATAATCCTTTATAAATCTTTATAAATTCTTTATAAATCTTTATATGGAACTAATGCCTGTCATATGGAGTAACCAGGATTTTATCTAGTTTTCAAAGCATACAATTCTGATGTTTAAAAGCATATGATTTGGCTTTTACTGTCTGGGAGTATATCTATGAAAAGGCAAATTATAGGAAACTCTCACTTAAATACTTTCAAAAGTCGAGGTTTTTTTTTTTTTTTTTCAGTATTTTTAAATAGAATGGTCATTGTTGGCCTTACTAGAGCTTAGAGACTAAAGGAGGAATTTAATCATCTTAAATTTCCTAACCACATTATTTGTTCAATGTAAAATTAAGTACAAGTTAATGTTGCCAGGAGAGCTTATTACTTAGTTCCCATGTATTCACTCTCATTTCCTGCTCTGTTTATAAAATTAAAAGCAAATTACTGAGGACAGCAATGTCAAATCATATTCCTTTACCCAAGGCATTGGACTTTAGATATAGTGCTGTGTGTGTTTTTAAAGCCCCTACCTCCGTTTAGGCAAATAGAACCTTGGTTTACCATGCTATTCCCATCCTGCCTTTGAAATATCTGAAAAGGAAACACAGAGTAATTGTTTCAGACATCTGCTGAGCATACTTTGAAGTGCATATAAGTTCTTTTGCAGTTTCATTTGAACCCCAGCTGTCTTCACCAAAGTCTATAATCAATCTGAATTAAGTTGCCCTACTTCCCCTAATAAGTCTCTTATTAAGTTCTGCATCAGCCTCTTAGGGAGACTTAAAAGCTAATTCATGTAGAATTGCCATTTTCTACTAATTCATTTGTCAGCTCTCCAAATTCCAAGGAAAACAATTGTGAAGACTATTAATTTGGCTCTTCATAAACAACTTACGTAAGTGTAGTATACATTAGAACCCAGCAAATGATTTAAAACAGTGGGTGGGAGGAAATAAGTTGATGACATTCAATGCAGCTTTCTTTTTGACTGTTTCGAGATGCCCTCCACATTCAAAGCACAAAGCCATTTATTTAATAAGAGAAACATCCTTCTGCTTTTTACTTTCATAAATAAGATAATTACTGAGTGAACTTTGCTTAAAGATAGGAAAAGGCTTTCAAACAGTTGGAAAAGGAACATGTTCTTTTTATTATGGAACTTATTTTAATTTGGGCTTCTTTGTATTCCTTTGATGGACTGTGATAAAAGCAGCAGCTAGAATTGGTTGCCATTGTGATTGCATTAAATCAGAGTTGTACAGCTCTTCTTCTGGTCATGGAATATTTAGGAGAACATGGCTAATCAAAATGTTCAGCTAATGAGTTCATCTGACATTATTCTACTAAAGAAGTATTTAATTAGATAATAAAAATTCTTCCAAAGAGTATCATCCCTTCTACTATTTGAAAATAGCCATATCAATATGATCCTTTAATATGCCAGTCCTGTTTACTGAGGGCTTATTCCAGAAGCTTTGTTTGTGGCTGGAAGTAATTATAAACACTCTTCCTCAAGAGTCTTCAGAAATAAAAGACTGTTCAAAACAAAAACTTAAGTAACATAGTATCAGCATTAGCAGATCTAAAGACTCAATCATTCATTCACTTATGGTATGGTTAAACCTATACCCAGAGAAATCTGATCTCATTACAGAATGTGAATGTTTAATTTATTTTGTGGATAAAATGTCCTGGGAGTTATATTAATGGCATCTTAGTTTTCCTGAGAATATAATTATTTAGCACCAAGCTGAGGGAACACGAATTTTTGCTACTCTCCTACCAGAAGCATAAGGAATGACTTAAGAACAAATAACCCATGGAGTCAGCACCTACTATATTCCCATCATGCCTTGCAATTACAATTTTTAAAATTAAACAGCTGACATGATGCCAATACTATGCCCCCTTACCTTAACCAAGTTCAGTGATGGCATCGAGCTGGTTCTTGGTTAACCAGTTTTCTGGGTATTATGGGAACACATGTGCCTATGACACTCGTGGAACTCTTAATGTGGACTAAGAAAAGTAAACTTTTTCATAATAAGATATATTCACACTAAAATTATATTTTTAGTTATAGTTAACAATTGCTATAGATTTTTCTATCAAGCGAATTTGCCAAAAGCAGTGCTTCTCAAGATTTTCTGCTTCAGTTCCCTGAATGGCTGAGGAGTTAAAACCCCTTCCACCTGCTTGCTTCCTTTTTCCATGAGCATAAAATTTCTTTGATGCTTCTTAGTTTTAAAATCTCATTTCAATTCTGTGGTCTTCTCCAAAATGGATTTGTTGTGTTTTAATGTAAAGATGTTTTTCTCCAACATAATCTATAAAATGAATACTCCAGTATATTCACCTGTGGGTTGTTGTTGTTTAGTCGCTAAGTTGTGTCTGAATCTTTGCGATGCTATGGACTATAGCCCTCCAGGCTCCTCTGTCCATGGGATTCTCCAGGGAAGACTACTGGAGTGGGAAGTCATTTCCTTTTCCAGAGGATCTTCCCAACCCAGGGATCGAACTCAGGTCTCCTGCATTAGCAGGCAGATTCTTTACCACTCTACCACCAGGGAAGCTTGTCACCTATGGGTATGAAAGCATAATTTGAGAAGAATGATAGGAAAAACTGCCCAGTTTGTGACAGCTTCATCTTTTTCCAACAGCTTCTTTCATTTATGTATACATACACAAAGGGTAGATCCTTGCCATTTCAGATATATGGTTTGCATTTTCGTCTGATCTTTGTGATTCCAAAGGTCCATGACTTGTAGCTCTTTGTGATTTTGAGCATATATTCTTTGAGTCTTTTGTACAGCAGTCACTTAACTAAATCATTTAACTGGTGTTATAGGTCAGATTCCCTGGAAGCAGACCCTAAGAACAGGGGTCTGGCTGCACAGGATTTGTAGATGGTTGGCTTTCAGGAGAAGCCTGTGTGGGAGTTAGGAGAGCATCACTAGGGAGATGAAAGAGCCAATCAAGCATATAATCTCAGGCAAAATCTAGCTTTGTGTCTTGATTCAAATGGAGAAAGCTCTGGAGTATGAACCACCCAGCAGAGTTGTCCTTTTGTATCCCAGCCAGCCATTGGCTGTAGCCAGCAGTATGCTAGTGAGCATTTATCAGCTAGCTCTGAGGTAGAGTGAACACTGATTTTTAGTGTTTTCCAGTTGTCGGGGTATAAATACTCCTGGCTTGACTGATTCAAGCTACCAGCATGATCTCACCAAACATGGACTTGGGAAGAAACGCACACAGTTGACACTTGGGCTCTGCTCCAGCCCACCACTGGCTGTGGCCCATCCCTAGAGACTTGAGTCACCTCCCAGGCTGGGAATGTGTGTTGTCTCCTGGAATAGGGGCTCCAATCAGCAGAGATGACCGTTCTGAAGAGGAGAGGTGGCCATGAAACATTAGTAGCCAACAATTACAACAACTGGGGGATGGATGTCCAGGCCAGGAAAAGTGTCCCTTATAGACAGTGAGCGAACTTAGTAATCCATTCAGCCTCTGTCTCTCAACATGGCCTTTTCAAGGCTACTTTTTCTTGCACATGCAATAATTCTTTAGAGGTGATGAAAATTGTGTTTATGAAAAATCCGCCCTCCCTCCTGTGCAAACTACCACCTAGGGATTGGGTTGGCCAAAGAGTTTGTTCTTCCCACACGTGCCCCCTCCTTCCCCCCTCCATTTAGATGTTACTAAAAAACCTAAACTTTTTGGTTAACCTAATATTTACTAAGGTTGGTAACAATAGATAAGAGTTCACAGAAAGGTCTGAGAAAGTAGTGATTATCAGTAAAGAAAATGGCTTTGTAAGCAACCTTGGCTTTATAGGTACATAATCTCTAAGTGTCTGTGTTGATCAGATATTTGTGACCATTGAGGATCCTAGGTATTTAGACATAGTCATTGAGAATGTCAAGAATTTTCCGTGGCCATGGCTCTCACCTTAGCATGCATCGAAATCACCTAGAGAGTTGGTGGAAGCCCAGATTGTTGAAGCCTTTCCCCAGAGTTTCTGGTTGAGGAGGTCTGGAGCTGAGTTAAAGATCTGCATCACCAGTTGCCACGTGATTGTAGTGCTGATGTTCCAGGGATACTGTGAGAGCCATCATTCCGTAGGAAAACCACAGTCTACGTGTATAAATACATATATTGTTTATTGTTAGTAATTCTCCAATTATAAGTAATAAACATATCATCTGTTATTTCTTTTGTATCTCAGAACATCCAGAACATTTAAAAATGAATTCAGGCACATGGCCTCCTGTGAGAGTGATTGATGGTTAGGGAGGGAGCAGAATTACCCTCTGAAACCTTGAAGTGAATGATGGCCTACTCTTTCCAAATCTGTCTCATGCAAGACATTCACTGTTATTTATTCCAATGTTCTTGTTGATATTTTAATGGCACTCATACAAGTTTTGAGTTGCTTCAGATGACTTAGAATTCAACTTGCCTTCGCACTCTTAATACTTTAAGATATTTAGTCACAGAATATTCACTTTGTTTAAATGTTATCATGTTTACCAATAATAACAATTAAATTTTAAAATACTCCTTATAATTTTCTGCCAAACATACTGATGATAAGCAAGTACTTTACAGAATTGCTGAAATTGAGGACATTAGGAATAGTTGAGGCCATTCAACGTTTTAAAATTAAAACCTGCTTGCTCAATGTGAATAGCTGATCACTTATTCAGGGATTGCTGCATTTTCTAATTTAGCTTGTCAACCCACTGAGGCTCTGTGTTCGTGATGGGAGGGTGTATGTTTGTGTGTAGAAATGGAAATGGATATGGGGTGAAACTGGGAGAAAGTAGGATATAGTCTTAACTGCAGTAATTAGGGAAGAGGGTTTTTTCCCCCCAAAGTTGATGCAAAATCATTCTATTAAATGCCTATGAAAGAGTATATGGTTTTGGTATAGGGTGAGTGGTATATGTGATGAAAATTATGGGCAAAATATAATAGAAACAAATGTGTGAAAGTATGCTTTAACATTAAGTTAGCAATATTTAAAATAGGCCCTCCCCTTTATTCTGGAATCTTGGGGGATTAGGGGATGGAAATAAAGGAAATTTTGCATTGAAAGTAATTTGATTAATGTTTAATATAAAATTGAAATAGCTCTGTATAAACCCACTCAAATCAAGTATACATTAAATAATTGAGTTAACCGAATTAGGCAGAATAAGGGCACATTGATTTTCAATGTTTTTGAAAACTGGTCCACATATCACTGTTATGTTTTTGTTTGTAAACTTCAATATTTATTAAATTTCCACAGTGTGTTCAGCCCTAAAATGTCAAACTCTCTTAACCAGAATGAGGCTAGAGAATTCTAGCACTGAGATAGATTTCTTCTCCTTTTAAAGAATTGATTTTTATGCTGAAGTTTTTCTTTCCTTCATAAAGTTAAGAGCCTGCTGGTCCTATTTCAAAATACAGTTATTTTTAGAATGCTTGTTCCCTGGGATTCCACATTATTATAGACTCAGTGGGCTCATTTGGAGCTTTTCCCTATCAAATATTCAAATTGTATCATCATGATCTTAACATGGCATTAAGCTACTTAGCAAAGAAAATGAACTCAATTTATCAGCAATATATGCTCAAGTGTAATAAGTCAACAGAAACTGAAGTAGATGAGAGGTAAGCCATATATGGGCTTCCCTGGTGGCTCAAACAGTGAAAGATCCACCTGCGATGCAGGAGACCTGGGTTCAATTCCTGGGTTGGGAAGATCCCCTGGAGAAGGGAATGACTGCCCCCTCCAGTATTTTTGCTTGGAGACTTCTATGGACAGAGGAGCCTGGTGGACTAATGTCCATGTGGTTGCAAAGAGTAGCACACAACTGAGCAACTAACACTTTCACTGTCACTTTCAAGCCAGTATATTGATGTGTTTTTTTGAAGCAAACTATCAGTGAGTTTCATCTTGTTTACTTATTTTCCTACTCAGAAAGCCTATTAACCAAATTTGGAGTCTATACAAGGCTGTCAACCTAAATCTTATTAGGTCTCATTAAATAACACCCACAGAATTGCCCCATGGTTTCAGGCCCTCATCCACCAAAGGACCAAGTGTAGGCCACATGAAACAACTTTTCACCTCCTTCCCACACTGCTTATTAGCCATTGGCCTCCAATATTTCCAGCAGGGAAAGGCTAAAGTCACAAAAAAATGGTTCATTGTTTTCAACTTACACAAACCCCATACTACTTACAAAAACCCCATATACAAGAGTTATCCAATACAATGGTGACTTTTGTACATCCAATAAAGCATAAGGTTAGAAGAAATATAAGCTAAACAAATGAGCCGAAGTTTGACTTACACAGGGAATAAAATATGACCTTTGGAACCACACTGACATTTTGTTATAAAGGTTAAAGGAAGACATTTCCAAAGTTGTCTCAGTGTAAAAATTGCCTGAAGGTTGGGGTTGAGTGTCCCGTGCAAGACGGGTCTTAAAGAAACTTGACACACTTTGACTTTCCAAAACAATCTTGAATTTTTAGTCAAAAAGATCGTTTTTTCATTAAGATTTTAAACCCTCTTTTCTGCTGAAATAGTATTCTTTAGATAATCAATACAGCATCATTCCCACAGATTTTCAAGGATACTAAATCACATTTTTTTTCTTTTGACCACACTGCACAATATGTGGGGGTCTTAGTTCCCTGGCCAGGGATTGAACCTGTAAACCCATGTGGTGGACACACGCAGTCCATACCACTGGACTACCAGGGAAGTCCCCACACTCCCTTTTTGCAAAATGAAAAATGAAAAATTAGAATATGGTGTCTTCATTGAATGCTAATCAAATTTTTTAAAGGATAGATTTGGCCTATGACTTAATTTTTCTTTTTTTTAAAATAACATTTGAGTCCATTGGTTAGACAGCTTGACACTTAGGCACATTTGTGGCAGTGGTAATTTATTCATCATTCACATGTATTTAAATGGACATTATCATGATAGTGGTTGTCATAATAAAACATAACAGGATACGAATTTAGTTCTTACCCAAAGATGTGATCAGAAAAATCAGAGCAATATCTTGAAAGTAAACTTCTCAAAATATGATGAAACTAAAAATGAAGAACAAAGTAAACTCTTGGCTCCACTTCATTAGCCAGATCTTTCACACACACATACATATATTGAGGTAAAAATAATAACCACTAATATATCTGGAGGGAAAACATTCCTTAGAAGTAAATATATAAGACTTTGTTTTCAGCCTAGGAATATGATGAAATAAAGATGAACCATTATCCAAAATTTACCAATCTAATTTTTAAGCATGTTGTCACACAGCTTTTAATGAAGAAAATCCATATTATGTTCATTTCTTTTGACCTGAAGTAGTGCGATCCCTTGTTCTTGTGTTATTCTATTTGTAAGAAAGGCATTTTGGAAAGACTGAAAACATTAAATTCAGGAGCTACAATAATCTGAATGTAAAACTAAAAAAATTTTATAGAAGGGCATTTTACAATCATTTTCAGCCCTCTTCCATTTGTTTTTTATCTCGGCCCTTAGAAATTTTATATTCATCTCTGATTCAGTTCTGTTTTAGAATTTCTAAGCCAACATTATATTGAATGAAAAATCAGATTAGCGAAAATCCATTTTATTTCAATAGTGAGTATCTTTAATTTTATTTAAAATAAAAGTGTCCAGTATAAAGTAAACTGGGTGTAGTATATTGCACTGGTAGTTCACAATCCTAGATTCCTCTATTAATTATTATTCACACATGCAGAGGTAGCCTAATTTGTTTTAATGGGAAAAAAAGAATCTCTTGGGAACTGCTGTATACAATACCATATGTTGTCCTCCATTTTCTTGGTCAAAAATCCTGTGTTTTGTAGCTATGCATACATTTTGGCTTGGGATTTGTTTATTTATAAGCCTTTATAATAACAGTCATCATTTAAATGAAATTGTATTCATTAGAGTTAAGCTGTGGAATCATAGGAACTTGGTCTATTTTGTGCACTGCTTGATGTCTAGTGCCTGGAACATTCCCTGGCATATAATGGCTGCTTAATAATATTTTTTGAATGAGTGAATAAACATCTACAAAACCACAGGGCAAAATTCTTTCTTCCTTTAAAAATTATTTTACAGATAACCTGCTCCCATTTACCACCATCCTGTTTCTAGCGACTGTTACTTCATGCCCGAATCTTCCAGACACTCCATGTCAATATTTTCTCCTTTCTGAAATGGCTACCAGCTTGCAGTCACTCCTAAACTTGAGATTTTCCAATTGAACCTGCCTTCTTAGCTCTTTTCAAGCCCTGTGACACAGCTTCTCATAGCATGATTACATGTTTTTTAATAACCCACTAAATTGCCTCTCTGTGCTAACAATTGTGAGTTCATTGAGAGTTCCAACTTCCCAGTGCATAGTAGATATATGTATATGAGTGTGCGTGTGTGCTCAGTTCAGTTCAGTCACTCAGTCGTGTCCGACTCTTTGTGACCGCATGAATCGCAGCATGCCATGCCTCCCTGTCCATCACCAACTCCCGGAGTTTACCCAAACTCATGTCCTTCAAGTCAGTGATGCCATCCAGCCATCTCATCCTCTGAGGTCCCCTTCTCCTCCTGCCCCCAATCCTTCCCAGAATCAGGGTCTTTTCAAATGAGTCAGCTCTTCACATGAGGTGGCTAAAGTATTGGAGTTTCAACTTCAACATCAGTCCTTCCAATGAACAACCAAGACTGATCTTCTTTAGGATGCACTGGTTGAAACTTCTTGCAGTCCAAGGGACTCTCAAGAGTCTTCTCCAACACCACAGTTCAAAAGCATCAATTCTTCGGTGCTCAGCTTTCTTCACAGTGCAACTCTCACATCCATACATGACTACTGGAAAAATCATAGCCTTGACTAGATGGACCTTTGTTGGCAAAGTAATGTCTCCGCTTTTTAATATGCTATCTAGGTTGGTCATAACCTTCCTTCCAAGGAGAAAGCGTCTTTTAATTTCATGGCTGCAATCACCATCTGCAGTGATTTTGGAGCCCAGAAAAATAAAGTCAGCCACTGTTTCTACTGTTTCCCCTTCTATCTGCCATGAAGTGATGGGACCAGATGCCATGATCTTAGTTTTCTGAATGTTGAGCTTTAAGCCAACTTTTTCACTCTCCTCTTTCACCTTCATCAAGAGGCTCTTTAGTTCTTCTTCACTTTCTGCCATAAGGGTGGTGTCATTTGCATATCTGAGGTTATTGATATTTCTCCCGGCAATCTTGATTCCAACTTGTGCTTCTTCCAGCCTAGTGTTTCTCATGATGTACTCTGCATATAAGTTAAATAAGCAGAGTGACAATATACAGCCTTGACATACTCCTTTTCCTATTTGTAACCAGTCTGTTGTTCCATGTCCAGTTCTAACTGTTGGTTCCTGACCTGCATACAGGTTTCTCAAGAGGCAGGTCAGGTGGTCTGGTATTCCCATCTCTTTCAGAATTTTCCACAATTTATTGTGATCCACACAGTCAAAGGCTTTGCCATAGTCAGTGAAGCAGAAATAGATGTTTTTCTGGTACTCTCTTGCTTTTCTGATGATCCATCAGATGTTGGCAATTTGATCTCTGGTTCCTCTGCCTTTTCTAAAACCAGCTTGAACATCTGGAAGTTCACGGTTCACGTATTGCTGAAGCCTGGCTTGGAGAATTTGAAGGATTACTTTACTAGCGTGTGAGATGAGAACAATTGTGTGGTAGTTTGAGCATTCTTTGGCATTGCCTTTCTTTGGGATTGGAATGAAAACTGACCTTTTCCAGTCCTGCGGCCACTGCTGAGTTTTCCAAATTTGCTGGCATATTGAGTGCAGCACTTTCACAGCGTCATCTTTCAGGATTTGAAATAGCTCAACTGGAACTCCATCACCTCTACTAGGTTTGTTCATAGTGATGCTTCCTAAGGCCCACTTGACTTCACATTCCAGGATATCTGGCTCTAGGTGAATAATCACACCATCATGATTATCTGGGTCATGAAGAACTTTTTTGTACAATTCTTCTGTGTATTCTCGCCACCTCTTCTTAATATCTTCTGCTTCTGCTAGGTCCCTACCATTTCTGTCCTTTATTGAGCCCATCTTTGCATGAAATGTTCCCTTGCTATCTCTAATTTTCTTGAAAAGATCTCTAGTCTTTCCCATTCTATTGTTTTCCTCTATTTCTTTGCATTGATCGCTGAGGAAGGCTTTCTTATCTCTCCTTGCTATTCTTTGGAACTCTGCATTCAAATGGGTATATTGTTCCTTTTCTCCTTTGCTTTTCGCTTCCTGTCTTTTCCCAGCTATTTGTAAGGCCTTCTCAGACAGGCATTTTGCTTTTTTTCATTTCTTTTTCTTGGGGATTGTCTTGATCCCTGTCTCCTGTACAATGTCACGAACCTCCATCCATAGTTCATCAGGCATTCAGTCTATCAGATCTAGTCCTGTAAATCTATTTCTCACTTCTACTGTATAGTCATAAGGGATTTGATGTAGGTCATACCTGAATGGTCTAGTGGTTTTCTCCGCTTTCTTCAATTTAAGTCTGAATTTGGCAATAAGAAGTTCATGATCTGATCCACAGTCAGCTCCCAGTCTTGTTTTTGCTGACTGTCTAGAGCTTCTCCATACTTGGCTGCAAAGAATATAATCAATCTGATTTCAGTGTTGACCATCTGGTGATGTCCATGTGTAGAGTCTTATCTTGTGTTGTTGAAAGAGCGTGTTTGCTATGACCAGTACATTCTCTTGGCAAAACTCTATTAGCCTTTGCCCTGCTTCATTCTGTACTCCAAGGCCAAATTTGCCTGTTACTCCAGGTGTTTCTTAACTTCCTACTTTTGCATTCCAGTCCCCTATAATGAAGGTGGGACGTTCTGGGACAATAGCATGGAAACATGTATATTATCATATGTGAAACAGAACACCATTCCAGGTTCAATGCATGAGACAAATGCTCAGGGCTGGGGCAATGGGATGGCCCAGAGGGATGGGATGGAGAGGGAGGTGGGAGGGGGGTTCAGGATGGGGAACACATGTAAACCCATGGCTGATTCATGTCAATGTATGGCAAAAACCACTACAATATTGTAAAGTAATTAGCCCCCAACTAAAATAAATAAATTTATTAAAAAAATAATAAAATAAAATGACAATATAAAAAAAAAAAAGAAAAGGACATCTTTTTTGGGTGTTAGTTCTAGAAGGTCTTGTAGGTCTTCATAGAACTGTTCAACTTCAGCTTCTTCAGCATTACTGGTTGGGGCATAGACTTGAATTACCGTGATATTGAATGGTTTCCCTTGAAAACGAACAGAGATCATAGGCAAATAAATACGTACTTACCAATTGCCATCAATGCCTAGAAGGAAGTAGGGTTCTGAGACTGAGAAAAATCAGGGAGATGGGTGGGCCTGTCTTTAGATAGGGTGACCAGGGATGGGCTGTCTTTCAAGGTCACAGGAACTGAGATCTGAAATAGCTGAATAGAAGCCAGCTGGGCAGAGGGCAATGGCACCCCACTCCAGTGTTCTTGCCCGGAGAATCCCAGGGATCGGGTAGCCTGGTGTGCTGCCGTCTGTGGGGTCGTACAGAGTCGGACACGATTGAAGCAGTTTAGCAGCAGCAGCAGGCAGAGGGCAGAGCTTCCGGGGTGGTTCAGTGGTAATGAATCTGCCTGCGATGCAGGAGGCCCAGGTTCAGTCCTTGGGTTGGGGAGATACCCTGCAGGAGGGCATGGTAACCCACTCCAGCATTCTTACCTGGAGAATCCCATGGACAGAGATGTCTGGTGGGCTACATACAGTCCATAGGGTCACAAAGCGTCTGACATGACTGAAGCAACTGAGCACACCCAAGCATGCAAGCCAAGAGCAAATGGAAAACTCCAGGCTGAGGGAAGAGAATTCATGAAGGGTGTAAGTCAAGAATAAGCTTGGTGAGTTCTATGGATGCTATAGCATCTTTTAAGTTATTGTGAAAAGTGTCAAATTCTCAGATCCACTGTGAACTTAGTGAATTAACAGTGCCAGAGTGGGAGCCAGCAATCCCTGTGTTACCAAGCCTGCCATGTGATTATGATGCTTGCTGTTGTTCAGGAAGCTCTACCTTAGACAGATGTTTTAAGCTGTGAAGGGGAAGGGGAGAACAAGAGAGCATCTCTATGCCAGGGCAATGCAAGTGGTAAATGAGGGCACAGATCAGGAGCAGTTTCAGCTGGCAGAAATGTTGGCAAATTAAAAAAAACCTGTTCAATGTAAAACTTAATCTGTCTAAAATAACACCTGTATTTGAATATCAATGTCCTAATGGATGATGTTTTTGATGGCTTATGGATTATTACTTATTTTTAAATAAGTAAATAGATTTCATTCACTGCCATTTTGCTTGATGTTTTGTCATATATAATTAAAATTGTCAGACAGAAAATGTTGGCATTCTTTCTGTTTCCTTAGCAGCCGAAGAATGTGGCCTGCTTCAATGATTTATTTATATTCATTAGAGACCTTTTTATTTTAATTGTGCGTATTTTGCATTTAGCCTCTGTAAAGCACTCATGAACTACCTTTTTTGTTTGTTTTAATTGTGTCATTAGAAAGCTATGGGAAGCTTGAAATGTTTTTGTTTGGTTTTGGTTTGTTTGCTTCATTTTTCTATTAAAAAGAAATAATTAGCATCCAGAGTTAAGATTATAGGAACTGGTTTCTGAGGAAATTAACTCAAATGTGTACTACTTGTTCTTATAGGCAGAAGTCTTTCCTTTGTGATCAATTCCGTTCTGTTCCTCATTTCCAGTTAATATTTGTGAGGGCAAAGTGAACATGCATAAAAAAGAAAGAAGACAGACACTGTTAGTGTGGTTAAGCTATAATTCAGTCTTTGAGAGTATTGGAGTTATAAGTTTCATAGTGAAGCCGTGTCCTGAAAGATGAAGAATTATGATGGTTGCAAATGAAGAAATGTTTTTAAAAATAGAATTTCATGTTTGGGTGCACGCTTTTCCAGTAATACGAAGAGAAACTAGAGATCATTTTTCAGAAAAACATGAGGATTCTTCATGGGCAAAAAATGGAGCAGTTATTTGCTATTCTTTTAGTGCCACGAGTTTGGAAGGGTGGTGACTCTGGGGGAAAACCATAGTTAAAATATAACTGATAATTGCTCGGAAAATAAAAGCACTAGATTTTTTCATCCCTACAAACTTCATATTGTTTCCCTAAAACCGTTTTTTTTTTTTTAATTTAACTACCCTAAGTCATCCTGATTATGCTACATCTAGGTCATTAGTTATGAATCTGTTTCATTCTTTATGTCCTTATTCACTTTGCTCATCCAAAGTGATCATGTCCAAATATGAACACGTACAAGAATTGCCCTGAAAATGGAAAGCAAGGAAGACAATAAAATAAAAACAGCATAATGCTTTGTCCTTGGGCTGCTACAATAAAAATTGATGCTGGAATGCAATGCAGTTGAATCTCTATTTAAAAGAATACATATTTCAGTGGCATACTTTACTGTCAAGAATGTCTCTACCAGAGGCAAAAGTGATCCTAATGGCAGAGGGAAGTCTCCTTCAGTCTGCAGACTAGCCCCTGTGTCTCAACTCGACACAGTCCCTTTGTATTTGGCAGAACTTACAGAAAGGGTGGTATGTCTCAGTTTTGTTGGAAATTGATGGGGTAGCTCATGGTGTTAGTAATGAGAATTCACATCAGCAGTCTCTTGCCAAAGCAAAAAAGTATCTCACGCCCAAAGTCCAAGGGTAAAAGGAGGTTGGGCAACTGGATGAAGTTAGTCTATGTAGTTATGTTTGGAGCTCATTCGCATTTGTTGAGGTCCAATGAGTTGGCTCTTCGCATTAGGTCACCAAAGTCTATGTGAAAGTGAAAGTCACTCAATCATGTCCAACTCTTCGTCCGGCCACATGTACTATACAATCCATGGAATTCTCCAGGCCAGAATACTGGAGTGGGTAGCCTTTCCCTTCTCCAGGGGAATCTTCCCAACCCAGGGATCAAACCCAGGTCTCCTGCATTGCAGGCAGATTCTTTACTAGCTGAGCCACAGGGGAAGCCTAAGAATACTGGAGTTGATAGCCTATCCTTTCTTCAGCAGATCTTCCTGACCCAGGAATCAAACCGGGGTCTGCTGCATTGCAGGAGGATTCTTTACCAACTGAGCTATCAGGGAAGCCTTTTCTAGTGTATTTTTAATTTAAGACAACCTCTGCAGAGAAGGTGAGAATTTGCTACTTAGTGGTACTTGTTAGGATGGGTCCAACCACATTCCCCCCAGGTATTTAAGAGGCTCCAGGCCTTCCTACTTCTGGGCAAAGCAGAATATGGTCCTTGACTCTTTAGGTTCCGGTGGTGGCTATTCACTTCCATCAGGATGATAAACCCATCCAGAAATGCAGACGCTGCAAAACACAGCTGGGCTGAACCTACCCCTAACTCTGGGTAACTGAGTTCCATGAGGCCTTCCCTAAGCCACATGTTGAAGCTTCAACACCAGGACCAAAGACCTGGATCTGGAGGCCATGATTTCCATTTCCTCCCCCTCAGCTACTAAACCAGCATGAAGAGTCCTGGGACTTGTGCTAACACTCTTTTCAGGCTATTTCTTAGGGCTTTTGTTTCACAAACTGTTCAGTAAGGTTTCATTGTAGAGAGAAAGGCATCTGGCCCCTACTTTGTTTCTTAGATAGTATTTGTGATGTAAATTTCTCTGCCCAGTGTATGTAGCCCTAGAATGATATTTCATTGTCAGATCATACTATTCTTGAATTCCTGGTGAGATAGGACCTCTATGAAACAGTAGGTTAAGATTTCAAGAATAGTGTTTAATATCATTAAGAAGGGAAGTGTTTTCATTCTCAGGAGTACCATTAATATATAAAGAGAACAATGTGTGTGTATGTGTGTATGTATATACATGTAACTGTGATGTGTATATCATGTCAGAATTTATAAAGTCTTAAGTGGAATTATAATTAATTAATAAAATAAATTATATAAAGAATTATATAATTTATTTAATATAATTAAATAGAAGTATAAACTCTAATTCTAGCATTTCAGTCTCCTCTCCTTCTTGCCTGCTTGTGAATTTCATCTAACTGTGGCCTTTCTTGGATGGTCTTGATGTCCACCATTAAGTGCTCTACTTTCTCTCCATCTACAAGCCTCATCTTGCTTCACTTCCCTCCAAATCCCCTTTAGTTGCATTTTGCAGTCACATTCCTGCTAAAATTTAAACTCTCATATCCCTAAGCGTTTGTGTCGCAACCATCTGACAAAACCCCAAACCTGGATCAACTGCTTCTTCCACATTTGCCTAGAATGCGGTTGGAGAAAGAGAAAATTAGGCAGATGGGTTCTGCTAAAAAGTTGTTGTCTTCTGCCTCAAGCGAGCCCTCAACACTGTCTGGCAACCTCCCTACATTTCTTTGTTCACCTCCCTCTCATATTCTCTTGCACAACTAATTCAAATGTTCCCACTTACCCTTCACTCATGTTTTCATTCAATGAATGTTCATTGCACACTGATTATATACCAGGTCAGTTGCTTCCTACTTCACAGAAGAAATAGAGGTCCCCAGAGTCAAAGTACCTCAACTTACCTTTTCCATTGCTCCCAAATTGACCTTCTATGCCTTCCAGAATAGTCCATAACTATTAAGTCATAAAAAAATGACTCCCTCAAAAATGTTCCCTAGTTAGAAGACAATGCCTTTGTTTTGTTTCAAAGTGGTTGTCGACTGAGCTGCTAAATCTATATTTGAACAAATCTTTACGTAAAGATAAGCAAAGTTCTAACAAGCAATTAAATGTCATAAAAAAGAAAAAACTTGGCATATCAAACTGATATATCATTCTAAATCAGTACTTTTATATCTATAATCAGACAGCATTTAATGAAGTGAAAATTCTGCCTGCATGAAACTAGTCACAATAAAATTAGACTTGATTTGCTCTTTCATGGCGAGCATATTCCAGATGTTTAAATGTTTCAAAGAAAACCCAGAGTATAATGGCTTCCTTGAATGTTATACCTCAGTAATTGCCTTACCAAACTATAATAAGAATCTAATTGAAATTCTCTGGTAGGAGACATACAAAGCGTGGCACATCGTATCTAGTTCACAGAGTAACCTGATACGTTTTGGGATGTCTTTTGTGTTAAGTGTATGTTTAATGCGAATGTAAACATTAAACTGTCTATTTAATATTAATATTAATAACATAGCAATACAAAAATGTGGCTAATGATTTGTGAAATACAATCAAATTCTATGTTATTTAAGTGAATGGTACCTGTATTCACTCTTTTTTTTAAATTATTTATTTGGCAGTGTCGAGTCTTAGTTGGGTCATGTGGGATCTTTTGTTGCAGCATGTGGACTCTCAAGTTATGGCCCAGGGCACGCAGGCTCATTAGTTGTGATGCACGGGCTTAGGGATGGAACCTGTGTCCCCTGCATTGCATGGTGGAGTCTTAACCACTGGGCCATCAGGGAAGTCCTCTGTGTTCACTCTATGCATAACATGTCCTGTGACTCATTGTTTAGGGGACCATGCTTCTTGTTATGTACATGTCTAGGCATCGACAGCTAACATCAGTGAGCTGTCTTCAGGTGATGTGGAGCTGCCACTAGAAGCCAGGTCACATGTTTAAGTGAAGACTGACTTAGACACTCTTGTGCCTTCTTTTTCTATCTTCTTTTCTACCATCATCTGTCTCCTTTCCTCCATTGTAGTGTGCTCAGCACCCTCACCATGACTTCTAGCTGGCTAAAGTTCTTCATTCTGATCAAGCCCACCATGATTATCTTCCCAAAGTGAACCTTTGCACCAAATTACCTCTTTAGCAACAAACGTCCCCCTAATCAAAGCTTCCATTTATCTTAACAAAGACTTAAGCATTCATATTAAACAGAACATATGGCCTTTTCCCTTTAATAATAATAGAAGTAGCAGTAGCAGTGGTAGTAAAGTTGTAGTAGTCAACATTTAAAATAGATGCTCTCTATTCCAATTCAGTTAGGACCTGGAGTTCAACAGTTAATTGAAAAAGTCAGTAAAAATTTTATTCTGTGTAAAATAGTTACTGATATTTTAATGCTGGGTGATGGAAGGTTTTTTACTTCGAGTGTAAGTTCCCTGATTAGAGTTTGCCAGGAATTACACTGATACTACAGACTTTCTGATTTCCGGTGCAGGTTTCCTTAATGCAGACAGAATCCATTGGGAAACATGGGAAGCATTCTGAGTACTTTAGAATCCTTCTAAACTTTTCATATGGGTTTCCTAATCTCTTACAGTTGCCTAGTTGACACCCAATTCAGTAATACTCCTTTTTCTTTTTTAAAGCAACTTTCTAGAATATTTAACCTTATTTTTTATAGGAACAATAACTTACTTTCTTTTTAGGCTTCTAGTTCTTTGGTTTAGGAAATCTTTCATTAAACTATGTAATTGCAATACTAATTGACAAAAGCAGGTTTGAGAATATACACACATTGACAAGTCAACTAATGAGAGCTGAACACCATGCTTATGACACATATTTCTTAACATTTTACTTAGTGACTGTTAGAGGCCCCAGTCAGTATGTTTCTCAGACAATGAAGACTCTGGCTAACATGATGAGTCTTAAATGGAGATCAGTTCAGGGAACTTCTGCTACAATTGGTAGATACAAGCAGAAGAAAAGCAAAAAAGAAGCCACGATCACTTGACAGTGTGTGTGTGTGTGTGTGTGTGTGTGTGTGTGTGGACAGGGGTTTAGGGGAGAGAAGGAAAGTAGAGGGGAAAGGAGAGAGTGTGTTGTGATTAATTATGAATATTGAAACTTATTTTTTAAAATCTCCTTCATCCTCCAGAATACTGATGCAGGATTAAAAATCTGTGTCCACAGCAGGGGGAAAGAGAGAGTGGGATGAATTGGGAAAGTAGCATTGACATATATTACACTAGCATGCGTAAAATAGCTAGTTGGAAGCTGCTGTGCAGCACAGGGACCTCAGCTCAGCGGTCTGTGATGACCTGGAGGAGTGGGATGTGGGGATGCGAGGGAGGCTCAGGAAGGAGGGGATATATGTATACTTATAGCTGATTCACATTGTTTTACAGCAGAAACTAACACAACATTTTAGAGCAATTATCTTTCAATTAAAAGAAAATCTGTGTTCAGGACTTTGAGGAAGAAAGTGAAAATCAAAATACTCTAATAAGAGACCCTTGGCCATGTACATCATGTAATCCAAGGGGAGCTGAAATCTAGATATGACTGAGGTGAGATGGATGCTGAACTCGGGGACCAAGAGCCACACTAGTGAAGGCAGTGATGAGTGTATGGGGTTAATCTGCACTGTTGTCAGATTCTGCCTGGCTCTCCTGCCGTCTCTGCAATGATTCCTCTTTATGATTCCCACTCAAGTGATATTTACTTGTGGTTACTAGAAATGCATGTTATTATCCAGAAGACAATGGCTCCATTTTTATGAACATTGTCCTTGTCCAGGTTTCCCCACTGACATTTAAGAAATCTGTTTTCTAACCTTTCTATTACGACAAGCAAAGTGATTATGAATCATTTCTTTTTAGAGATATGAATTCACATTTATGGAGTTTAACCACCTCTCTCCATGGGCATTTATTATGATTGTTTTATGTATGTATTTATGAGAAAATAGAATAATATTTGCTATCAATTCCTATAACAACTTTCTTCATTTCAGAATGATTCCTATGATATTCCACTGATGTGAAATTAAATAAAGATGAAAATATCAGATATAATTTTTGTATTTACATGGTCAGTCAGAAGGGTTTTGGTCCATTTTTTTTGTATTTTTTATATATAATTCACATACCATAAAATTCATAGTTTTAAAGTGTGTGCTTTGGTGGTGTATATTATATTCACAAAGCCATGCCACCATCACCACTGTCTAACTCCAGAATGTTTTTGTCACTCCCAGAAGGAACCCCATGATTCTTTAATATAATATTTTTAATGGCCACTTTTTCAAAACCTGTAAGTTAAACAGAGTGATGTGTCAAAATGTCATATTATCTATGAACTATTTAAGGGTCTTACGCTCCATACAACACCACCTTTTAGTGATGACATAGTCACTTGGATTTGGATAATACTATTCTTATTTACAATGTACACATTGGTTCCTTCCATTTGGAGTCAGAAGGAACTGGAAGGTTATAGATGAAGTCCGTGCAAACAGTGCTTTTATCAACATTCAGTTTACTTCAGTCACTCAGTCGTGTCCGACTCTTTGCGACCCCATGAACCGCAGTACACCAGGGTTCCCTGTCCATCACCAACTCCTAGAGTCCACCCAAACACATGTCCATCGAGTCAGTGATGCCATCCAACAATTTCATCCTCTGTCGTCCCCTTTTCCTCCTGCCCTCAATTTTTCCCAGAATCAGGGTCTTTTCAAATGAGTCAGCTCTTCACATCAGGTGGCCAAAGTACTGGAGTTTCAGCTTCAACATCAGACCTTCCAATGAACACCCAGGACTGATCTCCTTTAGGATGGACTGGTTGGATCTCCTTGCAGTCCAAAGGACTCTCAAGAGTCTTCTCCAATACCACAATTCAAAAGCATCAATTCTTTGGCACTCGGCTTTCTTCACAGTCCAACTCTCACATCCATACATGATCACTGGAAAAACCATAGCCTTGACTAGATAGACCTTTTTTGACAAAGTAATGTCTCTGCTTTTTAATATGCTATCTAGGTTGGTCATAACTTTCCTTCCAAGGAGCCAGTGTCTTTTAATTTCATGGCTGCAATCACCATCTGCAGTGATTTGGGAGCCCAGAAAAATAAAGTCAGCCACTGTTTCCACTGTTTCCCCATCTATCTGCCATGAAGTGATGGGACCAGATGCCATGATTATAGTTTTCTGAATGTTGAGCTTTAAGCCAACTTTTTCACTCTCCTCTTTCACTTTCATCAAGAGGCTCTTTAGTTCTTCTTCGCTTTCTGCCACAAGGGTGGTGTCATCTGCATATCTGAGGTTATTGATATTACTCCTGGCAATCTTGATTCCAGCTTGTGCTTCCTCTAGCCCAGCATTTCTCATGATGTATTCTGCATATAAGTTAAATAGCTAGCCGGTGACAGTATAACAGCCTTGATGTACTCTTCTCCCGATTTGGAACCAGTCTGTTGTTCCATGTCCAGTTTTCTTACCTGTTGCTTCCTGACCTGCATACAGGTTTCTCAAGAGGCAGGTCAGGTGTGGTCTGGTATTCCCCATCTCTTTCAGAATTTTCCACAGTTTATTGAAATCTCTACACAGTCAAAGACTTTGGCATAGTCAATAAAGCAGAAATAGATGTTTTTTTTCTGGAACTCTTTTGCTTTTTTTGATGATCCAGCGGATGTTGGCAATTTGATCTCTGGTTCCCTCTGCCTTTTCTAAAACCAGCTGGGAACATCTGCAAGTTTCACGGTTCACATATTGCTGAAGCCTGGCTTGGAGAATTTTGAGTATTACTTTACTAGCGTGTGAGATGAGTGAAATTGTGGCAGTAGTTTGAGCATTCTTTGGCATTGCCTTTTTCTTTGGGATTGGAATGAAAAACTGACCTTTTCCAGTCCTGCAGCCACTGCTGAGTTTTCCAAATTTGCTGATATATTGAATGCAGCACTTCCACAGCATCATCTTTTAGGATTTGAAAGAGCTCAACTGGAATTCCATCACCTCCACTAGCTCCATTGTTTGTTGTCATGCTTCCTAAGGCCCACTTGACTTCACATTCCAGGATGTCTGGCTCTAGGTGAGTGATCACACCATCGTGATTATCTGGGTTGTGAAGATGTTTTTTGTATAGTTCTTCTGTGTATTCTTGCCACCTCTTCTTAATATCTTTTGTTTCTGTTAGGTCCCTACCATTTCTGTCCTTTATTTAGCCCATCTTTGCGTGAATTGTTCCCTTGGTATTTCTAATTTTCTTGAAGAGATCTCTAGTCTTTCCCATTCTATTGTTTTCCTCTATTTCTTTGCATTGATCGCAGAGGAAGGCTTTCTTATCTCTCCTTGCTATTCTTTGGAACTCTGCATTCAAATGGGAATATCTTTGCTTTTCTCCTTTGCTTTTTGCTTCTCTTCTTTTCACATTTATTTGTAAGGCCTCCTCAGACAGCCTTTTTGCTTTTTTCATTTCTTTTTCTTGGGGATGGTCTTGATCCCTGTCTCCTGTACAATGTCACAAACCTCCATCCATATTCATCAGGCACTCTGTCTATCAGATCTAGTCCCTTAAATCTATTCCTCACTTGCACTGTATATTCATAAGGGATTTGATTTAGGTCATACCTGAATGGTCTAGTGGTTTTCCCCACTTTTTTCAATTTCAGTCTGAATTTGGCAATAAGGAGTTCATGATCTGATCCACAGTCAGCTCCCGGTCTTGTTTTTTCTGACTGTATAGAGCTTCTCTATCTTTGGCTGAAAAGAATATAATCAATCTGATTTCAATCAATGTAATCAATCAATCTTTTGACCATCTGGTGATGTCCATGTGTAGAGACTTCTCTTGTGTTGATGGAAGAGGGTGTTTGCTATGACCAGTGCATTTTCTTGGCAAAACTCTGTCAGCCTTTGCCCTGCTTCATTCTGTACTCCAAAGCCAAATTTGCCTGTTACTCCAGGTGTTTCTTGACTTCCTCCTTTTGCATTCCAGTCCCCTATAATGAAAAGGACATCTTTTTTGGTTGTTAGTTCTAAAAGGTCTTGTAGGTCTTCATAGAACCGTGTCAACTTCAGCTTCTCTTCAGTGTTATACTGTCTGGGCATAGACTTGGGTTACCATGAATTATTGAACTTGGTTTTTGCCTTGGAAACGAACAGAGATCATTCTGTCGTTTTTGAGATTGCATCCATGTACTGCATTTCAGACTCATCTATTGACTATGATGGCTACCCCATTTCTTCTAAGGGATCCCTGCCCACAGTAGTAGATGTAATGGTCATCTGAGTTAAATTCACCCATTCCAGTCCATCTTAGTATGCTGATTCCTAGAATGTCGACGTTCACTCTTGCCATCTCCTGTTTGACCACTTCCAATTTGCCTTGATTCGTGGACCTAACATTCCAGGTTTCTATGCAGTATTGCTCTTTACAACATTGGACCTTACTTCTCTCAGCAGTCACATCCGCACCTGGGTGTTGTTTTTGTTTTGGTTCTCTCCCTTCATTATTTCTGGAGTTATTTCTCCACTGATCTCCAGTAGCATATTGAACCAGAAAAATAACACCTGCACAGATCAAGCAAATCACAACAGCACATATAGCCAAGTAAGTGATGCTGTCCTTGTGCACAGAGATTCCATTACACAAACTATTCTCCTAAGTGAGGGAATTCGTCCCTTAGAAATTGCTCGTTAGAACATTGGGACCTCATGCATCATGTTAAAGATCCGTAAATGTCATCTCAATGGAGAAGAGAAGATGCATGATCATATCCACCCTAGATCTGCATAGGCTGCTTCTGATCAACAGATTGTCATGATGCATGGCATCATGGAATCCTGCTCCAGTGTTCCAGAGACAGCTGAGAAGCCCCACGGGAGCCTTCTTCAGTCATTGCTACAAGGACTAAGATACTAGGAGATCAGGAAATCAGGCTTAGGATTTGACAAAATACCCTCATGTGTAAATGAATCAATTTATTTATGTAGTTGGTACAAAGTATGCATATAATATTTTCATGACTGAGTACATCTTTTACTGTTTTAAAAAAAAGCATCCACTTTTGATTGTGAGATGAGTAGAATTCAGAATCTTGCAGCATTGTATTCTTCCCATTACTTTGCCAATGCAGAATTTCTTCAGAAAGGAATCTAGTATAATTGTTAAGAATGTGCACTCTAGAGGCAGACAAATCTGAGTACGTATCCCAGGTTCCTCAGTTTTGACCCATGGAGCCTCAGGCAAAGTTTAACCTCTGTGATTTTTTTTTTCTTGTGTATAAAATGATAATTCTCCAGCTACCAACCTCATAGGGTTATTGTGTAGGAATGAAATCAGATGATGTTTGGACAGAGCTCCTCACAGAATTAGGCACATACAAGTACTCAGTAGATATTAGTTGAGTTGTTTAGTCGCTAAGTCATGTCCGATTCTTTGTGACCCCATGGACTGTAGCCCATCAGGCTCCTCTGTCCGTGGGATTCTCTAGGCAGGAATACTGGAGTGAGTTGCCATTTCCTTCTGAAGACATTAGTTAGCCATCCATTAACAAACATTTACTGTTATAATACCACTAGAAAAGGGCAAATGTTGCTGACATCCCAAACAGAATACGACACCGTGTAGTTCCCAAGTGTCTGTTTTTGGTTTTTTGCTTTAAATATTCTCATCTTCCATTTTGCCCTTGATTATTTCATACAGGCACTTCGAGGAGAAATTGCACCTCTCAAAGAGAATGTAAGCCACGTCAATGACCTTGCTCGCCAACTCACCACATTGGGCATTCAGCTGTCACCATATAATCTCAGCACTCTGGAAGACCTGAACACCAGATGGAAGCTTCTGCAGGTAGGCACATTATAAACATTGTGGTTCCTTCTCTCAATAAGACAATATAGAGATAAGGCTTGTTTGTAAGGAACAATGCAAGTAATTTCTTCATATGATGCTCATGATAGTTTGTGAGTGTATGATATTTTGTATTATTTAATAATTTATTTCATTTTTTCAAGCATATTAATATTAATTTTTAAATGGCTTAAAGTTAGACTTTACTATATCTTGCAATTAACATGGAAGATAATACTGAATCATACTTTAAGAACTAAATTACTGGCATGCCATTACTTTGTACTATCATAGCTTGGATTCTTAAAATGTCTTTCCTTTTGGAATCCTAATTTAAAACAAAAGTTAATGGTAGGACACATTCTAAATCTTTTAAAGAAAGGATATCCTACCAAAAACCGACTCATGGAAGTTTTTCATAGTAAATAAAGGGAATGTAAGTGTGCTCAAGGTCATGCTTACTGGCTATGGGATCTTTGGCAAATTAACTTTTCTGTGTCTCAGTGTTTTATCTGAAGAAAATGGGAATGTTAAATGTTTCTAAAATATTGGCCTTTTGTTAGGATGAGTAATTCAAAATACATGGGATGTGCTTAGTACAATATTGGCTACATAGTAAAAAAAAAAAACACTGTGAATTCTAGTTCTTGGTGTTACTGCAGTTATAATTGTTATTATTATAGCATACAGGTTTTGGAATCAAACTTACTTGAAGTCACTTGACCTTTTTGCTTTTCCATTTCCTCATCTCCAGCATACTTGCTGTAATATTGAAGGGACTAATTGTTGTAGAGTTATTGGTACAGTACCTGGTTCATAGTAAGAACTCAGACAATGGAATGGTGAAAGAGGTGTGTCTATACTTTCCCTTCATGAAGGCTACCACTAAACCCCCACCCCCACAACTGGTTTGATTATAGAATTAAAGAATTGTTTCTTCTCTTTTTCCAGTTTTATAAGATGCACAAAGTATGCTCCTGGGGACAGAGAGGAAAGAGGAAACTGGGTTTAAAAATATTTGCTTTTAGTGTTTTAGTAAGAAAAAAAATGATAAACCAGATTACTTTTCCTATGTGCAGTTCATTTAGGGGTGTGATTGAAAGTCCTGTTGAAGAATTGTTAGATCTTTAATAAAAACAAGACCTCTCAAGATCTCATATAATTTAATTTTTGTTGTGATGAATAGTCTTGAAATATATGTATGATAGATTGTTATAAGTGGCATTGATTAAAGCAAGACAATATAGTTAAGAGATTACATGCATTTCTATATCTATTTGCTCCATAGTGGTTACATATTATTAAAATCTTGTCAGTTTCATCCTTAGTATCTTTTTTTCATCTTAAACATAAATAAGGAAAGTAATAAATGTCCAAGGAAAACCAATGATCGTATTTGTTCCTTTCAAGCACTCTTAAACCATTATCTTAACATTACTTTTAGAGAGCTAAATGCCATATTTGCTTTCAGAATGTGATATAAATTTGTGAAAATGGCATGTAATTTTACAAATGAGATAAAATATTATGACTGATAGGAAAAGAAAGTTTAAAAAAATCAGTGTGAGTGATCCGTCATAGTTGTACTATTTATTTAAATATAAAATATGGGAAAATAGTAACAGTTTGATTTTATCCATTCTTTAAAATGAATAAGGGACTTGGTTATAAATCTAGGGATGTACATAAAGAAGATAGGGTGTTGTAGTTAAAAAAAAAAACTGTAGGAGTGAATGATAGAACATCTAACTGCAAACTGAAGCTCAGTTATTATTTGACCATGTTATCTTGGGAAAGCCATTTGACCTCTCACAACTTCTATTTCCACATTTGTAAAACAAGATAATGCATTTTGTCTTAGATCACAGTCCATTCAGTCCTGATTCTGTATGTGCATATCTGGGGGAGATCCACATATGGTGGAATTTAGTTTACAATCAGTGGATTTGCTTCCTCTTCATAATACAAATGTGACTGACTGGAATTATATTCCTCCTTCTATCAGTATAATTCCAGCTTTTAAAACCCTCATAGACAGCCTTCTCATAGTAAATGGTTCAGTTTGTGGTATATGCTCTTTATTGTGGCACATTCCACATGTTGCTATTTTTTAATGTGACCTTAAGAGTAGACTTAAGTGTTTTGTTTTGTTTTGTTTTGTTTTTTAGCAGAAAGGTGATAAATTCAAGGTTTTGAGTTGCACATAGCTGAGTCACCTTGATTCCATTCTTTTCTCTGACCAGAGTCTAACCACTCTGCTATGTTACAAATGTGAGTACTTGTTCAGAAAATGAACAAAGCAAGAAATGAGGTTCACATCAACAACTTTATCCCCATTACTGGAAGAGCAACTCATATAGCCTATCAAGAACATTGTCCATTTAGAAGAAAGTGTGGGAGACTAAAGAATTACCCAGCTTCTGTGGAGGGGAGTGTAAGCCCACCATTATTGTGACATCACATTAATTCATTCACTTACAGTGCTATGTCAGTCAACTAAAATCATGATTAAAGTGAGACTTCATCTTTACTTCTGGGTTTGCTAAGACAAAGAAAAAGCAAGAATGGAGAATTGGGGTAGTGGGAGGGTAGAAATAAGTCTAAGAAAAAGAGTCTTACATTTGAGCAAATGGTGTAATTGAAGTAGAATGAAATACTACCAGGCTATAGGTACTTGATATCAGAAGATCCTGGGTTTGCCTTTGGGGCGGGTGGGAAGGCTGTACCGTGTCTTCTTGCTCTGTGCAGGCTTTTCTCTAGTTGCAGCAAACGGGGGCTACTCTCTAGTTGTGGTGTGCAGACTTCTTATTACAGTGGCTTCTCTTGTGGAGCACAGTCTCTGGGATGCAAAAAAGTGAAAGTCAGTCAGTAGAGTCCAACTCTTTGCTACCCCATGGACTGTAGCCCACCAGGGTTCTCTGTCCATGGAATTATCCAGGCCAGAATACTAGAGTGGGTAGCCATTCCCTTCTCCAGGAGATCATCCCAAACCAGGGATTGAACCCAGGTCTCCCTCATTGCAGGCATTTTCTTTACTGTCTGAGCCACCAGGGAAGCCCAGGGATTCAGTAATTGTGGCACACAGGCTCACTCATTGTGGTTTAGTTGCTCTGTGGCATGTGGAATCTTCTGGGACCAGGGATCGAACCCATATCTCTTGCATTGGCAGGCGGATTCTTATCGTGTCACCTGGGAAGTCCATCCTGGGTTTCTTACATGGGCCATTAATTTTTATTTTACAGAAAAGTCATGCTGGTTTTCTAGCTGTATGTTCAGTTCAGTTCAGTCGTTCAGTCACATCTGACTCTTTGTGACCCCAGGAACCGCAGCATGCAAGACCTCCCTGTCCATCACCAACTCCTGGAGTCCACCCAAACCCATGTCCAGTGAGTCGGTGATGCCATCCAGGCATCTCATCCTCTGTCGTCCCCTTCTCCTCCTGCCCTCAATCTTTCCCAGCATCAGGGTCTTTTCCAATGAGTCAGCTCTTTGCATCAGGTGACCAAAGGATTGGTGTTTCAGCTTCAACATCAGTCCTTCCAATGAACACCCAGGACTGATCTCCTTTAGGATGGACTGGTTGGATCTCCTTGCAGTCCAAGGGACTCTCAAGAGTCTTCTCCAACACCACAGTTCAAAAGCATCATATTCTTTCAGCACTCAGCTTTCTTTATAGTCCCAACTCTCACATCCATATATGACCACTGGAAAAACCATAGCCTTGACTAACAGACCTTTGTTGGCAAAGTAAATGTCTCTGCTTTTTTAATATGCTGTCTAGGTTGGCCATAAACTTTCCTTCCAAGGAGTAAGCGTCGTTTAATTTCATGGCTGCAGTCACTGTCTGCAGTGATTTTGGAGCCCTAGCTGTATGTAATCTCTCTCAAAATGTTAGATAAACCATATAGATCTGAACATCAACAGCAGGATAAGACCCAGTCACAGAGTATCTGTACATAGAAATAGAATGTATAGGGAGTTCTGGATTTATATTGAATCCACAAATAGAAGTTTACAGCCATTGCTTTGCCCATTTGAAACTCTCTGTGGGAATAAAATCCTGTTTTCTCCCTCAGAGTGGGCAGATTGGTGTTGATGTTTCTATGACACCATTGGACAATGTGTTTTTGGCAAAGGAAACCATTATTCCTTGTAATAGCAAAAAGTTTTCATGTACATTGTTTCACTTAATCCTCAAAACGTAATGATTATGTATTATGATTACATAATATCATTGTGTCCTTGTACAAGTAAGGAAACTGAGACTTAGAGACGGTAAGTGACATCTTCACAGTCACACAGCTTTTAAGCGGCAGTCACAATCTAAATCAGATCTGAGCGGCAACTCACTACTATTTTTGTTGCCTCATCTCACAGTGGACTTAACAAAGTCATACTTTAGAGCTGTTTTGGGCAACACAATATTTCACTTTTTTTTTTCATGCTTCCCCTCATTTTTAATGATCCTCAGGGATATTAACTTTGAAAGCTTCCTTTGCAAGCCAATGGATTAATGAGCCCCAGTTCAGTGTACCCCCTTAAAATCACACCTGTCGTTTCAAATATAAAATTATAAAGCATTATATTTCTCATTGTCTTTAGAACTCAGCAATAGTATTAAAAGCAACCAAAAGTGAATTTAATGAGTTCGCCTTCAAAGTGGAACCAGTGTTAATATCTGATCCAGGAGAAATGAGTATTGAAACCAAACGGGAAGAAAATTGAACTGATGATAAACCCTTCTAATTTTGAAGCAGTGCACATACTTTTAGTGCCGAAGTTGTGCTCTTTAGTCACCAAACACAAGTACTATAGGGAATATTCTATAAGAAAGTACGAGAGGGAATATTCTATAAGTACTACTAGGGAACATTCTACCCATTTCTCACCCTCATGAATAAGCCCATGAATAGCAACAGAAGCTGAAAATGCACTTTAATATAAAGAGTAAATGCCTTGTTGACTGTAGAATATATGAAATGTAACCACTTGAAAAATATTAAATATGAAGACATTTCTCTGCGTGACATTCCTTAAATATGTTTAAGGACAGCATCATGAATTATGTATGTTTTTAAAGGTTTCCTAAAAGTTTTCCAAAGTCATATGGACAGTTCTGTACTCTATCTTTAATCTTTGCGGTAACTTGATGTCAGGGGGAACTAGACCCTCATCTTCTACACACTCCATTCCTTCTTTCATTCTTTGCTTCTTCTTTTGTTCAGTTGGCACTGATTAAGCAGCTACTGTGTGCCAAGCAGACATTGTCATTGTTGTATCTGGTCCAAGGACATCGTGACCAAAACTCTCTTCACCACTTGTGCCAACTTAAGCAAAGTTTTATAGATAAATTTTCTTTCATTACTTCCATAATGTCCCACCCTCCCTCCTCCCTTTCCTCTGTCTTATAAACAAAATATATACATATGCTATTGTGACACTAATACTATAAAAGTAGTACCTTTTCAGACAGATCTCCTGTTTACAAATTCTTCAATAGTTTCTGACTGCAAGTTTGATCTCCATAATCAGATTAGCAAGATTCATGGAAGGAACCATATTTATCTGGGCAACAGAAATATTTTCATGGCTTCATTAAAAAAAAATAACTAAACAAAATTTTTAATTAAAAAAAATTAAAAATTCCGACAGAGCAGTTTATGTTCTTTACTTGGGTGTGTGAGGTTTTTGAAGCAGGCTATCTCTCTCTCTCTCTCTCTGTCCCTTTCATTACTGAGCACATGATTTGATCCTTTAAATGCATTGATTGATTTTGAACATTTTCCTCATGTTCTTTTTTTTTTTTTAAGGCTCTTGTACTAATCGTTTTATGTTGTGCTTTATGGGTCCCTTCTAGGTAGGCAGTGTAGGTGACCTGGGCAGATTCCTCCTAGAAATAATGTGGACCCATTACCAACTGAGGGCTTCCCTGTTGGCTCAGACAGTAAAGAATCTCCCTACAATGCGGGAGACCTGGGTTTGATTCCTAGGTTGGGAAGACCCCCTGGAGAAAGAAATGGCAGCCCACTCCAGTATTCTTGCCTGGAGAATCCCATGGACAGTGGAGCCTGGCAGGCTACAGTCTATGGGGTCACAAAGAGTTGGACATGACTGAGCAACTAACACTGCTTTTACCCACTGAGGGTGGGTCTACTGATATCTGCTTTGCATGCCTTTCCTGGACTTTTTCTTTAACAAGACCAGAAATATGATTCTCCTTGTGGTTATATCACAGAACTCAGAGGAAAATGATACGTCTATGGCCATTCTCAAAGGAAATGTTTTCCTGCATCAGTGGTTCTAAAATGTTCATGAACACCAGAAGACTTGCTAAAACACAGATCACTGTGTGACTGCTGTGGATGGGCCCCACTTGGGGAGTTTCTGATTCAGTAGGTCGGGGATGGGGCCTGAGATTCTGCAGTTCTAACTAGCTCCCAAGTGCAGTTGATGCTGCTGATCCAGTGCCCATGCTTTAAGAAATGTTATTCTATATTAAGCACTTGCTGAGTACAGCTGAGTTTAAAAGATTTTTTTTAATTTTATATATACACACACACACACACACACACACACACACACACACACACACACATATATACACATATATCCAACTCTTTGTGACCCTATGGACTGTAGCCTACCAGGCTTCTCTTTTCATGGCATTCTCCAATAAAAAACATCTCATGGTACCTTGCACAAGTCATATATATATATATATACACACACACACACACACACACACACATATATATATATATATATATTTATATTTATATATATATACACACATACATATATATATATATATGTATGTATGTATGTATATATGACTGTGGGGTTAGACTGTGGGAAATAAGTATAATGTCATACAGGAAATTCTATATTAGAGGAGTATTACAGTGCTACAGGAACATGGAGACCCAAGCACTTGACTTGTCTTTGAGGCAGAGAGAAGAGGGTAAAGGGAAACTTAGTAGATTCCTGGTAACACCATATGAATTTATAAATCTGAAACTGTGAATATGGATAAACATAATAAACATAATGTAAATATGAATTTAGAGTTACTGTATTTCATGACACATGATCTAGAACTATGCTTTCCACTCTGATAGCTACATGTGGACACTGAGCCCTTAAATGTAACCAGTCCAAATTGAGGTGTGTTGAAAGACTTTGTACCAAAAAAAGAATGTAAACCATCTCATTAATATTTTTATGTTGATTATATGCTGAAGTGATAAAATTTGATGTACTTGGTTAAGTAAATATATCGTATAATTAATCTCACACATTTCTTTTTTTTTTTAATTGTTTGAAGGTAGGCATTTCTCTTAAAAATGAACACAGTGAGCCTGTAGCTTCAAGTAAAACAACTGACTGTGTTTGTTTCTTTTTTACTTTTTTAATGTGTCTACTAGAAAATTTTAAATAGTGTATGCAACTCTCGTTCTATTTCTGTTGGATAGTACTGGTCTAGAAAGTAGTTCTCAAAACCTAGCATGGATAAATGTCACCTGCAGAGCTTGTTGAAACACCCTTCAAAACTCAGTAGGTATTGGCTGGAGCCTATGATTCTACATTTCTGTCAAGCTCCCAGGAGATGCTGTTGATCTGTGACCACCTGTAAAATTCATCCTCAAACTGTGGGTCACAGAGTTTTATAGAGATGTGGAAATATAGTTTTGCATGAAGCACCATCCTTAGTTTCAGCACACAATTGTCTTGCCCATATATACCAGTTTTTGTTTTTCAGTCACTGAGTTGTGTCCGACTCTTTGTGACCCCATGGACTGCAGCACACCAGTCTTCCCCATCCTTCACTATCTCCTGGAGTTTGCTCAAACTCATGTCCATTGAGTTGGTGATGCCATCCAACCATCTGGTCCTCTGTTGCCCCCTTCTCCTCCTGCCTTCAATCTTTCCCAGCATCAGGGTCTTTTCCAATGAGTTACCTCTTTGTATCATGTGGCCAAATTATTGGAGTTTCAGCTTCAGCATCAGCCCTTCCAATGAATATTCAGGGTTGATTTCATTTAGGACTGACTGGTTTGACCCATATACCAGCATTTTTCATAAATTAGTAACTGCAGTTGTGTTACTAAACTCATACAGATTTTTATCAGCTGATCACTTTTTCAGAATTAATAGATATTAAATAGTACTTTAATCATGTGGGGATCCTCTAATTCTTGGAAAGTTAATAAAGGATCCACAGGATTAAAAAGACTGAAAGCCACTATCCAAAAATACTATGGGAAAAATTACTCAAACACATTCTAAATTGTAGGTAGCTTCTATAAAAAGATTTCAATTAGAACATCAAGTATGATGTGCCCATGGACAGGAGTTTCTGGTTTTTTTTTAAGTGGAGGATAAAGGAAATGGAACGAACAAAGGGAGAAGAAGAATGTGTTTGTTTTAGAAAAGGTTATATCACAGAAGGATTTGTTGACATTAGGAATAGATTGACCTATGACAAAAAAGACAATTAGGTTCTAGGAAAATATCTTTTCGGTAAAGAAAGAACAATCATTTATGCTGAACCTCATCTCTGTTTAAAAAAAAAAGAGGAAGTGAACAATCTCCTTTAAATATTTAAAGGAATGTGTAAATCTGAATGTCCAGTCTAGTTACAGCCCTTAGAACACACTTAGGGCAAAGGGCAGTGTCAAGCTTATGTACATTTTCCTCAGTCAGTGTGGCTTACAGAGTTTTTACAACTAATTGTACTTTAGTCGAGAGGAATGATACTGAAGTTGCCCAGGTAACCCTGAAAGTAACGTAGACCAGATGTTCCAGAGTCCATCCTCCATCACCCCAAAGAAGAATCTAGTTTTCAGAAGCATACTTTATTTTATCAAAAGCCACCAGGATGTGCAAGACTATAGGGAGAAAAATGAGTGAGGTCGGGAGTGTGACCAAAACAGTTTTATGAGGTACAAAATGAGAATGCAGCCAGTAGGAGCCAAAGAGATATTTATCAGTTAGAGAGGATGCAAGGCATATTCATTGTTTAGAGTGTATAAAGTGAACCCAAATCATCATAAAATACTGGTTTGGTTACCTGAATGCTTGATCTTTCTGGACCACTTACTTTCTGATTTGTTTTCATAAGGAATACTTTTTGCTAGTTCTGAAGCCAGCTACTATGGCAATACAGATAACTGTTTCATTATTGTTTTCCAAGGTGGACTGGGTTCCTGTTAGATGTGTTCAAACAGCACTTTTATGTATGTATGCATGTATGTATTTCTCTTAGCTTCTCGATCTCTTTAATTTCTCCCCAGAAATACACATATAATGATGAGTACTTAAAATTGCCCCAATGGTCATATGCTCTTTTCCTTCTCTCTCGTTGCGCAGCTGACATTTGCCCTTGGCTCACAATTCTCACTGCATTTTTCATTTTTCTTCTAAGTGTCCTTCTCCATCCAGGCTGACCTCCCTTTGCTCACTGCAGCCTGACCTCGCCCCAGCCATTCTTCTGCATTTGTTTGCCCCAGTGGTTTGCATCTTTGCTTTTCTCAGTCTCCCGCTGCGTGTGAACCCACCCCCCCACCTCCGCCAGCAGCTGCTCACATTTCCCAGGCTACGTCATGCACAACATTCAAAGAGCTGCTGTTTTCACATTTCCACCAGAGAAACGCCCCCCTCTCCTTCTTCCCTCCACATTCCTCTAGAAATAACCCCCATTCAGAACATATGAAAAGCTGCATGTTAAAGCCAACTCTGTAAGTAGGACTGGAAGCTGGCTGATGAAATTCAGAAATGCTATTTGTAAAGGTCAGTACCACAAAGGGCATTTTAAATTAATATAGGCCATCTTAAAATTTCTCGATTCTTACCAATTCTGTAATGTCCTTAAAATCGTCAGCATTATGACAGAAGTTCTCCCTTCAATTAATATAGTCATTAATCTCAGAGGTAGAGCTGTGGTTGGAAAATATAAATTAGAAAGTATTAGAAATACAGGTGGTTTTCTTTTGACACAAGGTCATACTTTTGGGGCCAGTGCCATTGCACCCTGTAGATTTTGAGAAGAATTGATTTTAGTCAGTGTTATGCATTGCTGAAATTAATCATAGATTGTATTCATGCTTTGAAGCCTCACAGTCACCCTTTGAGGTAGATATTATTTTCATCCTCATTTTATAAGTGAGGAGATTGAGAAACCCAAAGGTTAGGTTGCCTGCCTGAGGTCACACAGCTGGTAAGTGAGAGAACCAGGATTTGAACCCAGGCAGCCTGGCTGGGGAGTCTGTCAGAACAATTATCTATGCAGTACCACTTATTTGCTCTAAAGTTAGACATGACAGTATTTCCTCTTCTTTTACAATCCAAACCTTGAAGCAGAAAGTACAACTTCCTCCTAATGTTTATTAATTTGTCAGGAAGCACCTGCATTAAGAACTTAGGAAATGCAGATTTAAAGTAGGATAAGTTTGTGACTCTCAGACCACCATCTCAGGAGTAGCCTGTTGAGCATGGAGGCAGAATCATTTAGACAAAAAAGGAGAATCTCATTCGCAGAACCAGGAGGACTTAATCATCAAGTTCTTCCTGAAGTGAGCTGAAATACACTTTCATTCAATACATAGTTTTCATTTAAGAAATATTTTTCTAGTCCCTACGCTGTGCCAGACTCTGTCCTATATAGTAGGGGTGCAGTCATGGAAATAGTAAGAAGTCTCTGCCCTAATGGGGATTATAGTTTCTTGGAAAGACAGGCATTTTAGAAGTTCCCATATATTAATAATAATTACAAATTGTTATGAATGTGATAAGAGAAAATGTAGGGCATATAGTGAGAACCTAACCTTGTTTGTGTGTGTGTTTGTTTTGTGTGTTGTGGTGAGGGTGGGCAGCAGCAAAGGCTGACCAGGAAGGCTTCCCAGAGAAAGTGGCCTTCCAGCTGAAACCTAAAGGATGAAAACAGGTTAGCTAAGTGACTTTGCTATTCATCTGCAGCTTTTATTCTGAATAGCCTGAAGCTTAAAACTAACAAACTAAAAACAGAATACAAAAACTCCAGTATGTAAATTTAATTACTAAGAATCATTTGAAGTAATGGACTGCAGAGTTAATATATAATTAAGTCACATCAAAAGAGGATTTCCTATCATTATCTCAGACAGCATTCAGTTTACTTGTTTCACAGTACTCAGGAAAATCTATAGCTATGTGTTTATTAAAAGTTTATCTCCACCACTTTGAATGTCAGCTCCATGAGGGCAGAGGCCCTAACTACCATATCTACTGATAATTGGCAGGTAGTATCTGTTACATAGTAAGCATTCAGTAAAATATTTCTTAAATTGCTGAATGCATGAAGTTAAGCAAAAATGCTGTTGAAAACCCAGTGGATAGTTATATCACAGGGGGTATATTAGGAAACAAAACTATTATTTCTGAAGAAACAGTATTCATGTCTTAATAAGTAATTTTCAAAAATTCCAAAAAGAAAAATAATTGATCAAAAATTAAATGTACATCCTTCCACTCTGTGGTGAACATAGTTCACTCATATTTTAGACCTTTATCAACAATTACTAATCTATGTGCTCTGATGAGATAGAATATACTTAATATTACCTTTGCAGGAAAATGAGAGAGAGTAGCTTTTCTCCCTTTTCCCACTTTATTTTAGTTTATGTGTATCTGCTTAGTCGCTCAGTCAAGTCCAACTCTTTGCCACCCATGAACTGCAGCCCACCAGGCTCCTCTGTCCATGCAGATTCTCCAGGCAAGAATACTGGAGTGGGTTGCCCTGTCCTCCTCCAGGGGATCTTCCCAATCCAGGGATCCAACTCAGGTCTCCCACATAGAGGGCAGATTCTTTACCATCTGAGCCACCGGGTGTAATTGACATATAATTATACTCCTTTTACGTCTACAACATAATGGTTTGATATTTGTATCTATTGTGAAATGATCAGCACAGTGAATCCAGTTAACTTTCGTTACCATACCTAGTTACAAAATCTCTTTTCTTGCGATGAGAACGTCTAAAATTACACTCTTTTAGCATCTTTCAAATATGCAGTACAGTATTATTAACTGTAGTTGTCATGCTGTACATTACATCCCTGTGACAACTTATTCTACAACAGATAGTTTGTACCTTTTGACCCCTTTCACTTCTTTCACCCACCCACCCTCACCTCTGAAAGCCACCAATCTCTTCTCTGTATCTATACATTTATGTTTTGTTTTATTTGTTTCAGATTTCACACGTTAGTGAGATCACACAGCTGCCATCTTTCTCTGACTGATTTCACCTACACATAATACCCTCAAGGTCCACCCATGTTGTCACAAATGACAAGATTTCATTGTACATTTTCTTTATCTGCTCATCTGTCAGTGGCCCCTTAGGTTGTTCCCATGCCTCGGCTATTATAAATAATACTGCAATGAATTTATAGCAAATGTATATGAATTTTCATTTTCTAGTTTACTATAAATAGAATATACAGCATACACTCTTTTTTGGTCTCATTTCTTTTGGTCGGCATACTTATCTTGAGATTCATCCATAGTCTTATACAAATCATTAGTTTTTTTCCTGTCTGTGGCTGAGTAGTATTCCATTATATGAAAATCCTCCAGTTTGTTTGTTCATTCACCTTTTAGTGGACTTCTGGGTTGTTTCCAGTTTGGGGCTATTACAGATAAAGCTTCTATGAACATTCATGGACAAGTCTTTAAATGGACTTATGTTTTTATTTTCCTTGAGTAAATGCCTAGTAGACAGACAGCTAGATTATATGGTAGGTATGTGTTTAACCTATTAAGAAACTGCCCAACTGTTTTCCAAAGCAGCTGTACCATTTTACATTCACACCAGCAGTGTATGAGAGTTCTAATTCTATTATATCTTCCCTAAATTTTGATATGGTCAATCTTTTACAGTTTAGCCATTGCAATAGATATATAGTAGTATCTCTTTGTGGTTTTAATTTGCATTTCCCTAATGTCTAATGATGTAACTTCCAGCTTTCTTGATTTGTGTCTTTATAGTTAATGTGTGTTTCTTGTCGGCAGCATATATTTGAAAAAAAAAAAGAAAATCCAATCTGACAGTCTCTTTTAATTGGAAATATTTAAACCATTTATATATAATGTGCTTATTGATCTAGTTTGGTATAAACCTATCATCAAACTACTTATTTTTGCCTGATCCCATTGATTCTTTGTTTGCTTGTCCCTCTTTTCTGTCTTTGTTTAGATTAATTGGAATTAATAAATCCATTATCTCCTACATTGGCTTATTAGCTGTAATTCTGTTTTGTTATTTTAGTGGTTGCTTTAGGGTTTATAGTATACATCTGTAACTTATCACAGAGTATCTTCAAGTAGAAGTAGACCCCTTCACATAAGATATAAGAAACTATTTTGTATTTCTGCCTTTCCTAAGTGTGTGCTGCTGTTTGATCCTTTGGGGTCTTTTAAGATTAAGTGGGATTAGACTGACTGACAGTCTAGGGCTCATTATTCCCCATTACTGTGACAAGACTATTCTGTGTACACTATCCAATGCCCTGTGAATCACGAGGCCTCCACTATGTTTGGCAGGAAATAGGCACTGTCCGCTGCCATATATGAGTGCTGGACCCTGTTTCTTCTAATCCTTCCTGGGGATTTTTCCCCCAGCTTCCTGTCGTTTCCTCAAACGTGTATCAGTACGTAGCTGAATACTTGAGGGAGACCCTCCATAGATCTCTAGGTTTCTCTCTCTGCACAGCTCTTCCTCTGTGGGCTTCTGTCCTATGAATTCTAGCTGTCCTGGTCTTCTCTGACTCTCGGTTCCTTCCACTCAACTCTGGGAGTCTACCAGGATCCTCCTGGCTTCTTTATCCCCATGCTGTGGTCTGGAAACTCTCTCAAAGTAGTAATCTAGGACTGCCCTCGGGCTCATACATTTTCCATATCCTAGGGGTCACTGTGCTTCCATGCATGATATCCATTGTCTTACAATGCAGTTACATATATTTTGTCCATATTTTGGTTATTTCAAGGCAGAGGTTAAATTTGGTCCTTATTGCTCCATCTTGTTCAGTTGCAGGGGTCCTAAAATAGCTTTTGAAGTACTGGGTTTCCCCCCCGCCCTTGATTTGGAGATGATATGCAAAGAACTTTAGAGGAAAACACATAATTAGTTGATAATGGGCAATCCTCCAGACACAGAGATGCTATTAGGCACTTACAACATTGCACATACTTTGTTTTTCTTTCACAATAGCAGTGATTGCCTCGTACTGTGTCCATCATACTTTTTGCCTAGTTGTATTTAGGGCCTTTCTTTTGTAATCAAGTTGGCTAAGCTTCTGCAGGCCTTCATCTATATCTAAAGATTCTCACCAGGGACTAAAACCAAAGCCATATAACAAGATGCTCCAAGCATAAATTAGCCAATAGGACAGCAGCTAAATCTACTTTTTAAAAGAGCTGAATGTGTCCATGTGTTTCACTGCTTTAAAAATATCCACTTTGAGTTACTAAATATTTTAATATTCTTAACTTTGCACATCAGTAATCATTCTTTAAAAGCTTCTGTTTAATGATTTTTAATGCTATATCATTTAATGGCCAATGTACTACCATGAATGTTTTATCTGAGGAAAGATGGCCGGCTTAAGTTGTTACCACTCATGAGTTCAGAGGATTTTAGTCCTGAAAGTCCAGAAAGCCAACCATTGATTTGACAGACATCATATGATATGTCATAGTTCACACAACTAGTTAATAATAGAACCAGAACCTGAAACATGTTCTGTATTCTAATAGTCTTTCATTTTATTCTTAAAAATGTATCCTTCCGTTTAAATATTCTATATTTTGAAACCTTTTAAAAAGGAATTGCTTATCCACATCCCACCAGTATTGCAAGGTCCATGTGAAACAATGAGATAAAGACTGTGAAAGTGCTGCAGAAACTATTAAATACTATGAAAATGTAAGTTTTATTATTAGAATAGCTGTTCATTTCTGTGAAGCCTTTCTAAACTTCTTCACTTTTCTGAACTTGATTATTCAGTATCTTTTCTAATACATTTGTTCTTCCTCTCTAAGAATTTAATCCTTTCTGCCCTGCTGGGTTGTAAAAAGGGCTTTCTTCTTTTCTAGAACTTAATGACATTTTATGGTATTATCCAGCTAGTGGGTTCCCACTAAATACATGTAAATAAAAAAATAAAATTGAACCACATTTCTTTCTAGATGTGTGGGAGGAAAGACTGTTCTTATCCTTAAAAAGAAAGTGTTAGTTGCTCAGTCATGTCTGACTCTTTGCGACCCCGTGGACTGTAGCCCACCAGGCTCATCTGTCCATGAGATTCTCCAGGCAAGAATACTGGAATGGGTTGCCATGCCCTCCTCCAGGGGATCTTACCAACCCAGGGATTGACCCCAGGTCTCCCACATTGCAGACAGATTCTTTACTGTCTGAGCTCCTAAGGAGCTCTTTAAAAGAAAAGTTACTTTCAAAGATTAGATATGATAATTCTTACTCTTTTATGTTTGCAATGAAATTGTTTTAATTGGTCTTATATTCAACTGATGCATCATATCTGCATCTCCTTGTTAAACCTGAACAGACTTCCAGGTTAACGTGAGCATTTCTAACAGCTGCCTATACTAACAAGAAAAAGAAGGGATGAGGGCAGAGTCGTGAACTTCAGATTTTTCCCTCTGAACTGTAGTTCCTTTCCTCTGAATTGGCATTCCTTTCCTATGAATTATAGCTTACATGTCTCTATTATCTCAGTTTGACATAGTCTTTCTAAATAGATACTTCTGTTTCCGTCAATAATATCTATGGAATTACCCCTTAATGTGCTTTCTTTCTGTAACATAGGAAACACACATATGTGGGTGGATCACTCTAGCCCTGGCACTTAGGAAATATAAAAGGCTTTTTAATTGTTTCCAGTAAGTCAGGACTCCTAATTCTCAGGCACAGCTCTCCCTTCAGACTCTTTAAAGTTTTAGGGGCAATAAAGTTATCCACAGGATTGGAGCTGTGGTGCTACCCTTGGAAATTCTAACGTTAGCCTTGACTTGACTCAATCATCCATCACGTATCTCAGTGTATTTCTGTGGAATACATAGAATTTTCCTTCCAGAGTTACCTTTCCTTGTGGGGGAACTGAGCTGCTGTGAAAGAAGTATGACTACTGTAAGGCTACTATGCTGTGAGGAGCTCTAAGCTAGCCACATGGAGAAGCTGTATGCAAAGACAAAAATGCATGGCAAGCCCCCAGCTGTTGCCTCCATCCTATGTGAGGCACCAGATGTGAGCAGTAAAAACTACACAGGGCATCCATTTCAGTCGAGCCATCAGATCATTCTGGCTCCAGCTGCCATCTGACTGCAAAACACACAAAAGACCTCAAACAAAAAGCACCCAGCTGAGCCCATAGTGATAACATACTACAGAATTAACATATTTAATATGCTTGTTTTATTGTCTGCCTCCCACCATGAGAAAGCAAGCTTCAGGAAAGCCAATGATCTTGTCTGTTTTGTTTGCTACCATGTCCAAAGCACTGAAGAACAGTTCTTAGCTTGGGAAATATTTACTGAATGAACAAATGAATGAATGAATGAACAGGAACTCAAATAGCCTTTCGTGAATATGTAGAGAGTTTGCCTAAGGCTTGCAGAGTGGAAAGATGGGAAGAACCTAAGTTCTAATAATGCCATTGCTCTTGTCAATTACCCAGTCCTCTGCCCTGGCCTGTGCAAGCACTGAAGAACAGTTCTTAGCTTGGGAAATATTTAAGCCATTCTGTGCTGAATTTTCCATTACCTGTAGCAGAAAGGATTCCATCTGGCACCACGTCTTTCAGATCATTCTAATTTGGAGCCACAGGAATCAGATGTGACTGAACCAGAAGATGAACCCAAGTGGCACCGACCCCTACCGTGACATTCTCAAAACCACTCTTCTCATCACTGAGACTTTCCTACTGAGCAAAACCCCTAGTTTATAATATGTTCTTTCCTTAGTCCTTCTCCCAAGAGACCTACTTGGTCTCCCTACAGAAGGTTTCTGGAGAGCCACCAATATCTTAATGATGACTGTAACACACTTCTGGATATGTAAGTCCAGAACTGGCTACAGCTTGAGCTTTGTCTCAGTCCCCTATGTCCCCATCCCACGAATTTGCCACACTTACCTTAATGTCTCAAACCGAAGCTGGAACAATGCTCCTCAAGCTGGGACCCCCATTACATAGTAAAAACCAAACAGTATGTACTACACTCTTATTTGCAAAGAATTATATAAAACCGGGAAAATAAGCAAGTAAACTGTCACTATTTGGTTAATGCTTGTATCCAGAAATCACTTTGACATGAAATTCAGTGCAATATTTTTTAAGTGATTTACATTATGCTAGACAGATGCTATTGGGCAGTAGGACAAAGATGCTCATGACACACACCCCCTTCAAGAAGGATGAACTACAAACAATACCATAAAAGCTTTGCTAGAGATTTGAGGGGGAAAAGTGATAGAAACAGGGAGATAGCAATTAATCTTGCCCCAGGGATGACATTTGAGCTTGAACTTGAACAATGAGTAGTATTTCAAAAGGTTGCGGAAAAAGTGGAAGAGTTTTCTAGGAAGAAAGGACAGTATAAGCTAAAGTTTAGAGGACCAGGGAAATCTGAAATAATTCAAGGTAGTTGGAGTCTGGAATGAATGAGGTGGGGTGGAGGGGGCAGTAGTAGCAAAGGCAAAATAAGGAAGATCAAAGTAAATGACATGTATGTCATGAAGGGAAAGGAGACAAATAGTTTCCTCAAATTCCCTTTCAACTTCTTATATTTGTTGGTCATAAGGAGACTCCATTACACTAACATGATTTTTACCTTTTTTTTTTTTTTTAGCATATTTGGCCCAAGTGAACAAGGGACAGAAAGTTTTTAATGCAAAATATTCATTCAACCTGAAAGAGCATTGATGATTCCAGACCATTTAATGTTAAATATTTTAGAGTTCTACATTATTTCCCTTTGGTTGAGCAAAGAGAATTTTTTTTTTCCTGCAGACTGAAAATATATTTTTAGTTTGTAACAGACTAATTGTTCCTGCTTGCATGGCAGTCTCCTGGGCATCGGCAGGTTCAAGTTCAGTAGGAAGGAATCTGGCCTCTGAGAATGTCACCAAAGAGTCAAGGAATGCGTGATTACGCCTGTAATTACTTGAGAGGGATTCTGAAATTCTGGTGGGGTTGATGGGGCTACCAGATAGCAGGGGTCAAGAATGTATAAGAGGTGAGGAATTCAGACTGGAGCTGCAGTGGGGAGTTATAGCAAACAGGTTCTGAATATAAAAGGACAGGAATTCAAGTTGACAGTTGAGAAACCCACATCCCAGAAATGCAAACCTCACTTAAAGTCAAAGGCTCTTCAAAGTAGGACTTTACAATATACACACCAAGGCAAGAGCTAGTGTCTATTTACCTCTGTGGTCTGGAGCACAGGGGCTCTCAGATGGTTAGCATGGTTTCAGCAGTCAATAGTAGCATGCCTGACTTAAAGGGCCTTATGTTTGTTTTTCCCAAACTCTTCTGGTCCTAAGAAACACCAGGGGTTCTTGATTACCTTCCTAATTCCAAAGCCCCCTGGCAAATCTGATTCAAGAGGTTGGGGAATTTATGTTTCAAACATGAACCCCAATGGAATCTGGCATGTTTTGGAAATGCTAGAGACGTCTGATAATCTAACACAGTGGTTCCCAAACTTTAGCATGCACCAGAATCACCTAGAGGGCTTATTAAACTACAGGCTGATGGGCTTCACATGGGGTTTCTGATTCGTTTGTTGTGGTTGTTGGAGAACGCAATGGCACCCCACTCCAGTACTCTTTTGCCTGGAAAATCCCACGGACGGAGGAGCCTGGCAGGCTTCAGTCCATGGGATCGCTAGGAGTCAGACACGACTGAGTGACTTCACTTTCACTTTTCCGTTTCATGCACTGGAGAAGGAAATGGCAACCCACTCCAGTGTTCTTGCCTGGAGAATCCTAGGGATGGCGGAGCCTGGTGGGCTGCCGTCTTTGGGGTCGCACAGAGTCGGACATGACTGAAGCGACTTAGCAGCAGCAGCAGCAGTTGTGGTTGTTTAGTTGCTAAGTCGTGTCTGACTCTTGCGATCCCATGGACTGTAGACCCTGAGGCTCCTTTGTCCATGAGATTTCCCAGGCAAGAGGACTGGAGTGGGTTGCCATTTCCTCCTCCAGGGGATCTGCCCGACCCAGAGATTGAACTCACATTTCCTACATTGGCACGTGGATTCTTTACCACTGAGCTATCAGTGGTAAAGAATTTGATTCAGTAGGTTTGGAGTAAGTAAGGTCTGCAGTTTTGCATTTCTAGTTAAGTTCCCAAGGGATGCTGATACTGCTGTGATTAGGAACCATTCTGTGTGAACCATTGGCCTAACACATCCAGAAGTCCAAAGGTCATGAGATTTGGGGCTGTTTAACTCAGCAGCCGCAACTGTATTAGGACTGCAGCTCAGCTTCTCTGCGAGTCTCTTGGTTTGCTCCTCATGATTCCAAGATGGCTTCCCGTTGCGCCAAGCAATGTATCCTCAGACAACAAATATTTAAGGTAGAAAAGGAGTAAGATACAAGGATAACTCCACATGGGGTGTGCGTGGCTGTGTTGGAGCAGAAATAATTTCCCAGAAGCACCCTAGCATACTTCCCCTTACGTGTCAGCCAGAACTGGGTTTCTCTGTACCCGCTTTATACCAGGTACCGGCTACAAGGAATCTACTGTGATTGGATTAGACCTGACTTTAACCATTTCTCTAGCACTGGGTCCATTGATGCCCACTATCTGATCATCACTGAGATTCTTTACTTAGGAATGAGAAGTGTGAATAGCTGTTAGGTAGGCAAATAGCTGGGAACATCCCAAAGGGTTTCTGACACTAATGTGATGATAGGTAGATTCAGGGTTGAAAATGTTAATACGGATGCTGGTAAGTAATAGATGCTACTAACTTTGTTATCACTGCTTGCAACAGACTTGTAGACTCATGAAGAATTTGTGTCTGCATATTGCGGGGCAAGTACACTTTCAAAGCTCACTGTATACATGTAGTCATCTTGCTTTCATTATACCTGCATAGGGAATTGCAAGCTGTCCCTTCAGGTAATGAAATTTAGACAAGTTGGAACCTGTATAACAGCAAATCAATACTGAAGTTATAGGCAAAGCCTGTACTGGTAGAGACTAACACATAGGGTAGAAAGGCTTTGTGACCAAAATGTAACAAATTCCACATGTATGGGTATCAAGCATAGAGAGCACACAGTGTACAGTGGTGTGTCTTTTTATATGTTTGCATCTCTCTTCATTCATCTAGAATAGTGTATTTTTTGGCTAACAAACACATAACTCAGCCATGCCCCGTGTGCCCACGGCCAGTGGAAAGTGGAAAGCCAAGTTGTTTATATGGGCCTCACGTCATCCAGATGCTTCGTTGACAAATGCATAAAAGGTCTCTCTGGAGTTATAAGGAAATTTTCTTAAGTCTTCTACATTTCTTGGGTAGTAGAAGCCAGTGACTAATGCGAGACGATCTCCTGTTTTATTTTTGTTTCCTTTCAAGAACTAGCTTTTGTTCAGAAAATGAATAACTTTGGAAGAGGAGCTAAGTTGACAAATACGCTTTCTGTTGGCTAGTATTAAAACTGCATGTTCTTTTTTCTTCCACCCATGATTTAGTGGTAAACTTGGCCTTTGCATAGCAAAACCAATGTCTGCCACGTTTGTAAGCCCCATCTGGCCTGACCAGGTCATTGGTTTCAGGGCCATCGGCTTGTGTCCAGAGACCCAGAAACAGAGTTTCAAAGATTGTGGTCTCTTGAGCTGGCACCGCATTCCATAATCACTAAGTTATGGTTGTCCTGACCTTGTCCCCGAGAAGCCTGGACAGAGATGAAGCAACTCCACTACAATCCAGATCCCAGGGACAGCACCTTCCCTGGGACAGATGACAGCTGCACACGGGGCAGAGTTGTGCATGATAAACAAAACAAGGGAAGTTTCCAGAGTGCTGTAGAACCACTGATAATTTGAGTACACTGAAACCTTCAGCATGATTAACGTGACAGCATTTCCCCCTACCCCCACCCCCCTGCTGCCTTTAGTGGTGAAAATTTTGATTTTTTTCTTCTGGGTTCACTGCCTGGAAAATAACAAAAGACTTTTCAGAGCCTCCGCTGGTAGAGGGTGCATTTTCCATGTATGCATTGGGTCTCCGGCACCATGCCCTGGGGCTGCATGCTCTATACATCTGTCACCCTCACACACCAGGGTGTGACTGCTTACAGTTGACTGTCTTCTCAGATGGAAGCAGGCAGTGGTTCGCCAGCAACTTTGGGTTGTTGTTGAGAACCATGCAACTAACAGATGTTTGTTGTTGGCTCCATATCTACATTCTTTGAAAGCTGGAGAATCAAATTGCTGACATTCAGACAACACTAATTCCCATATCCAGGGAGCCTAATTTGCCGTCCCTGAGATCCTGATTCCTGGCGTTCACGGGTTTAAAAACCATTTCAGTGACACAATATAAGAATGGGCTTGGGAGATGCAGTGCTGTCTCCACTAAAGATAATCACATTTTATAAACATCTGCGTCATTACTGGAATGATTCATCTCGAAGCTGTATACAGCTGTGTTTCCAGTTTCAATTAACAATCCCTTAATTGCATATCCATCTCATGTTACTAATTTAGTTAATTTATTCATAATTAAGAGTATTCTGTTTTCTACCAAGGTTTGTCGAGCTCAGAACATTATAAAGAGAAATATTTTAAGGAAGCATCTCCAAGGGATTTTGTTTCTTATACTCACATCACCATAAAATGCCATTCACACGCCCAAAGGAAGATGAATTGCTAAGGGATATTTTTTCTCCAGTAAAATAAGAAGCCATGGGAAGCTGCAGTGTGTTGTGTTTTTAAACCAAGTTAAATGCTATGTATTTTGTTCTTTTCTTTCTCCTTTCCTGACATCCTCTCAAAAAAAATTATCATTTGATTTGGATTATTATTTAAATATCACAGCAAATCCAGTTGCCAGTGCAGATAAAACTGTCATTACCCTGTCAGGTAATGGTGTCTCTTAAAATCTAAGCCATAAAATCTGTACATTTCAGAGGACATTAAGATCACGAGTTTGAAAATTGCCAAAGTCTAAGCAAGTGGAATGTGTCTTTGTGGAAAATGGGAGACAGACGATAACATGATCCCCACCTGTTAATTCATTTCAGTTTGACCTTTTCTAGAAAGAATGCATCTACCTTTGCAGCCAGGGTCTTGCCTGGGTTACTCTATGTGTTAATGTGTCATTAAAGCAGCAGCAACAAAACATACAAGTTACTCACTTTGTTTATTGTCCAAGAAATGCCACTTACAGCCTTGACCTATCCTTATGCTTAAAAAAAAGTCTCATAACTGTTGTGTTGTTGTTCATTCACTGTTGTGTCTGACTCTTTGCGACCCCATGGACTGCAGCAATGCCAGGCTTCCCTGTCTGTCACCATTTCCCTGAGCTTACTCAAACTCATGTCCATTGAGTCAGTGATGCCATCCAACCATCTCATATGTCGCCCTCTTCTGCCCCTCTCCTCAGTCTTTCCCAGCATCAGGGTCTTTTCCAATGAGTTGGCTCTTCATGACTGTTGAGTGGTCTGTAGATTCTACACAATAGAAATAACAAGCCATCGTTTGACTTGCATGAATTCAACTGAGAGAAAAAGCCACCACTCCTTACCCCTCTTCCCACCCTGATAGTTTCCTTGACTGTCAAGAAACCTTGCATATTATTCACGTATTCTTCTACGAGTTTAATCATCTGTTAAATATTTTATTGACCCATGACTACATGCCTAGCATTGTGCTAGATCCTGGGGGTTACCTGATGATCAAAAAGAGTGGTGATTTCTACCTTCATGGAGTTTTCAATCTAGAGAAAGAATCAGACATAACTCAAATAATCATCTGAGTAAAAGTAAAAGTGCATTGCTTAGGGAAGCCAAGAAGATACAGTACATGATTAATAATGCCATCTATTTTTATAGCCACCTAACAAGACATACGGGGTTCCCAGGTGGCTCAGTGGTAAAGAATCTGCCTGCCAGTGCAGGAGATGTGGGTTCAGTATCTGGCTTGGGAAGATCCCCTGGTGGAGGAAATGGCAACCCACTAAAGTACTCTTACCTGGAAAGTCCCATGGACAGAGAAGCCTGGCAGGCTATATAGCCCATGGGGTCACAAAAGACTCGGACACGACTTAGTGACTAAACAATAAATAACAAAAATAAGGCATACAGATGATTCTCAGTTATTGCCAGTTTAGGTCTTGGAGTGATGTTTTTGTTTTCCTATAACTAGTTTCAGTTTGTGACAAAGTTTAAGTTGTTTATTTCACTAGAAGCAGAAAGCACTAAGTGTCAGAAAGAGCTGATATTGTTGATTCAAAACATACATTTCCAAGTAACTGGTGGCAGGAAAATGTGATCACGTATATATTTTATCCTAGCCTTTTTAATTCTGAACTCCTCTATTGTTCTAAAATTTTAATTTGTGTATCTAAAAGGGAAGACACAAGAACAGATATAGCAGTCAACATAACTTAAAATTTAGTCATGATAGAGAGGTAAAATTTTAAATATTTCTTGAAGTCTCACTTTATCCCCATCTCCATAATGTTTTTTTTGTCTATGTGTTGCAGGTTTATTTGTCCATTTAACATCTTAAATTTGAATTAAACAGACTAGGAGTTTAAAACAGCTATGCATTTCTCATGGTTGGTGACAATTTTAAGTAACACTCCAACCTGTTATACAGGTCTATAGTCTTTAAGATAAGTGTTTTCTCAGCTCATTGAATAATAAAGAATTTTTGAAGCCAGAAAAGACTAGAGACTAAGCCAAACTCTTTAGTTATAAATTAGGAAATAGATTCTAGATGACTTAGCCACACTATTCTTATTTGTTAAAAGCAAGACCCAGAAACTCAGACACAATTCAATGTTGTTTTCACTACACTATGTTTTTTTTTCCTTATGGAAAACAAAGGTATATATAGCTTGTTTAGAAACTTATGCTGTTTATCTGAAAGCCAAACATGCCTGCTTATATCGTATTTTTCCATTTTGTGACAATATACTTGGAGTATAGTTGATTTACAATGTTATGTATGTTTCAGGTATACAGCAAAGTGACTCCCGTTATACAGAAAAAATATATCCACTTTTTCAAATTCTTTTATCCCATATAAGTTATTACAGAATATTGAATAGAGTTCCTTGTGCTATAGAGTAGGTCCTTGTTGATTATCTATTTTGTATATAGTTGTGTGTGAAAGTGTTATTCACTCAGTAGTGTCCAACTCTTTGTGACCCATGGACTGGAGCTCACCAGGCCTCTCTGTCCATGGGATTTCCCAGTGAATAATTCTGGAGTGGGTTGCCATTTCCTTCTTCAGGGGATCTTCCCAACCCAGGGATCAAACACGTGTCTCCTGCATTGGCAGGCGGATTCTTTACCACTGAGCTACCAGGGAAGCCCTTATATATACTAGTGTATATATGTTAACCACAAAGTCCTAATTTATCTTCCCCTCCTCTTTCCCCTTTGGTAACCATAAATTTGTTTTCTACATCTGTGAGTCTGTTTCTGTTTTGTAAATAAATCCATTTGTACCTTTTTTTAAGATTCCACGTGTAAGTTATATCGTATGATGTGTGTCTTTCTCTGTCTGATTTCCTTAGTATAAAATCTCTATGTCCATCCATGTTGCTGCAAATGGCATTATTTCATTCTTTTTTATAGCTGAGTAATATTCCTTTTTAATGGCTGAGTGATATGCACCACATCTTCTTTATCCATTCCTCTCTTAATGGACTTTTAGGTTGTTTCCATATCCTGGCTATTATAAATATTGCTGCAATGAATATTGTATCTTTATGAATTATGTTTTTCTCCACATATGCCCAGGAGTGGAATTGCAGGACCATATGGTAGCTCTCATTTTAGTTTTAAAGGAACCTCCATAGTGTTCTCCGTAGTGTCAATATCAATTTACATTCCCACTGACAGTGTCGGAGGGTTCTCTTTTCTCCATACCCTCTCCAGCGTTTATTGTTTGTAGATTTTTTTTTGATGATGGCCATTCTGAGTGGTGTGACGTGATACCCTATTGTATTTTTGATTTGCATTTCTCTAATAATTAGTGGTGTTGAGCATATTTTTATGTAGTTTTGGCCATCTGTGTGTTTTCTTTGGAGAATTCTCCATTTAGATCTGCTTGGGGCACTTTTTCTGATGAGATCTTTATTTTAATTGTACTTGAGTCTGTTTATCTAAACACACTAATATCTGCATGTAATAATTGGTAGAAATATAGATTTTAAAAGTACAGATGATTTTCACTATTGTGTGACATTTTTCTTTAATAAAACTCATCCAGAAAAGATAACCATATTTAAATATATTCTCTCATTTTTTTCAGAAATCATGGACTAAAAATGTGGCATTTAGTCTTTATATCTCTCATTTGCTTATTTCATTTCAACGCTTATTTTACCCTCTATGATTTTGTGGTTTTATAAAGCATTTTGGTGTATTCACCCACAAAAACATCCTCTTGAGACAATCAATATAACTTAATCTGAGAAACAGCTGAGCATTTTTTCGTGATCTCTTCAAGGGGAGGGAAACTGGAAGGCCACCTCAAATACCAACTCTGCTTCTTAGCATGATGCAGTTTCTTCATGGAGCAGTCAGAATAGTAATATTTACCTTCTACTCAGCTATTCCACAACATTAACAGAGTTCAAGGATTCATGTATTAATGCTGCACTGTGGTCTGTGTTTCAAACACAAGGAATGGCAGCTGAGATGAAACTCGATTTGAATCCTTGGATTTCAGGTGGTACTGGATGGGAGCAGAGTACTGATTTCAGGTTGAGATAACAAAGAAAAGTCAGTTGATGGCTACATCCAGAGGACTCTTGTTAGAGTTAGACAATGTGCATTGGATGGATAGGAAGAAGGTCCCTGCCCTCATGGAGCTTTAGAATTCAGCACCAGAGATGGGTGTCTTATTGCATAATTATTTCATTCTAGTTTTTTTTTTCTTACTGCACTGGGATTTTTCTAGTTGCGGTGAGTGGGGACTACTCTAGTTTCAGTGTGTGGGCTTCTCATTATGGTGGCTTCTCACTGTGGAGCACAGGCTCTAGAGTGCACGGGCATCAGCAGTTGTGGTGCATGGGCTTAGTTGTCCCGCATCGTGTAGGATCTTCCCGGACCAGGGATTGAACCCATGTCCCCTGCATCGGCAAGCGGATCTGCCACTGGACTACCAGGGAAGTCCTTATTCCAGTTTTAATAAGTACTGGAAAGGAGAAAAACAAAGTGCTAAGAGAGAATAACGCAGGGACCTGACTTGGTCTGCTAGGTCAGGAAGATTTCCCAGGAAGTGATATTTTAGACACACACACACACACACACACACACACACACACACACACATACACATGAATACATGCAGAATATATTCTGAGTGACTCTCATAAATGCATTTTTTACTATAGGTTATGGTCAAAGTTTGGAAACTATTGTTCTCATAATTCCAAGGAGAGTAGGAATCATGTGAACTGTTTATCACATGCCTCCCCTAATAGTGTCTAGTAAAGAAATCAGTGTTGATAACTGATACCATCTCAGTTTTCATGAAAGCAGACGGCCTTGCATTCACTGGAGGAGATTGTCACCAATGGGTAAAGAGTTTCAGTATTACAAGATGAAGAGAGTTAAGGATATGGACAGTGGGTAATGGTTGCACAACATTAGGAATATATTTAATACCACCAAAGTGTACGTAGTTAGGATGGCAAATTTTCTGTGTATTTTCACCACAGTAAGAACAATTAAATAACACGTGTAGAAGCCTTTTAGTTTTTAACCAGTGAAACACTGAAGGGAATTCTTGATATTGGTACACAAAGAGTCATGTGGCCCTGGAGCAGTTAAATAACTTCTGTGAAATTGACAATACAACTCCCTTCTTGTCATTCTCATCCCCTCAACCTGTCTGTTACTCTTACATCTAAGTGCCCTGTATTGTGATCACCTCAGTATATATTCAGTATACTTTATTTGCAAACCAGGCTTTTTTTCCCCCTAGAGGTCTCTGTAGAAACAAATCGTAATAATGTTTTTGCTGTATTAGCTATAGATAGTTATATCATAGTACTATGAGGAACTACTATCTACCTAATTATTTAAGATACAGAAGACATCCTTCCACTACAGCCCTTAGTACTTTTGTAAAGATTTTTAAGATTTTTTTTTAATATGGATCATTTTTAAAGTCTTTATTGAATTTGTTACAGTATTATTTCTGTGTTATGTTTTGGTTTTTTGGCCATGAGGCATGTGGGATCTTAGTTCCCAGACCAGGAATCGAACCCACACCTCCTGCACTGAAAGACAGTCTTAACTACTGGACCTCCAGGGAAGTCCCTGACAGTCCTTAGTACTTTTGCATTCAAACTTTGAGTGAAACAGGATTTGAGAAATTATAGGCTTGGTGAGTTCTTAGGCATTAACTCAAGAAGGGAGCCTTTATCCCAATCACCTACACTTAACCCAGCACTTACCCCATTAATTTCTAATGTTGCTTGGAACAAATTAACATTCCTGGAATGTAAGCTCACTGAAAGAGCCCTGGAGAATGAGACAGTTCCTGGCTCTTTGCACTGACAAAGTTAAAAGCCTGTGCGGTAACACGGACCCCTGCTTCCTCTCAGTGTGTCTTTGAATAAGTTGAAGAGTAGCTAAAAGTAGAGCACTATTAGTTGAAAGCTAAAAAAAAAGGAAAACCCAGTTTATTTCAGTCTCTTTCTTACTAAGGCCCCTCTTGTGATTGGGAAGTGAGTTGCGGAAATCACCTAGAGGTATTTAACAGTTGCACAAAAGATTCCTTGACCCCAAATATTTACCCATTTGCCACTCTGCATTGGCACCGTGCCTCATATCCCACCTGCTGTGAACTGACCTAAATCAAAATTCGATCCTCTAGGCATCTTGGAGTCTCTTTTGTAAATCATGGAGATTCACGGGAAAGTTTGAAGTGGGTGAGGGGTGGCTGCCTCCTCACAATCTCAGACTGAAGTCTTCTATGGGAGAGGGGAAAGAATTTTCCTCCCCACCTTCTAGGTTCTTAGCTGAGAACCCCCTGTCCGAAAAGACATTAATAGGAGAAAAACAAACAGAAGTTTAATAACATGTGTTCTCCCCTATATACATGGGAGAGATCCGAGAAAATTGAGCAGCTCACCAAGATGACCAGAGCCACTACCTTAAATACCATCTCCTGCTCAAGATGAAGGAAGATGGAGGCGGCATGGGGGAGGCCAGTAATGGGAGGTTATCCAGAAAAGAAAAAAAAGGCTCCAATCCCTATGCCAAAAAGTCATATTTTGAGATGGCATATTCTCCTCCCCTTCAGAGCCTATGAGGAGCTTTCATGATACACCAGTCTTCCACAGCACACACACATTGATAATATTGATAGGTGTGTTACAAAGACCACCGAGGGTCATAGAGATATATAGTAGTTACTACAGTCTTGGGGCATTAGTCTTTTATCTGTGATGAGGGTTGCACTCTGCTGGAGTGTAAACTCTTAATTAAGGTAACCAGTTGCCTCTAGAGTTTGACGCTTGCACTAACCGCATAGGCAGAATGTTATACTATCTATGTTGAAGCATTTAAAATTTATTACAGACGTTGTAACACCACCACTTAACTTAAATTCTAATAGTGGCCCTTTAAGCATGCAAAACATCCCTTTGAGATAGGGTAACCCCGTTCATTGATCAATCAATATACCTTTTAAAGAAATTTTTGGCTGGAGGATAATTGCTTTGCCATGTTGCGTTACTGTACAACCAAATGAATCAGCTATAAATATGCATATATCCCCTCTCTCCCTCTTGAATCTCCCTCCAACCCCTCATCCCACCCCTCTTGGACATCACAGAGCCTGAGCTGAGCTCCCTGTGCTATACAACAGCTTCCCACTAGCTATGTGTTTTACAGATGGTCATGTATTAATGTAAATGCTACTCTCTCAATTCATCCCAGCCAATAGGTGGGTGGAAAGGGGAGGTCAGGAGGCAGGATAGGGTGACTCAAAGCATCAGCATTTATTAAAGCTTCCCAAGCAATAATAAAGTGCAGTCAGCTTTGCGACCCCTTACAGGAAAGGAGTGGAAGGAGGGGTGGCCTTATAAAAAGCAAAACCAGGAATAGAAAGGGATATTGAGATGTTAAATGTGTCTACAAGGAACTTTCCCTCAATCATAATTGAGATCCAGGTTTTGATTATGATGGGGAATTGGAAAAAGTATTCTTCCAACTTGCCAGTCTCTACTAGAACCAGAAGTGTTATCTAACTGGGTTTATTTGCCCAACACGCAGCAAACCAAAGTCTGAGATGCTGCGATTTGCAGCAGAGAAAAGATTTACTCAAAAGGCAGCCAAGTGAGGAGTTGGAAGAGTAAGTCTCAGATCAGCTTCCCCCAAAGGTGAGGGTCTTGGGGTATTTATGGGATAAAGAGGCAGGGGGATCTGAGGAAGGAGGAGCAGTGATTGGAGGTGAAGCAAAAGGTGAAGTAATGGGTGTTCTGTGCTGGTGGATCTTAGTTAGATATACTTCTTCATGGGACGCATGTTCTGAAGATGATGGTGTGAAGCCTGATCCGAGGGTAGAGTTTCTGGCCTTCTGATGTCAAAAAGCCATCCATCTGACACCCGAGCAGGCCCAGTTGAATAGTCACTGGTCTCAACTGGTTTGAACTGGCAAAACTACCTCCATGTCTCTGGGAAACAATTTAATCAACCATGACTAGAGTAACCCAGACATCAGAGGTGTTACCTAAAGGGGGTGGTTAAGGAGTCTTGTGATATATTGTCTAAGATTCATGAAGCTTGGAGAGAGTACAGTTTGCAAGAACAATTAAAGCAAGCTTGGTTAATGAAGGCTGGTTACAGGATATTATTTATTAAGCAAGTTATAGTTTAGGGGATCTAACTGATGACCACTCTCAGTTTCAAAAGGAATCTGGGAGAAGAGGTCAGAATACATTTGAAAGACTCCAGCCTGCACCTGACACCCCCTTTGACTCCATAAGAATCTTTGTTTCTTAAAGAAACATTTGCCTAATGAACTTGCAGGGATCTGGGGGATAGATTGGGGTAAATAAAGAATATGTTCTTTTCAGATGGCTGAATACCATCTCCTGCAGAGCAGTTAAAATGACACCTGCCGGAATCAAATAGGATTCTGAGAGGAAAGAAATGAGAGGAGCCTGCTGTTGGAAGACCAGCTTTGATCAGTGTGTTTTCATCTTGCATATGCATAATAAGGGCTTCCCAGGGGGTGCAGTGGTAAGGAATCTGCCCACCAATGCAGGAGACAGGAGTGTCTCGGATTCGATCCCTGGGTCGGGAAGATCCCCTGGAGATGGAAATGGCAACCCAGTCCAGTATTCTTGCCTGGAGAATCCCATGGACAGAGGAGACTGGCGGGCTACAGTCCATGGGGTTGCAAAGAATTGGACACGGCTGAGCACACAACACAACAGCAGGCATAATAAATGTGGGAATTAAGATGAACGTTCTTAGTCCCTGGGGAGTAACTTGCCTGGGGAACCCAGCCAGGATCGTCTGCACTGGCTTTTTGCTACCAGGGAGTTTGGCCCCAATACCAGGAAACCTGAATTCTGAATTGTTTCTCATAAAAAGAATGCCTTTCAGAGATGCTATTAGGAAATCAGTATTGTTTAGAAAACGATAGCACAGAATTGTTCTAACCAGAGTACACCTTGTTCCTGAAATTAATTACCCAGAGCCTTAAAACAGTTCCTACCTTTTGCCGGTAGAAACCCTTTGAAACTATATTTGTCTGTAGTATTCACTGAAGCGCCTTAGAGATAAAGAAAGTTATTTTCAGAGGAATTTTGAGCTAGGTTGTGTATGCGTGTATGCATACTTAGTGTCTATTGGTTTACCCTAAGGATTGTAGAAATCCTATTAACATACCAACTTCTTAAATAGTTACTGAAACTCCAGCTTTTCATATTTTCTTTTATAATATTTGGATGCGTTTAGGTGAACTTGCAGCATTTTAATTATATCTGTATCAGATGAGCAGAAGAAATGTAAAAGGGTCTGGGGAGAGATTTAATTTTAGATAGAGGCATAATTAACAGCATTTGGAAAAACGAGTAGAACTTTAATTAAATGTCTCTACATTAATTTAGTCTTTTAATTGAAAATGTATTGGGATAGCCCTTACAATTTATCACTCTCACACTTTGCGAGAAAAGGATTTTAAATAACAAAGCGTCGGTGTAATCCCCTTATTATTATTATTATTTTGCTAACTGTCTACCACCTGTCTCCTTGCTGAACTTTTTCCCCCTATGGTTTCAAGTTTTTTTTAACATTAATTTAGCTTGTCACTTTTATTTTAAGAGCCATGAGTCTAGAAGAAACCATATTTTGAAACTTTGAGCAAATACTTCTTTTCCTTTTTTTTTGACTTTGGTAGTCACTGGAGTCGTGTTGTGGGCTTCCCAGGTGGCTCAGACGGTAGAGTCTGCCTGCAGCGAGAAGACCAGGGTTCGATCCCTGGGTTGGGAAGATCCCCTGGAGAAGGAAATGGCAACCCACTCCAGTATTCTTGCCTGGGAAATCCCATGGACGGAGGAGCCTAGTGGGTTATAGTCCATGGGGTTGCAGAGTTGGACACGGCTGAGCGACTTCGCACAGCAGCAGAGTCATGTTGTGAAGTTTTCTTCTCAATATTGTAGATTCTTTTTTACTTTGTTAGCTTCCTTTTTTTTTAAGCTGTGTTATGCTGCAGTCATGTATCTGAATGCGTTTGACTTGGATCCCTGTAACAAGTTCGTAAATAACATGAATAATTATACACTGATAGAAGTACAGTTAGGTAGATTTAGAGGTGTTTCAATTAACCATGCCTAAAGAGTATTGTCTTATTAAACTGTTGATCTTAGAGATCTTTAGTGAGTTCACCACACTGGATTCATTTCTTCCATGCTGCCTGACTCTCCATCACCTCTACATAAATGGTGACCCCTTATAAGGTATGTATGTAGTGTACAACCTGCCCAACCATAGGCAGCCTCCCCGCCTGTACTTAACCCAGATTTTTGTCAGTGCTCTAAATAAGACCATAGACTGCAGTTATACACTTTTCAAATGATGCAAAGGTGAAATGAGAGTTCACACACTAAAAGGTCAAAATCAAGATTCAGAGTAAGGTTTCACCAGATTCGGATGCTGGACCCAAAAAAAAAAAAAAAAAAAACCATAAAATTTAACAAGAGTAAGATGTCCTACTGTGAAGATTTTTTAAATTCTGTGTATAAATACAGACTAAGAAGCATGTGACTTCCTGGCAGTTTCTATTGTTTAAAAAAATTAGCTGCATAAATTTTAATCTTCTGGGCTTTATTCAATGATTCGTGAATTGGGCAACGTCCAGTCTAGGAGATAGAAAGGAGCTCTTAGGAACTTAGGAACAAAATAAAAGACATTTATAGGCAGAAGGGAGCAGGAACAAGGAAGTTATTCTAGGCAAAAAGCAGTTAATTACGGCAAGGTTACTTTCTTTAGGTGATGGCAAGCATCTATCAGCCAGATTATCTAACTAGTGCTGATCAGGCAAATTCCTGATTGACTAGTTAAAGATTTCATTTCTGGAAGAGCCGAAACTGTGATTAAGTGGAGTCTCAGTTCGGTGATGTGAGGCTTAGCTTAAGAGACTCCATCTGGGGCCTGTTGTCTTGTTTTTTAACAGTGTGAAAAAACAGATTGGGATATTAGGTAACCACAAACTCAGTGTTTATCTCTAGCGTGATCTGGTGCAACTTGCTATGAAAGGCAATACAGAACTAGATTGCATTGATGCCATTAGCGACTGTTTCAGTTTACCCCTCCCCTACGGCATCGTATTGACTTCAGAGCAGCACATTTAACAGGGACACTGACAAATAAGGACAGTAGAGCAATCAAGATTGTGAAGGGTGTAGAGATGGTTCATATGAGAAACTTTTGAAAGAACATAGAACGTTCAGTAAGAAAACAACTTCACGCATTTGGAGAGGCTGGATAAAGGAGATAGGTACATTTAAGCAAGGCTGTGGAAGGGGAGCCATGGCAAGTGTTACAGGAGACTCAGTGTGAGGAAGGAAAACCTAAACTTTAGAGTTGTGGCTCAGTGACATGGACTGCTTCACTAATTTCCATTATTTTTTAATCTGACTGATCAGCTAATAGGGATTCTACATGTCTCTGTTCAGTTGACAGGGATGCAACACCCTGTAATGGTAGCTTAAATAATATAGAAATAAATGTATTTCTCTCCCATGTAAATGTTCATAAATAGGTAGATCAGGGCTTGTTAGGCTGTTCTGCTTCACAAAGTTGCCAGTCCCTTGTTATATCGTTTTCTGCCATGCTGGCCTCAATTCCCACTGTCACTACATGGCCCAGTATCTCTGCTTCTATTCCAGTCATCACATCTGCGTTCCAGCCCCCAGCAAGATGGAGGAAGGTAGAAGGTGCAAAGGCTATGTGCCATTATAGTTCTAAGGAAAACTCTCAGGAACTACCATAAGGTATAAAGTATCTACTTATAGTTCCTTAGCCAAAACTTTGTCACATGATTATATCAACCTGCATGTGAGGCTCAGAAATGCAATCTTTACTTCATGCATCCGTGTACCAAACTAAAGATCATGGGTGATATTGGTAGGGAAAAAGGAAGGAAACAAGTTGGAGGTGATCAGTAGTCTTTGCCACAAGGATATTTCAAAGGGAATTACTCTAGATAAACAAGATAGATTTTAAGATCCTTTACCCTCATAAGAGTTGGTTGTTCTTGTTTAGTTACCAAGTCATGTCCAACTCTGTGTGACCCTATGGACAGTAGCCCACCAGGCTCCTCTGTCCATGGGATTTCCCAGACAGGAATACTGGAGTGGGTAGCCATTTCCTTCTCCAAGGGATCATCCCAATCTAGGGATGGAACCCATGTCTCCTGCATTGGCAGAACACTTCATTACCACTGAGTTACCAGGGAAGCCCTCTTAAGAGTCTAAGATCCTGTAATTTATAGAGAAAGACTCTCTTCTATCTGCAAACAGAATTTGTTCTCAAGAACTATTTGGAAGTTTATTTGTAAGTCCAAAATGGTATACACAAGTGACCAGTGTATACAGTGTACATCTTTCTACAAAACCAGGTTTCTCCTTTGTTGCCATAGTAATCGTGTCTTTTCTTAAAGCAGCACTCACTGTTTTCTACTTTTGAACAAAGTGGTGTTAATAATAAGGCTTATAAAACATTACAGAAATATGCACACATAAGACATACCAGGCTAAAAATGAAAACAATGGTGGTTAGACTAAAATAAATGCAAATGTCCTCTATTGGTGGCATTCTTGATTGCCATGCTTCTGCTGGGCCTGGGAGCTTTATTGCTGTCTATAGGAGGGTGTAAATAGAGAAGTTTTGTCAACTACAAGGAGTTGAACAAACATTGTAAGTTAGGAGAAATGAATTCCTGTAAGTTAGTGGAGCATTTTCTCCTTCCCTGATAATTTGGTGTTTCTCATTTTGGATTTAAAGTGCCTATACCCTAACATAGAGAAATTTATTGAATTATTGGTTTTTTCAATTGTTATATTGCCCCTATTAATCTAAACTTTTAAAATGTAACGTAGGTCAAAATCAGAAAGCCATAGTGTCCACTCTTTCCTCTGTTCCATTCCAGCTGTGAGAAGGGAATAGGACAAAGATGGCAGGAGGCCAAGATGCACAATCTAGGATCTGTGGGAACTTTTATCCAACATGTAAAAATATGATATTATGGGAAAAATTATACTGTAAAAATTAAACTTCTGCATTGAGAAACAGAAAAAAATTTGCATCCAGCTATATTGCTTCTCCCTGTGGAGCTGTTCTAAGCACAAAGTTCCTATTACATAATGAGCAACTCCTTAAATACTGTGCAACTCTGTGTCTTGCTAGAAACAGAATGCAGCAAACTCTGCCTCTCAGTAACCATTTACATTATGTCTACTGGTGCTGAGCTCTATATGAAGAGTGATGTGTGTGCATTTGGGGGTGACAGCAGAGTGTGCAAGGCTGAAATTCACAATAAAAGCATTACATGAATCAGTTGTAATTTTAATACTTTTCTATAATCATGTTCCTTACATTAAAGGTTAAAGATACATGCCACTTTAAGAACAGAATTTGCCAGAGGCCAGGGGAGAGACTCCTGGGGAGTTATTGTTTAATGGGCAAAGAGTTTTCAATTTGGGACAATGAAAGTGTTGTGGATCCAGGATAATGGCAATAGCTGCACAACATGTGAATATACTTCATTTCACTGAGTTATACACTAAGAATGGTTAAAAAGTAAATTTTAGGTGTATTTGATCACAGTAAATAATTTTAACAACAAAAAGATACATGCCACTTTAATGGGCTGACATTTCCTCTTCCAGGGAATCTTCCTGATCCAGGAATCAAACCCGCATCTCTTGTGTCTCTTGCACTGACAGGTGGATTTTTTACCACTGTGCCACCTAGGAAACCCCACCCTGCCCAATGATTTAATAACTTTAAATCATGTGGTGCCAAGTAGTAACTAAATTGAGTAAAAAAAAATTCTAGAAATTTAAGACTTCCTGGTGGTCCAGTGGTTAAAAAGACTTTGCCTTCCAATGCAGGAGATTCGATTCCTGGCCATAGGCATAGGATCCTACATGCCTCGTGGCCAAAAAAAACGAAAACATAAACCAGAAGCAATATTGTACCAAGTTCAATAGACTTTTTAAAAATGGTCTACATCAAAAAAAAAAAAAAATCTGGAAATTTAATTCCACCAGTTATCCTCGGGACTTTCAACCCACCCTAATTTTTGTTTACTTAATAAGGAGAGAATCTGTTTTATTTGCTTCTGTGAAGAAGATTGCCAGTTTTATCATAGTTGTATTAGGACTTAAGGATATATACAATTGCTAGTTATTGATAGTACTTTGTATCTGCACAGCATCTGAGAGTTGATTGAGCATTTTCAAATGGTCACCTTAGCCAGTTGCCACCAGTAGTCCTGAGAGACAAGTAAAGCATGAGAGGAACCTCCATCCCCTTACTGAAGAGTAGGGGAAACCCCCAGTGAAGTAAAGGAGCATCCCTCTGGAGCTCATGTGCTTGTATTGAGGAGGGAGCATGAGTGCTGCCGAATGTGAGTTATGGGGAATAAGACACATCATTTAAGCAAAAGTGCTGTGGTCCTGCATACTATATGAGCACTTATAAGATGGAGACTCCTAGCATCTAGAAACAGACATTAGATCACCTGGAGAAAGTAAACTCCAAGAAAAATAGGTTAGAGGCTTTTCCCTAGACAGAAAAAGATAACACTGAGATACCAAGTTTGGAAGCACAAAGAAAAATAATTTCTTCCTCCAGGCTTTCAGGAGGCATTTTGCAGTAGAGACTTAACAGAGAAAATAGCCCCCCGCAAAACATCTGTGGTTTGTAAAACTGCCCAGTCAGTTGCTAAGTGGGTACCGTGAGCATGATGGCATCATGCTTCCCTTGTGTGCCATTTAATTCTACTCTCTCACCATAGATTTTTTTTAAATGTTTTATTTATTTGGCTTTTCGAATGTTCATTGCATCATTTGGGATCTTTCGTTGTGGGGCATGGATTCTCTAGTTGTGGTGCACAGACTCAGTAGTTGTGGCATGAGGCCTTAGTTGCTCCAAGGCATGTGGAATCTTAGTTCCCTGACCAGGGATCAAACTCGCATCCCATGCATTCTTAACCACTGCACTAGTCCCTTCATAATTTTTATCAATTCTTGTCCCTGCTAACAAGAATGATGAGTGAAAGAGTAGGGCTGGACTACTGCTCTGATTTCCTTCCTGGAGAAACTGTTTAAAAGCTAAGATCCTAGTGATTCCTTGTCTCATGTATGAAGGATGATAACTTATGCTATTATTGTTAAAAGAAAAAGATGTTGGACACTTTGGAGTGGGGTTTTTTTTGGCGTTTGTTTCATCACTTCTAGTTCCATGCTGTTCTAAAATTTAATAGATTTTTATTGCGTCTATCTTCTGGCTAAATGTTTTGTGCATAAGAAAGTCCAGAAGAAAAATGGAGGTCATGGAACTAATGTCAAATCCACTCTTAAATTCAGTAAAATGATACTCTAAAAGATTTGAGCTGTGCATGCATGGAGTGGTAATTAAAAAAAAGTATCATAAGTAAGATGTAGTTGAAAATATTGAAGCTTTAGGACATTTCTGTTACACCCATGTTATTCAAAGGATAACTTTTAATTTCGTTAGCAGTTTTGGGGCTTCCAAGTACTGTTTTTATTGATGATGATAACAGCAATGAAACTCTGTGATCTTAGTACTATATTCTCTTAGTGTGTATGTTACTCATGAAAAGGTAGGAGAAAGCTTCTCCATGTAAACATGCCTTGGATGAGGGGACCTCAAATGTACCTTCCTAAATACAGTGACTAGGCCCAAAGCCACCCTTCTGGCCTAACTACCACACTTGTCTTTGGCCAACTCCTACTGAACTGCACCCACCACCCACCTCTGCCTTGGCTCTGTTGATGAAAAGGCTGTCTAGGAACTGAGGCTCAGACATCAGAGAGATCAAGTTCTAATCCCAGCCCACTCCTTTGATTTATAGGTAACCCTGGAGCCTTTCTGTGCTTCAGTTTCCTTGAGTATCTGTAAAATGCAATTAATAAAAATGGGCTTCATGAGGCTTTTGGAAGATTAAAATTGCATAATTCATTAAAAATATCCTTGGGGTATAGCACAGTAGAAGTGTTACCTATCTTTATCATTACTATTGTTATTAGTATTATTTCTTCCACCTGGAATACCAGTTCCATAAACCCTGCATGTCAAGACCCTACTCCAAAAAAATATATTTAGTTAAGTGAGATGACAGATATGTTAGTTAGATACTGGTGATCATTTTACAACATACATGTATGACAAAATATTAAGTTGTATACCTTAAGTATACACAGTTTTTATTTGTCAGTTATACTTGAATAAAACTGCAGAAAATTAAAAGACCAGCTTTTTATTTATCATGGAGACTTTCCCAGTACTTCCAGATGAAAACAGCAAAATCTCATTTCAACATTAATTTCCTGTTTGTACTTTATGCCCACATGCACTATAAATATCTTAAAATTAGGATCTGTTGCAAATGCATTGGTATTTTCCATGGATTTGCACTTAGTAGGTGTTCAATAAATTTTTATTGAATGAATGAGCATAATCCATGTTCTTTCATTAGTCTCTAATTCAGTATTAACATGTTTGAGGTCTCAAGAATTCATGTTAAGGATATTTTTGCTATATTTCATGTCTTTTGTAAGTTGGAAAGCTGAAATGCATGATTTTTTTAGTGTAGTAATTTATGAAAACTTATAGGTTGTAAACCTTCCCTGGGCATAGAACCTCTATGTTTTTCATTGCATCCTTCTTATGTTTTTGCTTTAATTTGGTTCAAAGCATAACACTTACTATTGGAACTCTCAGTTCTGAATGGTACTTTTTGAACTTGTATAGAATGATTGCAGAGTCCTTAGGAAATCTTCACAGATTGCTTTTTGCATACAGTTTACCATTGTGGTCTCTTAACTTTTCAAAATAATGTTTCTAAAAAGGCGGTTAAATCCATGGGTAGAAACCTACTTACGTCCATTATTGCTGATAATTTGCTCTTCTAGATTTTAGCCAAGCAAATGACTTGGGGACAATTTTTGGAATGTTAGAATTTTTTTCTACTTTCCAAGTATTTTGTAATTCTTAGTAATTTAAGTCAATGTAGTTTCTTATTTCCTGTCCATTATAGATGATTATCAGTAAAAGGTATTACTATTTATGTCTACTGCTTTTGATTTTTCTGGAAATTAAAATTCTGCTGAAAGAGGCATGAGGTGTTCAGAAATACGCATTGAAAATTCTTTTACAGATTTATCAGTCTTTGCCGTCAGGCACTGACTTTCAAGCAATACCCTAGTACACACCTACCTTTTCAGTTTAAATCTTCTAATTTTGTTCTGACTGGTCATTACTTGCACCTGATTGTTCTGCATCTGTTCCATGCTAATGATAATATATAACTTTTTCAATGTCATTCCTGCATATACATGTTTTTCTTGTCTTAGGATATAACTGTAATCATTGCATGTTTCTTAAACACAACCAAAGTGTTCATTTGAATCAATAAGTCTTGTTTCTGTGGTCACTGTTTCCCAGAACTCTCGGATTTTCTAAGCGAGGTGGTTATGCTTCCAGGAATAGTGCAGAGAGTCTCCAGAAGCAGTCATTTTTCTCTAAATTGACATTACTTCACACCCTCCTTTTTCCTTTCCATTGGAAAGTATATTTCATTAGTGTTTTGCCAAGAATCCTGCTCTGTTTCATAATAATTTTCTGTTCACACTCTCTGCACTGAGAAATACCTATTCCGTGCATCAATTGAATAAATGGCAATTTGAAAGCATTTTACCACAGCTGGATATTTTTCACTGATTCTTTTCATCTGCAGATCATTTATTAGACTTCTCCTTCCTCATTCTTCTTACATCCATCTCTCTGTTCCGTCCTATATACATGATGCCTTTTGCATTTTCTGTATTTAAATGTAAATTCCTGACTAAAGTTATTCTTTGACTTCATCCCAGGGTCATCAGGAAATCACAAATGAGAAATTTTACTACTTTCTAGGCCTTTTTTCTTACTTGTCCATTCAAATGTGTTTTACAATTCTTAGACATTCAGCCTCCTGGTGGCTGATTTCTTCCAATCTCTTCCAGACATCTGTGCAGTGTTATGGATTATATCATTGCATTCCGTCCCTGTTCGAATTTGCAGAATGTAACCTACAGAATATATATTGACTAATAAAGAAATGCATCCACATGCTAGATGGTTGTAAAGAGAGGAAATACATATTGGTATGCAGCATGCACCTACATAAAGGAAATGGAGAAAACGGCAGTGTGCCATGTCAGAGGTGCAAATGAAGATGGTGGCTAGCAAACACAGAAAGTCTAGAATGTATAAAAGGTTTTCTTCCAAATTAACTCACATATAAGGCATGAAAAATCAAAATAACATATATGTTACTTTTTATACCACATTGGTGAACTGCTGTGTTTAGGTAAACAGTTGATGAGATTTCCATTCCCTAGACTTTTTCATGTCATCACTTGAGCACTTTTTCCCTTGGAGTTACTTTGACAGGGGGAGGGAGAGAGGAGGAAAGAGACAGACAGAGTACTCTACCTGTCTTTTGAGAAAGAAATGGAGGAATGAGGGAGGAAGAGAGAGAGAGGGAGGAATTCAGTGATACATTATTCATCATCCTAAACTGGCATATAAGATAATATGGTTAATCAGTCTAAAATTTTCACTTCAGACAATTTCACTCTCCAAAACTAGTTCTGATACTCCAAAACTATTTGGAGGTAAATATTAATTCCTGCCAAATCAGTTCTATGCAGTTTTTTTAATATACATTTTCATTTTTGTAAGATCATCAAAGAATCAAAGGAAAAGCTATTTTAAGCAATGAACTTGGGCAGTGATGCCAAAACAGAATTTTAGAAGTGTAAGGGTCGATGGAATCACAAAAGATAATCTCTTTCATGGTGTGTTATCCCCTGCAAGTCGATTTCTGTTTTATTGACATAATTTTAGTAGCTTCCCGTTTCCTCATATGTGTATTTGATTTGTACATTTCTAAACAATCTTATTTTTCTTTGTTGTATCCAGTATTGAGAAACATGCCATTTATATCTAATAGAATAAATGGTAGTTGGAAGGAAGCACCTTGATATCCAACTCAGAGTATTTGTTTGTTGAATGAATTCAAATAGGTAGTTTTAAATTCATGTACATGAAACTAGGATTTTTTTTTTTAAGTTCTTGGTATTATTTCACAGCAGAAAGGTGATGTAGGTCTATCTTTTCCTTAGAGATCTTGACAATGAACCACGTATTCTGGGAACACATCCTGATACTACATGCTACCATCAGAAATTATATTCTTCCCTTCATGTCAAGTTCAATGTTGGCACCATATACACAAAACATGTCCAAATAACAGGGTTCTTGTTCTCCAACGCTTTATAACAGAGGCAGATTATCAAACTTCTATTTTTCTCATTATAATTGTCATTTCATTTGCTCCCAAACATTCACTTCTGTGCTTAATGCTAAAGCTTTACAAGCTTATTTTCTTACAGTTGTAAAACTACTACTTCTGTATCTTTTCCCAGAGATATTAATGTTTATTTTCCTTTCAGATTTTTCTAGGCAGTTTGATGGGTTACTGATACCCTCTTTTCCTGCCTAAATAGGCAACCCACACAATCATAGCGACCTTTTCCTTTATATACTCTTGGATTCTAGCCCTCATACTTCTGCATCTGTCTTCATATTATTTCTTATTGTTTGGAACCAGAAACTATTACACTATGGCGTTGATCACTCTTTCTGCCGATTTTCTCCAATGCATTTTCTGATCTTTCTCTGAGCCACTAAAGGGCCATTCAGCCCTTTCATTATGGATATTCATTTACTTTGACTTTGCAAGCACAAACATCCTTTTTGATCTTTATTTGCTTAGAGGAATACGGCAGATGAATCACAATAGACTTTTGAGAATCCAATGTTTAATTCTTTTTCTGAAACCTTTTCTAGGTTTTTTCTCTTTGCACTTTCCTCTGCTCCTCAGTGACTCAAAATGTTATTACTAGAAGGAAACCCAGGGGCCATCTAATTCAACATCCTCACTTTTTACTTTAGCAAACTGAAGCCAAGCTATGTTAAATGAGTTGCCTGTAGTAACACAGCTAGTTATTGCAGCCAAAGCTACATGGGATCTTGCCACTCTCCCACAATTTATCAGCCTTCTGTCTATCGCCTCAAACTGGGCTATTCCTGACTTCCTTATTTCTGCTCTCTGAAGCATTCAAGCCCCATCATTAGGTGGTCTTCCACAATCCATCCCTCTTGATAGCCAGTGAATTGGTAAACACCATTGATGATGAAGTTGCAGTGTCTTTTATCCATACCTTAACGTTCAGACAAATGCTAGACTACACACTTGTCTTCTCATTCTGGTCCCTCCCTGTCCCAGGCCCACTTCACGTTATTCAGGCTCTCTATGACAGTGGGTTAAGCATAGAATCCAGCATCCCACAGCCCTAGTGGGTACTTATTAGTCTTGTCACTCTGAACGTGCTACCAATCCCTCTAAGCCAATTTTCTCATCTATAAAATGAGACCAGAGGCTGTTAATGAGGATTATAGGAGATAATACATGAGAGGTATTTAGCACAGTGCCTGGCCCATAAGAAGTTCTCAGTAAAATTTTTTGGGGGGTTGATAGCAATACGGTATCATATTAAAAAAGCAGAGTAGGGGGTCTTCACACTACAGGTCTTGGTTCAGTTCCAACATGGGGCCTGGATCTTTCATGACAGGTGATCTCAAATTAATTTTTACCTTTTTGAATGTTGTATGAAAAACCAAAGAAGAACATGTGTTGAAGACCTCGTACTAAGTCTTTTCAGTAATATCTAACTCTTTATGACCCCATGGACTGTAGCCCACCAGGCTCCTCTGTCTATGGGATTCTCTAGGCAAGAATACTGGAGTGGGTTGCCGTACCCTCCTCCAGGGAATCTTCCTGACCCAGGGATCAAACCCGCTTCTCTTACTCCTGCATTGGCAGGTGGGTTCTTTATCACTAGCGCCACCTGGGAAGGCCACTGGGGACCTCTGTAGCCCTTAAAAACCTAAAATATTTATTTTCTGATCCTTTACAGAAAATATTTACTTTCTGACCCTGTTAACTGCTGTTATAAATTCAGTCTACCAGGGTGTTTCTACCACCCATAAGCTGCATGGCCTTGGACAAATTACCTAACTTCTGCAAGCCTTGGTTTCTGTAACTGTAACTAGTATCTATGTTACAGAGTTGTTATAAGAATTAAATGGGATCATTTACATGAAGTGCTCAGCACAGTTGCTGGAATAGCAAGTATTAAATAAATGTTAGCTGACATAATTACGTGTACTCAGTGTTGCCAGAAAAGTGTCTAGAAGTGTAACTTTCTTTCTTTTTAAAAATTTTTATTTATTTTTTATTAAAATATGGTTGATTTATAATGTGTTAGTTTCTGGTGTACAGCACAGTGATTCAGTTATATTTTATATATATATATGTATGTATGTATGTATGTATATTCTTTTTCAGATTCTTTTCCATTATAGATTACTATAAGATATTGAATATAATCCCCTGTGTTATACAGGAGGAACTTGTTGTTTATCCATTTGATATATAGTAGTGTGTTTATGTTAATGCCAGGCTCTAATTTATCCCCCCACACCCCATAAGTGTAGCTTTAATGGTGACTTTTTCTTGAAAATTTTGGGGCAAAATTTTTGTATTTCTTCCTCTGTTAAATGAAGATTCCACACTGTGGCATTCAATATTTTCAACATTATCAAGCAACTCTTTGTAAATTTATTGAGGTTTCCAAAGCAGTAGGAAACTTGAGAAATAACTAACCTAAATCCATATTATAGATATGGAAACTAGGGCCCACGAAAATCATGCCCTTTAACATCTGAAGTCAGCTCCTCTTTTCACATCGTGTGATCTACACCATGCTTCTGCTGTGCAATCTTAGATTTAAAGGGATTTAGAAATCATTTATCTGTCCAAGGCAGGACTCCCCTCTATAAAATCTCTGTCAGCTAAACTGAGTTTTAAGCATGGTTATTGATGATAAAATCACCTTTTTCCCAGAGAGCCGCTCTGGCTGTTTCAAAGTCTTTATATTAAATGGAAATTGACTTTCCTGAAATTTCTATTTATTGATCCATTTCTTCCCACTAGAGCCAAAGAGGATTGTCGCTTTTCTATGTCTCAAATATTTGCTGTCAAACTGTCTTCTCCAAGTCCTCTTTTTGTGCTAATGTGAACCCACTGAGGGTTTTTTATTTGTTTGTTTATTGTCCTGCTAAGTTGAAAAGCTAAGAAAAGCTTGGTTCTTTCAGCCTTATTCTATATACCCCATTACAAGGACTTGACTTCAGAGTGTACACTCTAAATAAATGCTTTTGTGAAGTCATTCAATTAAATGAATTTTTTCCAGTCCCCCTGTTATTCCTTATAATATCTGCTGTCAAAACTTTTACCTTCTTCTTGTCTTTTCTCTTCAAGAATTAACAACTTCAGTCACTCAGTCGTGTCTGACTCTTTACAACCCCATGGACTACAGCATGCTAGGCCTCCCTGTCCATCACTGTCACCCAGAGTTTGCTCAAGTTCATGCCCATTAACAATGGTCCCTTTCAATACAAGCTGTCCAGAACTAACCATATTCCAGTTATGGCCTGACTAATGGAAATCATGGCATTTCCTATATACCATTTCACATACAAATACGTTTTGTATTTTTGCGTATATATTCTCCACTCATGATGTCAATGCCCATTGGAAAATTTGGAATCGTCTTTCGTTCTTCTCCACTGTGTGTGTGTATCCTCAGTTGTATCTGAGTCTTCACAACCCCATGGATTGTAACCCCCTAGGCTCCTCTGTCCGTGGAATTTTTCAGGCAGGAATACTGGAGTGGGTTGCCATTTCCTTCTCCAGGGTATCTTCCAGACCCAGGGATCGAACCTGCATCCCCTGCATCTCCTGCATTGGCAGACAGATTCTTTACCACTGTGCCACCTGGGAGCCCATCTTCTCCATTACCTTCCATTTTTATTTGATCACCAAATTCTGTTTACTGACTTCTCAAAAAAAAAAAAAAATCACTCATGTACATAGAGAACAGACGTAGTTGCCAAGGGAGAGGCAGCTGGGCGAGGAAAGGAATGGGAGTTGGGGATGAGCAGAGGCAAACTATTATATATAGAATGGATAGAAAACAAGGTCCTACTGGATAGCACATTTCCCTTGGGGATCTCTCACTAAACATTCTTGCCATACCCCCACGTCAGCTTCATGATTTTGCATTCTGCTTCCTGTGTTATGATTCTAAGAGAGCAATCCTGTTCTCTGTCTCTCTACCCCAACCTGGGAGAAATGACTGCTCCCTCTTACTAAGACCGAACCACATTTGCATTTTGCTTAAACTACATTTCTCAGTTTTACAGCATCTACAAAGAAGACAATGGGATCTAGGAAAGATGGAACAGTTTAAAAGAGATTAACTGGCCCTTTTTTGAGAGTGCTGTCCATAAAGTCCACAAGCAAGTGAGGCTTCCTTGTCAGAAAGCAATTCAATTACTACAAGTGATCTTTCAAGCCTGAGCTCATTCTCCCCTGGGACTGGGAATTGAAAGCATGTTCCCCTGACAGTTGTGTTACTGCTGAATATGGCCACCATGCAAAGGAGAAAGGCAGACACATCTCATCTGAAACTTTGAGTCATCCCTGAGACATCATTTGGGACTCTTGTTTAATGAGACTAAATTAAAATATGAATGATTGAACCCACACTCTGCCTCCCCCCAACTCATCTCTCTGGCATCAGCAAGGAAATCAAATGCTAATAGCCAGTGACCTAATTTTAGTCCGCTGCCCTTAGCTTTGAGAAAACAGTCATTAAGTTAGTGTAAATGCTACACATAAAGTACACCCATCAGAGCAGAAACCCCAGAATTACACAAGTGAGTTAACAGCGGGGGAAGAAGGAGTAACACTTTTCGTAGGACAAGTCCTAAATCTGATTAACATCTCTTAAGAAGACTTTTCTCATCAAGAGAGATCTGCATAAACATGCAGTACCTGCCTCTCCCAGAAACTATGTCCCTTAGCTGAATCATCACTCACTCCCAAACTCTCAAAGTGCCAAACACAGTTTCTTTATATTTTATCGGTTACATCAGAGTTGGCATTTTCTAACTTCTCAGCACCCTGGAGGTCACCTCAGGAAATCATGCCGTCCATGAATGATTTCCTTTAGAAATGTATGTGTAGCTATATGTATGCCCATGAGTTATTTAATCAGTTAGTGAAAGGAGGAAAACATTTCTGTTATTGACCTTTTCAATCTCTGAGGAGAACTCATGAGTCTTGCCTGCAGTCTAGGATTGGAAGCAAAAGAAAAAGGCACTGACAAAATGGTGGTTTATTTTAATACTGTATTATGGGCAGACAAACAACCCTGGGCTTTCTTTTGTCTAAGTAGAATCGACTTCTGAGTGAAGTCAATCTTTATCGTCCTCAGCACAAGTACACACATGTTTATGTCCACATATATAACCCCCATCTTTGGAAGCCAAGAGCTCTTTATCAGTGTGAGCCTGTAACCAAGAGGCAACACACTTCATGTCTGCATTAGTATCAACTCCACCAAGTTGGAAGTGTGAGTCACTCAGTGGTGTCCAACTTTTTGCAACCCCATGTACTGTTCTGACTCTTTGTAATCCCATGGAGCCCACCAGGCTCCCCTGCCCATGGAATTCTCCAGGCAAGAATACTGGAGTAGGTAGCCATTCCCTTCTCCAGGGGATCTTCCTGACCCAGGGATCAAACCCATGTCTCCTGCATTGTAGGCAGATTCTTTACCATCTGAGCCACCAGGGAAGCCCAAAGTTCACTGCAGTCCAAGTCTCCTCCACAACAACAGCGATCAGATACTAAGACGTGTGTCTGGCTGTATCTTCTTTTCCTCCCAAACCTCATCCCTTAAATTCCTCAATGTTTAGAAGGATCTATATTTTTGCTTTGTTTTCTGTATACCTATTTTATTAGCTGGGGTTTGTATCAGGATTGCAGGGGTTCCAAAGAATGCAAAAGCTGTGCATAGTGGTTTAAAGGAATGGAGCTTCGTTTGTCTCTAATATTAAGATGTCTGGCAGTAAGGTGATGGAGGCCCAACCACGTCAGGACTGGCATCTTCACAGTTTTCTTCATTTGTTTGGTTTGGGGTTTTGTTTGTTTGCTTTTACCTTTTCCTCATGCTTATCACCCAGAGAAGGCAACGGCCCCCCACTCCAGTGTTCTTGCCTGGAAAGTCCCATGGAGGAGCCTGGTAGGCTGCAGTCCATGGGGTCACTAGGAGTCGGACATGACTGAGTGACTTCACTGTCATGCACTGGAGAAGGAAATGGCACCCCACTCCAGTGTTCTTGCCTGGAGAATCCCAGGGACGGGGGAGCCTGGTGGGCTGCCGTCTATGGGGTCGCACAGAGTCGGACACGACTGAAGCGACTTAGCAGCAGCAGCAGCAGCTTATCACCTCATGGTCATGAGATGGCTGCTGCACCACCAGTCACCATTTCAGCTGGGCAAGAAAGAGAAGAAAAAAAGGATGTATCTGCTTTATACCCTGAAGCCAAAGATTTCCCAGAAGCCCTTCCCAGCAGCTGTTAACTGATATGTCATTGGACAGAACTGTGTCATATGATAAACACCAATAGAAAGATTGCTAGGGAGAAGTGCTTGTAGATGGGGGTTGAGGTGGCTAGTCTGCCAGCTTTCAGTTGCAGATATAAGCAACTTACAGGCTGATTCCATTCAGAGAAAACAAAGGGAATGGGGAAAGGAGCTCTTTGTTTAAAAGGCATTCCTAACATGAAGGAAATTATTTTAAAACTAGGTCTTGGGATGGAATATGAACTGGCAGTGTTCTGAGATCTCTAAAGCAGGAACATATGTATCTTTTTTGTGTCATCTAGAATGTGCTTAGTTACTCAGTCATATCTGACTCTTTGTGACCCCGTGGACTATAGCCTGCCAGGCTCCTCTGTCCATGGGATTCTCCAGACAAGAACACTGGAGTGGGTTGCCATTTCCTTCTCCAGGAAATGTTCCTGACCCAGGAATCAAACCCACGTCTCCTGCATCTCCTACATTGGCAGGTGAGTTCTTTACCACTGAGACACCTAGGAAGTCCTCGTCTTTAGAATGTTGTTGTTGTTATTCAGTCACTAAGTCCTGTCTGACTCTTTTCGACTGATGGGTTGCAGGTTGCCAGGCTTCCATGTCCTTCACTGTCTCCCAGAGTTTGCTCACATTCATGTCCATTGAGTCATTGAGGCTATCTAACCATCTCATTCTCTGCCACCCTCTTCTCCTTTTACCTTCCATCTTTCCCAGCATCAGGATCTTTTCCAGTGAGTTGGCTCTTTGTATCAGGTGGCCAAAGTACTGGTGCTCCAGCATCAGTCCTTCCAGTGAATATTCAGGGTTGATTTCCTTTAGGATGGACTGGCTTGATCTCCTTGCAGTCCAAGGGACTCTCAAGAGTCTTCTACAGCATCACAGTTTGAAAGCATCAATTCTTCAGCACTCTGCCATCTTTATGGTTCAGCTGTTTCTGCTCCAAACTTGTTCTGACCTTGTATCATTTCCTCCTCTGTCAGCTTCCTTCTAGCAGTCTTGTTTGGGTCTTTGAACCCATAACTTGTTAATGGCAGTTGAGGAGGGCAAGCAGGCCCGGTTGGTTATTCTACTAAAAGCAGAAGGAATATGGCGGGGAGCATTTCCCCAAAGGTAAAAAAAAAAAAAAAAAAAGCAGTTTGGAGAAGGATGACATAATTGTATAGGCAAAGATTTCGTATGTTCCACTCACCAAGATTGGGTGTGCCCTTTGCTCTCTTTCTCTCTCTGTCACTCTGTTTCTCTCATTTGATAGTAAAAGTAAAACTGAAACACTCAATCACAGACAACCACCATGATCTTTATGAAGTCATCAAAAATCTTGAAGTGTAAGAAAAGAAATGGGATACCAATTAACTCTTAGAGAAAAAAATGCACTGGCTTAAAAAAAACGTGTCTTGTTTATCTCCGGGTTTCAAAACTATTTTAAGGTAGTATTTTAAAAACCCGAATTGTTTAATAAAGGAATTTCAAATGTTGTCAATGGCCCAAGAATGCACGTTAGCTATCCTGCTAACCATAATCAGATTTTTATAAGTTCTTTTCTCCAAAAATTTCTCAGACCTGAAGGGCAGAGATTCTCATGCACAGAAACCTTTTCATCAGTGCTCTAGTCACATAGCAATTCTGATATCACAATCTTCATATATCAAGCCTATTTCAAATAGCTTCCTCTTTTTAAAGTTGCATACAAATGCAGTAACCTTGTGTTTCTAAAATGGATATCATATGTTGCAAGAGGAAAACTATTGTAATGTTATGAGTGGCGAGAATTAGCAAATAATCATTAATAGTATAGCTTTAGAATTTTTTTTTTTAAATGAAAATTTAGATTCTGGTTCTGCCATAACTGCCTGGGTTTATCTGAAGACCTCCATTTCCTCAAACACAAAATGGTGATAATATTATCTATTCATAAGTGTTTTGTGAAGAGTAATTTGGATAAGAGTAACAGTGCTTCTTGGCACTGTTAGGGGAAACTCGGCTGAGTGGCTGCATCATGCCATCTCTGCCTCCATCTTCATGTCTGAATCAAATCCATTTCCCTCTCTTTGGTCTTCCCTGGTGGCTCAGATGGTAAAGAATCTGCCTGCAATGCAGGAGACCTGGGTTCCATCCCTGGGTCAGGAAGAAATCCTGGAGAAGCGAATGACAACCCACTCCAATATTCTTGCCTGGAGAATCCCATGGACGGAGGAGCCTGGTGAGCTACACAGAGTTGCAAAGACTTGGACACGACTGAGTGACTAACACACACCAGTGCTTCACATTCATAGACTGAAGACCCCTTTATGGCCAGATCTGGACTCTAGTTTATTCAGTTGTTTATTTCTATGTTTTTAAGCTTCCTCTGAAACTTTGCACCGAGTTTGGAAGTCAGTGTGTGTCGGGCTTCCATCAGAACTCCACTGCTCACTGACAAGTTACTTTCTCTCTGTGTTTTGGGGTAATAATAGCACCAACTTGGAGTTATCTGAGAATTAGATGGCACAATGCATATAATTCACATAGTGGAGAAACCTGATGTGTAATTGGTATTCAATAAACTGTAGTTGTCGATAATGATGATGATGATGATGATGATGATGATGATGAGGTTACGATCATGGTGTATTCTCTTGAGAAGTGAATGCTTTGTTCACCTTACCATCCCATGGAATACTTGATTTTTAAGAAAAGTGCAGATTTTCTTTTTAAGAAAATATATTTTAGATAAAACAATTTCAATATATTGATTAGATATACTGATTTTAAATGCCATCAGTTTTTCAGAGGAATGCACTCACTTTTCCACATTAAAATTTTGAAACAATCATGTGTAGGAATGACAACAGGATACAACTGAATGAGACATCACTTTGTTGTTATGAACCTTTTATTTCACAGACCTCTTCCTTGCAGGAGACTATTTTAACATTTTTATAATTTCTTAACATTTTCCACCTACCCTTTATACCTTCTGTTAATGAGTAGTTCACTGCCCATTTTCCTTTGCTTCTTGTTATTTTCCTATTCTTGGTGTAAAATTCATTCTCTGTTTCTATGGAAGCTTTTGTAATGCCTCTAAGGAAATGAAGTCTGAGTCTTTGCAATAATGAAAACATTGCTAACCCATAAAACCTAGATTTTAAGGCCTAATAGTGGATTACTGCTTTATTACATCAGCCATCTTACGGCTTAGTCTTCACATTTCAATGTAGACTGAGTTTTTTTGTCCGTTTTCTCCAGCACTCACACTTACACACAAGTCACACTTGAACTATATAAATGAGGAGCTGCAAAGATTCCTCGAGTGCCTAGATGTGGGATTGGGAGACCCAGTCTCGACCCCAGGGTTGAAGAGATCTGTAGTTTGTCGGGACTCTGCTGGCCATATTGCTGTGACAGCAGGAACAGTGTGTGTTATTTAGGAAAACTTTAATTTCTAATAACAGAATATATAGTGAAAACTGTAAAGATAGGTGTTAATTTTTCCCTTATAATAAGAATTTGAAAGAACAATGTTCCCAGAGTTGATTGAGCAGCTTAGTAGTGTCATTAAGTACCTCATTTATTTCCATCTTTCCATTCTGTTACTTTAACCTTTGGTTTTGATCCTTGAGCTTGCCACCTCCCGGTTGTGAAATGGCTGCCACGCTCTAGGAATTGCATTATGATCAAAAGGGGGGAGTGACATTTTTCTTCACATTTCAGAAGCCCCAGCTAACTTTGCCTGAAATTGGTTGCATGGTTGCATTTAGGCTTAGAAATTGAGTATCTGGCATTTGTAGTCTTTTTTTTTTTTTCTTTTAAATGGACCCTCTCACTATAAAAAAAAAAAAAAAGAGGAAGCAGAATGGCTGTTGAGGAGGCAACCAACAGTGTCTGTCACTCTATTCATAAACCTTTTCTTGATTCTTTTCCTGCCAAATTTTTAGCCTGAGTTCAGGAACCTCTTCTTATAAATGTTTGTAAGCCTAGCTTCTAGCACATTGCCTGGCACCAGAATAGGAGATAAGAAATATTTTTGAATGTCTCAAGAAACTTGTAATCAGGTAGGTAAGATAGCCAATAAAAATATTAATATTATTGTATAATTACAAAAAGTTAGAAATATTATGAAGGCTAAGAATAAGCTGCTTTGAGAGAATTGTAGTGGGAACTCCTTTATGGTTTAGGAAAACCTCTCTCTAAAGGAGATATTTAAGCTGAGACCTAAAGGTCAGGTCAGTCATAAGAAGAATGATGGGAACGGAATAAATATTTACAAGACTCTGAACTAACAGTAGCCAAGTATGACTGACGTCTAATGACTGAGGGGGTAAGTAGTAAAGGACAAAGGCTGGAGAGTACAGAAATCATGTGACCTGACTTACCTTAAAGGTGCACATGAGCTGAAGCATCTATAAAACACCCTATGATGTGACGTACATATAGTGGAGAGACTGATGGTGGCAAAAATGAAAGCAAGGAGACCATTTAAGAGGTACTTGCAGTTGTCTTGGTGAGTGAAAATGGTGGCTAGAACTAAGATGTGGCAGTGGAAATAGAATCGAATACATTTGAGATGTATTTTTGAGGTGAACTCTATGTGGCTTGGTAATTGATTAGGTGTCAGGCATGCGGAATTAAGGATAAGTCCTAGGTTCTTTTGTTTGAACAGTTTGTTGTAGTATTTTCGTGCTAAGTTGCTTCAGTTGTGTCCGATTCTTTGCACCCTATGGACCATAGCCCGCCAGGTTTCTCTGTCCATGGGATTCTCCAGGCAAGAATACTGGAGTGGGTCGCCATGCCCTCCTCCAGGGCATCTTCCTGTCCCAGGGATTAAACCCTCATCTCTTACATGTGCTGCATTGGCAGGTGTGTTCTTTACCACTAGCGCCACCTGGAAATGGTAATATTAATATTTACTGATGTAATAATGATTGAGAAGGAAACAAGTTTCAAAAAATCAAGAGTTTAGTTTTAGGGAGGCCAGGTGGGTGAAATAGGTGAAGGTAGTCAAAAGGCACAAAATTTCAGCTATGAAATAAATAAGTCATGGGAATATAATGTACAGCATGGTGACTAGAGTTAATACTATATTGTATGTTTGAAAGTTGCAATGAGAGTAGATCTTCAAAGTTCTCATAATAAAAATATTTATAATTAGGTATGGTGATGGATGTAAACTAGACTTATTGTGATGGTCATTTTGCAGAATATATAGATACTGAGTCATTGCATTGTGTGCCTGAAACTAATATGATGTTACATGTTCACTTCATCTCTATTTTTGTTATAAGAGTTTAGTTTCAGGTGTGTTCAGTTTGAAATGCCTATGATGCTTCAAGTGGAGAAGTCAGATATAATTTTAGTCAGAAGAGAGAGCTACATGCAAATGAGAAAGACGTTGATAGGTAGGTGAAATTTAGAATATTGAGAATGGAGATGGCCTCACATGTAAAGAGAAAAGAGAAGAGGGCCTAGGCCCAAACTCTGGTAAACTCCAAGAAAATAAGTCAGGTGGAAGTGGGAGATGAGCAATGAAAAAAAAAAAAAATCAAAAGGGTATGACATCTCAGAAGGCACAGGAGCAAATAAATGCACGAGTAATGGATGGCTGTGTGTCTGGGATTTGTTCCCCTTTTAAATCGCAACTTTTCTGCAGTCCAGCTAAGGATCCCACAAGTTCGCAAATTATCTCGGGGTATCCACTGGTGCTTCCACAGAAAGCAGTCATTTTTAAAGTCAGGCACTTCTGTTTCTGAATGATCTGAGATTCCAAGCAGTGAGGTCGGAAAGTGACTAAACTATGTTTCCCTGGCTCTGCTGTCATGAGGGCTTGCTCTGAAACAGCGCTGGAGCGCGTGCTTGCCCCGTGAGCTCTATTGGGTGTTTCACTGTGCGACTGAAGGATCACTCATACTTTCACCCCCACTGTGTTGGGCAGAGGAGTAAGAGTTAAGCGTTTGAAGACTGGATGCATAGTAGGAAACCCATTTGTTAATGTCAGTCAGAGAAATGAATTGCTGTGGTTGATTTTGTTGAATATCCTAATAAGAATGGCTTTCATTTTTATAATTCTTTTTTTTAAGTGCAGTTGATTTATGACTTTGTGTTCGTTTCAGGTGTACAGCACACTCTACAAAGGCACTTTTACATGTACTATTCTGTTTAACCTTTATCATAGCTATCTGGGATAGGCCCATGGTAGGATTCTCAGTTTACAGATAAGGAAACAAAGGCAAAAATATGGTTTTTAAAAACTCACTGACATCACCAATGGAAAAATTGAGATTATAATCCAGGTTTTTAGTTTTAACTCATTCTTACTTACACTATATCTAGAATGAAAAGCATTCTTCCTCTCACCTGTAAAGTCTTATCCACTGTTACCAGCTTCCTGGAGTGCTCTATTGTGAAAGGGCATGAAGCCAATGGAGAAAGACTAAAAAATAATGGTGTCATAGACTGATTATTAATGTCTACCATAGGTATCCCCTGGAGAAGGAAATGGCAACCCACTCCAGTATTCTGGCCTGGAGAATCCCATTGGCCGAGGAGTCTGGTGGGCTGCAGTCTTTGAGGTCACAAAGAGGCAGACACAACTGAGCAACTAATACACCATAAGTATCAACTAGAAAATAGTTATGAGTCCATGATATTTGTCTACCATTCCTAAACCAAGGCACCTCCTGTTATTTTTAAGGAAGCCTATTCTAACAAGTTGAAAAGTCTCTTGTTAAATCATTTAATGCAGCTACATAAAATAGTTCAAAATAAAAATATGACTGTAACTTGAATCACCTACACTTCCCCAGTGACAATGAACAAGTCAGTTGGGATATCTCAAATTTCACTAAGGCGAGCTCAAAATGAAATTGCCATTCAACTCTTGGAGACAGTTCCTGAACAGGCAAACTGCTTTCCTACTGGAATGCTAGGATTCCTATCGCCCAGTAGTCTCAGGTGTTTTTGGATCAAGGAAGTGAATGTGTGTAGCTGTCTCATTTTCAGTCCCTTGAATTCTTTTAGAGTACACAGGGGCAACCATTTTCTGTACCTGTTCATTGTTTTAATAATTGGGAAAATTCTTTCAAATTAAACTCCAGATACTATGTGAAGTCTTCTAAACCCTCATCCTAGAATTTTCTAAGCTCCAACATTCATTATAGGTACCTTGAAATGTGTACATATGGTTTTATCCAGAGTCAACACAATATTGTGTTGTTTTTATTTTTTAACTTTTTATTTTGAAATAATTTTTGACTTACAGAAAAGTTACAAAAATAAAATTATGCCATTTATAAGCCACCCAGTTCATGATATTTTGTTAGAGCAGCCCAAATGGACTAAGATAGTGTGTTAAACCAGACTACTCCTAAGAAACCCTAAAGACTTTTTATCTAGGAGTTCAAGGATGCATTTAGTCATTCAGTTAATATTTATTGAGAACCTGTAATATGCCAGGCACTGTTTTAGGTGCTAAGAATAACGCGGCAAATGAGACAAAACCCCCTGCCCTCGTGGGAGCTTGCATTTTAGTTGGGAAGACTGATGATGAACAAGTATACAATTAGGATGTAACACAGTTTTGGAAAGTGATGATGTGACAAAGAAAGATAAAGCAGCAAAGAGACTAGAGAGCTATATATAAAAGAGATTGTCATAATAAGATGATCAGAGAAAGTTCCTCTGAGGAGGTGACATTTGAACAGAGGCCTGAATGTTCATGAGGTGTCTCGTTGCAGAACGCACACACATTCTCTGGGGCAGGACTAAGCTGACTGTATAACATTTCAAAGAATGAAATTAGACATCATGAGATCATCGAGTCTAGCACCCTCACTGTACAGGTCCAAAGAGGCTAAGATTTGGCCAAAGTGACACAGCTAGTTAATCTGGGTAAAAATTCACCTCTCCTGAACCCCCTCTTGAAACTGTGCTACCTTTTAAGGTCCACATGTTTTTGCAAAACTGGAAGTGTGGCTGTGGATTTCAGGCCATGCCAAATATTGATGGAACAATGGCTGTCTTTAGCTTTCTGCTGAATATAGATGAACTTGCTATGGGTGTTACAGCTGGATGTGTAAACATCACATCCACAAATGTACTTCATAAAGTCAGCCAAGGACTCTGTGTCACTGGTAATGCTGCCCCCAGGGAGCCCCCAGGTCTGCTAGTCCTAATCAGTGTGCTCAACTCCATAACCTGCTGGCCCTGACATCATGCAGAGAAGAAAAAGAATCCCAAGGTGATGCTGTTCAGTGAGATGAGATGTCAAGTGTAAGTGGATCTGACCCCAAAAATATCTTAAGGAAGCAGCTCAGAAACACTTGCATCTATGTGCCTAAGATGAAGCTTACCCCCAAAGCTGCGGAACTAAAGGCAGCTGGGAGCCATGGCAACACCGCAACTACTCTATAGACTGGAACCAAAGACAGATTGGTTTTTCAGATCAGATAGAGCAGGAGCCTAAGAAGCCATTCATTGATTCATCATCCAGTCAGTTATTTAGTAAACAGTATTGAGCATCTGTTGTGTGCCAGCACTGTTGTTAAGTTCTGGAAATACAGAGGTGGATTCGATTCCTGTTATCAGAGAACTTATGACTCTCAGGGGTAGAACTCCTTCTCATGTAAGGAAATTAAATGAAGAAAAACATTAACTAGCTTCCCTGGGGGCTCAGTGGTAAAGAATCTGCCTGCCAGTGTGAGAGACACAGGTTCAATCCCCGATCCTGGAAGATCTCACATGCCGTGGAGCAGCTAAGCCCAGGAGCCACAGCTACTGAGGCCACGTGCTGCAACTACTGAAGCCCACACACCCTGACCCTGTGCTCCACAACAAAAGAAGCCACCACAATGAGAAGCCCATGCTTTGCAACTGGAGAAAAACCTGCATAGCAAAAAATAAATAAAAATGTTTTTGTTAATCTTCTATTAAAGAAAAAAAAAAGCATTAAAAGGTGCTATGATTACAGTAGCACAGAACCCAGAGGATGCAAAGGAAGGCATTTCCTCCCCCATCCCCCGAAAAACCTGAAAATATGATCGTTTTTCAGCCTTACACATAGAAAAATGATCCCCAGTCAACATCACCTCTTAATATGAAAAGCAACAATAAATACCTTCATATGCTATGCTGAGTTGCTTCAGTCGTGTCTGAGTCTTTGCGACTCCATGGACTGTAGCCCGCCAGGCTCCTCTATCCATGGAATATCTCCAGGCAAGAATACTGGAGTGGGTTGCCACACCCTTCTCCAGGGGATCCTTCCGACCCAGGGATCAAACTCACATCCTTTATGTCTCCTGCATCAGCAGGCAGGTTCTTTACTACTAGCACCACCTGGGAAGCCCCAAATACAAATACCTTCATAAGTCAATTCAAATTAAATCCATAAATATATCCATGTTTATGAATAGTGATAGTTGCAGACCCCTGTGAATATTTAAGCCTGAAACATTTCCTGAAACACAGTTCTTTTCCAAAGCTTCTTGCCTTTCTAATATGACATGCACGGACATCCTAACTAGAATGTGAAGGTGCTCTTCATGGCACTGACATTATTGATTTGGTTGTTAGCAGTGCAGATATAAATGACTGATGATAACTCCCTGGCTGTTCCTCCTTTCTGCTGTTCAAATGGCTCTGTGTATTATACACACAGGGCTTCTCAATGGGTAGAAGATGTTTGAACAGAGGAGAAATTGGTCCTGAGGTGAATTAACTCTCTTGAGGCAGATTTGTTTGTGCTTCCAACGACCTGTATACTAAACCTTATGAGTCTTCGGGGTAAGAATTTTAAGGAGAAAAGGGCGGTTCTGGGAAAGCTTTACATTTTATCAGCTGCTTTTTGTTCTCGTTGAGACCTGAGTATTCTTCAGGGACTTTTGAAGTTTGCCATTTTAACGACAGACTTCTGGAGAATTATTTGAAGTCCTCCATGTTTCTGTTTATCATTTTTTTCTGGAACAGATATTCAATTGTATGAACACTGTTGAAAGGACGTTAGCTTTTCCTCACAGGCAGATCACAAAAGTGTACCCATAATCACTAGGTCAAGGGTTTCTCAGCTCTGAGTTAAAGTGCTGCTGAACATTGTTTTTCAGAAACAGGATCTTCTCTGTAGTGGATGGTAAAACATGCCCCATTTCTTTGACCAGAGGGCAGAACTTTCCAGATTATGAACTGCAAAGGTCAGCAGTCCTGGTTTCAGTTACACAGGAGACCAGATGCTAAGCATCACCAGGCAGAATCATCCATGTATCTGCTTTGATGGTACTTCACCATCAAAGGAGGTTAGCACACTTAGAATCAGTTTAGACTCGTTACACAGTTGTCATTTCCTTCCTTGAAAAATAATTAAGCAACCAAGAATCTTAGAGCTGTGTTGAAATGGGCCATCAAGATCTAGCCTAATTTCTTTCTCAATACAAAGAGTCTGTCTACAAGCAACATCTCTGCTAGTAAAGCCTTTGCTTTGGCCTTAAAAGGTAAAATGATGGAGAACGTCTTACTTTGCTAGGCAGCCTATTCACTTGCAAACGCCCTAATCATTAGGTTGTTATCTCTTGCATTGAGCTGAAATTGATCTCCCCATAACTTCTGCCTTTTTGTCTGTATGTGTGCTTTGGGAGCTGCACTCAGTAAAATGCAAACTTTCTAGGCAAAGACAGCCCTTCAGATACTGGGAGGCATTCGGTTCCCCCTCAACCCTACTGTGACTGCCAAGTCTTTGTTTAAAACAGAGTACAGGTCTCAAAATCGCAAACAAGTAGAAAGTAGACATTTACTGTCAGACTCTTAAGTATGTTTTCACTTAAAATATAATTTTTTTTTTTTTTACACAGCAAGTAGGGCAAGCCCTCACCCCATATACATACTCTCTTTGCAAACAGGACACTGCGTTTTGCCCAAGCATAGGCAACAGAGATGGCAAATGCTGACCTGTCAAATTCAATGCATTTTGCTGAGTTAGAACCTCAAGGGCTTTCCAGGGGACGGAGCTCTCTACTGTAATCATTAAAACCCGTAGAACCCTTCCAGACTCTGGGGAGAAGCCCAGCATTGTTGGCCTTGATCTACCCCCAGCCTGACAGCTGCTTAAAACTAGGGCAGCAGAGATCACCATGGGCTTGGGATCAGCCCCAGGCCCCACCCCCTTTGGTTCTGAATGGGGCAGTGGCAGCCCTCACCAGCCGCTCTCATGTCAATTTCCTCCTGCGGCCACTTCATTCTGCATTCCAACCTGCACTCAGGCATTTGCTCTCCATTCTGGCTATTTATGAATTTCTGGGTAATTTCTGAATTACTCCTGCCCAGACCCTGACCCAGTGTATTCTTGTGTCCTGCTGACTGGTTTGAACTTTTGAATGGCACAAACTCCCCAGCTGCTTTAGAACCCTCTACTTGAGCTTAAGGGCCCCTCCACGGTCATTTCTGACCTTGACTCTGCTCTCTGTACAAATCGTAATCACACTCACCCCCAAGCAGAGAATCTGCGTCAGAATCCATCAAGATTTCTAACCACATCATTATATCTGTCAACTTCATCATACTCCTGATCTCAGTTGCCTCCTTTCAGCAACCTGGCAGTGACACAGTGTAATTTCTTTTAAATCATGATGCAATTTGATGTGCTTTTCAAAAGGTTCTGGTGATGACTTTGGAGAGAGTGTGTTTTGTCTGGGAAGGGAGCTTTGATAGTGCTGGTGAATATGATAAGAGTTCTTCAGAGCCTATCTCAGGGTGATCTCTGAGCAGTAGAGAATGGAGAGTCTAAAGAGATGTGTAGAGATTAGAGCCATTGGCGGAAAAGGTAACAGTATGGAGATATGAGTTCCAGGGCACCAGCTGGGGCTGAGAGCTTTTATCATGTTTGGAATTGTAGGTCCCAAGCCTATCAGCAGACGGAGGGGAAGCCAGAAAAGAAACCCACTTGTGGGTTAAAGTCAGTTAAATATAACCGATGGTATGGTAGCCATCGTTTCTTTTTTAAAAATTGTGGTTTAAAAAAAAATGACATAAAGTTCACCATCGTAATGAGCGATTTTAAGTCCACAGTTCAGTAGTGTTAAATATATTCACACAGTTACACAACGAATCTCCAGAACTTTTTCATGCTGCAAAACTGAAACGTTACACCCACTACACAATTGCCCTTTTCCACCTCCCCCAGCCCCTGACTATCGCCAATCTGTTCTCTGTCTCTGTGAGTTTGACTACCCTAGGTACCTCATTTAAGTGGAATCCTACAGTTTTTCCCTTTTCTGACCAACTCCTTCAACCTGGCATGATGTCTTCAAGGTTCATCCATTGGCTGTCGTCATTTCTTCTCATTTTTTTCAGCAGCACTGGCTCTTCTTGTCGGGAGAGGGCTTTTCTCTAAGTGCAACATGTGGGGACTTCTCTAAGTGTAGTGTGCAGAGTTGTAGGACTTTTGCTGCAGAGCACAGGCTCTAGAGTGCACAGGCTCTCTGGTTGTGGCATGTGGGCTTAGTTGCCCCACAGCATATGGGATCTTAGTTCCCTGACCAGGGATTGAACTCACGTCACCGACACTGGAAGGCGGATTATTAACCACTGGACCACCAGGGAAGTCCCCAGCCATCATTTGTAGCACCCAGTTTTGTACAAGTGCATAACATCATTCCATTCTCACCACAACTGTTTATGGCTGCTGAGGCATTTTCCACTTTCCAGATCAGAAGTAAAGGCCACTCTACACGCCAGGGCTGGGAAGCTGAGTCAGAAGCAGTAGGAGCATCACTTGCAGAAGGATTACTGTGGCACTGTGAAGTACTCTCAGGATTTACACTTCTAAAAAAGCGGAAGGGTGCAGGGTTAGAGAGAGGGGAAAGAAAATCCACAACACGGTAGTGAAGGTGGCAGTTGCAGGGGGAGCCCTGGAGAAGCTCTCTCCTTGGTTTGGCCTTTCAGAGTTGTCCCCAGTGAGTCATTTGGGTAGAGCCTTTGAATCCTGGCTTCAACCACCGGTTGGCCCTACACCTCCCCACCTCTGTGAGAGGGTGGAACCTTGTGTGTGGTACTTCCTTGAGGGCAGTGACTGGAGCATGTCTGCAAAACCATGAAGAGAAGGTTCAGTGTAGTAAACTGAACAGTAACTGCTACAGACGTGGAAGGAACAAATCCCTACATTTCTGAAGGTCACATGAATGACATAAGAGACAGAGTAGTGGGCTTTTTAAAAAATATTTATTTAGCTGCACTGGGTCTCAGTTGCAACATGCAGGATGTTTTAGTTACGGCACACAGGATCTTTAGTTGTGATGTGCAAACTCTCAGTTACAGCACGTGGGGTCTAGTCCCCTGACCAGGGATCAAACCTGAGCCCCCTGCATTGGGAGCGTGGAGTCTCAACCACTGGACCACCTGGGACGTCCCAAGAGCAGTGTTTATCTGACTTCAAAACCCATGATCTTTCTACTACCATAAACATTCTCTTCAAAAGAGATCTGGTGTCCACACTAAAGTAAACTTGGAATCTACTTGTGGTTAAGATGGAATCAGAGTCCAGAAACTGCATCCCTCATTGCGTCTTCCACTAGTTACCTGTTCCTTACAACTCTCGGTGACACCAGCCTCTTCTGCTTCTTGTCCTGAGGAGTGAAGGTCGATCGTGGTCTTCACTGTCTTACCGAGTTCCATGCCTGAGGCCTCGCCTTCCTGCATCTGATTAGTCTGCTGCTATCAGATTACTCTTTCAAGAACATGACTTTTCCCAGTTTCGTTGAGCCAGGCTCCTACTCTGTGCCAGCAGTGCCTTGGGAGTTGGATGGTCACAGATACAGCACAGTCTCTGCTCACAAGCTTCTCATAGCCTTCAGAGGAAGACCACAGGATCATTACTGCTGGTGTCACGCTCATATATAATGAGTGTATCTGCCAAGTGGAACTGTTAGGCAGATGCTGTGCTAAAGGCTTGATATGCATTATCTTGATTCAGCTTAACAATCGCTTTTTGAGGTACCTCTTAAGAGTACTCATTTTTAGATGCACAAACTGAGATTTCGAGAGGTTAAGTGCCTTTCTCCGTGGCCCTCAGCTGGGAAGTGGCATAGTCAAAACAGGCATGCCAACTCCAGAGCCTGAGCTCCCAATCGTCATGCGTCAAAAATTTGAGTCAACTACTGTTCTCGGGATTGGGTCCAGATCCCTTCATTTTCAGGGCCCTTCCAATCTCCCTCTGTGCCAGAGCCAACTGCATGGCAAGACTCCCCTTTAGGAGGCAAGACTCCTAACCTTGACACCTGATGCTTCTGGGCATTTTCTCCTGCTCTTTGCTCTGTGCTAGAAGGATGCCCTCAATCCAGATGTGATTACAGACTTTACAGTAGAAACAGGTTAAGATTTGTAAAACATTACAAACTTTACCGTAGAAACCATGCCCCTAGCCTTCCACCACACACTCCTCAGTTTTGTATAGCCATGCCTCTTTCTCCAAATGGCCTATAAGTTCCTTAAGAACTGTGGTTTTTTTTAATTAAAAATAATTCTTAGTTCTTTTTTTCCCTTGTTGCCAATTTCCTGAATTTTACTATGGGAGGTAATGATATATAGCTCAAAAGTAAATCTAAGCTGGTAGATTCTCAAAGAGATAGTTACAGAACCTTATAATGTATATTCATAGTATCTAATCCTGTGAAAATTTTATCATATTCCTGAGAGCTACCCAGACCTCAACATGTTCTTAAACTAAACTTCTCATTTTGAGATCATTGTAGATTCCCAGGGTGTTATAAGAAATAACACAGAGAGATTGCATGTACCTTTTACCCAGTTTCTCCCAATGGTCCATCTGATAAAACTCTAGTTCAAGGCCACAACCAGGATATTGACATCAATACAATCACTATACAGAACATTTCCACCATGAGAACAATTCCTCCTTTTGTCCTTGTATAGCAGCACTCGCCTGCCCATTTCTGTTCTCCATTTCAGTAATTTTGCATTTCAAAAATGTCATGTAAATAGAATCATGCTTAATGTCACCTTTTGGGATTGACCCAAAAATTACATTTTCACTCAGTGTAATTCCCTACAGATTCCTCCAAGTTGTCACAGTGTAGCAATAGTTAATTCCTTTATATTGCTGAGTAGTATTCTATAATTTAGATGTGCCCTGGCTTGTTTAACCATTCACCTCTTGAAGGACATCTGGGATATTTTTAGTTTTGGAGTATTATGAATAAAGTTAACATTCATGTACAGATTTTATGTGAACATAAGTGGCTTTTTCAAAGTGGCCGTACTATTTTACATTCAACCAGCAATGTATGAATTGATCAAGTTTCTCTGCATCCATGCCAACATTTGGTGTTGCCACTATTTTAGCCATCCCGATATATATAGGAATACCTCATTGCAGTTTTAATTTGCATCTTCCTAGTGGCTAATGATGTTGAATAACTTTTCATGGACTTATTTGCTATCTGTATGTCCTCTTCAGCAAAATGTCTGTGCATGTCTTTTCTAATTTGAATGGTTTTTCTTTTACAGTTGAGTTTTGAGAATTGCATATATATTAGATAATAGTCCTTTATCATGTACATGGTTTGCAATTATATTCTCCTTCTTTTTCTCATCCTGTTAAAAATGAGTCTTTCGTGGAGAGAAAGTTTTGAATTTCGGTGAGGGTGAATTCATCAAGTTTTCCTTTCATGGATCATGCTTTTGGTGTCAAGTCTGAGAACTCTTTGCTGAGACCTAGATCCCAAAGATGTTCCCCTGTTTTATATGCTTTATACGTTTTACATTTTGCATTTAAGTCTAATGCATTGTACTTAATTTTTATAAAAAGTATTAAGTATAATCTGAGGCTCATTTTCAGCATATGGATGTCCAGTTGCTCTAGCAGGATTTGTTGAAAAGGCTGTTAGGTTTTCAGGTGAGGTCAAACTTGTCTCTCGTTGACTTCAGAGCAAGCCTCTTTCCATGCCTTCTGGACAGCGCAACCTGAAAGTTCCACTGACACCTCAGACTTAGCACATGCCAAACACAGCTCATCATTGTTCTCCTCACCTCCTTACACATCCTGAACATTTTCCTCTTCCTGATTCACTATTCTAGTTAACACCACCCTTCACCCAATGGTCCAAGCCATAAACTCAGTAGCTCAAGTCATCATCCTGGAATCCACCCTTACCTGTCCATCTAAATTTTGTCAACTCTGTGCACACACCATCTCTCAAATTCACTCCTTTCTTTAGATCTCCCCTGTTTCCAGCACTTTTTGCCTCAGGTACAGCACAGCCTCCTAATTTTTCGCCCTAATTTTATTCTTGCTTTCTAGTCCATTCTGCACAATGCAGCTATAGCAATCCTCCTAAAATGCAGATCAGATTATGTAACTCTCCTTGTTGTAAAATCTTTCTCTTGTTTCCTGCCACCCTAAGGCAAAAGTTTCATAAACCTTTTCACCAAACTCTGTATTAAATCTCCAAGCTTCTGCCACTGGGCACCAACACCAGTGCTTGACTTACCATAGTGTTAGATTGACTTATTGAGTCTTAAATTTTGGATGAAGTCAACTTCCCATTGTCAACATCATAGGTTCCCTTTTTAATAATGTTCACACCTGCTTTCTCCAAGTATCCATGTTTAGCAGGAGCGAAGCCTGTCCCCACACCCTGTGTCTTAGGGTTACAACATCACAGAATTGAGATGAGGGCTGCAGTGCAGGAACTTTATTTAGGATATGATTCTAAGAAGCAGGAATAAAAGAACCAGAAAAATAACAACAAAGAAAAATAACCCATTCTCTGGGACTCATGAGAAGTGTACAGAATAAAATACAGCTGCATGTAAGTATCTGGAACCTGAAATTCAGAGAGCCAGACCACATGTCTACCTGTTGCTATCCCCAGTGGGCTGAGCGCTGCTGCCAATGTGTTAATTCTCCTGTGACTATGCTTGCCCACCCAGGAGCAAGCACCCACAGCACTGGAAAAAATACCCTGGGGCAGAAAATGGGAAGACTCAGAGCTCAATTTGGGGGTGGGATGGTAGCTACACAAGATGAGGTTGAGTTTGCATGAAACTCTCCATTGTTGATTACAGTGGCATCGGTAGTGGGATCACAAGATACAGTGTAAGCTCTTGAGGTGTTTGCTACAAACCCCAAAGAGAAATCAGCAATGTCAGTCTTCCTTCTAAGTATCAATAGAAGACTTTAAAAATATATATTATGTACATGAAAATAACAAAAGAATTCAAAGCAAAGTGTCATAGGAGTGGATGAAGAATAAGTACAATAAGTGCTCTAGGAGCTTACTAGACAGTTTTAAAAATTTCTATTAAATCAGCCATCAAGTGTGAATAATTCTGATATGCCAGAGAATTTGTATTCTTAACTCATGGATGATTGGGAAGATCAAAAGAAGTAATCATTAACAAGCACTTTGTGTAGTCCCTGGGATGAAGCAAGCAGTCAGTACATGTTAATGTTTATACAATTATTATTGTTGATTGTCAGAATTCATCAGAAATCAGCGAATAGTAGTAAGTGCTCTGTCAGCAGGAACATGGAAACATTCTCAGTATGTACAACTCAATGTTGCAGGGACGGTCATTAAAACAGGTTCTAAGATTCATCTTCTGGAGGACAGAAAATGCTAGGTTCTCCATAAGTGTTGAATCTTCCCTTAGATGTGTAGTTAATTTTCCAGAATTAAATTGCATGATCTCTAAAGTGAAAATGAAATTGTACTGCTCTTCATGAAAGGCCTTGGAAAATCTGAGGCACTGTACAATGTCAATGAAAAAAAATGGTTATTTTTCCACAGAGCATCATTCAAAGTAAAGAATCAAGGTCAGTCACAAACTTCTCAGCTATAAGGGAGGCAAGGAGCAAATTTTTCCCTCAGTTATTTTATGACTGCCAGGTTGAACTCATACTTATCCAATGAGCCCCCAAATGGAATGCCATTCTGCACCAACTAGACTGATGATAGTGATTCAGGGAGTAAATGATAAGATTCCATCCTTCTAAAGTGCTTTTAGAATTGGATTCTAGTAAGTTTCACTTTGCTATTGGCCAGTCACAAAAGAGACTACAATAGAGAAAAGTGAAGACATCATGCTGAAGAGAGGGTGCTGCACATAAAAGAAAGAAAGACCCCCTAATTTAGAAAGGTAGATGGCAAAAGAGGCAGTTATACTGTAACAGAAGGGAAACATTAAATAAAGCAGTAACAGAGGAGAAAAATGGCTTAGAATAGAAAATAAAGAAACCATGAAAGATAGGAATAGACTATAGCATTAAAAAAATACAAAAGGACATTGAAGGGGAAATGCAGTGATTATGACAAATATTAAAGGCAAACATTTGCAATGCAGGTGGAAAGCTTCTAAGAGGAAGGAGTGGGCAGTAAATCGAATTGCATCGCCTTTACCAAGACAAAGACCGAGTTTTGATCCTTTCACATCTACCAGCTCCCTTCTACTTTCCACAACACCCCCCCCCACCTTTTCTTTTTTTTTTTTTTTTGAGGTGGTGGGGAAGCCTTAAGAACAACAGAATGGCCTTTTGCCCAGCGGTGTCCTCCTAATCGGCTTCCAGTAAGTTCTTCGGTGGTTCAAAGCCGCATTCCAGGGTCTCAGAGACACCATTCTTCTCCCTCAGATCGTTGTGCTCCTGCGCCTGCAGTTTGGTTACCAGCGGTGCATAGCCTGAGAAACTCAGGACCTGTGCCAGCTCTCTAAGTAATATGATTATCATCTAAAGAAACCCAAGGAGCCCGTGACTCAGTCCTTTGGCAATTAAAATCATATTCAGACAGCCTTTTGGTCATAGGCATTTGGGGGAAGAAGAGAGTCACTTCCAGGAATCTTTCTTTGTTCAAATCCCGGCTTAGAGTTGTCTGCTTCTTTCGGCGGTGTGCCTGCCAGTAACTAGTGACTGGAAAAGAGTTTAAAACATAAATAGTTGGGCAACTGCTTGATAACAGCAACTCCCTGTGCAGCCAGGCAACTTTTCTGTTGCATGGCTTATTTGTTTTCCTGGACTCTCCCAATCTGAGAGAAGATGGACATCAGTTCTTCTTTAATTGATTCAGACAATCAAGTAATATGGGTGGTCTTGTTCACCCCGCTGTGTCACTGCCATCTCCAGCACCACAGAAGAACTGACCAAGACAACAACCCGCCCAGCCAAGAGGTGAGGAATATTTTGATGTGGTAGACTGCTGATGCAAATGATGTTAGACAATGTAAGGAACCTCCACTATGAAAAACAGCATATCAGTTCCTCAAAAAAATTAAAAGTAGAACTACCATCCAGCAATTCCGCTTCTGGGTATTTACCCAAAGAAAACAAAAACACCCATTCAAAAAGACACATGCACCCCAATGTTTATTGTAGCATTATTCACAGTAGCCGAGATACGGAAGCAACCTAAGTGTCCATCTATAGGCGAATGGTTAAAGATGTGGTACATATACACACAATGGAATATTACTCAGGCACAATGGAAAAAGAAATCTTGCCATTTGTGACAACATGGATATGGTTCTAGAGGGTATCAGGCTAAGAAACACAAGTCAGAGGAAGACAAATATCCTATGATCTCACTTATGTTTGGAATCTAAAAAAACTGAAAGCAAAGCAAATAAGATGTAAACAGACTCATAGGTACAGAGAAGAAATGAGTATTTGTCAGAGGTTAAAGAGGTGTCAGGTTAGGTGAAATAAGTAAAGGATATTAAGAGGTACAAACCTCCAGTTATAAAATAAATAAGTCACGGGAGTGTAATTGACAGCCTAAAGGAATGTGCTCAATAATATTGTAATAACTTTGTACGGGGACAGATTGTTGCTAGATGTATCTTGATCATCATTTCATAGCGTATGTGTGAAATCACTATGTAGTACACCTGAAATTAACATAATACTGTATGTCAACTACATTTCAAGAAAAAAAAAAGATACCTCTCCTAAACAGAGTAAAAAGGCAACTACCCAAGCCTTATTTTAATAGGGAGCCCACAATACAAATCTCTTAAATGAATTTTGTTAAGGCATAAAGGGTACCTAGTCCGTCAGTCTGTCAACAACTAGCACCCTTTTGTTCTTTTTTTTATTGAATTCTATTTGGCATACAACATTAAGTTGAAAGTACACAGCATATTGCTTGGATTCATTTATGTTGCAATGTGATTGCCATAGTAGTGTTAGCTAATACCTCTATAATATCACGTAACTATTATTTCTTCCGAGTTTGAGAACTATTAAAACCCAGTCTTTTAGCAAGTTGATTGTTTATAATACAGTTTTGTTGTTTGTAATCACTTTCCTATTTAGTAGACCTCCAGGACTTATTTGCAAGGATATACCGTTAAACATTCCCTCTGGAGGAGGAAATGGCAACCAACTCCAGTATTCTTGCCTGGGAAATCCCATGGACAGAGGAGCCTGGCAGGCTACAGTCCATGGGGTCACAAAGAGTCAGACATGACTGAGCGACTAACACAAACACCATTAAACAACATCCCTCCCATTTCTCCACCTTTTTATGGAATACTATTCAGCCATGAGGAAGAATGAAATTCTGCCATTTGCAACACCATGGATGGACCTTGAGAATAGTATGCTAAAAGTGATATGAGTCAGACAGAGAAAGACAAGTGCTATATGATCTCACTTGTATGTGGAATGTAAAATAACTGAAAACTAACATCCTTTTAAATGACCAAATCCCAGGTGGTCAGCAGCTTAGCTAAAACGTCCAAATACCTTTTCCTAACAGAAACTCCTTCGAAGCTCGGGCTCCCACTAATGATCCCCAGCAGCTCTGGTCAATGCTGCTTTTCACAAATGAAGCTTTTCAAGCATTTCAAGTGGAAAAATGTGGCTTTCAGTTTTCAAACAGATCTTTCTATTTAAAAAAAAAAAGGACTGAAATAGGCATACTTCACAGTCTTACATGCACACACATGATTGAAATATTCTTAGGCATGAAAGATTGGTTCAAATCAAGTATTATACTCATGAATATGTTCTCTTTTCCTAATAGCAGCAGCAAAGAATGGAAAATAGGAAGGGGTAGGGTGATGGTTAGGAGTCCACTCCGTTTGCTTCAAGACTCATGATAGGAAACAGAAGCTAAATTGTACTGACCACCTTGTGGCAGCTGCAATCTAGTAGTCTATACCCATTATTTCTCCATGATGATGCTGGAGAAAATCTTTCAAGAATCGATGCAGCAGTTGATAAAGTCATTACACTACGAAGGGTATGATTGTGCCCTCTTCCACTTCATCACAAAGTATCTTGAGATTTAAGATGTTGGAACGCTTTGTAATTCTTGACAGCTTGTATGTGAAAGCTAAAGTGTTAGTCACTAAGTCATGTCTGACCCTTCGTGACCCCATGGACTATAGCCCTCCAGGCTCCTGCTTTACAGGCAAATTCTTCATGGTCTGAGCTACCAGGGAAGCCCCTCAGCCGTGTCTGACTCTGCGACCCCATGAAGTATAGCCTGCCAGGTTCTTCTGTCCATGAAATTCTCCACTTCATACTGGAGTGGGTTGCCATTCCCTTCTCCAGGGGATCTTCCTGACCCAGGGATCAAATCTGGGTCTTCTGCATTGCAGGAGGATTCTTTACCATATGAGCCACCAGGGAAGCCCCTTCCTTTCACTTGTATACTTAGCTCTTAATAGTCACTGTGATAGGTTCATTTAAAACACTTTCTAGGCTCAGTGCTAATTTTCGAACGTTTCTGTAGTTCCCCCTTTGTTATATATAAAGTATGTTAAGTTGGACTGTTGGCTGTGACAGAAAGTTCAACCTAGATTAGTCAAGGGAAAAAAAAAGGGTGGTCATGACAGTGAAGATTTTCAGGCAGCTATACTGCTGCAGGCCCACCTGCTCTCCTCTTAGCACCCTGAACATCTCCAGCAGAAAAGAGTGAGCTACTCTCACCCAGGAGTTTAAAAACTGCTTGGGTCTGACACTCTGTGGTCCAAATGCACTTGTATGCCCATCTCAGCTAAGGGAATGAAAGGCTCCGATTGAATGATTTGATTGAGTGAGTGAGTGATATTACAGGTTAGGCCCTCCAGGAAATGATGCCCCAAGATAAATTTGGGGGGACGAAAAAGGGGCTGAAGCAGAATTGGGCAGGGGGAGGCATGAGATCACAGTGCAGCTCTTACAAAGCCTGGGCCGGCCTGTTGGAGAGCTCCAGGGCAAAAACTGCCAGCTAGAGGGAGTCCTGAATTGGACAGACCTGAGGATAGTCTGTTTACAACTAGGGGCTGTTACTTTTCCTTCCTCACTAGTTAAGAATTGTAGAATGGAACTCAGGTCTTACCTCAAATATTCATACCATGGCATGTACATGAAGTAGGAAGTGAATGTCAATATAGACCAGTGGTTCTCAACCAGGGCACACAGCAGTGTCTGAAGACATTTTTGGTTATCACAACTGCGGAAGCAGTGCTACTGGCATCTAGTGGATACACACCCTGGATAGAGGTCAAGGATGAATCTAGACATCTTCTATCACACATAATAGAACAACAAAGAATTATTCAGGCAAAGGGTCAATAGCATCGAAGTGGAGAAATCTTGCTCTGTAGATAACGGTACATGTCTTATGTGCACATAGGTATTGAGAGAGGCCGTGAAAACCTTTCATCTTTGATACCTTATTATTATTTATTTATTTTTGGTTGTGCTGGGTCTCCATTGCTGTGTGCAGTTTTTCTCTAGCTGGGTAAGTGGGGGGCTCTATTTCGTTGCGGTACACGAGCTTTTCAGTGCAGTGGCTCCTCTTGTTTTGGAGCATGGGCTCTAGGCACACAGGCTCAGTAGTTGAGGCACATGGGCTTCATTGTCCTGTGGCATACGGGGATCTTCTTGGACCAGAGATTGAACCTAGGTCCCCTGCTTTGGCAGGATGATACTTAACCACTCGACTTCCAGAGAATTCCAGTAAATTCTTAATAGGGACTTTTTTGTTCTTATTTGCATCTATCAATACTTGGTATTGAAATCCTGTCCAACTCGTTTAACTTGTGGACAGAAGGACTAGATTGGATTAGTGAAATTGAGAAATCCTGGATTTTTAAAATCTTGTTTTAAAAAAAAAACAAAATTCTTGTTTTTAAGACAAATAGTGATTTGACTTAATTTTACATACTATTTAGTATTTAGCATCCTTCAGAACTTTGCTTCAGAGAAGGCAATGGCAACCCACTCCAGTATTCTTGCCTGGAAAATCCCATGGACGGAGGAGCCTGGTAGGCTGCAGTCCATAGGGTCTCGAAGAGTCAGACATGACTGAGCGACTTCACTTTCCCTTTTCACTTTCATGCATTGGAAAAGGAAATGGCAACCCACTCCAGTGTTCTTGCGTGGAGAATCCCAGGGATGGCGGAACCTGGTGGGCTGCTGTCTCTGGGGTCGCACAGAGTTGGACACGACTGAAGTGACTTAGCAGCAACAGCAGCAGCAGCAGCAGCAGAACTTTGCTTTGGTGACTAAATAAGAATCATCCCCATTTAGCATATAAATTGCCTTATGAAAGTGTTATTTCAAAAGTACTAATTTTGTTTCTGATCTATTTGAATATCCTTGGACTATAGATTTGCTTAGTCTGAAAGTTTACTATGATGTATTCTTTCTTTTTATACACTACCAAGTTGAATCTCAATGCCAGTTCAGATTAAAGTATTTAAAATTCAAATTTAGGGTTTAATCAGGGAAAATTGACCACAGTAAGCCTTCATATGAAAGAATGTAGTTCTCTTTCTGGGATTTCTGCTAAAAAAAAATAACACAACAAAAGCAAACTTTCAGCACTATACATTTTGAACTATCCAATAGATGCTTTAGCTTTCAGGGAATTTTGCTCTAGAACTACTGCTAAGAAAATAAAAAGACTGGTTAACGCCTGAAGGGATAAAAAGATCAGCTAACCTGAAAAAAAGAAGTTTTCTCCAAGATGTGAAATGTGTGTTCAATCCTAGATCAAGGACTCGATGTTCAAAGTCCCACATATGAGGTTTAACATTACTTTCGAAAAGTCTAGAAGAAAATTTGTTATCAGTGTGGTGAAATCATTTTCAAGTATGAACATAGCAATACGAGCTCTTTGTGCATGTAAAATGCACTGTTTTTCTCTAAGCACAAAATCATTAAGTGCTTTTCTATCCAACCATCTATATTCACATAACCATAAAAAAATCAATTATGACACAGTGAGGAAAAGACAAAACAAACCATTTTAATAATTGTATTTTGAAAGCTCTTTGCAAACAAATGTGAGATGTTTAAAAGAAGGGAGAATGATGAATTGTTGCTTACCAAATTAGAATAAAAAAATCAACAGCGTAAGTGATACTATTTGAACTCTTGGGGATCTCTAATTCATTAAGATCATGTCACTAATGGCATAAGAAATGCCTGTTCAAAAAGTATACCCCAGTGGACATGGGATGCTAAGCTACAAAGACTTTGGGTCTGGTCTCGGTCCATAGTGTTTTGTGTCACCTGCTTCCAGAAGCCTCCCACATTGTTCCAGCCTCATTGCTTTCTCACTTCTAGAATTTCATAATGTTCTGATTGATCAGTAACCCACAGGCTAGAACTTGCAAATTCTCTGCTTTCTCCCTTGTGCAGTCTTCTTCCCACAAGACACAGGTTCTGAAGAGCAGGGATTTCTCATGCTCCATCTTTGCTCTCCTCCACAAGATGACCACACAGTACAGGGTATATAACAGCACTTGAAAGTGCTTGGGGAATAATTGATTCCCAAGCTCACCTCTTCTGCTCTCCTGGCTTGACTTGTTTAGGTCCTGAAAAACGGTAGAAATCACCTAGCTCTCCCCAACTGGCCAACTTGAGCATTTATTATAAAAGAAGTAAGCTTAAAATGGAGCTTCCCCCAGCGATGTGTCTGCCCAGTGTACCCACTCCTATTGTGCTCTCACACACACCATTTTTCCCCCAAAGTTTATTATAGGATTCTTTTATTGACTGATTGATTGCTGCAGTGTATCTTCATTGCTGGTGGACTTTCTGTAGTTGTGGTGAGTAGGGGCTACTCTTCAACGTGGTATGTGGGCTTCTCATTGTGGTGGCTTCTCTTGTTGTGGAGCATGAGTTCTAGGGCATGAGGGCTTCAGTAGTTGTGGCTCCCGAGCTGTAGAGCACAAGCTCAGTAGTTGTGGTGCATGGGCCTAGTTGCTCCATAGCACGTGGGATCTTCCCGGACCAGGGATCGAACCCATGTCTCCTGTATTGGCAGGTGGATTCTTTACAACTGAGCCACCAGGGAACTCCTGACACCCACTTTTTGACACAAATGAGTAACAACTACCATTTACTCAGTACTTAGCTTGTAGTAGATGCTACTAAATGCTTTTCAGCTCTTTTTTTTTCTTTTGGTACAGTATTTCTACTCAAGCCATTGTGGGAATCTTGCTAACCATCAGGTTAAATGATGAGAGGGGCTTTGAAGAGAAATCACTGTCACCCTCCTCATGATTTTTCCATCATTCCATCTAGTCTTTGTTCAGCCATTTTTTATTTACTCTTTAGGGTTAGTTACCATGTCAAACTGTGCCTCAACATGCTAGTGGTTCCTGCTGATGTTTGCACATCTCCTCAGACTAGGATGAAAGTCTGAGGTTTCCTTGGCTTTTCTTTCTGGATGTTGTTGTTTAGTCACTCAGTCGTGTCCAACTCTTTTGCAACTTCATGGACCGGAACTGCGCTCCCACCCCACCCCCACCCCCCGCCCCCAGGCTCCTCGGTCCATAGCATTTCCCAGGCAAGAATACTGGAGTGGGTTGCCATTTCCTTCTCCATGGGATCTTCCCCACCCAGGGATCAAACCTACATCTCCCATGCTGGCAGGCAGATTCTCTACCACTGAGCCACCAAGGAAGCCCTTCCTGCTGGTTCCCTTATATTTAATCCATTGTGTCATATCCTACTATCTTTGGGGATTTTTTCTACCAGGTTATCCTTTCATCACTTTCTCCACATTTCAGTTCATCTTAACTCTAACCATGTTATTTCTTTATTTTTAAAAAACTTATGTAGAATGAAAATGTTAGCAGTAGTTGCCACCGCGGTGGGAAGCAAGATGGCTAGATGGATGTGGTAAATGGAAAACTCACTTTTTAGAGATTTTTATTGTTCTTCTTGAATTGTGTTATGTGAATGCATTTAAAAAAGTCAAGTTTTAAAGTACTTATTTAGGAAAACATTTGAATGCCTTCCCATGAAAAAACTGAAGTCTCTATTCTTAAACCTGACAGTCAAGTGCTGCTCTGGTTTGACTCCAAGCTACATTTCCAGCCCGGTATTCTTCAGCTCCCCCTCTGTTTATACCCCACATCTGGGCCATTCCCAGTGCCAGAAACATTGCTCATTCTGCTCTAGCCACACAGAATGTTTCTTGCATTTTTGCCCATCAAAGTCTTACCCAACTTTTAAGGCCCAGCTTAAAAGCCTCATTCCTTCATTAATTCAGTCCAGACACTCTGTAAGCCTCACAGCCATTTATGTTTCTTTCAGTGCTTTGAGCACAGTTGCCAGGAAAAGAAAGGAGTGAGCATCTACTGAGGGCTGAGAAATAGACTCTCCAACCCTTCTCTGTATACTATCTTCTGCCTCTGTAAAATGAGTGTAAATAGGAGTACCTTTCTCATGTGGTGTTCATTTCTTTTAAGAGTTTAGTTGGATGCATACTAAGAGACCAGCATTGACCTGGATCCTGGGGATACAGCACTGAATGAAATAGACCAAGTATTGCTCTTGTCAAGTTTTCCTTAGAGTAGGAAAGACTTCAATGAAAATATACCCGTAAAGCTCTTAAAACAGCATTTGGCATGTAGTAAAGTGAAAAGTGAAAGTGAAAGTTGCTCAGTCATGTCCAACTCTTTGTGACCCCGTGGACTCGTCCATGGAATTCAGGCCAGAATACTGGAGTGGGTAGCCTTTCCCTTCTCCAGGGTATCTTCCCAACCCAGGGATCAAACCCAGGTCTCCCACATTGCAGATGGATTCTTTACCAGCTGAGCCACAAGGGGCATGTACTAAGTGCTGTGTAAATGTTAGCTATTGTTACTCTCATCACTGTTGTTGTTGTTCAGTGTTTCTGCCTACCAAGGAGGAAACTAATGCTTATAGACTCTTAGATAAGATGCTGAAGGTCAAACAGCTAGGAGGGGGATCTGAAGTCAGGTCTTCTTGATCAATAGTACTGCTAGCCTTTCCACTACACCAGTTGTTCCAAAGACAGGCTATACATCAACCTCGGTAGAGCTTTAAAGCAAGAGTCCCCAGCCTCCAGGATCTAATGCCTGATGATCTCTAGTGGAGTCAATGCAATGATAATAGAAATAGAGTGCACGGTCAGTAAAATGCACTTGAATCATCTTGAAACCATTGCCCCCAACCTGGCCCATGGAAAAATCGTCTTCCACGAAACTGGTCCCTGGAGCCTAAATGGTTGAGGACTGCTGCTATAAAGAAGGTACAGGTTCTTGAGCCCTAGCCCCAAACAGATTGAGACATTCTAGAGATGATCTGTGTGTGTGTGTGTGTGTGTGTGTGTGTGTGTTAGTTGCTCAATCATGTCTGACTCTTTATAACCCCATGTGTTGTAGCCCAGCCAAGCTCTTCTGCCATGGGATTCTCCAGCCAAGAATACTGGAGTGGGTAGCCATTTCCTCTTCCAGGGGGTCTTCTGACCCAGGGATTGAACCCACGTCTCTTGCATCTCCTGCATTAGTAGGCAGATTCTTTAACACTGAGCCACCTGGGATGCCCAAGATATGAGCTAAGAATCGGTCTTTTTAAGAAACTTTCCAGGTAGTTGCGATACTCTGTCAAATCAAGGCATGACTGCCCTACATGCCAGTCTTTCTTCTGCCACTTTATAATACCTATTTATCAATATCTAAACCATAAATTCATTTAAAATAGGCTCCTTATTTCCTTATTCATTTTTCCTTTCTCTCCTAGCAGAGTGTCTTATAAGCACTCAATAAGTATTTGAGTAATTAATTGCTTAATTATTTAATTAAAGTTGCTTTTAAAATGCAAATACATCTGTAGTATGTATGTTATGAGCCATCATTGATGGCTGTTATGAGCCATCATTGATCTTCCTAGGGATGTTTATTAATTAGCTAGAACCAATACGGGGGAATGACAGGCTTAAGCATCTGGGCAGGGAACTGTGAAAGCTTCCAAACCAAATGTTAGCCCCACCATTACACAGCCTAAGACCCCATCTCGCCTTGCCCACCCTCCATTGACAACTTTGGGTAAAAATACAGAAAATATATTAGTAAAAATCAAGAGATCCCCCCTCCCGCTTTTGTTTCTTTTGAGTTGACACCTCTATCTGTTTCTGAAAATAGGGAGAAAAATCTCTTTTTTACAAGAAAGAAAAAAAAATTCCTTTATTCTTGTCACACCATGAACATGGAGTTCACTGCTATACGTTAAGATTATAAAATGAGATCCCAAAATGCCATGGCTGATTATTCACAGTAGACATATTAAGTCAAGAAGCTTATTTTTTCTCTCTTTGCTAAGGCAGAAAGCCTGGGGCTATATGCATCTTTATTACACTTTGCTGTCTTGGTTTCACTTGAGGATTAAAAAGAAAGTCAAGGTACAGTGCATGTATCCTGATGGATTTTAGGATTTCTTGCTTTAGTGAAAGGAAGAATCTCATAAAGTACCTCAGATTATTGCTGAAGAAGTATAGCTACTTCTGTGATGACCTAGAAATTCAATCTTTTGTTTCTCCTATAAAAGATCACATTGTATCTTGGATTTTTTTCCCCTGTAGTTTTCTGTACTATGTAAAGCCACAGTAAAAAAAAATATATATATATATATAAAAAGTTTTGGGGACTTCCCTGGTGGTCCAGTGGCTAAGATTCCATGCTCCCAATGCAGGGGGCCCGGATTCAATCCCTGGTCAGGGAACTAGATCCCATATGCTACAACTAAGACAGGGTGCAGTGAAATAAATGAATAAACATTTTTTAAAAAGTAGTTTTCCTTTAGATTTGAAGTAAAAATATCTTGAATAGTTCAGGTGAGTCTTAGGACTATTTGGGGGAGCTCACACACCACCTCGGGCTTGGGGTGAGGTGGAGTGAAGCAGGAAGAGGGAGGTGGAGAGAAAGGGAAGATCAGTCTGTATACCCAGGGGAGGAGTGAATGTATGTTCGAGTTTTAGCTCTGGTTCTGACTGGGCTTCCCTAGTGGCTCAGCTGGTAAAGAATCCTCCTGCAATGTGGGAGACCTGGGTTCAATCCCTGGCTTCAGAAGATCCCCTGGAGAAGGGAAAGGCTACCCACTCCAGTATTCTGGCCTGGAGAATTCCATGGACTGTATAGTCCATGGGGTCGAGAAGAGTTGAACACGTCTGAACGACCTTCACTTTCACTTTCTGACGAATGCACACTGAGAAGCAATAGAAGTGCATCACCCCATCTTCTGTCCTTTAGTTAGAAATATGAAGTATACTCACTTATTTGACTTGTGCCTCTTTCTGATATACAAAAAAAAAAAAAAAAGAGAAGGACCGAAGCTTGCAGGATCGGCAAGTATAGTAGACAAGATCTTCCAGTTTATTATTGATTTGTAAAGAACGGCATGATACTGGTTTGGCAGCTCTACATCAGTGATGGAAAAGAAAGGCGCTTTTCAGTGGCCCGGAGGAGGAGAGCTGGGAAATGGAAACAGGGGCTTGTGGCAGACAAGGCCCAATCGACTGTGCAGGGAGTCAAGGTCAGGAAGCTTTGGCAGTGTTGTGGGGAGCCTGTGGGATTTCAGGGGCTTCCATTTCCTGAGTTAAGGATTTCTGCCTGCCTATTTCAGCAGATTGTCCCTCCAGCCATCATTGTCAAGGTGATTGACAGAACAAACTGAAAACCTACAGGTGTATTATTACTCAAAATACAAGAATTTTGCCATCAAGGTAAAAAAATTGTTCGATCTCTTCTTTTATAAACATCTTATTTTGTATCAGTATATTTCCCTGGTGGTTCTGTGGTAAAGAATCTATCAGCAATGCAGGAGACTCAGGTTAGATCCCTGGGACAGGAAGATCCCCTGGAGTAGGAAACGGCAACCCACTCCAGTATTCTTGCCTGGAGAATCCCATGCACAGAGGAGCCTGGTGGGCTACAGTCCATGGGGTCACAAAGAGTCAGACACGACTGAAGCGACTTAGCACATAGCCAATAAACAAACAATGTGATAGTTTCAGGTGAACAGTAAAGGGACTCAGCCATACAAATACATGTATCCATTCTCCCCCGAACTCCCCTCCCCTTCAGGCTGCCACATTGAGCAGAGTGCCCGGTGCTACACAATAGGTCCCTATTGGTTATCCATTTTAAATATAGCAGTGTGTGCATGCCCATCCCAAACCCCTAACTATTGCCTTCCCCCAGCCTTCCCCTGGCAACCATTAAAAAAAAAATTATAATTTCTGGTGCTTTTTCTTTTTTCATTTATCTTCAGGATTTCACCCAGCTTTAGTCATCTTTCAGTGTGAATTTGCTGTTATATACATTGTCTTTCCCATCCCCCATGATATCAGTTCTGTTTTATCTCCTTGATAATTATTTCAGATTGCCACTTCTGGTCTTTGGGCACACTCCTGTGTTCTAGTACCAGGAGGCATAGCTACCATGGGAGCATTAAGCTACTTCTGACCCAAAATGCCACAAGAAAGCAATGCTCCAATGGCTTCAGAAAATTTCTGTGAGAATGCTATCTTCCAAATGTAGAATAAAGCTCAGGAATAAATAGTTGAAGCTAAAATGTAAAAGATTTAATGTATTGGTGTCGCAAGGTGCCAGCCACTTGACTTTAGTTCCTGCTGCAAAGCATGTGATACATTAGGAAAGATTTTTAAAGGCAACCTATTTTTTTGAAGATAAAATCTGCATCAAATTATATCATCCAAGCAGAGTCATTGAGCTTTTCTCTTATCTCTTTAAGACAAGAAAAAGAGAGCAGAAAAATGCTTCCAAGGTCTCTTCCCTTCCCATTACACTTTTTTTTTCATAACAGTGTGTATGTGTAAAAAAACTAAAGATTTTGACAAATGAAGCAAGAGAAGGAGGTTGATTGCTGCTTCCGTAAATTAAAATTAATGATACCCTTAAGGTACTTGGGTCTATGAAGTCAACTTAATGTTGATATAACCTGACTCTATTATCACAGAATGAGGCAGTTAACATGAGGATAAAGCAGAAAAAAGCAAAATTCCAAGGTGCACTTTCAAAATCGGTGAAGTGAAAGCTAAAAGCTGAACAGTGGACAAAGGGCTTGCTGTTCTGTCCTCCCTTACTTTCTGTCTGATGGCAGAGCCAGTCAGCATCAGAGAACTGGCATTCCTGAAGAAGCCTAGGGCTGGCCCTAGGCTGGGGCTCCTGTTCACCTCCTGCCCCACCTACCTTGCAGGGGTGCACAGCCACTTCATTTTTCGGCCCACTCTGTTTATCTCAACAGAGTCAGCGGGCTCTTCTAGGGGGCTGTGCAGGACACAATTGGGAAGAGCAGCTGAGGTGGAGGAGTGGGTAGAGGAGAGAGGAAAGCGAAAGAAGGAATAAGAAAAGGAATCAGAGATTAAGAAGACTGGAAATGAAAGTAGTGAAACTCTTAGTCGCTCAGTCGTGTCCAAATCTTTGTGACCCCATGGACTGTAGCCCACCAAGCTCCTCTGTCCATGGGGATTCTCCAGGCAAGAATCCTGGAGTGGGTTGCCATGCCCTCCTCCACGGGATCTTCCCAGCCCAGGGATTGAACCCAGGTCTCCCCGCATTGCAGACAGTTTCTTTACCATCTGAGCCACCAGAGAAGCCCTAAGAAGATAGGAATCAGCCCAGAAATACAAATTTGGAAGCAGAAAAGAAACAAAAAAGCTCTGAGAGAACATAAAAGGAGGTGAATTAATGACGTTTCAGATGCAAGCATTAGCATCCATGCCATAAATCACACAAACTCAACTAATAATTATGGTCATACTCAGAGCGAGCACAGTGTTAGCACTTGTTGCCTTCCTGTGATCTATCCTGAAGTCAAATGCAAGAAATTCTGTTTAACTCAAAAGTGTCTCGGGGTCAAGAAAACATGAAAATAAGTTCAAGGAAAAGAGAATTCAGCCAACTTTTGCATTCAACAAACCCATATTGTTTTGCCACAGAGCTGTACCCATTATGTCCTCATTCCAAACCTTATCTCAGACCATTTCAGACCATTTTTTTTTCAGACACAGCTCAAAAAAATCAGCATTAGAATAAGAATGGATTTTAACTGAAAAGAACTACAATTCTTTAAGAGGATCTTAAACTGTAATAAATCTCAGGAGCATTTCCAGGATAACATTTGGGCGCGTATTTAGGAATGTTACAGTAAGAATTTGGAAGTAAGAATGAATTCTGAAGCCTTCCCCAAGTTAAGTGCGGACAGGAAAGTATACAAACTGTACATTTCCAGGACAAAGCCTCGTGAGTAGACTGTAGAGAGACATTTGTGTGCATGCGAGTCATTTATTCACTAGCATCTCATCACAAGGAGAGTTTTATTTTTATGGGCTCATCAGCGGAGGTGTGAAGTCTGGTTCTTGCATGCCCGTGGATATTTTTCAAGGGTCTAGACAAGCCTAGAGTCAGATAATTGAAATGTACACGCCCAGTTACATCTTTTCCTAAGACTGTGGTAAACACCATTTATGGATATAGTGCCGGTAAGAACACTTGAACACTAGGAAGGAAACACATTGCCTAGCAATGTATTTCCACATCAAGAGGGAATTCTTGGCTCTTCTCAAACTCCAGTGAAGATAAAAACTTAAAGGTAATTAATGAGCAGGTCAAAAGAAAAAGTGGAAGCCCTTGAGAACTTAAAACAAAGTTAAGAATCAAATATTTGCATTTAGATCAATTTTATTTGAAATCTTCACTGGCAGCCACAGTGTTAGTATCTGTCCTTTTTCTTTCTTCTCCTTTTGGTGTATTTAAAGCAATTTTGAAGGGAAAAAATGAAATAAAGATATTCTTCAAAATACACAGAGGAATTGACTGAACATTGGGAAACAGTCACAGCTGAGAATGGAGTGGTTATCATTAATTTAGTTGAAGGACTCAGTGCTCATTCATTAGCCCCAAAATTACACTTTCAAGTATACCTTAATCATACTTAGTGCAGTGCCTAATGTAACAAGAACTCAAAAAGCCTATTCATTGACTCACTTATTGAATATGGAGCATCTCCTTTGTGTTAGGCACTGTGCTAAACTGTGAACGAGCCAGACAAGGTCCCTATCTTTGTGCACAAAGAACTTACATTGTAGTAAATATCTTTTGAATGAATAAAGAGACATTTCTTAGTAGAGTGAAAAAAGGGAGGTCTGCAAAGAGTACGCTGCCTATAGAACTCATCTGAAAGGAGAAAGCAAAGAATTGTATATAGTCCTCAGAGCTCTCAAATATGATTATTTAAAAATTAGAATAAAACAAATATGGAGGAGATTGTGGCTCTGGCTTTGTCATACAAATTACTGCTCTAAAAAACTTTTTCTAAATCTAATGTAGGCACAATGAATCTAAATGGTTTTATTCTTTCCTTTTTTTTTTAAATAAAATTTGAGCATCAAAAAAGAAGGAAAGAAGCAAGGGAGGGAGGAAAGGTATTTCCAGAACTTGATTTGGGCCTCTTGAAAATGAAATTCCTCATTCAAAATATAGTAGTTATGGGACTTCCTGGCGGTCCAGTGGTTAAGACTTCCACTGAAGGGGGAGCAGGTTCGATCCCTGGTCAGAGAACTAAGATCCCACATACCATGGCAGAACCAAAAAAAAAAGTAGTGGTTATGGCAAAGATCCTTGAATAAACTACACATTAATTCATTCAATTAGTATGAATTGAGTACCTGCTGTATGCCAGGTACTGTGCTAGTCACCTGGAACATACTAGGGAAAGAAAAATGGGTCCTTATTCTCACAGAGCACATTTGTTTTTTTTTTGTTTTGTTTTGTTTTTTTTTTTAAGACATTTTCCCCCTCTGACTTGCTTTTTCTAAAGAAATGCTGCAAGCTAGATCATGAGTACTCAGGGAGCAGATGGCAGTCTTCTGCCCATCTGGGATAGTTCTAAAAAGTAGACCCTTGTGTATCAGTAGATAAGGTTTCTTCCAGTGCTAAGCTTTCTTGATCTATGATCTAATTGTAGACACAAGATGTATGCTTCCAAAATGATGTTATAATTGTATTTCTTTTTATGAAAGAAAAACAGAGGTATGGTCTATGAATTTGGGGGAAATTGGGTTCTTCCTATTTATTTTTAATTTTTAATTTTTATTTTTATTTGCTTATTTATTTTGAGCTTTCCTTGTAGCTCAGTTGGTAAAGAATCTGCCTGTAATGCAAGAGACCCAGGTTCAATCCCTGGGTCATGTAGATCCCCTGGAGAAGGAAATGGCAACCCACTCCAGTATTCTTGCCTGGAGAATCCCATGGACAGAGGAGCCTGGCAGGTGACAGTGCATGGGATGGCAAAGAGTTGGACACAACTGAATGACTAAACCACCACCATTTATTTATTTATTGGCTGTGCCAAGTCTTAGTTGTGGTATGTAGGATCTTTAGTTGCACAATGTGAACTCTTAGTTGCAGCATGTGAAATCTAGTTCCCCAACCAGGGATTGAACCCAGGCCCCCTTGCACTGGGAGCCTGGAATCCTAACCAGGAATCCTAACCACTGGACCACCAAGGAAGTCCCCTTCCTGTCTCTTTAAATAATTCTATTTAGACTCCTTTGGCTCTTCCTTCTCTGCTCACCGTCTAATGCTCAATCCTACCATTTTCAGTTTCACTTCACTTTCCTTCCTTTAATGACTGGGGCAAATTTCTCCAACTGGCTATACATGACATCTCCAGTTAAATCTTTCACTGTTAGGTCAAATTCTTTCTGTTCCAAAAGAATTCCTTTACCCGTTTGTCATCCCTCCCCTTTCTCATTTCAATATTTCCATCAGCAATCTCCCAGTCTTCCACCCTGGAAATCCTGAAGTTCTATTTGTTTCTACCAAAATTACACTCCCATACCAAAGTATTTAGTTTTTCCCTATTTCAAAATATCTCCCAGTCTGTACCTTCTATTCTGTCCCAGGCAGCACAGTCTTCATTCCTACACGTATCACCCCAAGTCTTGTCAGTTCAATTACAACATCCTCTAACTGGTCTCAGCCTCTTTGGATCTGTCACACTGACAGATTCATCTCCCTAAACCTCAACTTCCCTCTCAAATCACGTGCCCCTCACAGAAATCTTCAGTGGTTCCCTTTGTTGATGGGGTAAATCTTGAACCTCAGCATCTGCAGAGTCTTGTTTTGCATCCTCTGCTTGCAGCATACCTAGCTAACTGCATCTCACTGTCTTGTCTGACACCAGTGTTCTGCTTACTCTAGAATTTTCCCTGTCTTGTTTGCATTCCTTACCTCCAATCCTTTATGCTTCCAAAGATCAAGACTGTAGCATTCCTTTCTTTCATATCTCTTTCTGTATTAACATATACTTATAAAAGGAAGAAACAAACAACCAAGTAAAGAATGAATTGTGCCAGAATACAAGGTAACGGGGTAAAATTTCTGACTTTTGCTTCCTAGTTTGTATATAGAATTTTATATTGGTTTTATAAAAAAATCCAGTTAGTAAGGCCTAACACATGGAAGTTATTGTTTTAAAAGTTTATCAGATTTCATCTCCTTGTCTAATTGCTCACAAGTGCATTGTTCCTAAGTAGCTACAGCTTGTGAGGATTTTGTGTGCCTTCAGGTTTTTCTTTCTTAAAATTATTTACTCAACTATGCATTCAGTCCATGCTGTACCTTTCTCCAAAGATAATTTGTGAAAAGAAATATTTTGTACTTAATACTTTAGTTAATTTAAGACTGTTTTCTGAAGATTTCATTTCATTACATGGTGCATTTTATTTTTTATTGGGGTATAATTGCTTTACAATGTTGTGTTAGTTTCTATTGTGCAGCAAAGTGAATCAGTTGTACCTATACATATATCCCCTCTTCCTTGGATTTCCTTCCCATCTAGGTCACCTTGGAGAAATGAGTAGAGTTCCCTGTACTGTACGGTCTGTTCTCATTAGTTAAGATGATGCATTTTAAATTTCCATCTCACTCTCATACCTTTTCTTAAGTTTGAGCTATAGGGGTAGAGATTCATTTTTATCTCATTTTAGATTCTTAATAATATTAGGTATACACTGGAAACTACCACCATGGCCCTTCCTATCTAAGAAGAAAGCACCCTTCAAATCAGGTGCTTATAATGGATTCTGATGCTGTTCCCACATGGTCCCTATGAAGCTGCTGACACTGTCACCAGAAGAAATGGCCTGTGGCATGCTCATTCTCCTTCGCCACCCACATGTTCCATTGGGGATTTCTTTCTCAGCATGTGCAAAGATTTCTACTCAGTGCCCATTCCCATATGGCCTCCCTATCCCTTCCTACCCACCCCAAATTTCACATTCCTCTCTTCTTTGATTTTGTTATGAAATGACCCATTCTGCCTTTAGAAAGAATTACGTATTCCACACATTCATTTGCATGTGTTCTTCTACAGCTCTTGTCTACAATCTTAAGGTACCACATTCTTCAAGATCAGAACTGTCCTTGCACTGGACCATAAAATATACTGATGGATAAAAGTTTCATAGATAGGCACACTAGGTTAGATCTGCTTTCAATAAATTAATTTAAAAGTAAATTAAAAGGCCCACTGCTTATTAAATATTTATACACTACTTTTTTTCCAACCATAATCTCTGGAGTAAGCAGTGAAGACCAACAGCTAGACTGAATGAGCTTGAATCCAGGACCTGCCAGTTTACTAACTACTTAAGCTTAGGCCAGTTTTGTTCGGTTGATTTTTTTAATCTTCTCGTGCTTCAGTTTCTACATCTGTGAACTGGGGAAATAATATTACTTCCTTCCATAGAGTTATTGGGAAGATTGCATGTTACTTCATATTGTCATGCACAAAGTGATTAATAATACTATCCATTTTTGGATTTTATGTGGTGCCTTGCACACTATAATCTATCCCGCCCCATTTATTAAGCATAATAGCAACAATAACAGTAGCTACTAGCATTTACTGAGCAATTATCATATGATAGAAACTGAGCTAAACACATGTATCATCTTATTTAATCCCCATAATAACTCCATGAGGTAGGACATATTGTCCCATTGTAATATAAGGTAAGTTAAGATTCAAATACTTTACCCAGGGACTTAGAGCATGCAGTCAGTGTCAGTGAGCATTCTTTTATTCTCCTGTATCTCCCTCCCTCTCTCCTTCTCACACTGGTGCATGCACACACAAACACACACTTACCCACTGGTTTGATCGACTAGTCATTACACAAATATTTCTTACTACATGCAGGATTCAGTGCATCCTGTGGGAGGGAGGGGAGGACAGAAGAAGTAAGCAGGGAATGGTTACAGTCCATCCATATAATGAAAGGAGTGGCTCTGATACAAGTGCTCCAGGTATAAACCATGGACTGCGAGAATGCTGAGGAAGCCAACATAGACCAGCCTTGAATGGAAGAAAAAGGGAATACAAGCATTCTAGAGGGAAGCCTCAGGGGTGTTAAGTCGGATGGAATGCCACAGGACAGGCAGGTAGAGTTTGACTGGGAGTGCAGGGTCATAAGAAAGCGAAAGTGTTATTTGCTCAGTCCTGTCCAACTCTTTTCAACCCCCGACTCAAGGATCAAACCCTGCATCTCCTGCATTGCAGGAAGATTCTTCACCATCTGAGCCACTTCCCCCGATGGCTCAGTGGGTAAAGAATCCAACCAGAATTGAAAGAGACACATGTACCCCAATGTTCATCGCAGCACTGTTTACAATAGCTAGGACATGGAAACAACCTAGATGTCCGTTGGCAGATGAATGGATAAGAAAGCTGTGGGACATATACACAATGGAATATTACTCAGCTATTAAAAAGAACACATTTGAGTCAGTTCTAATGAGGTGGATGAAACTGGAGCCTATTATACAGAGTGAAGTAAGCCAGAAAGAAAAACACCAATACAGTATACTAACACATATATATGGAATTTAGAAAGATGGTAACAATGACCCTATACACAAGACAGCAAAAGAGATGCAGATACAAAGAACAGACTTTTGGACTCTGTGGGAGAAGGCGAGGGTGGGATGATTTGAGAGAATAGCATTGAAACATGTATATTACCACATGTGAAATAGATGACCAATCCAAGTTCGATGCATGAAACAGGGCACTCAAAGCTGGTGTGGTGGGACAACCAGAGGGATGGAATGGGGAGGAAGGTGGGAGGGGGGTTCGGGATGGGGGACACATGTACACCCGTGGCTGATTCATGTCAATGTATGGCAAAAACCACCACAATATTGTAAAGCAACTAGCCTCCAATTAAAATAAATAAATTAACTTTAAAAAATAAATTAAAAAAATACTGAATTCGATTTGTAAAGAGATTTAAATTAAAAATTTACTCTAGAAAAAAAAAAAAGAATCCACCTGCAATGCAGGAGACGTAGGAGACATGGTTTAATCCCTGGGTCAGGAAGATCCCCTGGAGAAGGAAATGACAATGCACTCCAGTATTGGCTCCTGAAAAATCCCATGCACAGAGGAGCCTGGGGGGCTACAGTGTCACAAAGAGTCAAACACAACTTACTGACTGAGCAGCAGCACCAGCAGGGTCATAAGGCTGAGAAAGTAGGCTTCAAATGTCCCTCGTGTGTTTGTGTGCATCACAATGAAGCAAACTCTTCATTTTTGGGAACTCTACTTGGTTTTTTAAATATTTGGTCCCAGCAAAGATGGACAAGGCTAAGGAGAACGTGCATCAAGAAGACTGTGGCAGATCTGGGCTAGGTACTTGATTGATATGGGAAGGTCAGAGTCAGCTTTAGACCACACTACCTGAGCCACTTTTCTGTTGAATTTGAAATGTGTTTTACAGGCATGAACCTGCCTGAGCTCTGATGGCTCTGGGCAAGCGCTGACTAACCTCTGGTTTAGCATAGCCTGCTCAGAACCAAATCGGGATATGAAATTATAAAGCTAGGTTGCCTGGGGCCACCATTAATATAAAGTTGGCAAAATGCCAGTGGACAAAATTTACCGTTTCACCCATAAAATTCTTTCCTTTTCTTACCCAATCAAAATGAAATTCACTAAGCTGAGAGAATACTGTGTCAATATATTATAGAAAAACATAATAGGAAAAAAACAGTGGCGATTTGTAATCCATGCCAGTTAAAGGTATAGTTCCCAGTAATTTCCAAGTTCAGTAAAATCTAAAATTTTTTTATTCTCACTATCGATCCTTGCCTCTTATCTCTTAGATAAAGTATCAATCAACTCTTAGTTACTTATTAATTATCAATGATTAAGTATCATTCAGTATCCATTAATTATCAGTCAGTATGATTCTTTAAAAATGGTGACGACAAGAGGCTGAGACAAAATATTTAGCATTTCTGAGTTCCTTCGGTCACCTAGTTTAATGGCGAATGGCGACCTCCCTACCAAATCTTTTTGTGAAAAATTTAAGAGCTTGCAATTTTGATGGTATTAATTGGAACAGTAGTTCATTCATGGCTACCAATGAGTAGAGTGTTTTTTAAAAGTCTCATTTTAACCTTGTCAAGAGAGCAAATCTTTCTCGTTTGGGCTCAGTTTGATAAAAATCAGTCTCGGAGAGCGTGTAAGGTAAGCAGATATTAAAACAGGGTTATAAATCATTGCTTTAGTGTTCTGGCCTTAGAAACTCAAAAGATCTTACCAAAAAGGGTGCGTTGTCTTAACTGTGCCTCATTATATCTGATGAGAGGACATCATTTCTCTCCTCTTCCTCCCAGGTGGCTGTTGAAGACCGCATCAGGCAGCTGCACGAAGCCCACAGGGACTTTGGCCCAGCGTCCCAGCACTTCCTTTCCAGTAAGTCATTGACCACTTTCATCTCTTCCCCTCCTCACTGCACCTTGGTGGCTATTTAGAGTTGAATTATGATAGTCTCTGCCAAATGCACTAGAGGCACAAATCATCCTGAAATATGCCTTAGTGGGTGGATTCAGAAGGTTAAGATGAGGAGGACCAATTAGATCATTTTGTCCAGCCTTCAGCTAATGCAGAATTATTTCCTACAGTGTATTCTCAAGTGCTAAATTGAGTAATATTTTTGAATCTTTACTCATAGCAGTTCACTTCATAAAGCTGATACTTATAATATCATATAATTATATGACAATTCAATATATATTACTGTGAATCTATGATTCTTTATATAATTGATTAAATACTCCCTGCCTGTAAGTTGGAACTTCAGCCCATTCTGTTTTCTTCCCCTAACTATTCTTATCTGTCTTTATCCTTGACCTCTCTTCATTCTTTTTATTTTTGTTTTACTATTTTATTAATTATATTTTATAATTAATTATAGTATTCATATATTATTAATAAACATTATATTTATAAGTAAATATATTGTTATAATTAATAACCAAGAGGAATAGCCTTGGTTAACTGAAAGTGTAATATTGGAACATACTATAAATATAACAATGCATATATCAATCCCAAACTTCCTATCTATCCTTCTCCCCTACCCCTCCACTCTGGTAACCATAAATTCATTCTCTAAGTCTGTGAGTCTATCTCTGTTTTGTAAATAAGCTCATTTGTATCATATTTTTATATTCCACATATAAATGATATCATATGATATTTATCTTTCTCTGTCTGACTTACTTCCCTTAGTATGATAATCTCCAGGTCCATCCATGTTGCTGCAAATGGCATTATTTCATTCTTCTCTTTGGCTGAGTAGCATTCCGTTGCATATATGTACCACATCTTCTTTATCCATTCCTCTGTCAACGGACATTTAGGTTGCTTCCATGTCTTGGCTACTGTAAATAGTGCTACAGTGAACATTGGGGCACATGTATCTTATTGAATTATGTATTTTTCCAAATATATGCCCAGCAGTGGGATTGCTGGGTTATATGATAGCTCTGTTGTAAGTTTTTTAAGGAACCTCCATACTGTTCTCCATAGTGATTGTACCAGTTGTCATTCCCACCAACACTGTAAGAGAGTCCTCTTTTCTCCACACCCTCTCCAAGATTTATTATTTATAGCCTTTAATAATGGCCATTCTGACTGGCGTGAGGTGATACCTCATTGTAGTTTTGATTTGCATTTCTCTAATAATTAGCAGCATTGAGTATCTTTTCATTTGCCTCTTGACCATCTGTATGTCTTCTTTGGAGAAATGTCTATTTAGATCTTCTGCCCATTTTTTTTATTGGGTTGTTCGTTTTTTTTTATATTGAGCCACATGAGTTGTTTGTAAATATTGAGGATTAAGCCCTTGTTGGTCACATTGTTTTCAAATATTTTTTCCCATTCTGTGGGTTGTCCTTTCATTGTGTTTATGGTTTTGCTAAGCTTTTGAGTTTAATTAGGTCCTATTTGGTTTTGTTTTTATTTCCATTATTCTAGGAGATGGATTGAAAAATTTATGTGAAAGAGTGTTCTGCCTATGTTTACCTGTAAGAGTTTCAGAGTATCCAGTCTTACATTTAGATCTTTAATCCGTGTTGAGTTTATTTTTGTTTGGTGGAGTTGAACCATCATTTAAGGCAATTACTTTGTGCCTGACAATATTATGAATATGACCCAACCTAACCCTTATAGCAACTTGTAAGGTAGGTATGAGGAAACAGACACAGTCACAGAGCCGGGATTCGAACCCAAGAAGTCAGCTCCAGAGTCTGTTTTTGACCACCACAATAGACTGTCTTTTAGTAAATTGATACATTTTAATACAGAAGAAGCAATTCTTTATGTTCTCCTTTCATGCTTCTGCCTTCCTCTTTTGTTGCCATTTTCTTCTTTCTTTCCTTTCTTCTCCATTTTCCATAGGTTAATAGAAAGATCCATGCTCACAAACATTTTAAAGTATTTGATTTGATGCTTTCATGTGTGTCTCCAATTGGCCATTTTATTTTAGAATAAAAATTCCTGGAAAGTAGTGGTCCTCTCTTTTCATGATACATTGATAGTATATGAAACAAGAAGTTGTCTTATTTTCTTGACTGGGTCTGACCTTTTTATCAACATGCAGTCATTATTTGGACAGTTTCACAAATACTTAGAAAGTGTCAAAAAAAGAAGAGTAAATTAAAGCAGTATACATAATTGAGTGGGACAGTGGCTTTTGAGAATGGCTCCAGAACAATTTTAAATCCTGCAGATTTTATCTTCTATGTTTTCCCCAATTTCTGGTCTGCTTAAATTGCCTTGGTGGCAGATCCATTCTATTCAATTTAACTGAGATTAAATGCAATAACATACTTGTAAGTGATTCATAAACCATAAATAAAAATATTATTATTATGCATATTAATTGTTCCTCAGATGTCATATATATATATACTCCTTCACTCTTTATTCTCTCTGCCTGCCCTACTCAAATTCCTATGTCTTCCCCCGTTAAAGCCTAATCTCAGAAAATGATATGTTATACTCATTTAACCCAGGTGACAGGTAAAGTTTAATGCGTACTTTTCCTGGGTTATTTGCATTTTAATAGGGTGAAAACCATAGGCCTGAGGAATGACTCTCTGGGGGTGAAACGTCAGCCATAATCTCTGAGCTGTAAGGGGAGAACTTGAAGGGGCCAGGAGGAGCATCTCCATACCTCTCAACCCATATCACACTGGTGCCCACATCCAGGAAGGTCAGACCTGTATACACAGACACTCAGAAATCCACTGATTGACCTGCTTATATGGAGCCAGCCCCAGACGTCACCAATTTCTTAAGTATTCATGTGGAGTATCAATATATGCTTAGAAGCTTTGCTTATGGCCATCACAAAATACCAATTTGGCCGAAGGGATATTTGACAAATAGGATATCTTGAGACTAAAAATAAAAGATTATTTCCTTGTGTTGTCTCTTTTTAAATTACAGAGGTAATATAGGCCCCTCAAGGAGATTTTGGAAAGCAGAGAGTACAAACAGGAAAGAAAAATTATCTGTAATCCAACCACTTAGAGATAACCACTATAAAAAATGTGGTTCATACACATTCTGTCTATCTCTCAGGGGTGTGTGTGTGTGTGTGAACTCAGATTTTCTCTCTCTCCCCTTTTTTAAACCAAACAGGGATAAAAATATTTTACAGCTTTATGAACTGCTTTTTTCCCTTAGAACTATAATAAAAATATTTTTGTATATTTAAATATTCCTCTGCAGAGTGCATTTTTTAAATGCTGGCATAGTATTCTCTTCCGTGGCTGTCCCACATTTACCACAACAATTCTAAATCAAGCACTTAAGATTATTTCAAAAATGTCAGTATTTTATCGAAGATTATATACCATATCTAATATTCTTCATACACCTTTATAAACACCTCAAATTCTTTCCATAAGATAAATGCCCCCAAGATGGAACATGCTGTGTTAAAGCATGTTTACATTTATAAGGCTTTTGTTATGTGTTGCCAAACTGATCTGTAGAAAGTGGCGCTAGAAATTGGGTGCACCATCAAAACCGTATGTGAGTCAGGGCCTCTCTGAAGTCACTTATTTGCTGTTATTTTTATGTTCTATAAAAGAAAAAGAAGTCCCCCCACCCCAAAAGTAAAAATATGTTTGAAAAATACAACTAAGCTCATATTTAATGAGTTTGAATTGATAGGTGTCTAATAATTTGCTTCCAGGTTACCAGGAATAATAATAGAGTGATTTCTGAAGCTTTGAAGTTAAAACTAAGGAGAAATAAGGATGAACCATTAACCACACACCCCCCCCAACACACAGTCACTTCTCTGTTTCCTTCTTTCTCTGTGTCTCTCTCTTTGTCTCTGTCAGACACACACACACACATAGACACACACACACAGACACACATACACAGACACACACACACCTTTGAAAATTACATTACCAGCTGTCTGTTTTCTTCTTTTATCAGTAGAAAGAGTCTGCCTTTTACTTAAATATTCACTGTTTCTTCTTGGTGGCCCAGTCTCTACTTGTTAAAGAGGCAGTTTCTTTTATCTTAGATCTGAGAGAAAATGAGAAGAGGAAACATTGTAAAATATCACCTTTATCCATTGATAGACACTAGCTTGCCTTTAATTTGAGCTTTAATATTCTACTACTTCTGATTGACTTCTGCAACATAAACCAAGAAGAAGGAGAAATTCTAGTAGTGTGATTTTAAAATATATTTATCTTTAAAATTTTATATATTTTTAAAATATATTCATACGTCAATGATCAAAAATGTATCAGTACTATAGTATTCACTAGCCTAGTAGTCTGCAAATAGTCCACTTTTGTTATTTTCAAGAATTTAAAGAAGGCAAGATTTTTTTCTGGATATTTTCTCAATTTTCTGGGCTTCTCTTCTAAATTTTACTTTTCTCATCCAGAAGTATAATTCTATATGAGAAAGAGGAAATCTTTCTGTAACAGTAGAAAGAATTTATGTTTGTTATTAATATTTTACAAGTTCTAAAATCCCCTGAAGGGCCATTTCCCAAGCCAAGTTCCTCAGAACATTAATGTTCTTTGTAATGTTAATAACTCTCCCTTGAAAAAATAGTTCTGGGGTCAATAAGATTGGAAAAACGCTAGGTTATAAAGATAAGCAAACTTCTTTCCTGTGGGAATTCTTGTAGCTCTTAATATACATCAAAACTCTAAGAGGAGCATAGAGTCGGTGCCTCTCCTGTCCTACTTCTGTGACTACCAAAGCCTTTTTCAGACACACCAATTAATTTCTCACTAAACATGCCATGGAACAGATTATGAGAATTTTTGCCCTAAAGTGATATTTCCCAAATAGTTTGATAATGAGAACTTTCTGCTGAAGGTAGTAAGGACATGATCCAATTAAAAACAAAATGACTGTTTGTAAGGCCAATGGGTCAACTCTCTCTTTCCTGGGGTTTCCAGCCCTCATCCCCACCCCAGGAGGCCCCCTGTGCTGTGGAATTTCCTAACTGGAGAGAAGCTTAGAGAGTGTCTATATGACTTGTTTTCCAAGTACTTATTAGTGAATCCTGAAATCAGTTTAATGACTTGCAACCAGCAATTTTTAATGGAATGAAATGGAACAGATTAGAAAATATCAGAGTACATTGCACAAGCAAGGCTAAGTATCTGGTTTCAGTTAAAGATGTGTGTGTATGTGTGTGAGTGTGTCTGTCTGTCTGTGTACTACATCACAGCGTAAAATGTATTCCTTTTATGCATTTCAGTCAAAAATGTTTGATGGGTACTGAAGTATTCCCAGCCCTACCCTTACTTTACAGATGATAAAATAGGGGCAGAGAGACCAAATGACATAATCAAGGTCACATAGATGGTTATAATAAATCTAGGACTAGAACCCAGTTTCAGAACTTCAATGCCACACCTTGCGTTGCCTTACCCATTAAGAACTAATACGCAGGCCAGTGACTGTCTAGTCTATCTGATACTACCACTGATTTTTCTCTCTTTTATTTCTCTTGGTCTGGGCCATAGTAAGTTGATTTATATAGCCTGAATTTTTCTCTCAATGTCCCTGAACCAAGTGTCATTTCACCAATGATATGAGTTATTGGTTAAGAGTATAGACTCTGAAACTAGGTTAACTGGGTTGAACTATTGATTCAGATATTTAATCTCTTTATCTCTCATCTGTAAAATGGGAATAATAATATGTTTCATCAAATTTAAGACATATGCCCCATGTTTTAACAGCTTTGAAATCAAAATATACCTTATGTCTAATGTCTAAAATTAAAAATAATTTTATTTATTTACTTTTGGCTGTGCTGGGTCTTCATTGCTGCATGAGCTTTCTCTAGTTGTGGCGAGTGGGGGCTACTCCTTAGTTGTGGTGTACAGGGTTCTGATTGTGGTGGCTTCTCTTGTTTCAGAGCAAGCGCTTTAGGATGTGTGGGCTTTAGTAGTTGTGGCATGTGGGCTCAGTAGTTGCAGCTCCCGGACTCTGGAGCACAAGCTCAGTAGTTGTAGCATGTGGGCTTAGCTGCTTCAGTCTGGGATCTACCCAGATCAGGGACCGAACCCATGTCTCCTGCATTGCCAGGTGGGTTCTTTACCACTGAGTCACCAGGGAAGCCCTTTAATAGGATTTTGAATTCAATAAAATATGGTAATACTATCTCTTAGTGTTATGCTGCTGCAGCTGCTGCGTCGTTTCAGTCGTGTCCGACTCTTAGCGACCCCATGGACTGCAGCCTACCAGGCTCCCCCGTCCATGGGATTTTCCAGGCGAGAGTACTAGAGTGGGGTGCCATTGCCTTCTCCTCTTAGTGTTATAGTGAAGATCAAAGAGTTAACATATGTAAAACCCTTACAACAGTGCCTTGCCCCATGGACTATACAGTCCATGGAATTCTCCAGGCCAGAATACTGGAGTGGGTAGCCTTTCCCTTCTCCAGGGGATCTTCCCAACCTAGGGATCGAACCCAGGTCTCCCGCATTGCGGGCAGATTCTTTACCAGGTGAGGCTCCAGGGAAACCCAAGAATACTGGAGTGGGTAGCCTATCCCTTCTCCAGCGTATCTTCTCGACCCAGGAATTGAACCAGGGTCTCTTGCCTTGCAGGCGGATTCTTTACCAACTGAGCTATCAGAGAAGCCATACGACAGTGCCCAACACACTGTAGGTGCTATAGTGCTATCTATACAAACATTTGCTATTAGCATTAGTATCTTTACTATCAACTTGATAGTATAACTTATTATCTGCCTATTAGAGTCAAATTACACATAAAAAACATAAAAGTAGCCTTCATTCTCTTGTATTTACTTCTCAGTGTATTTCCTCTCCTTTCCAAAGATGTTTTTCATGGATCTAATCTGAAAGTACAGTGTTTTGCATATTAGAAGAACTCAACAGTTACTTGTATAACGAATGAATAGGTGAATAATCAATAAATAGACCCTAACCTAATCTCTATAAGGGGGTGTCCCTGGTGGCTCAGTGGTAAAGAATTTGCCTGCCAAAGCAGGAGACTCAGGGTTGATCCCTGGATTGAGAAGATCTCCTGGAGAAGGAAATGGCAAACAACTCCAGTATTCTTACATGGAGAATCCTCTGGACAGAGGAGCCTGGTGGGCTACAGTCCATGGGGTCACAAAAGAGTCAGACATGACTGAGCAACTAAACAACAACAACATGTAAGGACAGGATGGTTTTAGTCTTGTTGACAGTTATATCCTCCAGTATCTAATAGAGTATCTGTACTTGATAAATGTTCAGTAAAATTCTACACAGAATGAATTATGTCTTATACCCAAAAGAAGAGGGGATAAATTTCTTCCCCTCTATTGTTAGTACACAGTGGCATGAGATTTAGCATAGTGACTACCACATAGTAGACAATAAATAATATGACCTTTTATGTTGCCTTTCAGCAAGGTCTAATAGCATTCATAACTTTACATAGTCCTTTTTCTAAATGTCTACTGTGCCATGTAATATATTAAAGGGAAAATCTGTCTTCAAAATTACAACAGAATCACAACTATATTAGAAAATAAATGATAAGCAACAGAAAGGTACATATCAAGAAAAGACTGAAAATTGAATACATCGGAATGCAAACAGCTGTTGTGTTTTACTTTCTTTTTACCCTTGCAGGTTTTTTTTTTTTAACTAATAACAGTGTATTTCTTGTATAATAGGGGAAAAAACAGTAAAGGCAATTTTTTTTTCTCTAGCTTTGAACCCAGTGACTTCTTGCAGTATTAAACTATCCTATAACTCCAGTAGACAAATTTCCTTTTTACTCATTATTCTGAATTTAAAAGCCATGGGTTTCACTGAGGGTTCTTCTTTTTCTCAGATTGAGACAGTGTAAAAAGAAAGAACTGATCACATATTTCTTACAGGCTTTATAATCTTAACTGCCTTAATCAAATCCCTGGTTCACTCTTTTTCTCTTGTTTAACTAACCCAATTGTTGACAGTTTCTCCTTGCTACTTAGGGCTACAAAGCTTGTTTCCATCTTGAGAGTTGCCAAACCTTCACCATTGCCTCCCCCACTCACACACTTAATAAAAAGGGTAGGGTGGGGGAAACTTTAAGCACATTTCATAATTACTGGCATTTCACTTACCAGTGCTGCAATCTATGCTACCTTTTTCCTCGGGGGATGGATGAATTTGACATACAAGTAGGCCAATCATTTAAAGCTCAGATCAGCTTAAAGAAACCATCATGATAAAAGTCATAAAGAAACCCATAGGTAAAATGGGAAATGATTTTCAGCCTAAAGCCATTAGGTAAAATCTCAGGGCAAAATAATTTGAGCCAGTTTCTTCAACAGTCACATGCTGTCTTGAGTGTTGGGAACTTGGAAGAAATACCGTCTAAAAAACGTTTATCAGTGATGCTGGTAATGTCTCCCTAAGTTCAAAGATAGCCTTCCAGGCACCCGCATAAAGCAGTCATGGTGTTCATCATTACTCTCTCTTCTCAAAACCTATTTCTATGGCCCTTTCGCCTTGAGCTCAAATTTATATTCTCCAATTTAGACCTTAGATTTATTTGCTTGAGAGAATCCATAGGAACAAAATTTTACATGGCCCTACCCATCCATTTATTGGAACGCAGGAAGAAGCTTAGGAAAAATTCTCAGTTTTGTCCTGTGGGAATTTCTGCACTGGAACTGGCTTATACTAGCACAGGGGAACCAACTGTTGTGTATTATAGGAATTGTGAGCTGATTGTTAAACACACCTTTTGGAGCTTGAAATCAGCTGCCATAGTGAGAATATTGATCTACCACCCCCACCCCACCCCCACCCCCACCCCAAATTTAGCAAATACTGCAAACCAAGACTTGCTGTTTCTTTTTTTGGCATGGCTGGTTGACCAGAACACCACCAAGTGTATTAACGTTATTCAGATCACCCAAGTCCCTAGAAGGTAAAGTTCAGGACCCCAATACCTATCTGCCTTAGAGAGGAGGCCCATTTGTTCTGGTTTGTGTAGGATGTTCTTGGTTTTAGCGTGTACATCCCCACGTCCCAGGAAAGCTCCTCAGTCCCAGGCGTACGAGGATGGTTGCTCACCCTCGCCTTCGGTGACGTTCCACAGAAAACAGAGCCCTACACAAGGGTTCTTGGACAAGTCAGCTGTTGAGAGAGCAGCTCTCAGCTGTGAAGGAGGGAAGAAGGATAAGGTGGGGAAGACTGGTCAGGGAGTCAGCCTAAGCATGGCAGTGGAGACTCGCTTCCACCTGGTCCCTCCTGGAACTCCGGAGCACGAATTGCTCCTCAGATGTGGCCCCATTTGGGGGCAAGGGAGCTTCTGCTCCCCTGTGTCAGTCCTCCATTGGCCATGGATTTGTGGGGAGTAATGGCCAGCAAGGCAGTTTCCAGCTCTCCAGAGCTGGGAGTGGTAGAACCATAGCAGCCAGTGCTGCCAACAGCGGGGAATGGGTACACCAGCTGGGGAGAGGCAATCTGAGCGGGACACCCATAGCATGGACCTCTTTTAGATTTTAGAAGCTCCCATGATAACCCGTGCAGAAACTGGCTTTCAGGCTCAATGGTGACGTTCACCTTGATCACTAAACGCCTCTCCTTCATCACCTGCCTACGTGGAAATGGGTCCGGTGGCATGGCGGAGATGAGACAAGCACCTATTTCCTTCCTATTTCATCTTCCTCCTCATGACAGATTCCTCTGGGCCTCACAAGGACTTAGAGCAGGGAGACCAGCATCACAGCGCTGGATCAGTTTCATGACACATGGGCACTATTTTAGTGGAAGGCTGGCTCTGAAAGGTATATTTTTACACTCCCCAGAAAATGAAGGTGTTTGTGCATTTGGCCTAGGGTAGCATTTTGTCATCTGTCCCAAAATACAAAGCTTTGCACAAACAGAAATGGTGGAATCACATCCCTGTGGGTAAAAATCATTACTTTTTTTTTTTTTTTTTCCATTTGGACATTTTCCATTTTCAGAACACAACCAGTTTGGAAGTAGAAAATAACTTTTTGTGAGAAACTTTGAGGTAAGGACAAAAGGTGTTTGGGTTTTTTTGTGTAGACTTACAGAAATGTTTCCTGGTTTAAAAGCCACTCTTTTGAATGTTTAAATACACTTGCAGATAGCAGCAGTAACAAGCATCTTGATTTCAGTCTAATGCAGGTGTGCTTCAGAATGTGCTGGAAGGGATAGGGATGGGCCTAGGTGATGAGGGGCATTTTAAGGATTCATGGAAACCTGAGGACAGATAGGGAAGAACATTCACTGTCAATTATGTGTTTGCCTCTCTCTGTATTTGCCTTTGCCACTGTGGACTTCAGACTATCACAGCTGTCACAGCTTCTCTCTTCCCTCCTCCTTCTCCTTACTCAGTTTCTCCCGCCTTGTGACTTCTGTTTTCTTCTTTAGCCCCCTGTCTTTTTCCAACCACCCCACCTCTCTCCCCTCTGCATTTATCTCTGTGTATTGCAATCAAGCTCTCTAAGCAGCAGCTGATTGGATCACTTATTTACTGTCTATTTACAATGAAGGTCATTTCAGAGGCCAAGGCCAGATCGAAACTAGACTTTCTTGACCTGGGCACTAGTGACATGTTAAAGCCGACAGTCGTTTGTTATGGGAACTGTCGTGTGCCTTACAGGATTAGCAGAATCCCATACCAGTCACACCCCTCTCCCTCAATTGTGACAACAAAAATGTCTCCAGGTACTGTCTGATATCTCCTGGAGGATATTGCCCCTGGTTGAGGACGCCTCCTGCCCACCAACCCCTGGATGATGTGCGGCCCTCACAACAAGGTCACAAGGACTGACTGCAGTGACCTCTGCCTGAGGGAGCATGGGAGATGACTTCTCTGCATTCCTAGGTCCCCTTCAATGAAGAGACAACCTTCCACTGTCTGTCCCTTTGGGAGTCGCCTCAGCTACCTTGCCTGAGATCACACCCCTTCCACAGGCAGCTCCTGAATAATGTAGGAGTACAGAGACATGGCCATTTTGGCCCAACTCAGGAGAACTTGAACATTCTAGCTCAAGAGTTCCTGAGGGGTTGAGGGAGACTACCACTGGGCCTGTGTCTGAGCTTTGTTGCCATGCCTGCTCCCTTCCATATGTGTTGATCACAAAGACATCACGACTTCCCAAATACCCTCCTCTCTGAACTTGGTCTTGGAGTCTGCTTCCTGGGGAACCCAGTCTGTGATGGGGCAGTGTAATGGACAGACGTTTAGATGCATCCGAGAAAAAAAAAGTCTTATCATAGGCTCATGCTGGTCACTGGGTAATTTGATTTACTCTTGCTTTCATAATGAGGTTGATGATTCTGCCCAGTGCATGTGATGATGATCACTATTTAAGGTGTCTGACCTCAGTGAGCTCCATCAATGGGGAAGGACTTTGGGGACAGCAAAAAATTATATCAGCCCCTTGCCTCACACCTAAAGCTCAGCAGGATACATGCCAATGACAGGCAAGAGTTAAAATGAAAGAGACTCAATAAAGTAGATCATAAAAGGAAACAGGTTGGAGTCTGAGCACCACAAGCGTAAAGGGCATGCGTTGTGCTTTTTTTTTTTTAATTTCATGCATCTAACTCCTGACAGACAGATGCAGGAAATGCCTTGATTGAATGAATAACGGCACAGTCACAAGATTATTCCCACTTTAATGTGATAGAAAAGAACTTAGTCTCATGCCTAGCCTAATGTCCTGAAAAAGTTACGAGCTTCCCTTTATTTTCAGCCAGTTAAGAACTGATTCATTCTCTCACTCAACAAATGTCCATTCAGTGACCATTATAGGTCAGACTCTTTCTAGGTACTGGGAAAGCAGTAGTGATTAGAAGACAAGTTCTGTCTCATGGAGCTTGAACTTTAATAGGTGAAGGCAGTCATATCATAATAAGCTGGATAAAGAAGAATAAAGCAGGCTAAAGAGGCCAGAGGTGATGGGGACAGGAACACTTTAAATGGGGTGGTCAGGGTGGTGACATTTCATCAAGAAATGAGGAAGCACAGCAGGCAGATATGGGGCTTTGTGCAGAAGGTTCCAAGTAGAGGAAACAAGAAATGTAAAGGCTCTGGGATGGGAGCATCCTTAGGGGGCTTGAGAAACAATGAAGAGACTAGTATGACTAAAGCTGAGGAAGCAAGATGATAAATAAGAGCAGGTGACTGAGCACCCAAGAGTCAGACCAAGTAGAGTCTTGTCTCCTACAGTTCAAAGCAAGTGGAATCTGTTCTTAGTAGGAAGGGCAGACCTGGGAGGGTTCTAAGCTAAAAAGCAACAGGACCTGACTTCCTGTGCCTATAGCATCTGCTCATTCATTCATGTATTTATTAATAAACACTAGGCAGTTGAAAGAGGAAGATGAGAAAGACAGAATCCTGGCCTTGGGACATTCAAATTCTAAACCATTTGAGTTAGACCTAAACCAGTTGAGTTAGACCTATATAAAGAGACCTGTACAAAGAGATTTAAAAAAAATCATTATCTTCTATAGTTGTGGGAAATAGTGGGTGTCACGGGAGTAGAGTGGAAGGAGGAATTAATTCTCCAGTGAGGAAAATGAGGTGTTCCATATCAACTAGTATTAATGCGCATGACCCCTGAGGCTACATGCAAATCCAAGGTAGAGAATATTTCATCTGATACAAATCTAGCAGAGGATGCTTCTGATTACCTGACCCTTGATTTCACTTAGCGAGAGTCGCAAGATGTATTCAGTGATGCAAATTAGGTTCTCCCTTCTCCTTAGCCATTCTGATATGATGAATATCCCCCTTTCCAATTTCACACGTAGTCTCCTTATAGCCCTTTTGTCCAGAAAGGGATTTCTTATGTATGTATAATGAATATAAATATAGGTTTTAGGAGGCGCTAATGTTTTAATGAGCTAGAAGCAGGGAGACAAGAGAGAGAATAATTGAAGGATTAGTCAACACGGGGGCAATTTGACTTGAAAGCGAAAATCTGAGCAGGAAATGTCGGGGAAAAAATGAGAAGAGGAATGGAATGGAAGGAGCTCATTTATGATGTGAGCTAAACCCGGTAGAATTCTGTCTCAGAAGGTAAAAAGTGAAAGTTTGTATTGGAAAACTTGACCTAGGCCAGCTATCAAAGGAAAGAGACCAATTCAAAAGACTTGGCCCAGGCAGTATGGAGCAGCTGCGTCTCTTAGAGGTGTCAGGAGAAGAAGGGAAAGTTTTGAAACCAAAGCCTCAGTTATTCCTGGGGCCCAACATAGAAGCTCACTAGAACCATTGCTGTCTTAGGGCAAAATTAAGGACAACAAAACTGATGTCTTAGGACAAATCAGGTAATTCCTCTAACATGAACCACCCACGCCAATTGAAATAGAACAAAAAAAAGTTGTAAGTTTAGTGATGTGAAATTTAATCTAAAAATCAGAACTGAAGATAGACATTAAAATGAAGTGTTTCATTTCTTCCTAAAAATACTTGGCTATTAATATTTGTTTTGAGTTCCTAAACAATACTAATAGAGAATGATAAAACACAGTTGACTTTTGTAGTTGACACCAGCCTCAGAATGCCAGAAGGGAGAGTTGTCTTCTTTCAACTTCTACTACTCTGAGAACTGCCTACAATTTTTTGAAGAGTCAGAAACTGGCTGGAAAAGGAGAAAGCAGGATTGTTTAGTGGAGTTGTTTGCTAGGCCCATGATTTGGATGTTAACAGTCAGGGTAACTGTAGCACCATAGAGTCTCTCATTTGCCTGATTTCCCTGGGATTCCTCACACTGGCAGTGAGTCAGTTAATGGAATAAATATCTTGATAGCTCACTATATAAATTATTATGATAATAAGGGTAGGGGTAGGAAAACAAAAAAAATTGAGCACTCTCTGCTCTTAACACTGGCTGAGCAAAGTGTCTTGCATGGATTAACCTGTTTAATCCTTGCAACAACCTTATAAAATAAGGATTATTTTTTTTAATATATATATATATTTCTTTCTTTCTTTGTCTGCATCGGGTCTTATTTGCAGAACGTGGGATCTTCGTTGCAGCAGATGAGCTTCTCTAGTTATGGTGCAGGCTTCTCCCTAGTTGTGGCCCACAGGCTCAGTAGTTGCAGTGCATAGGCTTCGTTGCCCCATGTCTTGAGGGATCTTAGTTCCCCAACCAGGGATCAAACCCACATCCCCTGCATTGGAAGGCACAGTCTTAACCACTGGACCACCAGGGAAGTTCCCAAAATAAGGATTATTATTATCTCCATTTCACAGAAGAGAAAAATTGAGATTAGAGAAGTTAAATAACATAATCTAAGTAAGCACTATAGAGTGTCAGCTTCAGAGAAGGGGTTCCAGGGGCTAGTGAGGGCAACCCCCAAGTCTCAGCTGCAGAGACTAAAGGGGATAATCCCCATTAATGTTTTGGATGATAGTAGAGGAAGTGGCTAGTAAGAAATGGGAGTGATTTGGTTTGTGAATATTTTTCTATTCTTTAATCTATTTAATGTTCTTCTCTCCCTCACCCTCTCACCCTTGTCATCTCGTCCTCTTGCCCTATAGGTGGGCTGCTAGATCAGTTCTGATTGTCCCTAAATCTGTTGGGGTTTGAGGTCTGGGCTGAAGGACCAGAGGCCATCTGGTCATGTGCTCATGGTAACTCATCAGAGCATAAGAAGACAATCTTTTGTTCATACCATGCCTGCTGAAGCTCCATTGGCCAAAGCGACTCGTATGATCAAGGTCAAGGGGCTGGGAAACACACTCTGCTAGTCCTGTGGCTATGACTCCGGTATAGATATTTAATTCTTTTATAGTGGAGTAAAGAACTGAGGCCACAATTTAATTTCTCCCTCCCTCTTATCACTTTTATTGCTATCATATTCTTAGCTGTTTCTCACTCTTATCTTGCTTTCTAAATGGATATACATCTCATTTATAATCATTTGCTTTTTAATATCTGAGTTGCTCCCCACTGGCTCAGGTTTCAAATTTTACTTTCCTTGAAATTTCTCTGGTGCCTAATGCAATACCGTTCACACAGAGAGCATTCAGCAAATGGTGTTGACTGCCTGCTGTCTTTTAAAAGCACATCTGGAGAGATACTGAAGGCACCTGGCATTATTGTACTGACTTCTTGGTAACCTGGCTAACCCAGATGGCCTAAAGACCTCAGTTGCCTTTACCCAGAGGAAAGTACTGTGTTAATGTTGCTACTTTTCAGTCTCTAAGTCATGCCTGTCTCCCTGCAACCCCATGAACTGCAGACTGCCAGGCTCCTCCATCCTCCAGTATGTCCCAGAGTTTGCTCCAATTCATGTTCACTGAGTCAGTGATGCTATCTAACTATCTTATCCTCTGCCACCCCCTTCTTCTTTTGCCTTCCATCTTTCCCAGCATCAGGGTCTTTTCCAATGAGTTGGCTCTTTGCATCAGGTGGCCAAAGTATTTGAGCTTCAGCTTCAGCCTCGATCCTCCCAGTGAATATTCAGGGTTGATTTCCTTTAGTATTGACCGATTTGACCTCCTTGTGGTCCAAGGGACTCTTAAGGTTCTTCTCCAGCACCACAATTCAAAAGCATCGATTTTTTGGTGCTCAGCCTTCTTTATGGTCCAGCTCTCACATCTGTACATGACTACTGAAAAAATCATAGCTGTGGTAATAGAGTCCGCCAGTTCTGTTTGATATTATCAGAAACTCCATGTGTCAGTCATGGCTCAACTTACCTAGGCACCTGTCCTCCTATATCAGCCTTATGAGGCTTAATTTCTTTATTACTGTCTTAATCATCACAATGAGATTTCTGGAGCTTGGTATAAGTCAGTTTGAAGGAGATTTTCTCTCAAGTCATGTTACCAAATATTGGTCTTTGTGGGGTTGTGCAGCTAGCAGCACTGGATATTAGATCTAGTGTTTATCTCCACAACTCAGTCACCTTGCCAGAGAGTTTAGTATGAACTCTCGTCTTCCCAAATCAAATGTAAACCTGAGCTTCTAAATGACTTGGCAATCTACTGACAAATCCCACAGTCTGGCATTCTGTTCACCATGTGCGATGGTCTCAGAGCTCAGTGTTATCTGCCTGACAGCTCATATAATATTTACAGGTTGTTATTCGTGAGGAATTTTAGTTAGCCATAAAGATTTTCACAGCCATGGCAGACATTATAGGTCTCATTCATCACTCTCGTGACCTTCCCCTCTGGAATGTAGCCCATCTGTCTCAGCTGTTGAAATCTTTATGGAAAACCTGCCTATCTTTGAAAGTTTAGTAAGTGATCTTAAAGTTTTCATTGAATCTTTACTTTTGATATATGGTATAGATATATAAAATACTATTCTTATTTTAATTTAATGTCTTGGAAAGTGTTACATTTAACTTGACCTTTCATTTAAATGACAGAAAACGTACTCTGGCTTCAGGAGCTCTATGGATCACATCAAAAGAAAATAGAAATCATACAGAAAGCAATTGTGGTGGGGAAAAATGATCTATACATACACATACATTTGCTATTAATAACTACATGAAAACTGAAACCCTGTATTATAATATTGCTTATGACCTTAAGAAGTGAAAAAAGTAGAAATAAGTTTTTCATGTAATTAATTATTATAAGGGCTTCCCTTGTGACTCAGCTGGTAAAGAATCTACCTGCAATGCGGGAGACCTGGGTTCGATCCATGGGTTGGGAACATCCCCTGGAGAAGGGAATGGCTACCCACTCCAGTATTCTGGCCTGGAGAATTATTACAAAGGAGACCAGAAACAAATTCCATAAATGAATCAAACAGGCTGGTTTATAGGAGAGAAGAGAGGTGTGACTAACCCTCAGATGATCCCCCGCTGCATTCACATTATTCTCCTGTCATACACCATTTCTCAAACACGTAATTAGGACCTAATACTGCTACTTCCCCTCTGTCTACCTGCTCCATCAACTTGTGTGATCTGCTTCAGTCTTCAGCACTCCTGTAAAATTGCTCTGTCGAGATCAACAGTGATCTTGTGAGCCATACATATTTCTCTTTTATACCCTTAGTCCGTTGGAATCCACAGTAGCTCATACTTCACCATCTGGCTATCCTTCTTGTGTTTCACCCTACTTCATTCTAGTTTCTACATTATCTTTTTCGGCAGCTTTTCTATTTTCTCTTTTCAATATCATTTTGGTGCATGCCACAGGGTACAATTCCTTTGACAGCCTTCTCTCCTTAAAGGAGTCCAGCCATGAGTCTTTTCCGGTGGTTCAGAGGTTAAGACTCTGAACTCCCAATGCAGGGGCCCTGGGTTCCATCCCTGGTCAGGGAACTAGATCCCACGTGCCACAACTAAGACCTAGCATAGCCAAATAAATATAAATAAGTATTTTTTTAAAAAAAAAGTTCAGCCATTTTTATAACTTCGGCTACTATATAGTACTTACAGTCTTGATCTTTCACTTGAGTTTCAGTGAAAAGACCCCTCTTCCAAGTATTTTAATCTAAACACATAATTTATCTGAAATTCACCTTCCAGTTTATTTTTCCTGTCAGTGAAACTCCTAATTGCCTACTAACTACATCTTAGAAGTACAGAATCATCTATGATTCCTTGCTTTCACTGGACACCAAAGTCACTTACGAACTACCTCTCAAACTCCACTCTCCTACCTCTAATGTATATAACCTCTTGTGTATATAGTACCTCAAGAACAATCTTCGTTTTTTTTTTTGTTTTTTTTTTGACCATTAATTTTTTTAAAAATTAGTTTATTTATCTATTTTTTAACTTTACAATATTATATTTGTTTTGCCATACATTGACATGAATCCACCATGGGTGTACATGTGTTCCCCTTCCAGAACCCCCCTCCCACCTCCCTCCCCATCCCATCCCTCCGGGTCATCCCTGTGCACCAGCCCCGAGCACCCTGTATCATGCATTGAACCTGGACTGGTGATTCGTTTCACGTATGATAATTTACATGCTTCAATGCCATTCTCCCATATCATCTCACCCTCACCTTTGCCCATAGAGTCCATAATACTGTTCTATTTATCTGTGTCTCTTTGGATGTCATCTTCTTATCTTTTCATCATCCAAATCCTCTGATTATAAAACAGTCTATGACCTGCTATTTCCCATTGTATCATATATGAACTAATCTGTTCAACGTTCACACTGATGACTAGTGGACAAATGGTCTACCTAAGAATGAAGATTCTGTTGGGAAGATGGTGTTGATCTAGGCAGACAAAGATGAAGAAAAAAGTACCACAAGCCTAGGCAGTTGGATAATGCTCAAAGACTTTTCTCTCTGGCCCACTTTATACTATATGAGGCACATTCATAGTAGTTAAAACTGGATCTGAAGGTGAAAGACAAATTCTGCCCAGTTGAGACAAAGAGACTGATTCCAGGACTACTACTATTCAGACAACATCCCATAACTATGTGATAGCAACATGATTTGTATGGTGATTAACATTTTGCAAAACAATTTCATATTGATTTTCTCATTTTATCCTGATAACATTTCACTAAGGGAGATATCATTATTCCCATTTTGCATATAAGAAAAATAAGGCTCAGGGAGAAAACAAAACTTGCTTAAGATCATGCAGTGATGATGGTGTCAGGACTCAAATCCAGCCCTTCTGAATCTGTGTTCTGGACACCCTTAGCGATCCAGATACCCCTCTAGACTCTGAGCTGGGATTTGAGGTAAAAAGCCAGTGTGCTGAATGCCTTTCTGATCTCAATAAGTTTATTATCTATCATGGAAAGAGGAGATGGGAAAGGCATGTTCTCAAATAGTCCATTGTATTACACAATATATCTAACATGCCTTGAGAATTGTACCAATGGAATGCCATTGACCTGTTGTGGACCATGGATTTTCTGTTTCCACCTTGACTAGTAAAGAAAGACTCCTGTTGGCAAGAATATAATTTATGTAAAGTGCCTTTAAAATGTTCATATCCTTGAATCAAGTAAATATACTTCTAGGAATGTTACTTAAGAAAATTAACAAAGATGTGTGCAAAGATTTATCTACAGAGATGTTCACTGAAGCCTTACTTATACCAGTGAAAAACTAGAAACAACCTAAATTGTCCCGAAGAGGGAACTTCTAAAATACAGTATAGTACTTCTACTAATGGAATACTGTTCAGTCGTTTAAAATGATGTGAGCAACCACAGATGGTTTGGGTAGGTGAAAGTGGCTAGTTAGTAGCAGGTTTGGCTGCATGTAACAGAAAACTCATATAACAGTGGCTTACACAAAGTAGAAGTCTCTAAGTTTCTCACATAGAAATTTGGAGATAAACTGAAATTATAGCTACATATTGGTCAAGAACTGGATTTCTCCATGATACAAATGAACATGTTTACAAAACAGAAATAGACTCACAGACTTAAAGAACAATTGTACAGTTGCCAGGAGTAAGTATGGGAGGAGGGGATAGTTAGGAAGTTTGGGATGGACATGTGCACACTGCTATATTTAAAACGGATAACCAACAAGAACCTGCTATATGATACAGGGAACTCTGCTCCATATTATCTGGCCTCAATGGGAGGGGGGTTTGGGGGAGAATGGTTACATGTATATGTATGGCTGAGTCCCTTTGCTGTCTGCCTGAAACTATCACAACATTGTTAATTGGCGATACTCCAATATAAAATAAAAACTTTAAAATTTTTAATTAAAAATTCAAAGAATAAAAGACTTTAAGAAAATAAGGTTGAAAAAAACAGATTTGTCATATATTTTTAAATTTTGTTTGTTTTTTATTGGAGTATAATTGCTTTCTAATGTGTGAGTTTCTGCTGTACAACACAGTGAATCAGCTATATGTATACTTATATCCTCATCCTCTTGAGCCTCCCCCCTTTTTCTCAACCATTCTTGGTGTATAACTCCTGTAGCCTAAGTTGTGAGGGCCCTGCCCATATACCCTCTGGCTATCACCATAGCCAGGCTCACCAAAACTTGACTTCCAACTACACATACCTGTGACTCTGCCTTTAAGGGCATCTCTGGCCATCAGCACGAGGGGCATACTGGAAGTGCCAAGGAGTTAAAGACTTCCCCACGCTCCAGGAATAGCCCTCAAGCAATAATAGATAAATTCACCATTCCCTTGCCCTTCGAGTGTGCAGGGAATAACTCTTAAGTGTGTCCTACACTGAAGCACCAGCTGCACTGAGCCCCAGCTGCCCAAAGCAGTAAAGCATCCTTGATCAGCTTTCTTCCCTTTCCTGACTCACTTCCGGCTCTTCTCCCAGTACGTCCCTCCATCAGGACTCTAACTCCTCACACTCAGACCCTTGTGTCTGTCTGTTTCTGGGGAGCTGCAACCAAGACGGCTTCTGTTCTCCTGGTTACTATAGCTCAGAACATCATCACATCCAAGGCAGGAAGAAGGCAGATGGGAAAAGGGCAAAGCTGCCTTTCAGTTCAGTCGGTCTTTGAAAGAACTTTCCCAGGAGCCTCACGTGAATACTCTCGGCTAACATTCTCAGGAACTTGGGAACATTGCTGCACCCAACAGTTGCAAAGGCTGTTACCAAAGAAGAGACCTGGTGGCAATCCGGGGTACACTTGTTACTAGCTGTGTGACCCTTTCCTAGCTGAGTTAGTTTACTGACCATTTCTGAGCATGAGTTTTGCTTTATGTGTAAAAATGGAATAGCATAACCATGGTGGGCATTTGAAAGGATTACATTAAGAAATATACAATGTGTGGTACAGAGTAGACACGCGATAGCTGTGTTTTCTCCATTTCCTAAATCATCTGACTTTACTTTGAGTAATAAACCAAAATTACCATCTAATACTTACTGATTTATGACCTTAGACATGTCTTCCCATGTGATCTTTAACTGTTTTGATCATCTGCAAAAAAAAAATAATAATACCCACCTCACAAGTCACTCTGACTATATCAAATGAGCTATTTGAAGTCACATTTTCAGGCACAGAGAGGGGTTTTCCTTTCTCCCCCAACCTCTCGCATCACTTCCTCTAGATCAAGAATTCTCAACAAAGTGATATTGCCCCCATGAGGGCAAAAATTGGTTCTGGGGAGATGTAAAACTCATTCTTTTTATATGTGAAGCACAGATACATACAATGCAGAGACTGATATAGACACAGTGTATCTGTGGCATAGGGTGATTAGGAGCAAAAATGACGGAAAAGATAGACTTCAGTATATGGAAGTTCAGTCAAGAGAAATAAAGATGTTTTCTGTGTTGATCTTCTTAAAAAGAAAGAAAAGATACCTGGAACTGGGGACAGCGAGTGGAGAAAGGTTGAGAAATGTTGCTATAGAGTCAGTCTTGATAGACTGAGTCCATAAAAACCATCCTTGAAATCCGCATGCTTCTGAGCTGGCCTATCTTCCCCTCCAATGCCTTTTTCATAACCCACACAGGTGAGGTTTCTTTTTTGTCCCCAGTGAATTGGTGGGTTTTATTTATTTCTATAAACTATCCCCACTTTCTTTTGACCCACGTTATGTCACTAAACTCCAAAACCACCAAATATAAGAAAGGTAGAAAGTTACTGAACATAGGAGGGTCTGAATTCCAGAGAGTGCACTTTTGGCACAGGTTAAATAGTACTAGCTTTCTTTCTAATTTTCTGGTTAGGCCCCTGTGTTGATTAAAATATGGCTTAACACCAGGGTGCTTACCCTTGGCCCATTCTGTTCATCATGCATTAGAAAATGGTAGAAATGAGACCTTCCCCAAAACAGTGGGGCCTGTGTTGGTGATTTTCAAAAACACCTTGGGCATAATATTGAATCCTGTCACCTCAAGGGAGGAAAGACATTTGAAGTTAGAACTGTTACCCTTTCTTGCTGTTGATATCATAATGCTTCTGTAACCAAGGGAAATGCAGAGGTTGGTTTTGGAATAAATAAACTCATGTGTAGTTTGCTATTTAAATTCAGTAGACAATACCCCACGGTGCTGCTGCCGTATGATAATGGATGGTTTTTACCCTTGAGAATCTGAATCACAAAGCTGCATGGGAATTACATGTAGCAGTTATAGAAACATCTGTATAAAAAAATACCAAAGGACAGCAGAGTGTCATAAAAACTATTTGCCAGTAAATCTGCGTGTGATGGGCTAGTAAAAATTGACACGTTAGGCATAAGAGATGTGTCTGCCTATCATGTAGGCTAGCTTCGTGAGGGATGACAAGCTTCCACTGGTACCTTGAGATAAGAAACAGCTGTTGTTGGCATTGGCATTCCTGTGAGAAGTGAAATGATAATTCTGAAACACACTTACAAGTGTTACCATATATTTGACCAACTTTGGAATATATGCAAGACCAGAATCCGGCAGCCCCGAGCTTTTTCTCAACAACCTTTTAGCAATCTCCTGAGGAGGAAGAACTGATTCCAATCACATAGAACCATTGTCCGATTATGTGTTATTTCTAAAGCAAGTAGTTGCCATGTGTATGTATGTGGTAGGGATAGAGGGCAGGGGCAAGATGGAGGAAGGCTGTTATTTTTCTTTTTTATTGCATCAAGGACATTTTTTGGTATAAAATCCAACTTTCAAACGATGACTACAAAGCAGTTGCTTAGGTGCATTTATGAATTGTGAGTCAAAGAGGGAAAAACATCTTTCAGCACAAAAGCTTCGCTGAATCTCACCATCGGATCTGTTTCATAGCTACACAGAAAGGCAACAAGCTTTTATTTTAGAAGGTAAAAAAATTCACCATTTTCATATATAATTTCTATACTCTCTATAAAAATTAATAAAACCTCCGATTACAAGAGCTTAAAATTTCATATTGATCTGGAACTTACCTTTTGGGGAATTTTTTTTTATTATATCTATTCATAGTTCAAGCATATTCTTGACTACTACTCTGGCATTTTCTGGAGAATTTTTTTTTCCTTTTAATGTTAAACTGTACAAAGTCCACTATAGATGCCTGGTGTTGATCTGGCCATTCGCTCAGCAGGCATTCCACTTTTCCTCTGTTTCCTGCTAGATTTTCTGCTTGAAGGTTGTCCCATTCAGACAGAGCACCCCTACCCAGCTAGCACCCCACCCAGCAGCCAGTAGAACAGACTCTTCTGCTATCAGAGGACATACTCGGCAGCCTCCAGATCAGACTTTCTGGATGAGATGGTTGGATGGCATCACCAACTCAGACATGAGTTTGACCAAGCTCCAGGAGACAGTGAAGAACAGAGGAGCCTGGCGTGCTGCACTCCATGGGGTCGCAAAGAGTTGGACACGACTGAGCGACTGAACAACAACAGAATGATAGGGAACTGGAGAAGGATGATCAGACAAATGGTGCAGCTCAGCCCATAGCAACCTTTATGAAAAGAAGAACCATTCCTTCTCCGTTCAGCTGTCCATAGCTTTGGCAACACAGCCAGCACAAACTGGACCAAGTGCTCCCTGGAGTTCTCTTCTACCTTCTGATTTATGCTATGGTTTTAAGAAGTAGGCACCCCGAGCAACCAGGAGCCATGATTTCTGGCTATCCACCCTGTTTCATGCTAGAGAAGGCTTGGGTTTTTAGGTTCCCATAACATCAGACTGCCCAGTCAGCTCAGGGAGTTCAGCCTAAGTCCTCAGATCAGGTCTTATTACTCTCTGTACTAATCTGGTCAAGAAAATTGTGTCCTAGAGAAGAATATGGACAAAAGGAGAGTTGGGCAGACAATGACAAAGGTGAAGGAGAGAAGAATAGAAAAAGAAAGGGGGAGTTTGAAGGCAGGGACTATTTCCAAACAACAGATAAATGTCTTTTTCCTCCATATTAAAAATCTGTCCACCAAAATGAGAAGGCATAATTAGCAGCTAAATACAGATTCATGTCTTATATCTGTTAAATGACATATCACCAAGGTACAAAGCAGCATGTCTGGTCGAAGGTTGGGTGACTTGAGCCCTCTATTACTCTATATAAAACAAAGAATCTATAGTTTCATTACCCTTAAATTGTCTGGCAGTGGGCAAAGTTTTATTAGAAGCTGTTCTTTCATATTATGCAGTGTAGTCAAGGATATATTAACTTTGACGTTTTCTTACATCTCAATACACTGTGGACTGAATTTACTGTGAGACTAATTTAGAAGGGAGATTTTCATAGGAGGAAGTAATGGTCAACATCAGCTGTGTTTCAGCTTATAAGCAGGATAAATATTCAGGGGAAAAATGTACATACACATAAAATTACTGGTTGTTAATAAGAATGCTTCTTGTATTTATATGCTTTATGCAATTCTATGTCTCAAAACTGGAGTTTCTTAAAACTCTGTTCAGGAGGAAGATTTTATTATTAAGGAAATGGTAATAAATAAATAAATAAATAAATCCTTTTTTATTTTCTCTTAAAGAAGCCAAAAAATCCCATCATATTAAACTGCACATAAAAGGTTGTTCAACTTTGGAAAAGAAAAAAAAAACAGCACTACAAGTTAAGCATTTAAAACACAGTTTAAAAGTGATTTATTTGAGTGATATACAATCAAGTTGTTATGAAACGAATTCCCAGTATGTGAAATTTAATTTCACCTGTAGGACCCATCACTCATCACCAAAGTTTTATTACACTCTAGTATCGGGTGCCATTCTCTCACGTGGGGTTATCTTTTCTAATCAGATCATGCTGGTCACCTGACATTTTTGAGGCACCAATTAAAACATGTCATCAGTAAATGAAATTGAATTCTGTTCAAACCAAATGAAGAGGAAAACTAGCATATCAGAGTGATAAGTGAAGTGCTTTAGTGTCAACAACTTGGAATATAAATATAGAGGGATGTTTCAGCTGCTAACCTAATAAAACCCAGTCAATCAAACAGTAAAAGATGCTGCAAAACAGCAACAGGAATTATTATAAGAACAGCACCCAATGGAGCCACGTAAGAGAAAACCTGTACGCATTCAGTTTCTTATCTGCTCTATAGGTATAGCAGTGGAACGTTTTTTGTTTTTTTTTTCCTTTGCATTTATCTTTGTGCCTGAATGAGTTCAATTTCACTTAGATCAGGACAGAAACTTCAGAACAGCACGTTAATCCATCCTGTCTTCATGGGCAACTGAACAAACAGACCAATATCAGTGTAAAATTGTAATTCTGGAGATTAATGCTGTCTTTCTTGTTTGCTGTGAACTTGACCTCTTTGCCTTTCTTTCCTCCCCTTTTTTAGCTTCTGTCCAGGGTCCCTGGGAGAGAGCCATCTCACCAAACAAAGTGCCCTACTATATCAAGTAAGTCGAAAACATCAAGTTCTTAAAGAGGCATGTATTTTGGCTAATGTGTATATTCACAGATGAACTTATTTTTAAAACTCGACGTTAGCCTGGCCTACAATACCCAGTTCTTTCTTCCCCAAGGAAGCTACGTTGTCATGCTACAATGACCACTGAAAGCTTGCTGATGCCATAGGGAGGTACCTTTCGGAAAAGTCCAGTTAATGCAGCATACATGTTATGGTTTGTGATTGGAGGTGGTGTGGATTTCGCGCAATAGAATAGAAACTGCCTATAATATTATGGAGAGTGGCAGTGAATACTTACAAGAATAATTTTATTTATTCAGAGGTTTTCCCACATTTCTTCTTTAGACAAAGATGGAAGGTGTCTGCAGCTATCTGTCCACAGACTGTTTTAGGTGAATAAATACTTGATGTACCCAAAGGCAGGCAGTAACAGTTCTGGATTTGTGGAGCTGAGGTGTTCATTCTCAACACATAGCACTCAGCATTTTTCACATAACAACAACAAAAATGATATTGTTTTCAGGGTCCATTTATGTCAGTCAAAAGCATACAGGTTCTTAGAAGCACCTTCTGCAAGATGCTGTATGAAATACAAATTATGATATATTGGGTTGCCATGAAAGAGAGAGGAGAAAGAGTATTGAGTTATTATGGTACCTTAACAGTTACTCATCAATTCTGTAATTGAATCCAGCTTAAATGTAAGTTTCAGTCGGCTACCTCAACAACAATTTAAATAAATCAGATTCATGAAATAGTCTGCAATACCAACTTAAGTCTTTGAACTTGCTTCCACTATCAGTCTGACTAAAAATATGAAATGTTTTCCATATTTTCAGCCTGCCATCTCTTATCGAGTCTGTTTTTATTCTCCCACTGCCCATCAATCCTTCATAATTCAGTTCTCAAGCAATAAGGGCAGTCCTAGATCTTCATTACTACAGTTCTCAAGAAATTGGATTTCATGCCTCAGTTTTGTTAACTCAGAAGAATGGGATTGAGGGGATGTTTTTGGCTCCTCAAGGAGAGCTATATCCTTTAGGAAAGGTGGTCTTACTAAATTTTTCCAGACAGGGTTTCTTTCACTTTAAAAATTCTACTTCAGTGTGTTTTGATCCTACTTCTTAATTTTCTAATTTCAAATTTGATTTTATTATTTTTCTTGTGTATAATTATTTAGTCACTCTAAAGTACATGGTTTAATACCTATTTAAAATCACCCATTCTCTTAAATAACGTACTGATTTTTAGACATGAACTGTATTGCTTTACATGCACTATATATTTTGTGCAGCCGTTTTACTCAAATTCTTCCCAGTCTTCTTCTACATCAGTGTCTTCATCATCACAAATTTCCATTTATGACTAAGACTTGCTCCTTTTTCAATCCATTTCTAAAACTCTCACTTTATCCAATTCCTTTATGAGCTAAAAAAAACCTCCTTTTGTGGCCCAGATGTTAGGATCACCTGAGAGTCTGAGACATCTTTAAGCCATCATTCTCCAAATTGTTACCTGTTTGGGGTTCATTAAGTGTCTCATGGGATTCCTAGATTACCCCCCTCATCCCACTGTCCTTTCCCTAAATATGTGTCTTCTCCCTGATGTCACATCTCCTTTGAAAGATCCCAGCACAGTGCTGTAAAGCAGTGGAAATGAATTCGGTCCAAAAAAATGAAAAGAAAATGAATTCCAGAAAAGATATAATTCCTCCCTGTATCTTAGACTCTTACTGCTCCTCGATAGGATCAGAGAACAGCCACTCTCTATTTTTCTTCCTGTTTGTCCAGAGCTCCTTCACCAACTTGAAGATTATGGTGGCGATTTTGGGAGGGGCACAGATCTGGGAATAAGAAAACCTGACTTCTGATCCTGACTCTGTGATTAGTTGGTTGTATGGCCTAGGGCAAGTCACTTCACCTGCACAAAGCTTGGTTTCTCATTTCTCAAATGAAGAGTTGGGCTGGATGACATCTAAGCTCCTTTGTAACTCTAGGAATCGAAGCGTGTGACTGGTTCCATGGTCTTGTCCAACTTCAAAACCTTTAAGATCTCAGCCTTTTTCAAGAAGTTTAATCTTTATTTTTTTAAAAAAAATTCTTTATTTTCATTATTAATAGAATATAAATTCTCATTTTTACAAATAACACAGAAATTCTATTTTTCCACTGTGAATTAGCTTCACATATGCCCTCTCAGTCCACTCCAGTTTCTCCAGGTACCTAAGGAGCTTTGGTCTTGGTGTTTAATTTAGAACTATTATTCTTCCTAGTTTAATGGTAAGAAATATAGAACAATAGACAGGAAAATGAGCAGAGAGGTGAGTATGGAGACCTTAAAAACCTCTGAAGTGATCAGTCCCTTGGAATGAAGAATTACCTAATTTCTCAAAGATGTCCCTGAAACTTTACAGAGATCAATTCTCTGTACAATTATAATCTCCTTGAAATTAGAGATTGTGCAGTTTCTCAAATATACTCTTAAAATGATAAGCCATAATATAGGGAGAACACATGTTCAGAACATTGTCCATAAACAGATTATTGATGTCCTTTGTGATTTATTATTGCACATTACTACTCTCTAAAATAGTCTGCTTATACCAACTGACTTTGTACAAGATCCAGTGGACCTCATGCCCTGGCAGATGCCATTCATAGTTTGAGATACCTTATTGGTCCACAAATAACAATAATGATAATGTTTGTAATGACATCATTTCAACCAGCTCCCATTTGTCCTCATCTTATTTGTCCTGACTTCCATGCAAGAGTTTTTAAGCACACATGTCCGGCTGCAGAAACAAGTGTTTCCTCTGGATATTTTTTAATGCTATATAATATGCTGCGGTTCATGGGGTCGCAAAGAGTCAGACACGACTGAGCGACTGAACTGAAGTGAACTGAATAGTTCCTTTTCAATGCTGAAGTAAACTAATCATCCATATAACAAGAAGTCTCTATACCAGTAGCACAGTTCCAGTTAGTTGCTGAGTCAGCCACTCATCCTTGAGGTTGTAACAACATCTTCTGCCCTAGATAGCCAATCAAGTAGTGTTTATGCCTGCATCCTAACACTGGCTTTTCATATGATACTAAGAACCTTGATTTTGAGACTTCAAACTACATGTTTGTCTAGTTTATTAGTCCACAGTATACATCATTGTTACCGTCTTCATTTTCCCTTCCCCTTGGGGCTCTTCTACTCCTGCCAGCCTCTCTTTCAGGTTATTTGATTACAGCTTTCATTGCCACTGAAAAAATAATCACCAACAATGTTCAACCTGTTACAACTGCCTTTTCCACTCTCTGCCATTTTGTAGTTTTTTGGCCTACTGTCAAACTCATGAAAATTTCAATATAATAGCCTTTAACCAGCTGCTGCATTCTGTTAGAATTTCTTTCACCTTTTTATGTTGCACACTCCCATATGGGTAAACCATGCGGAGCCAAGAGCTGGGACTCTCTCTTGCTTTCTTAATGAGTTAGAAAATTATTTTTCTGTGTTCTGGACTGTCAGAAGAATTTAGGAATCCCAAACTTGCATGCAACATGTTTTTGCATAGATGACATAATAAGAGCATAAGAAATCGCACACTGGGTCAGACCCACAGGGCGACTAGCCCAGAAGTCTGACCCACATGCAAACAACAATAGCTGTGTTGTTGATTAACCTAGTAATTTTCATTTCAAAAATATCAGGATGCATCATGGTCATTTCTTACAATGCACTGTGCAATCTATTGGCATTGAGTATATCCAGTGGTTTCTTAAACTTTTCCCATTCTCCCCTTAAGTCCTATCTTAGAAATAAGAAGTTCCATAAACTTACTGATTTCTCTATAAATAAATAAAGACATACTTCAGTTTCTCTTTAATCTACATCCCTTAACCTCAAGAAGCGGCCCCAATTAAGTGCTATGAAATTCACTGAATACAATTCTATTTACCCAGAGTTGACTTTAATCTCACATCCCCTCACTACCTCCTTTTCATTTTCATCTTCCCAGTCTGAGAGTACAATCCTTTTTAGGTTTTCAGTCTGCCCTTGAATGAAAGATAAGCATTTCCCTTGATCATCTTAGTTGTTTTCCCCTGGATCTTCTCCAGCTCTGTTATATCTTCCTTGGGGTGTCGTGACTGGAATGGCCCAAATATTGGTTATTAAATTTGTTAGCATCGTCTCTAGTCTCTGTTCACTCATGAAGAAAGGAAATGCTATTCACAGTCTCCCATTGATGCACACATGGAGAAACCAATTGAGGTCATACCCGTTCTACATATATTACTTCTAGGAGAAGGATGGTTTGTGGCTACTTATGTGTAATACCAGATCAAGTGTTTCACCTTTTATTTCTGCCAGCTGTCTCTTAGGAAGGATTTGATTTTTAGACAAGCTGGTCCTTTCCTCCTGCAAAGACGCTGTGGTTGCTAAATATCGGGAGGCATTCAGTAATGAAGCTTGGGAGAAACCTGCTAACTCAGGCAGCCACAATACATTGCATCAGGTTGCCTTTCTAAACATGTCTGAAGCACTTCACAAAAGCATGAAAAATGGGGTTCTGAGGAACATTCTTACTGTTCAGCTGTTTTTAACATACAATGTTCAAGAAACAACTCAGGTCTAAAGGAGTGTCTGTCTTTTCCTACTGGTTATTTTGGATGTTGTCTACATTGCTGTGGATGTCTAATAACCTTGATCTGTCCTTCTCTCCATTCTCAATCCCAGGCATGTTTCCCCAGCCACCTGTTACATCTGAGTTGCTCATCACTTTCTGCTGGTTTCTGCTTAGCAAAATACGATATAACCCCCACCCCCACCCCCCGGTTGAAGCTGACAGTCGCTTCAGTCAGCATTTCTTACTGTTATTGCTGTGTCACTGCCAAATTGGCTGACTGGAGTTCTCACTGTCCTGTATTCCTATGGCTACCATCCCTGTGGTTCTACTAGAACAAGCATTTGATTCTCGGCATGAAATTTTGGCCATCAGCCTATGCTTACCTTTTGCTGTTTGTGTCCTCTTGTATCCTGTTGATCTTTTCGCAATTACACTGATGAATCTTGCTCTGTTTTGAGTACCCGTGCTCCCTAACTTCAGTAGCATCTGAGTTTTGACACCACCTCCCTCCATACCATATTGCCTCAATTTCAATTTTCTGGGCAGTTTTTCAGATTCCAACTATCTCCCATGTTTAAAGCATATCTTGCCCTCATTCTTGCTCCAGCTTCCTATTATTTGTGCCAGGAGTTGTTAAGCTTCAAGTTTGGGCTGAGTTTATTTGTTCCTCTGAATTATTGACTTCTATTTCACTCAGTAAGTCAGTTCAGTCGCTCAGTCGTGTCCGACTCTTTGCAGCCCCATGAATCGCAGCACTCCAGGCCTCCCTGTCCATTACCAACTCCTGGAGTTTACCCAAACTCATGCCCATTGAGTCAGTGATGCCATCCAGCCATCTCATCCTCTGTCGTCCCCTTCTCCTCCCGACCCCAATCCTTCCCAGCATCAGGGTCTTTTCCAATGAGTCAACTATTCGCATCAGGTGGCCAAAGTATTGGAGTTTCAGCTTCAACATCAGTCCTTCCAATGAACACCCAGGACTGATCTCCTTTAGGATGGACTGGTTGGATCTCCTTGCAGTCCAAGGGACTCTCAAGAGTCTTCTCCAACACCACAGTTCAAAAGCATCAATTCTTTGGCACTCAGCTTTCTTCACCGTCCAACTCTCACATCCATACATGACTACTGGAAAAACCATAGCCTTGACTAGATGGACCTTTGTTGGCAAAGTAATGTCTCTGCTTTTTAATATGCTACTTAATGTTTATTTAGAGAGGGAGCAATAGCTATGTCTCAGCTGTAACAGCAGTCAAGATGCTAAATATCTGTTGGTTAGAATGTGGTGGAAACACTTCTGATGAGACAGGTTCTTTAAGTCTTTATTAAATTTGTTGCAATATTGCTTGTGTTTTATGTTTTGGTTTTTTTTATTGTGTCCTGTGGGATCTTAGCTCCACGACCAGAGATAAAACCTGCACCCCTTTTGTTGGATGGCAAAGTTTTAACCCCTGGACTGTCAGGGAAGTCTGGAGGTGGGCACTTATTATTAAAAAAACACTGGATTATGATATCCAGCTAAGCAAACATTCCCCCATGTCTCATTCATGATACCTTACCATTCTAGGAATGCTTCTAATCTTCAGACGTTCAGTTTGAATATTGGTTGGGATTGGCAAAGGTGTCCTTAGTTTTTCTCAGAATATAATTTGTGCTGTTTCTGGTCAAATCCTTCACATGTATATTTTTCTCCAAAATATACCTTTTAGCAGCTGACAGGACACTATGAAATGGGAGAAATAGTAAATAGACCAGGTATCAGAAGACTTGAAGTCTGATTTCAACTTTGCTATTAACTAGCTATTTGACCAAAGGTGAATCACTTATCTTCTCTGAGTCTCAGTTTCTCCATCTGTCACCTGAAGAGGTTGAATCACATGATATCATAGGTCATTTCCAGTTCTGACATTTCCTGATTTTATGAATGTTGACTTTGAAAGAGAAATTATTTATAATAGTTTCCAGAGGAGTGAAAATGAATCTTCATATCGCCCTTGAGGTTTCTTATTGCACCATCAATCTTACCAGGATAGGAAGGACAAATAATGTGAAACTTTTTCCTTAACTGTTTAGCACCGTTGGTAATAAGAAGCAGATGTAATAGAGAATCAGCTGTCTAATTTCAGCTGTCAGTCTTTGAGGATACTGGTGAGTATCTCTGGGTAATCAAATCTGTGGAATCGCTGCCAGAAGCCTGGTGTTCTGACTTTTCAAAAGGCTTTGTACACAGAGATAACCCAGAGGTCAGTCTTCTCTGCTGTGCTTTCTCCTCCACAGTTTGATGCTTCCAGAGGTCATATTAGCTGAGTCTCATTAAACTCTGCAACCACAATGAAGGAATGGTCAGTAATGCGTAATTGATGATATAATCTTGAAAACAGCTCAGCTTAAGATGGTAACTGAAAGAGAGTGCAGGAGATGCCATAGTGTCATCCGGGGTGCTGATTCTGGCCTTTGCTTTTGTACATCTTGTTGGTAGCTGTAGATGTTACTATCTTCTGTCTCATAGGCTCACAAAAAGATCTCACATCTTTCCTTACAGTTTCATAAGCTGAGACATAGAACCTCAACTGAGATAATAGAGTTCATGAGGATATGTGCTGTGTGTCTTTTTCTAGCATAGTGCCTCACAGATAGCGTGTGCTCAGTAGATATTAGACTGAATGAATAAACAAATGCATACCAGAAGTTTCACATGCTTTCCAGTTTCCTGGCCCCTTTTACTTTCAAAAAATCTTCAGGTGTCTGTGTGTCCATTTAGATCTACCACCCAAATGGGTCTCTCGTATCCTCTAGTTTTGTTGTTGTTGTTGTTGTTTAGTCACTCAGTCATGTCCAAGTCTTTGTGACTTCATGAGGGGTAGCCCACCAGGCTTTCCTCTGTCTATGGAATTTCCCGGACAAGAATACTGGAGTGGGTTGCCATTTCCTTCTCCAGGGGATCTCCCTGACTCTGAGATCCAACCAAAGGCTCTTTCATTGGCAGGTGGATTCTTTTTTATTTTTTCATTTATTTATTTTAATTGGAGGACAATTACTTTACAATATTGTGATGGTTTTTGCCATACAGCAGTATGAATCGGCTGGCCAAAGGTATACATATGACCCCTCCATCCTGAACCCTGCTCCCACCTCCCTCCCCACCCCACCCCTCCGGGTTGTCACAGAGCACCAGTTTGCATGCTCAGCTTCATACATCAGACTCAGCAGGCGGATCCTTTACCACTGTGCCACCAGTTAATATTACAAAGTGTGCTGAGTCTTATATAGAGTACAGTCCATGGATTCTCCAGGCAATACTGGAGTGGGTAGCCCTTCCCTTCTCCAGGGGATCTTCCCAACCCAGGGATCGAACCCAGGTCTTGTGCATTGGAGGCAGATTCTTGGTCAGCTGAGCTACCAGGGAAGCCCAAGAATACTGGAGTGGGTAGCCTATCCCTTCTCTAGCAGGTCTTCCCAACCCAAGAATCGAATCGGGGTCTCCTGCATTGCAAGCGGATTCTTTACCAGCTGAGCCACCAGGGAAGCCCTATAGAGTTTCTGAGATCTCTTAAACCCAGTGCCTAGCAGATGATCCTTAGCAGAGTGTCTGAGTGGTACATACAAAATCCTGAGGTCTGGATTCTGCTCTGTCTTTAACACTGTGATTTGCAGTACGACTTAGCCCACCTGATAATACCTGAAATCATTCTGAGCTCTGGCTTTCTTTGTTTCATTAGAACTGGGGTCTTTTTATTTTTCTTAAATGCCACTCATGATCATTCTTCAGCTTTTGCAGTGTTCAATAGAGCTTTAAATTGATCAACCTCTGTGTTTCACTAAGCGTTTACTTTGGATTTACTTTTGGGGCTGGGATATAGTAGCCACTGAGTCTGAAGAGAATGATAGTGACGTTTTAATTTTACAGAAAAAATCCTATAACATTCTGTGCCATATGTAATGCTTAAAGGTGGCAGCATATGTACATATGCACATATATGCTGCAGCTAAAATACAGTGTTGTATACAGGTCAAAAAGTCTGATATATTTCCCAGGTATTGTTTTCCCCCTCACCTCATTCATGGCACCTTGGGGAATGTGAGAGTGTTCATGAAATATGTTTAGGTCTCTTTCCCCGAAAAAGAGGAATAAGTTATTTCAGCTGTTGCTTAATTTTCTTTTTCTAGCTTTGTGAAACACGTTCATTCTTCCATAGTTGTGTGGTAGAAAAGACCATGGGCTGTGGCCTCGAATAAACCTGCATTGGAAACCCAGCTTTATCATAATCTGACTCTGTGACTAGTTAACCTCACACCCATTCTCCCTTCTGACATGTAGGGAATATGAATGAATTTCTCCAAAATGGAACTGAAGTCTCACTGACATCTAATAGATACCGAGCGCTGGGTTAAGAAAATCTTACAGCTATATCCAGTGTTAGCTATGTGTTTAGAATATTTTCTAGCACACAGATATCCTTGATCAAATTAGTTTATTTTCGTTCTTGGCGTTCCCATATAATTTGGGGTATCTGTACATTCCCAAACATTCCTGAGCCTCTCCTAGGCTCCTCTAATTGCTTCTTATCCTGTCCCCCTGGGAAACCACATCCTGTTGGCCTTTACAAAGGTCAGCAACAGCCCAGACAGCATTTGAAAATAACTGAATAACCCTGAACCGCCTCTCCCCTTTGGATAATTTCCTTAGAGCATTAGTCCTTTGAACATTGACCTGGTTGCACAAAATGTCCCTTTCTCAGCAGGAAAACTCCAAATCCCATTCAGTCTTCCCCTCCTTCATTCCAGAGGACAGGGAGGAGGAGGGCAGAGGGTAGGGAGAAGGAATGAGAATACTTCCTTCTGGAAAGTTGTCAGCACACACACACACATATAATTTCTTTTGAAAAATAAAATGAGTGCATTGTATACATCAGTGCTGTCACCTTGCAATATTTTCACATCCTTGCACAAGAAAAGAAAAAAAAATCTTCTCTGTTTTCAGCAGCCTGTAAAGCTCCTAAGAACTACCAGGTGGATGAAGCAGAGAAGCTTTCCTGCTCCCCCTGAAACTTTCAGTCGCTTTTTCTGTTTTTTTTTCTCAGCATATCCACCTCCGTCTTGGTCCCAAAGCTGTTGCAAGTCAGATAGTCAGTGCAGAGAGTCATTTTTAACTTGCTTCTTTGCTATTTTGGGAATTTTTTTGTTGTGGTTTTGTTTCCTTTTGGTGTGCTCACTTTTTCTCTGGCTTTTGCTTTCAACTAAGGGAGCATCTCATAGCTCTGGTCCACATGACCTCCAAGACAGGATGAAAAGCTAAGTGTAACATGTGCCTACTAAGTGCTAGAACTAGCTATTATCTTCCCATTTATGAGGTTAACAACCCCAGTTAGTATCTAATAAAGAAGAAATAGCTGAGATTCGGAGAGGCTGGTGGCTTTCTCAAGTCACAGTAATAAAGACCCGGCTCTGTGCCTTTCCCACCAACCCTGTGACCTCAGTTGGCTTTGCACCCCCTCGTGTCCAAACTAGGACCCCCACAATCACTATCCTTACCCCCCACATGCATACTCTAGTGGATCAAAGTTGCTTGGATTTCCTCACCTGGGTGGGAGTTAGGTGCCTCTCCCCCAACGGCAGGGGCCAACTTAGCCAGGATTCTTGAGGATGCAGGTGGGGACCCATTTGGTAGGGGAAGTGTTGAGAGTTGGAAGGAAAAAATTAATAAAAGAGTAGAGAATAGAGATTTATAATAACAATAATGACTAATACATTTCATCTGTTGTCCCCAACTCTTTCAACTTCCTAGTATTGCTGGTTGAAAACCGACCCTTAGTGTAAGCAACTGTGGCCAGTCCGCCACTGTAGGGCCGCCATCTTGAAAATCACCAACACAATCCTACTAGTTCTTCCCTGCATCATATTTCTTCCCTCGCTAATCAACTTCTGCCACTGTGCTCTTGCCAAGACCTAGGCTTCTCTATGCTGTTTTTGGCAATAAAGGGCCACAAAAAATTTTAAAAAAACCTGGCCAGCCATGATGTAAGCATTTGCTGTCCTCTGCGGTAGCTGACAAAGTGGAGGATGTCTGAGTCACTTCCTGGCACTTCCATCAAGGCTTTGTGGAGATGCGAGTACGCGAGACAAGTAACCTAATGTTATAGACGCCACAGCATGTGTTGTTCCCCATACTCCCAATTCTAAGCCCTTTTGAAGGGTATCACAGGGTCAACTCAGATGGACTAGGACAACTCTTTGGGAGGCTTTTTTACACTAGAGCTTGTCCTTGAATTTTATACCATCCCCTCCTTCTGATAACAGAGTCTCCTCTTTGCCATAAATCCAAGGCGCATGGTTCTAGCCTTACAAGGCAAATAACCTATGGTTGTAAGTCCTGACTTCCCTAGACACTGAGCATTTGGTAACCCCATGTATTATGTGTGGAAAATCTCACCTTACTGCAGAATGATTTCTCTTCTTTGTTATTATTATAACTATATGGTGGCTAACAAATATTTCTTATGCTTTCTTTTGTAATAACTTAAAGTCAGCAAATGACTTTGGACAATTCATATGTTTTTGAAAGTAAAGAGTAACTTGTATTTCCTGAAGATTAAGAAAAATGTCTGTCTGAATATAGAGTCACCCCGTACTAATCTATAAATGTGTGCTTTGTCAAATATAAGACCAAGTTATTTCTCTTCACTCTAACTTATTTCAGTGCTACAAACTTTTCTGCCAAAAAACCATCAAATAATAGGGAAGAATGAACCCTAAATGGAACAGGAGGGGGCAAGCATAAGTATAGCAAAAGCTCAAGATATAGGTATCTTTGTGTGTGCTTAGTCGCTAAGTCGTGTCTGACTCTTTGCTACTCATGGACCGTAGCCCACCAGGTTCCTCTGTTCATGGGATTCTCCAGGCAAGAATACTGGAGTGGGTTGCCATTTCCTTCTCCAGGGGATCTTCCCAACCCAGGGATTGAACCCAGGTCTCCTGCATTGCAGGCAGATTCTTAACCATCTGAGCCACCAGGGAAGCCTCAAGTATCTTTGTAGTTAAAACTAAAAGAAGAATTATGACCATTTTACATCTATACCTGTATGTCTGTGCATATTTATATACATATATATGTATATGTACAGAGAGAGAGAAGAAGGGAGGTGGAAGGAAAAGGAGAGAAGGAGGTAGAGGAGAAAAGAGTATTAACAGCAGGCCTGTAACTCATTCCCTATGGGATGAGGGGAGTGAATGACCTCAACTCAACAGACCTCCTTATAAACAAACTAGTGACCGCCCAGACAGTCTTGTTAATCTTGTTAATGGCCTTTACCTAGCAGAAAGATACCTGAAAATCCCTATCTATAAAATGTTTTTAGCAGGATATACCTGGTCTGGCTATTTTACTTACTGTAAATAAACCTGGAATTTATGGCTTTATGAGTCATGACTGGATGGAAAGCAGGGCATGGTCACTGGAGCATTTTCCTATGTTTGTCATTAACAGATTATAAAATGGAAGCCTTTGGAGATGGAAATGGCTTCCTTTCAATATCACTGTTTATGCATAAATGTTTTAAAAGCCTTTCTGTGAATATGAAACCAAAGCATATCATAATGTGAACGAATAGGGATATTTGGGGCATTGTATCTGATTATTTCAGGTTCCTCCAGGTGAAGAATGTTTTATCTGTGCCTGGTGTTTCCCTATAATCCTTTGAATCATTAGTAAAGATCGGTACTACATAAAATCTGCACTTGATGTGAGTCCAGTTCTAAGTTCAGCCCTTTATACTTACACAGTGTGTACTTGTTTTAATTTAAAAATCATCTTTGCAATGAGAAAAAGGAAATTAAAGGAAAGAAAATAAATGGGTTCAAGTATTCTCCCTTATCATGTTGTCCCCGGTTCTAGGAAGTCAAATGTCTAAGAAAAGGTCAGGTTCAAGACTAGTGAGAAATATAACACTTACACAATCTATATCAAAAATTATGTATATGACATTTAATTAAAAAAAATTTCCTTAGAATCATTCTTTGAGACAGCAAGGACCTCTGTAACTACCTTCAAGCCATGAGTCAACTTTCCCTTCTTTCCTATTTAACTCTTGAAATTTTTTTGTTAATTTTCAGATCCCTCTTCTCCCCAATTAAGCTGTAAACTCCTTGACAGTACTTCTGCATTAGGTATCTTTGCATCATCCTTTAGCACCTTATTACCTCACACATAACTTGAAAATAAATATTTAATAATTTGTTTTGTTTGATTTGGGGAATTAAACACATCCTTTAGCACTTACCTCTGATCCTCATAGGCATTCTTATAAAGAGAGAAAACCAGATTAGAGGCGTTCCATATAATGTTTTTATTCCAGGTAATCTAACTGGAATTGCAGTTGATTAAATTGTATTTTGGGAGCAATTTCAGCCATTAGTTCATTCATTTTCTGTGTTTCAGTTGGGTGAGAGCAGAGAGAAATACTTGATGGCATGGGATTCCTGGTTGAACTGTCGAGAAACTGAACATCTTTGAAAGTTGCTGTTTTAGAGGAAGCATTTTTAAGTGAATGTATTCCTTTAGAAGCTCCTTGCCAAAACTGTTGTGAGGATATTTCAGGAAAATGCCTTCAAATTCTGTTTCTGTCAAAACACACAAGCTACCTCAGGAGCTAAGGTTGTTCAGTGAATGCATGTAACCTTATGTCTTAACAGTAAAAGATTTTGAAACAGGTGGGATGAGATAGGTGGTAGAGTCTGAGAGAGACATTACGAAAGAACCATAGTGGCATCCAATGGGAAAGAAAGACTTCAAGTGTGGAATTTAATTCTATTCAACCAGTCCTTTCCATTTGCTGGTAAATATTAGATGTCATTTTATTGTTGTTCTATTGTTATTGAACTATTGTTGAACTATTATTGAACTATTGTTGTTCAGTCGCTAAGTCATGTCCAACTCTTTGCCACCCCATGGACTACACCACTCCAGACTTCCCTGTCCTTCACCATGTCCCAGAGTTTGCTCAAAGTCGTGTCCATTGAGTCAGTGATGCCATCCAACCATCTGATCTTCTCTCGCCCCCTTCTCCTACTGCCCTAATCTTTCCCAGCATTAGGGTCTTTTCCAGTGAGTCAGTTCTTCGCATCAGGTGGCCAAAGTATTAGAGCTTCAGCTTCAGCAACAGTCCTTCCAATGAATAATCAGGACTGATTTCCTTTGGGATTGATGGGTTGGATCTCCTTGCAGTCCAAGGAACTCTCAAGAGTCATTTATCAAGCATATAGAAAATAGATTAATTGCATAGGTGTCTAATGTTGATATATAAAAAAGATAGCCAGGTTTTCTTTTCAAATAGAGCTTTGTTTTCTTTTGCAGGGCGGGCGGGGAGGAGTTGCTGTTGTTTTGGTAGGGGGAAAAGTCATTGCATTATATCTTTTTAAATAGACTTTCTTGTCAAGAAACTTAGAGTTGTTTATCTAGCTCTTATTTCATATATGCAGCCACCAAGCCATTTCTGTTTTACTGTAAGCACTGCAGAGTAGCAAAAGTCATCCTTACTCTGCTCAGCCTCGTTCATCATCAACAAAATTGCCAATTATATTCCAAGTCCTTGAATGTATTGCTTGAGCAGAAGATATATAAGCTGAAAGGAAGCAGCTCAGTGTTGAGGTAGAAGTTTGATCTTTCCACACTGGCTGGTAGATTCAAAGTGTACTAATCTTTTTTGAGTTGTGAACTGGAAAAAATTAATATGGAAGGATGGAGAAAACATGTTCCAACTACAAAGTCATTTTTCCCGAGAAGTTATCTGACTGTAACTGTAACTATAACTCAGGATGTATCAGAGGGCTCAGATGTGGAACATTTTTTTTTTCAAACTATAGCCTGAAGATCCTGATGGCTAATAGAATGTAGAAAAATAGCGCTGTCTGAAGGATCTGGGAGGCATACTGGATACTATCATTGGGCAATTTGGGTCACACCTTTACAATAGTTGCTGTGGCCCCCAAAATATAGAATTAATTCCATAAAACACTAGGGAAAAATAAACTTAAAATATTTGAAACTACTAACACTGAATAAGAACAGAGGAAAATAATCCCCCAGCAAATCGATATTGCTTTGGGGCAGCATGAATCCCAGACCAGCAGCATTTTTATCCAGATAACATCTAGTTCTGTAGTGGACAAAAGCCTCTTATCACTAAGTTTTATAAAGAGCAAAATGAAGAAAAGTAGACTTAGGTTTATTGGATATACTTCTCTTTTTTTTTTATTTTAGTTATTTTTTTTTAATTTATTTTTTTACTTTACAATAAAGACAGTAACTTTATTCAGAGTTTTATGCTTGATTATACCAACTTCCACTGAATTGATTCATAGTACTCTGTCAACTGAAGATTCTGTTTTTGCTTCTCCTTACCTAAATATATGTATTCCAAAATAAAAATGGAGGCCCAGGAAATGATTACAAAGATTATTAGTAGTGTACACTGTAAGAAACAGATTATTGTTGTACAGGTTAATAATGCACCTAAGGAAATCTCTAGGAAATTGAATTTGGGATGTAAAACACCAAAGTAAGGTAGAGATGAAATAATAATAATCTGATAGGTTGTATTTAGGCCCAAGTGTCTAAAGATATAAATTCTCTGTGTGCGTGAGTGCGTAGTTGTGTCCTACTCTTTGCAACCCCACGAACTGTAGTCTGTCAGGCTCATCTGTCCATGGGATTTTCTGGAGTGAGTTGTAATTTTCTTCTCCAGAGGATCTTCCCAACCCAAGGATCAAGAATGCATCTCTTGCATCTCCTGCATTGGCAGGCGGATCCTTTACCACTGAGCTGCCTGGGAAGCCATAAATTCTATAGATGTTATAAGATAACATATATGCCCTTAAGTAATTGCAATATACTTTGAACTTCATTATTCTGGGAAATGAGAGGTGTGATCCTGAACATAGTAACATCACACCTGCTTATAAACCAATCAGAAAACATACAAACCACTCTTAAGTGTCTAATAGAAGCTATAAAGGTATAATTTAATTCTGTTATTTTTAAATTTGAAAACTAATTTGAAATAAACCTTAGTTGGGCAGTTCTTGATGCTTTGAGTATTGCAGTAAATATGTTTCCAATTTCCAGGTTTCATGTATCCTTTACAAAGAAAGAAGAAAATCCTTTAAATGCTTTAGCGCCTAACACTTCCTCTGATAGTCTTTCTACGATGGTTCAAATCATGCAACCATGAATAACAACAAAAACAAAAGGCATTTTGGCAGACAACATACTCTGTTTTTTGTTTTGTTTTGTTTGCTTTTTTCAGTGTTTATAATATAAAGTATACTTATTGTCAAACCTTACTTTCAATTATATTGCAAATTAGCAAAATATATCTGATTCGTAATCAAGAAGACTCTTGAAGTTGAGCCCTGACTACACTTTTCTGCAGCCTCAAAGAGGAAAACCTTTTTCTTTTATTTTTGGCTGTGCTGGGTCTTCTCTGCTGTGCGTGGGCTTACTCTAGTTGCAGCAAGCATGGGCAACTCTCAATTGCAATGCACAGGTTTCTTGTTGCGGTGGCTTTTCTTGCTATGGAGCATGGGGCTCTAGGTGTGCGGGCTTCAGTAGTTGTGGTGCATGAGCTTAGTTGCTCTGTGACATATGGACTCTTCCCAAACCAGGGATTGAACTCATGTCCCCTGCATTGACAGGTCAGTTCTTAACCACTGAGCTACATGAGAAGTCCAAAGAGGAAAACTTCTGAAATACAAACACTGATCTTTCTCAATGCCCCAAGTAAAGTTTCTTGAAGGTGTTTTGCTTTTGTTATATTTTACGCTAGTACCTTGTTATAGGACAGTTTGAGACCACACTAGATCAGCAGGACATAATTGACTGCTGTGTGCATATACTGGGTGGGACGTGTGGGAAGGGGGTAAAGAAACAGGACAGGCCAGAGTGGAAACAGAGAGACCAGTTAGGTGTGAAGAAAACACTCGTGGTAGATTAGATCTCGGAGAAGGCACTGGCGACCCACCCCAGTACTCTTGCCTGGAAAATCCCATGGATGGAGGAGCCTGGTAGGCTGCAGTCCATGGGGTCGCTAAGAGTCGGACACAACTAAGTGACTTCACTTTCACTTCTCACTTTCATGCATTGGAGAAGGAAATGGCAACCCACTCCAGTGTTCTTGCCTGGAGAATCCCAGGGATGGGGGAGCCTGGTGGGCTGCCGTCTATGGGGTCGCACAGAGTCGGACACGACTGACACGACTTAGCAGCAGCAGCAGCAGATTAGATCTAGAGAATTGGTATCTGCGGGGATCCTGAGAAGTGGTTGGGGAATACATACAGGATTGGAAACAATCAGCACCTCTTGCTGATGCACAGGAGGTCAGGAGTCAGGGCGGGAGGGCAATGCAGATGTCTCCTGGGCTTTTGTCCGAAACAGGTACCTGAAGGGATAAATGAGTTTGGTAGGGAAAACAAGAGATCTGTCTTAGACACCATTGGCAGCACCAGGAGGTGACTTGGAGGGCTTTTAGTCTCAGTAATACCCACTGGCCACTTTTTCCCCCTGGCAACAACAGGCAAACATATTATCTAAACAAAAGAATAAGCTTGCCAACTAGACAGTCACTGTTCTGTGTAGAAATTCTGGAAATGTCTAGGTTTAGACATGTGAAGTTTGAGGCACCTATTGGGTACCTAAGTGTGCAGCTGGCAATAGGAACCTGAAGCTCAGGGAAAAGGTCAGGTCAAGGGCTGTGACTATGGGAGTCAGTAACATGTATACAGTTCATAGAGTCATGGGATGGGATGTTGTCCATTGGGATGAGACAGGAAACACTAGGACTTCTCAGTTTTAAACCTGTTTCTGCTCTGCAAATGTGTTCATAATAGATTTGCTAAATTAATTAGCCAAACTATGTATTGGGAGCTACTGTGCCAGATATTGTATTAGACACCAGAAATATGGTAATGAGCCCAGAAATATGGTGATGAGCAATATCAGCATAGCCCCTGCCCTCCTGGAACTCCCACAACCCTGGAACAGTCCCTGTCCACCTATTGGAGGAAATGGACATGGATCAAATAGGACCTGGGGCCTCAAATGATCCAGTGAGGCAAGTAGTTGCTATTAACTATACTAGCAGATTTTAAATGGGCAAATTTTTTCCCAGAGTTAAAACTGATTACTCACAGTGTTTAATGCATCTAGTAGAATGGCAACAACCTTCAAAAAAGGAATTAAGCCCACGAAAAGATTTCCAACATTTAGTCATTAGAGAAACACATATCAAAACCATAATGAGATGCTGCTTTGCATCGAACAGGGTGGCTGTTGTCCCCCCCCCCAAAAAAAAACAGGAAAACAAAAAGTGCTCATGATGATGTTGAGAAATTAGAAATTGCTGGTCAGAATGTAAAATGGTGTGGACCCTGTGGAAAACAGTAGGTCCTCAAAAAGGTAAACTTCGAATTTCCCTGTGTTCCAGCAATTGCGCTGATAAGTATATACCCCTCAAAATGGAAAACAGCAACTGATAACAGATACTTCAGCAACTGATAACAGATACTTGTATGCTAATATTCATAGCACCACCATTCAGAACAGCCCAAAGGTGGGAAACAACCCAAAGGACCATCAACAGATGACCAGAGGAAAAAATGTGATAGTAGATGCAATGGAATATTATTCAGCCTTTAAAAGGTGTGAAATTCTGATACCTCCTATGATATGAATGAACCTTGAAAACATTGTTAAGTGAAATAATCCAGACACAAAAGCATACATATTGTATGATTCCACTCATGTTAGTTACCTACCATAGTCAAATTCATTGAGATAGAAAGTAGATTACTGATTGCCTGCCTAGGAAGCGGGTGAAGAGGAAAGGAGTTATAGTTTAATGGATACAGCATTTCTTTTTGGAATGAGAGAATAATGAAAAGTTCTGGAAATGTACAGCAGTGATGGTTGTACAACTTTGTGAAAGTATTTAATGCCACTGAATTGTCCATATAAAAATGGTTAAAATGGTCAATATCACATTGTGTATATTTTACCGCAGTTGAAAAAATTGCCCCCCAAATAAATGGAGTAATAAATTTGCAAAGGTTTCAAATTAAAGAGCTAAAATAATTCTTTGTTTGTGTTTCAGTTCTGTATTAAAGATCTGTATAAAACTATAAAACATGTATAAACAAGGTGCAAGGAGTAGAGAGCGTTATCTTAAGCATCCAAGAATTTTCCCTATGCTTTCAAAATCTATTGTGCTGTTACTTCCTTGTATTGGCCTGTAATATGAGAGTATAATACTATTGCAAAGTAACTGGTGTATTTGTGAACTGTTCTGAAATGCTAAAATGAAACCATAAAACTATAAAATGTGTTATTATTCATTAAAAATGCATAGTTTATAAGGGTGTCTCTGATCATTGTTGAAGCATAAATAGCCAATTTCACCCATAATTAGTCAATTTAGTATGAATTTTTTTACTTGGTATATTTTGTTTAACCTCAGCTATATTTGTAAAAACAGAAACTGCTAGTTATTACTGCTTTCAAAATTTGACACAAATGTTAAAATGTTGTTTAATTATAATGCTTTTAAGAAATGGTTTGGATTCTCCTTGCCTAAGGAAACTCACATAGTTATTTCAAGATATACTCTTTACTGATTGATCCATTCATTCATTCAGTGAGTATTTATTTACATGGTATGTGTGCCAGATGTAGAAGATAGCTTCGGTAAGCAGTAGCCATGCTATATGGGTTTCCCAGGTAGTTCATTGGTAAAGAATCCACCTGCCAATGCAAGAGACTCAGGAGACACGGGATGTAGCCCTGGGTGGGGAAGATCCCCTGGAGAAGGAAATGGCAACCCACTCCAGTATTCTTGCCTGGGCAATCGCATGGACAGAGGAGCCTGGAAGGCTACGATCCATGGGATCGCAAAGAGCCGGACACAACTGAGCAACTGGGCAGGCATGCATGCACACACGCACCTATACTATCTCTAAGTATAGCCAGAGAGCAGAAAATAGAGTTAAGATACATTAAATGACAGTGTAACTACTGTTGGAGGGAGTGGAGAGAAAACTTCAAAAGCTCTCTGACTGATGCAGTTGGATGGGGACCACATGGCTATAAATATCTGAAGTTTACTGATGAAACCTAGGTGAGGCATGATGGTAGTTGGACCATGATAATGGTGGATTGAAGATGTCAAGAAGGAGAGAGATTTGAGAGAAATGTAGGAGGTAAAAATCATTAGGGCGTGAGGATAAGATAACATGTGAAGGGGTTGCAAAGAAGAAAAACATGTTGACAGATCACACCTAGATTTCTGGGCAATGGACAATTGATTATACTTCATAGTGAGATATGAACACTGAACAAAGACCAGATTTGGGGTGGCCATTTGCTTGTTGACATTTGATTTTGCAGTAGTTTTCTACATGCAAGAAGCACTGCCAAGTTGATGGATGATACATGTCCAGAGTTTGAAAGAGAAGGACATGGGTCATGGATGAAGTTATTAATTTAAATTGCATTTGGGTATAACAGATAACTGAAATCATGGTGTGAGTGAGAGTCTAATGCTTAATTTTGGAAGGACAATTTTTAAAGCTCTTTACGTTTTGAAGGGCAGTTGCAGTATTAAAAAACAAAAGCTAAAAAAATAATTTAAAAACCTGGAAAAATATACATCAAAATATACATCAGTCATAGTATAAGGGAGGGGGCCTTTGATATAGATAGATAGATAGATATAAATATATCTCAAAGGGGACCTGAATTTCGTCTTTAACATTTTATTTTGGTTAAACAAAACCTTTATGCAAAGACAAAATATTAACCATTACTAATTCTGGGCCATGGGAGAAAATATTCTGTTGTTTTTTTTTATTCTGGACCTTTTTTATTTCCTAAAACTCTTAATCTAAAGCATTGTTTAAAAATACATCATTCTAAACAACCAGAATGTCACTAGCCCATTAAAATATTTTGTACCAACTTGATTGCTTAGCAAAGCTTGCTTCTGTGAGTAAACTCTTTAATTCATAGCTCTTTATTCTTGATCAGAATGATTGAACCAAAGTTATTTAATATGGCAAATATCTTTTCTAGATACCAAAGTAATAGTGCAAAACTGCTTCATTTGTATTAAAACTGAAGAATTTTGTTCACTTTTTTCCTTTTCAGCTTATGTAATTTCTACTACCCTGTCTTCACATTAACTGATTCTTTCCTTGCCTGTGTCAAACCTACAGATGAATCCATTTAAGGCATTCTTTATTTTGTGTTACTGTGTTTTCTATTTCTAGTATTTTCATGTTATTCATTCTTCAGTATTCATCTCTGCTGAAATTACCTGTTTGATTTTGCCTACTGTCTTTGTTTTCCCTTAGAGTTTTTAATGTACTGATTATGGTTATTTTAAATCTCCTGTCTGATAGTTCCAACATCTGAAATATAAGAGTCTGGTTCTGATGATTGCTTTAGACTGTGATTTTCCTTTTTTAAGACATGCCTTGGATTTTTTGGGTGACAGCCAGACATCTTGTATAGAGTAGTGGATGGTGAGGTAAATATACTTTTAGTGTGGTGATCTATCATAATCTGGTTGGGAGATGGGCTGTGTTGAAAGTGTTGCTATGGTTATCATTGTTGAGGTATGTTGTTACTATGGGCACCAGAGCCTTCAAATTCCGCTGGTTACTTTATTATTGGAGTCTTGTTTGTGTGCCAGTAGAGTAAGGATGGGGCAGGGGGCATTCCCTAACATTCTAAGTAATACACAGTTGGCCTGAATCTTAGGGGTGTGACCTCCTCCAGCAGAAGAACTTCTTCAACTTCCCATTCCCCTCTCCTGTAGTGAATGTCCACCCGTGCTCTTAGTCGATCGTAGTGAGGTCTTTTCCCCTACAGATTTTTTCTTTCCTTTCTTTTTTCACCTAAATGAAATGAGTGGTATTCCCTTAACTCAACTGTCATGGTGGCTCACCAGTGCCCTTCAGTGCTGTCCTTTCCTCTGGCTGATTAAGCCTTTCCTTCCTTAAGGGAGAAGACTTTGGGCAAGCTCACAGTGGCTGGCTGCTGTGGCCTTTCCCCACTCAGCACCTCCCAGGGTAGAGGGCTTTCTCTAGATTCTCCCCATCCCCCTGTGAGATTCTGATTCTGTTCCTGGAGGAAAAAGCCTGCAAAAAGTGGGGAACTTTGTTGTGACTATGGCCCCAGGAGCTTCACACTCTCATGCCCTCACATGGCCTCCAGGAATTTTCCCTCTCTACCAGTTTATATAGCACCTGGTAGATTATGCCCCAGGTGTCCAAATGTTCAGGCCTGGTATGTGGCTGAAGACAACTTTCTTCACATTTTTTATAATTTTATTTATTTGCAGCAAGTGGAGGCTACTCTCTAGTTGCGGTACGCAGGCTTCTCATTGCAGTGGCTTCTCTTGTTGTGGAGCACGGGCTCTAGGGCACGCAGGCTTCAGTAGTTGCAGCTCCTGGGCTCTAGAGCACAGGCTCAGTAGTTGTGGTGCACCAGCTTAGTAGCTCCATGGCATGTGGGGTCTTCCCAGATCAAGGATTGAACCCTTGACTCCTGCATTGGCAGACAGATTCTTCACCACTGAGCCACCAGGGGAGCCCTCTTCAGAGTGGTTGTCCCATGACCTCATTTCTCTGATAGGCTGATGAAAAGTCATTGATTTATCTGTCCAGACTTTTTCTTATTGTAACTATAGGAGCTCCCTCTTTGCAGCTCTCTATATCTCTCAGTTGAAATGCGAAGTCTGATCCATATTTTGGAAACTTAATAAGTTCTGCCTCTCCTCACAAAGGTATAAAATGTTTACTGTGGAAACAGAGAAAGATCAAGAAAAATTTTGAATCACCCATAACAACCCAGACAGCTGTTATGAACAATATTGGTAATTTCTTCTTCCAGTTTTTTTTAATTTCCTAATAAAATTCAGAAGGTATCATTTATATAATTTGTATCCTACCTTTTGTTGAGTGACGCAAGTTCTCACTTAAACACAAAGGTGCTCAAACTTCTTACTTTACCCTTTTGAAGACAGATGGCAGCTATCTTGCCAAGTGAAATACTCTTGGCTTGATGTCAGGTTGGCCAGTAAGGCCACCATAGATACTGCTTTCACCTCAATATCACAGGTAATTTTATAGTTCTATATAGACCCTGTAATGTTGCTGGGCTCAAGACCCAGAACACAGAAGAGCTTTTCAGGGATCATTCTAGAAACTGTATAGAGAATTGGTGTCATTTCCCTTCATCATATCTTTCCAAAACCCACAGGTTTGAAACTTCTTTAGGAAGATTTGTCAAATATTGAAAATGTGTTTGGCTCCTTCTATATATCTGGTAAAAACACCACCAGTATTTGATTGGTTGTGTCAGTGGCATAAAATGATTTCATTGACTAGCAGATAACCCAGAATGGCAGTTTAGAGCATCGAAAATAAGATAATCTTTGTAGCAAACAGTGTTCGCATCTTTAGATTTTACTGAAAAATTTATGCAGGTGAAAAAAAAATCTTTGTTTTAAGGTAAGTTAATCTTTTGCCATCAGAGAGAAAATAATTTTTTCCCTTCTGTTTCCAGTTGATTTAGGTCTTCTCTGTATTTCCCTGTTTGAACACATAAATCAAAATATATCCAGCATCAGAATATTTGTCATATGCAGCTTATCTTCCTCATATAATTATTTAAAAATTATTTAAACAACTTATCTCCATCATTTTCCTGCCCTTTTAAAAAAACTCAACAATTAGTTGGTTTCTCTTTAGTTCTACTCAGTTAGAAATATCTAACCCTTGGTTGTAATGTCTGTTTTCCTCTGCACAGTTAAGTTTTATGTGTCCTATTGGGAGATGTTATTTCTGTTTTTTTTTTTTTTAACCTTCAAATTAAAATATGGAGAGTTTATAATTCCTCTTAAGTCAAAATACAGCTATTCTATCTAAGGCTTCCTTAAAAAAAAAATAGAACTGCATCCTCATCGGTCATAATTAATTTTGACACCATAGGCTCAGTGGCGATTCACAAACCTGTACTTTATGTGTCAGCATTCGTTATTATTCTAATTAAAGTGGAACATTGTGCCCTCCCTCGCTAATCATTAATGGGTTTTCATTTTGTAAATGACATTTGCAGAAGTTAAAACAGGGAGTTCATGTGAAGTCCACAGGCAACAGTGTTGAAATTAGCATCACCATAGCAACAGTCTCCCATCATTAGCATTCAGGGCAACAGGAGGTGTTTTGTTGTGTTTTGTTTTCCAAAAAAAGAAAGAAAATCTTCAAAGGCAAAGCCTACCAAATTCTCTTGGTAGATATTTATGTTTCTTGTGTGCATATTGTACTGTAATAGATTTCTAAGTCTGTATAGAATTTTTTAAATTGCAGTGTGGGTTGTCACCTCTCCAGATTTGTGTTTTCACTAGTATACTAGCTAAATTTCATGATCTCTCTCCAGCTGTACATATCTGACCTGCTGAGCATATCTGGCAATTTACTCATTGCCAACCCGCTGCTCACCAATACGGTTTCCTATGTGGACCAAGAGGATCTTTATTCATGAAAATACTTGGATCAGTCTAAAAGCATTATGTGCATTCACGGTTTTTGCATTTAATTCATGGAAGGTAGGTTTATGCTGTTAAGATCCACTAGCAAACTCATTTAGAAAAAAAATAGAACCGTGTTGTAGATATAGGGCAATGGTTATTCTCATTCATCTTTAGGTAGTATTCAAAAGTGAGTCAAATAGAAACAAGTGTTACCTTAGTTGAGTCTCTAGCAATGGTGTCTATCACATTATGACTTTGTATGTTTGTGTCTCTGTGTATGTATGTATTGTTTGGATTGTAATAGTCTGGGAAAATTAAACAGTTGTGTATCTAGCATTTATGTTTTTCTCTTAGTACCAAAAATACATTAAAAAAAGAGTACCATATTGACCTACCAGCTGCTTCTAAATCACACTAGTAGTAGGTAATTATGAAATTCAAATGAAATTTTCTTTTCATTTATTTTACAAAAATGTCAAAGCTCAAACCTAGAAGTGTGCCCCAAGCTTGGATATAGATCAGTGTTCATGCACCTTGTACATTTTACCATGAATCACAGCTGTCTTCCCTGTTACACGTAAGGACAAGATGTTGTCTATTCTACTCAGGTGCCTGGAGACAAGCCTGAGCTAGCCCATACTAACAAAACAAAATAGAGCAGAGGACATGGCTCTCAGTTACGGATGTGTTTGTGCTGTGATCAGTTCTGTCTCCCAGTGGATGAAACTCTTGATCAATTGAGCCATTCAGCCAAGGAGAAATGTGGTTTTGTGGCATTGAAAGGTAGCAACTCTCAGAAACCACATATTCTATTGTGTGCTCCAGGATAGGAGGCCCACCAAACTCGTATCTATGCACAACCTTTGCCTAATCCACAGTTGGTCATCAAATGGTAACCAGAAAAGAACTTTCACTTGAGATTTTCCATCTTCCATGACCTGGTTAGGAGGCAGCACAAGCCAGTCAGATGTCTATGTTCGTACAATGCACTGTATAAGGACAACTCAAACCCACTGAGGAGGAACCCATGCCTGACTACTATGAAAACCACTGCTGACCTTAGGGTACCAACACCTACTCTCTTTCTTTTTCTCTTATGTAAAGATTTCAAAGTTAACTCTTATTTCAACAGATCTTACAAAGCCAAAAACTATTAACAGACAAAATCCCAATGGAAATAATCCCCAAACATTGTATCTTTCTTCTCCATGTTCTGCTGTTTTATCTTATACATATAAATTCAAAGACTATTTATACTACAGATTTCCAAAGAAGCCACACAAACAGAGGGCTCTCACATCCACTACTTGTCCCTTGCTCTGTCTCTGAGGATAATGGCCTTTGGGTTATATCTCTCCCACTTGCTCATTGTTAACCTTGGCTCTCTTCTCCTTTTTAGGCATACAGAGCATCAGACAAGGCTGATTCTACCACCATATGAGAAGTGTGGGGTATAAACTGATGTAGGTAGGACAGTGACAGATGTAGTATATCATCATAGACTTTCATTTTCAGGGCCTTTTCTCCAGTTTTCCATCAGTTAATTTCCCTGGCTGAGACATTAGAATTTGCAAGTGGCCATGCTCCCTTTATATACAGGGGGCAGGAAATTTAAGTACAGACATTAGAAAAGATTGATTTTCTTCAGAGTAGACCACTCTCTAAATGCCAAAGGATGTTTTGACATAGAGACTCAAATGATTAAGGATAGCTCATGATTTAGAAAGATCTTACTTGACCTCTAGTGCTCTGAGGTTTAATCCAATTTGGAGCCACGCTAGTCCACATATGGAGTATGAATCCTAAAGGAATATGAAAAGCCTGATGCCAATAAGAAAGTTCTACCATTAGGATGAGAGGAGAAAATGTTTGTGACTTGGCACCGGGAATATGATGAATAAAGTTCCTGTGAGCAATGATTGCATTTATGAGCCCTATTATTTCTTCCCAGTTGTCTTAGCATAATTCCTTCAGTTAGCTCAAAGTAGTTCTTTCTGACATTAGGACCCGCTTATCTGCCTTCACATGGGTTTAGAAAGATGCCTATAAAATAGTTCTCTGCTGAAACTCAGAGTCTCTTGACCCACTGTAAAGGGAGCAGTAAACAGACTTCTCAGGAGAACTGCTCAGTATACTGCAGGTCTCCATAAAAATCTTTGTGACAAAATTGCCTTTACTGAAGTCATCATCCATTGGATTAAAAAATAGGTTACTGTTAGCTTTTTGAAAATGAAAAGATGTTGAGCCTTTTTTCTTACAGTAGTTTTTCACAACCAAGGCCCCTCAAGCTATCAGTCTTATTTTTTATGCCATACTAGTAGATACAGAACTTATAAAATAAAGAACTATTCAATTGTAGGGCAATCATTCAGTTTATTCCCATGAACTGAAACCATTCCTTGACAAGAATCTATTCTGATTTCAGGAAGGAGATTTCCCACCTTTTTATGGATAGTCCATGTGAAATGTTTAATACCTCAGGAAGATGTTCTTAATAGCTTCTTGTGATCTTAAATAGTTTCTCTGTCCTCAGGGACATATTGAAGAGTTACCAAACTTTGTAATGTTTCCCAATGTAGATGATCACTTTTTGGATTGTCTTTCTCATACCCAGAATACATGTTCCTTAGTATGCTTAACACTGGCTTCTGCTTTCAAGCTTTCAGTTCAGTTCAGTAGCTCAGTCGTGTCCAACTCTTTGTGACCCCATGAATCGCAGCACGCCAGGCCTCCCTGTTCATCACCAACTCCCGGAGTTTGCCCAAACTCATGTCCATCGAGTCAGTGATGCCATCCAGCCATCTCATCCTCTGTCGTCCCCTTCTCCTCCCGCCCCCAATCCTTCCCAGCATCAGGGTCTTTTCCAATGAGTCAACTCTTCACATGAAGTGGCCACAGTACTGGAGTTTCAGCTTCAACATCAGTCCTTCCAATGAACACCCAGGGCTGATCTCCTTTAGGATGGACTGTTTGGATATCCTTGCAGTCCAAGGGACTCTCAAGAATCTTCTCCAATACCATAGTTCAAAAGCATCAATTCTTTGGCGCTCAGCTTTCTTCACAGTCCAACTCTCACATCCATACATGACTACTGGAAAAACCATAGTCTTGACTAGATGGACCTTTGTTGGCAAAGTAATGTCTCCTCTTTTTAATATGCTATCTAGTTTGGTCATAACTTTCCTTCCAAGGAGTAAGCGTCTTTTAATTTCTTGGCTGCAATTACCATCTGCAGTAATTTTGGAGCCCCCCAAAATAAAGTCTGCCACTGTTTCCACTGTTTCCACATCTATTTCCCATGAAGTTATGGGACCGGATGCCATGATCTTAGTTTTCTGAATGTTGAGCTTTAAGCCAACTTTTTCACTCTCCTCTTTCACTTTCATCAAGAGGCTTTTTAGTTCCTCTTCACTTTCTGCCATCAGGGTGGAATCACCTGCATATCTGACGTTATTGATATTTCTCCCGGCAATCTTGATTCCAGTTTGTGCTTCTTCCAGCCCAGCGTTTCTCATGATGTACTCTGCATATAAGTTAAATAAGCAGGGTGACAATATACAGCCTTGACGTACACCTTTTCCTATTTGGAACCAGTCTGTTGTTCCATGTCCACTTCTAACTGTTGCTTCCTGACATGCATACAGGTTTCTCAAGAGGCAGGTCAGGTGGTCTGGCATTCCCATCTCTTTAAGAATTTTCCACAGTTTATTGTGATCCCCACAGTCAAAGGCTTTGACATAGTCAATAAAGCAGAAATAGATGTTCTTCTGGAACTCTCTTGCTTTTTTGATGACCCAGCAGATGTTGGCAATTTGATCTCTGGTTCCTCTGCCTTTTCTAAAACCAGCTTGAACATCTGGAAGTTCATGGTTCATGTATTGCTGAAGCCTGGCCTGGAGAATTTTGAGCTTTACTTTACTAGCGTGTGAGATGAGTGTAATTGTGCGGTAGTTTGAGCATTCTTTGGTATTGCCTTTCTTTGGGATTGGAATGAAAACTGACTTTTCCAGTTCTGTGGCCACTGCTGAGTTTTCCAAATTTGCTGGCATATTGAGTGCAGCACTTTCACAGCATCATCTTTCAGGATTTGAAATAGCTCAGCTGGAATTCCATCGACCTCCACTAGCTTTTTAGTGATGCTTTCTGAGGCCCACTTGACTTCACATTCCAGGATGTCTGGCTCTAGGTAAGTGACCACACCATCGTGATTATCTGGGTCGTGAAGATATTTTTTGTACAGTTTTGTGTATTCCTGCCACCTCTTCTTGATATCTTCTGCTTCTGTTAGGTCCCTACCATTTCCGTCCTTTATCGAGCCCATCTTTGCATGAAATGTTCCCTTGGTATCTTTAATTTGCTTGAAGAGATCTCTAGTCTTTCCCATTCTGTTGTTTTCCTCTATTTCTCTGCATTGATCACTGAGGAAGGCTTTTTTATCTCTCCTTGCTATTCTTTGGAACTCTGTATTCAAATGGGAATATTTTTCCTTTTCTCCTTTGCTTTTCGCTTCTCTTCTTTAGGTAATGCAAATGAATCTGTTACATCATGAACATTACATTTCTCTTGTAAGTTCATTCTCAGTATTCATAATGAAGAGCTTCCTTTCTTTGGCTTGTAGATAGGTTTTAATTTATTTCAGCACATTTTGCCCTAAATAGGGCAGCCAAAAAAATTAGAACCAGTTGCATATATTCCCAATACATAATACTAATTCACACACTCAAAAGTATATTGGAAGCTTACTGACAGTGTTTCTACAAACAGAAACAAAGACAGAATTTTGAGCACACTCTACTGAAGTATGCATGCACACTGGACACTTTAAGAGCATCTCCTACATCAGCATTATTTACTCAACACTACCTCACTCAGCACAGGAATTTTACATTTGAGTTCTACTTTAGGAAATAGATTCAGCATACCATAAACTAAGTAATTCTTACCTTTCTTCACTGATCATTTTCTGCTATTATCATTTAAGGAATCAGGTCTCCTCCAAAGACTCTAGGATTGAAGCCTTGTCCTTTAACTTATCTCTGATAGCACACTTCTATAATGTGTCGTTAGGCTGCTATCTACAGTAGCTAATATGACTGCAGAAATGGGTTTACTCAAGTGTGAAAAGATAAAATCATGAAATGTAAGGGGATGAAAGGATCTTAGAGATAATCCAACCCAAAATTTTCATCTTATAGATAACAAAACTGAAGTACAAAGGGGAAAGTAATTTTGGTAAGACTGCTAAACGGGCCTAGAAAACCAGATCATCTGATACCTGGTCCCATGGTCCTTCTACCAAGCCAAGGTTGTTGGAATAGAAGTCATGTGCAAGTAGGGAATTGACAAGTCATCCCGTATGTTTATATAGCAGTTTATAAATCCCTTTCACATCTGTTATCCCATTTGATTCTTGCCATGTCCCATGAAGGAATAACATATACGGTTGCCTTCAATTTTCCTCCCATGTTGAAACTGAGGCTCTAAAATGTTTTGATTTACCTAAGATCACTGATCGTGGAGTAAAAGTTGGGACATAAGTCATTTTTCTCTAATCTGAGAGCTTGTACTATTGCACCGTGTTGTTAATTCATCCCTGTTGGTAAGCCAATACAAAGGAGAAATGTTTATAATCATGTCTCTTTCATCCCCAGGCCAGTAATTCCAATTTTCACCTAAGCTTTGGAACATACACTATGATATCATTTCCTTAGGTTGCTGATTTAACTGTTTGAGTGTCAGATCTGTGTTTTATGTAGTCACTTTACTGATATGACCATTTGCTATCTACCCTACACTTACACCAACCCTCAGAACCCGGCCCTGTGTTTTACTCTGTAGCCTAGACAGTCCTGTCCAAAATACATCTTAAAAGCAGCAAGCTTGGGGAAGTGTTTGATCTCATCTAATACAGCGTGCATGTATGCTCAGTTGTGCCCGACTCTTGGCGAACCCATGGACTGTAATGCACCAGGCTCCTCTGTCTATGAAATTTTCCAAGCAAGAATACTGGAATGCGTTGCCATTTCCTACTTCAGGGCATCTTCCTGACCCAGGGATGAAACCTATGTCCCCTGCATCTCCTTCATTGGCAGGCAGATTGTTTACCATTGAGCCACCTGGGAAACCATATAATACAGAGGCAGGTATAAAATATGGCTTTGGAAAACAACCACCAGGTGAGGCTATGACACTGATTTCAGTCGAAGCCTTGTTACCACATTAAAGTATCTTAGTTCAGTAAATGGATCTGAAAATATAGTGTAGCTTTTTCTAAAGCCTGCAAGACAACAACAAACCATTAGGCCATACTGTTTGATTAATACATTGTGTACAATGCATTGTTTTCAAGGGCATTGTCAAAACAAGTTGTTTAAATTGGATTTTTTTTTCACTTGAAGAATAACCCATTCAGAAAGTGTACAAAAATGGCAAGTGTTCAGTGCAATGCAATCATCACAAAATGGACACATTCTGAGAGAGAGAATAGAAGCAAATGTGGTATCTAGGTGAATGGTTTATGGGTGTTCTTTTAACGTTTTGGTAGATTTGAAAATTTCAAAATAAAAGTGTTAAAAGGAAAATAATACATTACTAATACTTTGGAAACCACCACTTCACCCCTGTGCTCTCTCCCAGTCACTACTCCTCCCGTATCCTAAAGATAACCACTACCCTGTTTATTAAGACCATGGTTTAGCTTTGCCCATTTTTGAACTCTAAAAATGGAACCATATAGTATATAAACTTTTGTGTTCGTGACTCAACATTTTGTTTATGAGATGAACTCACATAGTTACGTGCAGCTGGCATTCATTTTCATTGCTATATGATTGTTGTTATTGCTCAGTCACTAAGTCGTGTCCAACTCTTTGTGACTCCATGGACTGCAGCATGCCAGACTTCCCTGTCCTTCAGTATCCCTTGGGGTTTGCTCAAACTCATGTCCATTTATTTGGTGATACCATTCAACCATTTCATCCTCTGTCACCTCCTTCCCCTCCTGCCCTCAATCTTCCCCAGCATCAGGGTCTTTTCTAATGAGGGGGCTCTTCACATCAGGTGGCCAAGGTATCGGAGCTTCAGCTTCAGCACCAGTCCTTCCAATGAATATTCATGGTTGATTTCCTTTAGGATTGACTGGTTTGATCCCTTTGTAGTCCAAGTTCTCTCAAGAGTTTTCTCCAGCACCACAATTCAAAAGTATCTGATGTGGTGTTATAAAAATGTACCATGATTTATTTATCTATTATATTGGTGATGGACATTTTGATTCTTTTCCAGTTTGGAGACATTATGAATTAATGCTTCTGTGAGCATTCTTTCATGTGTATTTTGGTGCACATGTGCATGCTTTTATGTTGGGTATATATCTGAGAGTAAAATTGCCCATGATGAGGGTGTGCATATGCTGAGTTTTAGTAGATATTTCCAGACACTTCTTCAAAGTGGTTGTACCAACTTAAACTCCCACTAGCCATACAGGAAGTAACTGTTTCATATCTCAACAATACTGATATAGTCAGTCTTTAAAATTTTAGCCATTGCAATGAGTGTGTAGTATAATAAAATCTCAAATGGTTTTAATTCACATTCCTCTGATTACTTATGAGATTGTATGTTTTTACAAGTATCGTTGGCCATTTAGGGTATCCTCTTGTGTGAAGTACCTGTTCAATCACTTGCCTACTTTTTAAAGTGGTTCATCCTTTTTATTATTGATTTGTTGGAGGTTTTTTTTTGGAGGGGGGGGGGCATGTTCTGGGTTACAACCCTTTGTGAACTATATGTGTCACAAATATCTTCTCTCATTGTATAGTTTCCTTTATAATTCTCTTAATGGTATCTTTTGATGTATATAAGATCTTTCCAATATATAACTTTCTTTATCACTAATTTTTTTTGTGTCCTATTTAAGAAATCTTTACCTAACCCAATATCATGAATATTTTCTCTTGTCTTTGAGAAGCTTAATTTTTTTATCTTTCAAACTTAGATATATTGTCCACCTGGAATTGTTTCTTGTGTGTTTGTCACTTGTGAGATAGGAATTATTTCATTTTTTAAAGCATAAATATACATTTGGCCCAGAACCACTTCCATTCTTGAAGTAATCCCAACTTTTTTGTGATGTGTGACTAAAACATTCATTTTTGGATTTGATTTGCTAATATTTTGTTTAGGATTATTGCATACATGTTCACTAGTGATACTGGTCTGTAATACTTGTCAAGCTTTGGTATCAGGATGACTCTAGTCTCGTAAAAGGAAGTCAGGAAGTATTGCCTCTTCTCTTCTCTGGAAGAGTTTATGTAAAATTGGTGTTTCTGCCTGTGACGTGATCTGGTCCTGAAGTTTTCCTCAAGGGAAACTTAATAATTAAAGTCAATTTCTTAAAGATTGTAGGGCTATTCCAATTTTCATTTTCTTCATGTGAGTGTTAGTTAAAGCAGAATAAGATACTGTAAGACGGCTATGGTCACAGCTTGCTGATCTAACCAGAGATTGCAGATTGAGTATAGGCTAGCTTGCTAATGTAAATGAGCAAGGCTGGCCAAGTATAAGGTAATGAGAACCAGTGGGGACTGCAGAGTGCATGCCCCTTTAAGACTGGTTAATGTCAGCTCTGGCCATTTATTACCGTGTAAGGAAGGGTGCCCAATATAGCCAAATCATTCCCTTTAAATGAGAAGTCAAAAATTTAGATCACTGTTAAAAAAAAAAACCCTGAATATTTAAGTGTTGAGTAATTCAAACAAACAAACAAAAATTGAGTGGGGTCAACAAAATGTGTACATGCCAAATTTAGCCCAAAGATTGCTAGTTTGCAACTTTTATTCCAAACTAATAAAAAGCATGGTAGCACAGATACAATTCAATATTTAAATTAAAAAATTCATTTATGTTTGACATTTACTTATTTATTTTGACTCACACTTGAATATGAATTTGTTAGTTTATCATGTACTGATAAATGATACTATATATTTTTTTAAAGTTTAAATTTTTAAACATTCAAGTCTGTGAACAGCTAGAATATTTTCATTTATTCTCATGCTTTTATGTTTGCTTTTCTCTAGATATTATTTTTAGTTTATTTATTTATTTTAATTGGAGAATAATTACTTTACAATATTGTGATGGCCTCTGCGATTCATCAACATGAGGAACTTAGTATCTTTTTTCTTCCAGTTTTATTGAGATATAACTGACATACAGCACTGTATAAAGTGTATAACATAATGATTTGACTTGCACACATCATGAAACGGTTATCATGATTAATTTAGTGAACATCTATCATCTCATATAGATATAAAAGAAAAGAAATAGAAAAAAATTTCCTTGCAATGAGAACTCTTAAAATTTACTGTCAAAACTTTCACATGTAACACACATTACATCCCTAGTACTTACTTTACTTGTAACTGGGAGTTTGTACTTTTAATTTTTATTTTATATTGGTAGGGCTTCCTGCATAGCTCAGTCAGTAAAGAATCTGTGTGCAATGCTGGAGACCTGGGTCTCCAGCAATTCCTGGGTCGGGAAGATCCCCTAGAGAAGGAAATGGCAACCCACTCCAGTACTCTTGCCTGGAGAACCCCATGGACAGAGGGTCCTGGCAGGCTTCAGTCCATAGGTTCGCAAGAGTCAGCCATGACTTAGCACTATCTTTGTTTATAGCTAATTAACAATACTGTGTTTTAGGTGTACTGCAAAGTGGTCCAGTTATACATGTATCTATTCTTTTGCAAATTCTTTTCCTGTTTAAGTTATTACAGGATACTGAGCAGAGTTCCCTATGCTATACAGTAGGTCCTTGTTGGTTGTCTGTTTTATATATAGTAGTGTGTATATGTCAATCCCAAACTCCCAAGTTATTCCCCACGGCACCTTTCCACTTTGGCAACCCTAAGTTTGTTTTCTAAGTCTATGAGTCTGCAGAAACTTAATATCTTTTGGGTTTTTGAAAGTACCAATTTGTAAAAGTCAACATATTACCCAGGTGGCTCACTAGTAAAGAATCTGCTTGCCAATGCCAGGAAACGCAGGAGACGTGGGTTAGATCTCTGGGTCAGGAACATCCCCTGGAGAAGGAAATAGCAACCCACTCCAGTATTCTTGCCTGGGAAATCCCATGGACAGAGGAGCCTGATGGGCTACAGTCCATGACGAGTCAGACTCAACTTAGTGACTGAGCACACAGTTCATAGTCTACCTTTTCTCAAGTAAAGCTGGTTAGTCTCATTTTAGGTTATTGGTTTTTTTTTTTTTTTTGCCTAGTTACTTTTCAAGGGTTTATATGGTGAAAGAATCTCACATTTATCTTTTTCAGAGAATTTAGGTCATTTCTGATTGCAGTCTACAGATCAGATACTTAGGATAGAAGCATCAAGAATGAAAATTTATGCAAAGGAACACCTTTCTAAAAATATTATTTTCACTTGTTCAACAAGTATTTATAGCCACTGTACTAGGCTGGTGGAGACCACACAAATGCAAAGAGACTACTGTGATGGTGTTTTACAGTCCTGTAGTATAATACCATGTATAAGTATAAAATAGTACAATAAAAATAGAAGAACTTTGAATAATCAAACCATTTTCAAGTTGTATTTATTTGATATACCAACCGTTCCTGTATTTGGAGAGTCAGTATGTGCCTAAGGTAATTTTGAGCTAATTTCAGAATTAGGTATAATCACATTATTACCACCATTGCCAAAGACATTACCTATTTATCTGTACTTCTAGGGAAAATTCAAAATATTCAAATAAGAGAAAAATAATTGAATAACTGAAAAGGAAATAAAAGTAAAATAATCTAAGTGACAGTATTATGTAAACAGAGTTAAGGAGCGTTTTTATATCACTCACTAAACTGAAAAATAGCCATTTATTTTCTAGTTTACAAAGTACACTATATGTATTATCTCATTAAATCTTAAGAAACAAACAGTATAAAGTTCGTAGGATAGATTGCATTGTTCACTGTTTTAGGCAAAGCTCCAATACTTTGGCCACCTGAGGCAAAGAGCAGACTCATTGGAAAAGACCCTGAAGCTGGGAAAGATTGAGGGCAGGAGGAGAAGAGGACGGCAGAGGATGAGATGGCTGGATGGCATCACCGACTCAATGGACATGAGTTTGAGCAAGCTCTAGGAGATGGTGAAGGACAGAGGAGCCTGGCATGCTGCAGTCCATGGGGTCACAATGAATCAGACATGACTGGGCAAATGAACAATAACAACGAATGTGAGGTCTTAGTCTGTTTGGGCTGCTGTAACAAAATACCACAGCCTGGGGGCCATATAAACAGCAGAAATGTATTGCTTACAACTCTGGGGGCTGGAATTCTGAGAGTAGGGTGCCAGCATGTTAGGCGAGGGCTCTCTTCCAGGTTGCATGTATGACTGTCCTCACAAGGAGGAAAAGGCTTGGGGGCTCTGTGGGGCGTCTCTTTCATAAGAGCACCAGTACCATTGGTAAGAGCTCCACCCTTATGATGCAATCTCCTCCCAAAGGCCCCAACTACTAATACCATCACCTTCCACAGGTAGGGAGTGGTTAGGATTGCAACATGAATTTTGGGGAGTCAAACATTCAGACCATAATGGTGATTTTTTTTTTCCCAACATCAAACGATGTTAGAGCCTAGGTTCAAACCAGCATTTTCTAACTCAAGTCTGGAAATGTCACTCATTTCACTTAAGACACTTCAAAGGTTCATAGAGAATACAGCTGGGTGAACTTAGGCCTGTCTTCAAACTTCCATGTGTTTTTCTGCCGATCTTTTTTAAGTGTTCTGTGAAGCAGATTAATAACTGAAACATAACTTTAAAAGATTTTATTTACTTCTCAAATTTAGTGTGAGACTAACGAAAATTAGAATTTATTCTCCATTTAAAACTATCTAAACAACCCAATAAACACAACTATGTCTGTATTGTCAGTTATAATAAACATGTAATGATTATTTATTTTAGATCTTGGACTAATTGAATAAATTAGAACAGCAGAAATTTAATGACACTGGTAGGAACGCTTCCTCCAAAGTTGGCAGCTGTCAGTTATTCTTCACGTTTTGAACAGGATTCACTGTAATAAAATCACCTATTATTTCTGATAAAAATGGGCAAAGCACGCACACATAAAACCTCTTGGTTTTTCTTAATGCCTCTGTAGAAAAAAACTGATGACATTTTTCATTTCCTTTGTCCTTTTCAGACAAAAGCCACCTCTATATGGCTCTATAAGTCTTCAATTCAGGGGTATAGCCATTATCTTAATGGGATTATACTTGATTAATCTGATAAATTGTTGGCAACCTACCGACATTGCTTCCTTCAGCTGACATAAAATTCACTCAGTTGACCAGCTTTATCTTACAATGAGTAAAAGGAGAGGCTTTGTCATTCCTGTCTGCACCTGGATTTCAAGCCTTTGAAAAAGATTAAAGGTACCAAATATCTTACCTGCTGTAAGTATTGGGTTGGCCAAAAAGTTCATTCGCTTACGGAATACAGTTTTCACTGAAGTTCTTCATGAAAATGAAAAATGTTTCTTTTATTTTTACTTAAAGTCAAGCAACCTTTTTAGCAAACCCAATTGATGATACCCACAGACGTACCTAGTGAAATGCTTGTCTAAGGTATATGAAATTTTCTACTTGGAGAATAAGAAAAACCCTCTCCTGTTCTTTTAATGCTCTGTTCCCTGACTAGTGTCCCAGTTCAAACCATTGTACATCTTACTACCCCCATTGTCTCTGAAATCTTGCTCCTCTCCCTTTTTCCTTTGCTTTCACTTCCACTGTTCACTTCTCTGAAGTAATCCGTTTCTCTCCTTCAGTCTTTTAGCTTACCGAAATGTCTTTTTTTGAATACTAGAATTCTGACACTAGTTACCATTTTGAAGACTGCCTGCCTGGTTCAGACATTTGTCTATCAGGAGGAATTCTTAATCACTGTCTTTGATTAGGATATTTGAGGGAGTCCTTAACTGGAGGTTTGAAGGCATCAGAAAAGATTGAGAATGACTGAACTCATGCTATATAAGTGAGAATTATTTACTGTTGGCTATGCACTTAATGGAAGCCTGACTAGATATAAAAATACATAACTAAAAAATGACATAAACACATAAATAATATCTGTATGACTAAATGCATACCAAAGCATTCTGATACTCCTTAGCAAGAGCTAGACAATTTAGAAAAAGAGATTTTTATCCTGGGACTTCCCTGGTGGCCCAGTGACTAAGACTCCACACTCCCAATGCAGGGGACCCAGGTTCGATCCCTGGTTGAAAAACTGGGTCTCACGTGCCACAACTAAAACCTGGCACAGCCAAATAAACCAATGAAAAGAAATATTTTCTTAAAAAAGAGATCGTCTCCTGATCCTGCTATAGATTACACTTCTTTCCCGGTATCCAGTTATTAGGGATCCTCTTCATTGTGCTTCATTCCCACCTGAGCCACATACATTGCTTTCTTGTGTCAGAACTTTTAATGCTCATAGACAAGAATGCTTGATCTCTCTGTGGTTGAACCCAGCGCAGATTTGAAATAAGGATTCCGCATCAACTTCCTAAGGTATGCTATTGCCAATATGCTTTACAGAGTGCCTGATACCAGTTACTTTCCACCTGCAGTGTTTTCTCTTTCTCTTCTGTGTTCCCTCCCTCTGTCTCTGTCTCTGTCTCTGTCTCTCCACCTCTCCCCTTTCCCATCTTGTTCCTCCTTCCCTTCTTCTGCCTTTTACCTTGCATTGTGGGAGTATCAAGTTTCTATTCCCAGTTCCTTTGGCAGACAGATGAACTTTCAGAGGAGAGTTTAATAAAAAAAAAAAAAAGCTATTTCATTATACAGATATCCAGATGTCCTAATATCATGAAGCCTCCTATATAATACACTTATGTTGAACTTCCTCTTTATGTGCAATCTGTATGGGCTACACTGAAGCATAGCAGACATACCATAAGTATTAGTTGCTTTAATACACAGTCTTCCTAGGCACTGGTTTGTGCTAAAATGTACTATTCAAATAAAAGCATCCCAATACAAATTGAACAAAGAAAGAGAAGTCCTGATTGAACGCAGAGAAATGTTACTCTCAAATACTCATGTGCGCGAGAATCGCCTGAGACCCTTGTTAAAACCAAGACTCAGACTCAGCCAGTCTAGAGAGAGATCTGAGATTCTGTGTTTCTAATCACTACCTTGGTGGTGCTACTGCTCGTCTATAGAGGTAAATGACTTTTGCTAATGTAGTTTTCATTTAGAATTTATGCTTCTCCTGCCCTTCGGAAGAACTAGCCATGGCTTAAATATCAGAGTGCAAGAAATGAGACAGTGACACAAAAGCCCAAGTGCACCTGACTTCTTAGCTTATCAGGTTGAGAAGACAATCCCTATTACTTGGTAGCAAGCAGCTGGGAATATTGGTGTTCAAAGTTGTGTTTTCCCAAAGGCAAAAACAGCATTAAAATATGAAAAGCTTTTTACTTCTGGCATGAGTGATAAAGATGCCGAACTGAGAAGCAGGTGAAAAAACTTAGCTTCTGCTTCTACAGGCTAATTTTATATGTGTTCTTGTCCAGCTGTTCTTTGTGAGTCCAGCTGCTAGTTGCACAGGACAGGTGGTAATCCCTGCTCAGTGGCTCATTACCACCCAGAGTCTTTGATCTGGCTAATACATAATCAATCAGGTTCTGAATTTTAATATCCCTCCTATTTTCATTTCACTTGTTTCACCTAAATTTATTTTCCAACGTCCCAATATGACTTGGCTTTTTAATAAGATTATTTTTGATCATTTATTTATTTTGATAGAACTAGGCTCATGATATGCCAGCTGGAGTTTATTATGTCCCTGAATCATAAACTTTTTCTTCTTCCTTCTTTATCTCCTCACCAGATCCAAATTGCAAAACTGAAGGATAAAGTTTTAATTTGGGATGCACAAAAGACTGAAACCATTTTAGAGGAGAGCATTAATGAAAATCAATATCTAAAAGCCTCTGTTTAAGACTGTGAGCCCAGTAGTTTATGCTTCTCTTCTAGTCTCTCCAGAGTCGTGATGTGCATAAATTATCATTACAAAACAAACACAAATCCCAACTGTGAAAAGTTAACCACTTTCAACTAGTCACGTATTCTTTAGTGCTTATGTGATCATTAATTATTTCAAAAGGTAGCAGTTGCGGCGTTTTTCCAATATTTTCTCCACTTGTTAAATGATTTTGTGCTTATATAACTATATACTTATTATGTGTGTCTGTGTGCATGTGATCTTCCTGTATATCCCTTAGATGCTTCTAAGGCTGAAAGAACCAGCTGAAATTTTTGCCTCTTCCTCACAAGTATCTGTGTATTTAACAATTTGCATTTTTGTATGCAAACAGTAAATATCTCAAGTTGGCATAATTCTTCTTTAATGCCCTAAAAAAAGGCTTCAGAACGGGAGGGATTTCAGAGGGTGAGTAAGTAAAAGACCAAGTATCCGAAGTAGAACAAGACTGAAGGAACAACCAAGGAGGAAAAGTGTATATTCTCTCACTGGTACTATCTGAGAGCATTAGATTTCTGTTTTGAGGGGAAAAAATTTAACAAAGTTTTTTAAAATTGTTGACAATAGTTGCATTTATATTAGCTTTTCCCACTTCCTTGTTAACTCACAATAGCACCTCTATCGACAATGGACTGGTCCTAACAGCCTAAGTACAGTGAGCCTTAGAAGCAGATGGCCTGGGGCCATTCTGCTTATTATATCATTGCTTTCAATAGCATAACTGTTCTTCTCCAATGGCCCTCTTTGTTTTTTGCTTCATTACTGGCACATGTCTTTAATATGTAATCTATAATATTAACATGAAAATGGCTCTCAAATACTATTACTTTCTCCATCTGTGACCCAGTACTGTTTATCATCATGTAATGATCATTCTTATTGCAGATGGCCCTCTTTCAATGCTTCAGAATAGCATTTTAAAGACATTGAGGGTACTTCCTACAGAGATTGACAGACCAAATGATTTAATATCTAAAACCTCTGGTCGGCCCAATGCGTGAGAAATGACTGGAGTTACAAAGCAGCAGTCAATTTCAAAGCAAGGTGCAAGAGGGACAGGAGGAGAGTGATTTTAAAAAAGAAGTTTGTGTGTGTGTGTGTGTGTGTATGGCTTAATATTATCTTTGAGAATTGAAATGGACTGAACAGAACTTAATCGTAAGGAACAATTCTTCATTGTACTTCTTGAGGAAGGTGTTCACATTTCCTTTCTGACAGTTCACCACGACAGTGATAGGAAAGGATTTTATAATGAAACTGACAGTTGAGTTCTCTATGGTCAACATATACTCAATTTCCAGGATGAAAGTCCAAACTCCTGAACTTCACAGAGCCTCTTTAGCCTGTTTAGTTTTTTTTTCTCAAGATCCTATCACCAAGACGTCTTTGTCTTCATAATTTTCTTTCTCCTCTCCATTCTTTCTTCATTCCTTGCTGGGAACTATCAGTAAAATATCTGGGTTGGAACAAAAGTACTGATACTAATGCTTCCATATATCAACTGTTTCCCAGTTGAAATGCTACCACACACATCATGAGCATGTTCACTTCATGGCTAGCCATTGGCGTTGGGGAGGAAGATGTTATGAGTCTGCTCACAATACTCCCATTCCTTGTTGTTGTTCAGTCACTGTCATGTACAACTCTTTGCAACCCCATGGACCACAGCACACCAGACTCCTCTGTCCTCCACTGTCTCCCAGGTTGCTCAAATTCATGTCCATTGAATCAGTGATGCTCGCTAACCATCACATCCTCTGCCACCCTCTTCTTCTCCTGCCCTCAATCTTTCCCAGCATCAGGGTCTTTTCCAATGAATTGGCTCCTTGCCTCAGGTGGCCAAAGTATTGGAGCTTCAGCTTCAGCCATCTGTCCTTCCAATGAATATTCAGGGTTGATTTCCTTTAGGATTGACTGGTTTGATTTCCTTGCAGTCCATGGGACTCTGAAGGAAGTTAAAAACAACATTTTGTTTATCTGCCTGATATTGTCGGTTTCTTTGTTCTCTCTTAACATAAGTTCTTCACAAAAACTAGCCCATGTGTGTGTTATCATTCTCAACATGTTTATGGTCCTTAACGTTACTCTCAAATCATACAATAAGTGGTGACTAAGATGACAAATAGACCAGGCCAGAGCAGTTATGAGGACCAAATTAAGTGTGAGTTTTTATGACAGTACAAAACTTTCATAATTATTGTTTTAATATGTTTAATGGCATTTGCTTCAGAGAGCTAACCTCAGAAGAGAAAGAAACCTCCTGACCTTAAAGTATAATTTTTCAAAACCATAATTCAACTCAGTAGAGTTGGTCATATTTTAGACTTTCCCCACCATTCAGAAACTATGTCTGGATTTCTTAGATCTAAATTTTCCAGGTAGAAAAGATATAAATATATATAAATATAAATCCCATCTGTGAAACAACCATTTTCATCCCTCTGAAGGGTTTTTTGGCTGTTGTTGGATTTCAACTTTTGTACTTTTGTTCATTTTGATGTAAAAAGTAAAATTTAGGGACAATCTAATCATACTCTGGCTCTCTCACTAAGAAATTTCACCTAAAATTTGATTAAATTCATCATTATTAAATAAGCTTGTTGAAGTTTCTTTTAGTCAGAGAAATTGAAAAACACAAGCTGATAGATTCATGTAGAAAGCTATGAAATTTAAAAACCAGTGGGTGAATTTTATTCAGAATTCTTCATGGATATTTTGTATTTCTGCCTTTATTTTCAGAATAATGCATATTATTACTAAATTTGGAAATATTCTAAAATTGGAAATCTGACTCCACTTGATTCAAAACACAGCCTTTTCTCATATCAGTCTTTTTAAAACAATGGTTAAAATGTGTTCAGTTCATACCCTTACACTGAATCCTCATGCACGATCTGTCTTGTTTTTCCTTACCTCTCCTCCAACTGTCCTTTACAAAGATGAGAAGTTTTCTTCCCAACACAAAATTCCCTTGATTATTTATTAAAGAGAACTGACACTTTGTACCAAAGTTTAGGAAAAGCTAACACAAGTAGAGCTTCTGTGAAATCTGTTTTACCAAAAAAGACTGGATTTACTGCTGATAAATAATGGATTTTTTTTACCATTTGCATTTGCTCTTTGTTAAAACTCATGAACAGCTTTATTAGTTTTAGGTAGCACATTCATTTTTGCCCTGGGTAAAGACTGAAACTCCTATACTTTGGCCACCTGATGCAAAGAGTTGACTCATTTGAAAAGACCCTGATGCTGGGAAAGATTGAGGGCAGGAGGAGAAGGGGACAACATAGGATGAGATGGTTGGGTGGCATCACCGACTCAATGGACGTGAGTTTGGGTAAACTCCGGGAGCTGGTGATGGACAGGGAGGCCTGGCATGCTGCAGTTCATGGGGTCGCAAAGAGTTGGACACGACTGAGCGACTGAACTGAACTGAAAGATGCTTCTTGAGTAAAATGTTCACTTACAGGATTCAAAATCTTGAAATGTAATCAGTGTCACCAATGGCCCAAAGAATAGAGGCAAGGAGATGAACAACCACTTTTCCCCTCAGCAAATTATCTACTGTCAAGTTCTACAATCACATTTCATTTATAAAGAGAGCTTTGAGCGAAGTCTGTGTTTTGCATACATATCTTTACAGTTGATTATAATTGAATATAAATATATGCCAATTATTTAGCTCTAGTTAAAATTTGCCAAAATATAGGGAGGCTTGTGAGTGATGCAAATTGGAGATTTGCATAGATTTAGGGTGCAATTTCAGAAAAGTAAATAAACATTATTTTTGCTCTCTGACTAAAACACGCTAGGTATATTACCTTGTTTACTCACCAAACAAAAAAAAAACAATTACCAAAAAGCAATGGAACAAATCTCAGCTCACCTTCTTAACCCTTCCACTGCCATTGCCATGACTTACAAGTCAAAAATAGAGAGCCACTTCTTTACTGATGGACGGAAATTTATTAGAAAGCCACAGATGAATAAAGAACAACTTAATACAGTCTGAAACATTCAAATCACTTGTTTTTTTAGGAAAGTATCATGGGTTTTGAAAGGACATTAATCCAACCAAAATTTATTCAAGTTTAATGAGAACAGGACTCTTTTCTAGACTATCTCAGAGGCAGTCTCAACTTACAATATTTTTGTTGTAAAGTAAGTAACAGAGGCCAGATCTGATTTGCTGGAAGTGCTGTCCTGTGATTCCAATGTCTAACCTCTATTTGGGTACATAGCCCCTCTTTCTAGTCAACAGGAATGTGTTCTTCTAACTAATAGCAATTAAAACCTTATTTGTCCTCCTTTTGAAAGAGCTCCTAGTGATAGCCTTGGAGAAAACATGGGAAGGGGATTAGTGATGTCATATAAGGAGATAAGAAGCATTATTTTAACATTTAAAAAGTAAAGAGAAGATGAATTTTTTCCTTTTAAAAAATGAATTTTATCAAAGTATGGTTGATTTACAATGTTGTGTCAGTTTCTGCTGTATAACAAAGTGACTCAGTTATACATAAATATATGTATAATTTTTCATATTCTTTTCTATTATGGTTTATTACAGGATATTGAATATAGTTCCCTGTGCTAAACAGTAGGGCTTTATTGTTTATCCATTTATAGTTTGCATCTGCAAATCCCAAACTCCCAGTCAACCCCTCCCCTTCCCCTACCCCTTGACAACCACAAGTCGATCTTCTGTCTGTTAGTCTGTTTCTGTTTCATGGATAAATTCATTTATATCATATTTTACATTCCACACATAAGTGATATCATATGGTATTTGTCTTTCTCTTTCTGACTTACTTCATTTAGTATAGTAATCTCTAGGTCCATCCATGTTGCTGCAAATGGCATTGTTTCATTCTTTTTAATGGCTGAGTAATATTCCATTAGGTCTTCCCAGGTGGAAGGGTTCCTTTTTCTCTACACCCTCTCCAGCATTTATTATTTGTAGACTTTTTGATGATGGCTGTTCTGACTAGTCTGAGGTGATACCTCATTGTAGTTTTTGAATTAAGAGAAAATGAACTTTAAAAATTATAAACCAATCAGCTTGATGTTGACAAGCAAAGAAATGCTAGAAAATGACATTTAAGTGATGAATATAATGGATACAGAGAAGAATATGCTCCTGGGAGTCAGCATGATAGCCTCACAATCTGTCAGGTCACATTCACAATTTTATTATGGCTATTCAATGGTTAGATGAAAGGACTGTTATAGACAGTGTATATTATGATTTTACACCACATTTTCCAAATTCTTTTTTGAGGACTTTGGGGACCAAATAGGGTTGAGTAATAGGGTGAATATGCAGCTGATAAAGACATCCAAAGAATGTCATTTGGTAGATCAGGGTCCAAATGCAATAGAGTCTCTCTCCTTGAACCTATATTTTAAATAGCTATGCCTTTGCACATGGCTATTTCCTCTTCCTTCAACTTTTCTTTAACAGTCTCAGCCTTCTGTCTGAAGACTTCGGTTAGCCAATTTTACCCATGCATCACTACCTCTGTGAACTGTCCTTTGGCTGTATTCAGTGAGCACATCTTTCTACCAGCACTTATCTAACTGAATTGTGATTGTTTGTTTATACATGTCTCCTGCTGTAGCCTATGAATGCCAAGAAGATAAGAACCACTTTGATCCATTGTGGTCTCCTTACTACCTAATATGGGCTTCCCTGGTAGCTCAGATGGTAAAGAATCCACTAGCAATGCAGGAGACCTGGGTTCGATCCCTGGGTTGGGAAGATCTCCTGGAGAAGGGAACAGCTATACACTGCAGTATTCTGGCCTGGAGAATCCCCTCGACAGAGGAGCCTGGCAGGCTACAGTCCATGGGGTCACAAAGAGTTGGACACGACTGAGGCACTTTCACTTACTACATAATATAACTAAATCCACAATAGGTCCTCAATTATTGATGGAATAATTGTAGATAATAGCTATATTGATTAATAAAATTGAAATTGACAGAAGTTATGAATACTTTATATGATAAATATATCAAAAGTTGAATATATTTAAATGAGTTAGAAAGATCATTTCTAATTACAAGATGACATATAAAAACATGTTTAAATAATACATAAATCTTATATTTAAACTTAGTAATCAATTTGAAAACACAGGAGGAAAGAGACCTTAATTAATATCAGGTTGTGTTTAAAAACCCTTGAGTTTTTATTAATTCACCAAGTTCACTATGAACAAAAAGTTTGATGGCATGAACAAAACTAAAATGTTACCACAGTTCTAGATGGCATAAACAGAGGGAAAAGGGATGTAAACATCACAGTTAGTTCTGAATATAGCATTTTTTGTTAGTTTTTATTGTTGGAGTATAGTTGCTTTACAATATTGTGTCAGTTTCTGCTGTACAGCAAGCAGAGTAAATCAGCTATATGTATACACATATCACCTCTTTTTTGGATTTCCTTCCCATTTAGGACACCACAGAGCATTGAGCATTGAAGGCTTCCCTGGTGGCTCAGCTGATAAAAAATCCGCCTGCAATGTGGGAGACCTGGGTTTGATCCCTGGATTGGGAAGATCCCCTAGAGAGGGGAAAGGCTACATACTCCAGTATTCTGGCCTGGAGAATTCCATGGACTGTAGTCCAGAGGGTCGCAAAGAGTCAGACACGACTAAGCGTCTTTCACTTTTTCACAGCATTGAGTAGAGTTCCCTGTGCTATACAGTAGGTTCTCATTAGTTGGACATCACATTTTAAATGGATTTGATTTCTTAAAGTGTCACCAGAATAGCCAAGTGTCTGTCTGTAGGCTATAAAAAAATAGAGGTAAATAGAGGTATTTAGATTTAGTTTACAGAGAAGTTATCTTAAGGAGAATGCAATCAGTCAGTCTGGTATTCCCATCTCTTTCAGAATTTTCCACAGTTTATTGCAGTCCACACAGTCAAAGGCTTTGGCATAGGCAATAAAGCAGAAATAGATTTTTTTTTTCTGGAACTCTTGCTTTTTCGATGATCCATCGGATGTTGGCAATTTGATCTCTGGTTCCTCTGCCTTTTCTAAAACCAGCTTGAACATCTGGAAGTTCATGGTTCACGTATTGCTAAAGCCTGGCTTGGAGAATTTTAAGCATTACTGTACTAGCATGTGAGATGAGTGCAATTGTGCGGTAGTTTGAGCATTCTTTGGCATTGCCTTTCTTTGGGATTGGAATGAAAACTGCCTTTTCCAGTCCTGTGGCCACTGCTGAGTTCTCCAAATTTGCTGGCATATTGAGTGCAGCAGTTTAACAGCATCATCTTTCAGGATTTGAAATATCTCAACTGGAATTCCACTTAAATATTTAGAAGGTTAGGAGAAATGAGTTTTATACATTTTGTTTGTTTTTTCTTGTTTTTTTTTTTTTATTATTGTTCCTCACTTTATTTTTTTCCTGTTTTACCTTAAGAACAGATTCAAGTACATATGTAGAAACTACAAGAAAGAAAATTTGAAGTAAATATTAAAGAAAATTTTGTAACTTAGCTACTAAAACACAGAATCTACCACCTTAAAAAGCAATCAACTCCTTCTAGAGTAGATACTCAAGGCTGAAATGACTGTCTTACCCCTAAAGGCAATTTCCATATTGGATTAGAAGATGTAATTCATTAACCTCTAAGGTCGCTTCTGAAGCTCATGTTTTGATATTTTCAGAATTAATCAGAAAGGACTGACAGCATGACCTGAATCTGTCCTATATTTATATAAACATCCTGTGTAAGACACCTCATTTTCTGTCCAACTGTATACATTTTTGATTGTTAAATTTGATTTTAGGGCAAATACTTAAAAAAACACTTTAAAAAACAACTATTTTAAAGAATAATTTACACAGAATAAACTGCATCCATTTAAAGTGCACAATTTACTGATTTTTGACAGGTATATGCCAATGAAATTACTGCTACAGTCAGAGTACAAAATATTTTCATCATCCCCGAAGCCTCCTTGTGTTCCTTTGCAGGCCACTCCTCATCCCTGGCCCCAGGCAACCACTAATCTGCTTTCTGTCACTATAAATTAGTTTGCATTTTTGAGTGTTTTCTATAAGTAGAATTATATAGTATTTTTGTGTGGCTCATTTCTTACACTCAGCATAATGACTTTGAATGTCAGTAGTTTGAAAGTCACTAGTTCATTTCTTTTTGATTATGGAGTGCTTTTTACTGTATGAATATACCATATTTTGTTTATCGGTTCATCTGCTGGTGGACATTTGAGTTGTTTCCTGTTTGGGTATATTATGAATAAAGCTGCTAAAAACTGTATACTTATTCTACTACCTAGCCTTAGAAATCTTAATTTTAACATGCACACAATGAAAATAACTCCACGGCTTATATTTGTTAGATGGCCTGGGCCGAATGGGTGCTCTGAACCAGTTACTATAGTAGTCCCCTCTTACCCATGGCAGATATGTTCCAAGACATCCAGTGGATGCCTGAGATCACAGATAGTAGCAAACTTTATATATCAACTATGACAATAATAATTAAAGTTGATCAACAAGCAATAATATAAACAATTATACTACTGTAATAAAAGCTGAGTGTGGTCTCTTTCTCTCACAATCTCATTTTACACATTTAATACTTTTCGCCATCTTAACTAAGCTCTTACCATGCACTGTGGCCCTAACTTGTGCAGTATGAGGTGCAACAGCAAAAGCAGCACACATTTCTTTTTTCTCCTTCACAATTTCATGGATAGAAGACTGGTTCTTACTGTAGTTCTTAGCAACATCAGCCTATCATTTTCTTCTTTCCTTATGAAGTCAAGAACTTTCACCTTTGTGCTTAAACATCTATGACTTCCCTTCTGCATATCTGAATTGCCACCATCACTACTCTTGCACTTCGGGGCCATTATTAAAGAAAATAAGGGTGACTTGAATACAAGTTATGAAGTACTGCACCAGTCAATCTGATAACCCAGATGGTGCCGGTAAGTGTCTAAAGGCCAGGATACGCTGGACAAAGGGATCATCCTAGATGAGACTGATGGCATAAGATTTCATCATGCTACTTAGAATGGCATGCAATTTAAACCTTAAGAGTTGCTGATTTCTGGAATTTTCCATTTAATATTTTCAGACTGCAGCTGAGCATGGGTGACTGAAATCATGGAAAGCCAAGCTGTGTAGGAGGGGTGGGGGGGATTGTTGCATTCTTTGCTGGGCCTGCTTAATGCACCTGTGGTGAGCTAGCAGCTAGATGAGCTATCGTGTCGTGATTCTTATGTCAACTGGTTGACAGGTCCCTTAGGAGCAGATGCAAATAGATCTGTGAGTCTCATCATCCAACAGCCTAGTTCATGCTTCTTCACGTGGAGACTGGTCAAGTCTGTGCTTGTGACACATTTGGTATTGTCCATTGGCCAAAGCAATTCACATCCTAGAGTCATTCCACATACAAGGCATGGAGAAAGAGTCTTCCTTCTGATGGGAGGAAATACACTGCAAGAGCAGGGAACTAGGGAGGGGGCCAGATATTGTATCCATTTTGCAATGTATCACAAGATACTTGGAGAAAAGTTATCAGCATGCTTCATAGACTTGAGAGGATTCTGAATTGAGGTATGTGTAAAACAGGATGTGCTATGATAATTCTTGCTTTGTGAGTAATTTTTGATGAGCTAGGCAGTTGATTTGTAGCTTCACAGCCGATGGTGGGAATACAGTATCCACAGTCCAGTGGTTTTAAAATACAGTATATGAATTAGAGATGAGAAATATAGTCAATTAACCATTTAACTGCAGGGAATTTAATGAATGATGCTGTGGCTAAAAGAAAGGATATGACTTCCTTTCTTGCTATTCTCTTAGCTGGCCAATCTTTTGAAAACAATTTTATTCGCAAAGCTGTTACTGTTCTTACTCTTTAGTCAGTTCACTTCAGTTGCTCAGTCGTGTCCGGCTCTTTGTGACCCCGTGAACCGCAGCATGCCAGGCCTCCCTGTCCATCACCAACTCCCTGAGTCCACCCAAACCCATGTCCATCGAGTCCGTGATGCCATCCAGCCATCTCATCCTCTGTCGTCCCTTTCTCCTCCTTCCCTCAATCTTTCCCAGCATCAGGGTCTTTTCCAATGAGTCAGCTCTTTGCATCAGGTGGCTGAAGTACTGGAGTTTCAGCTTCAACATCAGTCCTTCCAATGAACACCCAGGACTGATCTCCTTTAGGATGGACTGGTTGGATCTCCTTGCAGTCCAAGGGACTCTCAAGAGTCTTCTCCAGTACCACAGTTCAAAAGCATCAATTCTTTGGCGCTCAGCTTTCTTTATAGTCCAACTCTCACATCCATGCATGACCACTGAAAACACCATAGCCTTGACTATATGGAACTTTGTTGGCAAAGTAATGTCTCTGCTTTTCAATATGCTATCTAGGTTGGTCATAACTTTCCTTCCAAGGAGTAAGCGTCTTTGAATCTCATTGCTGCAGTCACCATCTGCAGTGATTTTGGAGCCCAGAAAAATAAAGTCTGACACTGTTTCCACTGTTTCCCCATCTATCTGCCATGAAGTGATGGCACTGGATGCCATGATCTTCGTTTTCTGAAAGTTGAGCTTTAAGCCAACTTTTTCACTCTCCTCTTTCACTTTCATCAAGAGGCTCTTTAGTTCTCCTTTACTTTCTGCCATAAAGGTGGTGTCATATGCATATCTGAGGTTATTGATATTTCTCCTGGCAATCTTGATTCCAGCTTGTGTTTCTTCCAGCCCAGCGTTTCTCATGATGCACTCTCCATATAAGTTAAATAAGCAGGGTGACAATATACAGCCTTGATGTATTCCTTTTCCTTTTTGGAACCAGTCTGTTGTTCCATGTCCAGTTCTAACTGTTGCTTCCTGACCTGCATACAGGTTTCTCAAGAGGCAGGTCAGGTGGTCTGGTATGCCCATCTCTTTAAGAATTTTCCACAGTTTATTGTGATCCACACAGTCAAAGGCTTTGGCATAGTCAATAAAGCAGAAATCGATGTTTTTCTGGAACTCTCTTGCTTTTTCGATGATCTAGCGGATGTTGGCAATTTGATCTCTGGTTCCTCTGCCTTTTCTAAAACCAGCTTGAACATCTGGAAGTTCATGGTTCACGTATTGCTAAAGCCTGACTTGGAGAATTTTAAGCATTACTTTACTAGTATGTGAGACAAGTGCAATTGTGTGGTAGTTTGAGCATTCTTTGGCATTGCCTTTCTTTGGGATTGCAATGAAAACTGCCCTTTTCCAGTCCTGTGGCCACTGCTGAGTTTTACATATTTGCTGGCATATTGAGTTCAGCACTTTCACAGCGTTATCTTTCAGGATTTGAAATAGCTCAACTGGAATCTTACTCTTAATACACATTATATCCTCATAGGCACAGGGCTTCCTAGGTGGCACTAGTGGTAAAGATCCCACCTGCCAATGCAAGAGACATAAGAGACACGAGTTTGATCCCTGGGTTGGGAAGATCCCCTGGAGGAGGGCATGGCAACCCACTTCAGTATTCTTTCCTGTGAAATCTCATGAACAGAGGAGCTTGGCAGGCATAGGGTCACAAAGAGTCAGACATGACTGGAGTGACTTAGCATGCACGCATGTATACAGAAGTAGAAATATATACATATAAGTGTGCACATGAGTAAGTTGTACATGTGAATCTTATATAATGTTATAAACCAATGTAACCTCAAAAAATTCCAAAAAGAAAGAATGTTTCTACAGTCATAGAAGAATTTCTCTGCTTTTGGTCATTTTGTCTAAATATAATCCTTGCCAGTCTTCATAAACACTAATGCAGGTAAGTTTCTGCAAGCCCTTCATAGGATGAATTTATAGGAATTAAATATTAAGTAGAATGGACATGAGTTTGAGTAGGCTCTGGGAGTTGGTAATGGACAGGGAAGCCTGGCATGCTGCAATCTATGGGGTCGCAAAGAGTTGGACACGACTGAGTAACTGAACTTAACTGAAGTAGAATGGGAACCATTCAGTCCTAAAATTTTACCATGCTGTCAAGCACACACATGCCAATTTGTTGGCCTCGACCTGGGCATGCTAGTAGCAAGGGCTCCACTGTAGGATGAGCACAGAAGGCTCATTTCTCAGTTTATGTTTTGAAGTGTGTTGCTCAGACAGGCAACATACAGTTGTATATAGTAGTGCAAAGCTACCTGTTACTCCCCTTGACAATACTTTTTAGCAGCAGTGGCTTTTTTCTCCTCCTCTGCAATGTGACAGTATCACTGTGGCATTCGGAATAACAAGAAAAGGCTGAGTGATTCTGAGTATACTTTCAAACAGCCATGCAAACGAACAGCTGGTAGAGAAGACACTCCCTGAAACTTGCAGCATGTTCTCAGCCCCTGCATTGTCTCGTGGGACTCGACCTTCAGACTTGATGAATGCCTGGCTAGCTTGTTCCTGCTCCTGCATCTCTTAATTCCCCTCCAGTCTCTCATAATGCTCCAGCCCTTACCAGGGAAGAAAACTGCAAACTGTCGGCCCCTTGCTTCCTTCCAAATCTCAGTCAAGAGGAATTCTATTTATGCATAATTGTCCAGTAGGCATACAGTCCATCCATTTCTATGTGCAGTAGAGGTTTCTAGCTTTCATCTTGTTTGCCCAATCCCCAGTAAAAATTAAATTTTATGTACCATCCCAGGGCAAACACACGTGTCTCTATCTGTAAGTATTTATCTGTCTATTGTGTGTTTATACAATGGAAAGAAGCATTTCACAAAGCATGACTTGTCCTTGCTATCTAATTCATTCTCTTATTTCCTATTCTTTTCTATTTCATTAAAAACAACATTAGTGGTGATCTACTATATAGATTTCATGACCTATTAACAGTTCATTACCTCTAGTTTGGGAGAACACTGTACCATATTTTATCCATCCCACAGGCCTGGTCATAGAAAGCTACATTTGTGGATCAGTTTGCCTTGATCCCCATAAGGTTTGTCTATTTTATTTATCTTTTCAAAAAAACAGCTTTTAGCTTTGTTGATTTTGGCTATGGTCTCCTTTATTTCTTTTGCGTTTATTTCTGCCCTAGTTTTTATGATTTCTTTCCTTCTACTAATCCTGGGGTGCTTCATTTCTTCTTTTTCTAGTTGCTTTAGGTGTAGAGTTAGGTTATTTATTTGATTTTTCTCCTGTTTCTTGAGGTAGGCTTGTATTGCTATGAACCTTCCCCTTAGCACTGCTTTTACTGAATCCCATAGGTTTGGGGTTGTTGTGTTTGCATTTTCATTTGTTTCTATGCATATTTTGATTTCTTTTTTGATTTCTTCTGCAATTTGTTGGTTCTTCAGAAGTGTGTTGTTTAGCCTTCATATGTTTGTATTTTTAATAGTTTTTTTTCCTGTAGTAGACATCTAATCTTACTGCGTTGTGATCAGAAAAGATGCTTGAGATGATTTCAATTTTTTTGAATTTACCAAGGCTAGATTTATGGCCCAGGATGTGATCTATCCTGGAGAAGGTTCCATGTGCACTTGAGAGAAAGGTAAAATTCATTGTTTTAGGGTGAAATGTCCTATAGATATCAATTAGGTCTAATGGTCCATTGTATCATTTAAAGTTTGTGTTTCCTTGCTAATTTTCTGTTTAGTTGATCTATCCATAGGTGTGAGTGGGGTGTTAACGTCTCCCACTATTATTGTGTTACTGTTAATTTCCCCTGTCATATTTGTTAGCATTTGCCTTACATATTGTGGTGCTCCTGTGTTGGGTGCATATATATTTATAATTGTTATATCTTCTTCTTGGATTGATCTTTTGATCATTATGTAGTATCCTTCTTTGTCTCTTTTCAGAGCCTTTATTTTAAAGTCTATTTTATCTGATATGTGTATTGCTACTCCTGCTTTCTTTTGGTCTCCATTTGCATGAAATATATTTTTCCAGCCCTTCACTTTCAGTCTGTATGTGTCCCTTGTTTCAAGGTGGGTCTCTTGTAGACAGCATATATAGGGGTCTTGTTTTTTTTATCCATTCAGCCAGTCTTTGTCTTTTGGTTGGGGCATTCAAACCATTTACATTTAAAGTAATTATTGATAAGTATGATCCCATTGCCATTTACTTTGTTGTTTTGGGTTTGAGTTTATACACCTTTTCTGTGTTTCCTGTCTAGAGAAGATCCTTTAGCATTTGTTGAAGAGCTGGCTTGGTGGTGCTGAATTCTCTGAGGTTTTCCTTGTCTGTGAAGCTTTTGATTTCTCCTTCATATTTGAATGAGATCCTTGCTGGGTACAGTTATCTGGGTTGTAGGTTTTTCTCTTTCATCACTTTAAGTATGCCCTGTCATTCCCTTCTGGCTTGAAGAGTTTCTGTTGAAAGATCAGCTGTTATCTTTATGGGAATCCCCTTGTGTGTTATTTGTTGTTTTTCCCTTGCTGCTTTTAATATTTGTTCTTTGTGTTTGATCTTTGTTAATTTGATTAATATGTGTCTTGGGGTGTTTCGCCTTGGGTTTATCCTGTTTGGGACTCTCTGGGTTTCTTGCACTTGGGTGGCTATTTCCTTCCCCCTTGTAGGGAAGTTTCCAACTATTATCTCCTCAAGTATTTTCTCATGGCCTTTCTTTTTGTCTTCTTCTTCTGGGACTCCTATGATTCGAATTTTGGGATGTTTAACATTGTCCCAGAGGTCTCTGAGGTTGTCCTCATTTCTTTTAATTCTTTTGTCCTCTTTGCTTCATTTATTTCCACCATTCTATCTTCCACCTCACTTACCCTATCTTCTGCCTCAATTATTCTACTGTTGGTTCCTTCCAGAGTGTTTTTGATCTCAGTTATTGCATTATTCATGATTGATGGAATCTTTTTTATTTCTTCTAGGGCCTTGTTAAACTTTTCTTGCATCTTCTCAGTCCTTGTCTCCAGACTATTTATCTGTAACTCGATTTTGTTTTCAAAATTTTGGATCATTTTTACTATCATTATTCTGAATTCTTTTTCAGGTAGACTCCCTATCTCCTCCTCCTCTTTTGTTTGGTTTGGTGGGTTTTTATCATGTTCCTTTACCTGCTGAATATTTCTCTGCCTTTTCATCTTGTTTAAGTTGCTGTGTTTGGGGTGGCCTTTCTGTATGCTGGACGTTTGTGGTTCCTCTTTATTGTGGAGGTTCCTCCCTGTGGGTGGGGTTGGACAAGTGGCTTGTCAAGGTTTCCTGGTTAGGGAAGCTTGCATCTGTGTTCTAGTGGGTTGAGCTGGATCTCTTCTCTCTGGAGTGCAATGAAGTGTCCAGTAGTGAGTTTTGAGGTGTCTATGGGTTTGGTGTGAATTTTGGCCACCTGTATTTTTGTGATCAGGGTTATGTTCCTGCTTTGTTGGAGAATTAGCTTGGTATGTCTTGCTCTGAAACTTGTTGGCTCTTGGGTGGGGCTTGGTTTCAGTGTAGGTATGGAGGCTTTTGGATGAGCTCTTGTCGATTAATGTTCCCTGGAGTCAGGAGTTTTCTGGTGTTCTCAAGCTTTGGATTTAAGCCTCCTGCCTCTGGCTTTCAGTCTTATTCTTACAGTAGCCTCAAGACTTCTCCATCCATACCACGCTGATGATAAAACATCTAGGTTAATGGTGAAAGGATTCTCCGCAGTGGGGGACACCCAGAGAGGTTCACGGAGTTCCATAGAGAAGAGAAGAGGGCGGAAGGAGATAGAGGTGACCAGGAGGAGAATAGGGGGAGTCAAAAGGAGAGAGACAATTTGAGCCTGTTATCAATTCCCTAAGTGTTCTCCACATCCCAGAACACCCAAAGAGATTCACAGAGTTAAGTAGAGAAGAGAAGGGGGAGGGAGGAGATAGAGATGAACTGGAGGAGAAAAAGGAGAGTCAAAAGGGGAGAGAGCAATCAAGCCAGTATTCACACTCCTAAGTAAAAATGGGTACTGAAGATTTGATTCTTAAAGGTACAGAATTGATAACAAATACCAAAAAGCAAAGATTAAAACCTAGAGTAGAGGTTTGACTCTCAAAAATACAATATTAAAAAAAAATCGCAAAAGGTATAAAAAAATATATGAAATTTGCTTTAAAAATAGGGTCTTGTTTTTTCAAGGTAATAGTATGTTTCAAAAATGAAAATTAAAGAAGTAATAAAGGACTTAAAAGTTAAAAAAAAGTTAAAAATTAAAAAATGATAATAGTAAAATATATCTAGGAATTTCTCTGGAGCTGTTGAGGGCAGTGTGGGGTCAGTTCAGCTTCAGATAGTTCCTTGCTCTAGTTTATACTTCTTCTCAAGGTCTATAGGTCCCTTCCAATGTAGCCACTGCTAACTACAGGGTTTTAATCTGTTGCACCTGTCACTTCCAAAGCCGTTCCTTCTTCTTTGTTTATTTTGGTTTCTTCTGTTTGCAAGTCTCTTCAGTATCTAACTTCCACCCTGACACAAGGGGATGAAGGTAGTCATTTATTTAGGCTCAATTGTTCAATTGTGCTATGGAGAGGGAGGAACACTGCAAACAAATATCACTTTCGTGTGTGGGGAGTTCTCGCAGTGACTGGCCACACTGGGTTTGCCCTCGCTCATGGCGTGTGTGCTTTCCCGGTCTACACTGCTCAGGCTCCAGGTTGCTCTGCAGGGGAACTGTCTAAAGCGGGCCCTGGGTTGCGTGCACTTCCCAGGTCTATGCTGCTCAGGTTCAGGTTCTTGGGTACTCCACAAAGGCACAGACTCGCTTGGGCCTGCATTTTGTGCCCTTCCCATGTCCGAGCAGCTCAGGCAACCAGGTGCTTGGCAAGCACACTCTCCCCAGGTGCAGTGCGTCTTATCACCTCCCCAGTCCCAACCGCTTAGTTTCCTTGGTGTGCAGTGGGAATGCTGTCTCAGGTGTGCCATGTGTTTCCTCTGGGGAGCTTATCTCTGGCTGCAACCCTCCTGGTGGATGTCAACTGTCCAGGATCCGAGGAAGACTTGGTTAGCAACTGGGAGCCTGCTCACAGTTTTGTAGGGGATGCTGTCTCTGGGGCCGAGTTTGCCCCTTGCCTTCCGGCTCTGGCTGTCACCCGCCTGCCTCTCTGCCTCTGGCGGGGGATGGTCCAGTCCACAACCAGCTAGCTCTCCTCTGGTATTTGCTCATTCCTTTGTTCTGTGAGCCAGCCTGGCAGTGCCTTAGGTTGGAGCTTTTTCTTGGAAAATTCTCTCTCTCTCTCTCTCTCTCTCTCTCTCTCTCTCTCTCTCTCTCTCTCTCTCTCGCGCGCTCTCTCTCTCTCTCTCTCTCTCTCTCTCTCTCTCTCCCTCTCTCTCGCGCGCTCTCTCTCTCTCTCGCTCTCTCTCTCTCTCTCTCTCTCTCTCTCTCTCTCTCTCTCTCTCTCTCTCTCTCTCTCTCTCTCTCTCTCTCTCTCTCTCTCTCTCTCTCTCTCTCTCGCTATCCCAGGGTTTGGTTCCTATCTCACCTTAGCTCCCTCAGATTGCCCTCAGAGCATTCAGGCTCAGTTCTTACCCTAAGCAATGCAACCCTTGCCTCCCTGTTCAGCCCCTACTTGCTGGTGGTGGATGCGAGCATCTGGGCTACTTCTCCACTGGGAGTTGCAGTTAGGCATGTAATCTGTGGGTTTTATTTATTTATTTTTTCCTCCTGATTATGTTGCCCTCTGAGATTCCAAAACTCCCCACAGACCCACCAGTGAGAGGGTTTCATGGTATTTGGAAACTTCTCCTCTTTTATGACTCCCTCTCTGGGACGGGTCTCCATCCCTAACTCTTTTTTGTCTCTTTTTATCTTTTATATTTTGTCCTACCTCTTTTCAAAGACAATGGGCTGCCTTTCTGGGTGCCTGGTGTCCTCCACCAGCATTCAGAATTTGTTTTGTGGTATTTGCTCAGTGTTCAAATGATCTTTCAGTGAATTTGTGGAGGAGAAAGTGGTCTCCCCATCCTACTCCTCTGCCATCTTAGGACCGCCCCCCATATCCGGCTTTTTGAGCTTTGAATTCATCCCTGTCGTATGAAGTTGTTTGTTCTCATTGCTGTATAATATTCCATTGTGTAAATGTGCTAAATGTTACAGTCTACTGTTGATGGACATATGACACCAGAAAGAAATATCATCAACATCCTAAAATATGTCTTTTGGTGAACATATGTATCTATCCATTTCAGAAATATATCAAGAAGTTAAGTTTCTGGGTCATAGTGAATGTATATGTTCAGCTTTTATTCAGTCTGCCAAACAGTTTTCCAATGTGGTTATTATACCAACTTAAATTCCTATCAGCAAAACATGAGAGTTCTAGTTCCTTCATGTACTTCCCAACACTTTATGTTGTTTATCTTTCTCATTTTGGCTGGTGTACATAGCTAAATTTACTAGGTATACCAAACTATGTGGTCTTCAAATCTGGGTTGTAACTTTTCCTTCCTTCTTCATATTTCATTCTATTTCCTTAACCCTGAATTTTACCTATTAATTTTTGAAATGTATGCAGTCTCAGAAGTTGCCCTAGAGGCTCTGTGGAACAACATGAGGTGTAAATTCATATATAGTATAAACACAAATCTGAATCCTCAGCTAATGATGTCATTATCAAAAATCCTAGTCTTCTCTCCCCTCCAGTCCTCACCTCCAATTAGTTGAAAAGCAGTATTGATTCTGTCCCATAATCTGTCTCAAATTCAACCTTCCCACCAATTTCCAGTGGCACTTTGTTAGTTCAGGCCTTCATCATCTCATAACTGGACTATTGTAAGAGTCTCTATAGCATATATTTCCATTCTAATCCACACCCTCTTTTCCAGGCTTATTTATTCCCACCCCGAATTTAATTCTGTTCAAAGAGAAGAATATTCAAAAGTACATGCTACGTGCTCAGTCACTTCAGTTGTATCTGACTCTTTGTGACCCTATGGACTATAGCCTGCCAGGCTCCTCTGTCCAAGGTGATGCCAATTTTTTTTTCTTTTCTAGCCAACACATGAGAAGAAGCTTCTAAGGGATGAGAGTAATTTCAAGCTGTAAGGACCTAGATTTCCACACTACAAGCTTGACAGTAAATCAAGTTTGTGATTTCATATTCTAATGGGATGGTTGGTGTTTTCTGTGTATTAGCCTTCCTGAGATATAAAATCAAATATTGGCCCAATACTTTTTTGTATTCCAGAAAAGCATAATTGATTTCATAACACAGCAGTATGTTAACTTTTCCAAAAAAATCTATGCCTTAGTAAATTATTAATATGAGAGATTAGCTCACAATCAACTTAAGAAACTTACTTTAGCTCTTCTTATACTAACAGAAACATGCATGAAGCCTGATGGTGTAAGCCTAGCTACCTCTTAATTGAAATGTATGTCCCCAAATCCCAAGAGGTCAAACTAACCACCTCTCTCTTTTGGCTTTTTCCCCCTCCATTTCTGTATTTATAATCTGTCTGATATTGGGCTTCGTCATGTATGAATCTGTCTCAACTAGATTGTAAGCTCCTTCAGGTCAAGGCCATATTTGAGTCCTTCTGGTAAGAGGAACCTGATTACAATGTTTAAATATTAAAATATTTCCAAGTCGGTCCTCCAGACACTTTCCAGGTGTTACTAATGATAATGAAAAATGAGAAGAGTTTAACTGATAAGCAAAGACATATGTAAGTTCTCCATAAATACACCATGATTACAGTCATTTAAATAAATGAATATATGGGAATATTTAGCAGCAAAACTTAGTCTAGGTATGGAACATGAAAAAGACTTCTTGGGAATTTGTGAATTAATTAAGATTCTTTCCATTCATATTTCCCTTTTATCTTCAAAAACTGGACAAAACTAGAGCTGAAGTATAAGATCCAGCCCTTGGTAAATCATTACTTGGTTAAATTGGTTTTTAACCTCCATTTCCCTTTCTTGTAGGGAATTCCTCCCTGGCTAATCAAGGCCTGCACTCAGAGTCCTTCTCTACCAGAGTGTAGGGAATCTTTCTCTCCTGCGCTCCCCCATGAAACCAACATTCACTTGTTCTTTGGCATTCTGCTCTCTGCCAATAGGAATGTGAATACATCTTTTAACATGTGTGAATAGTATTGCTATTTTAGCTTCAGTCCCCCAAAATAAGACCTTTTGATGTGACCTTTACTCCTATCTTAGGCTGATGGTTAGTGATTTATTTCCCCCACCCTCAAAAAAATCTTATTTTACCCATTTTTTCCCTCTTAAATGTAAAAAACAAAAGAAAGAAAGGGTCCCTTTGCAACTTGCTAAAGAGAAAAGACAAGAACTCTTAAATCTCTCCTTTTCCTTCATACAACAGTCAAAAAACAAAAAGTTAAAAATGACTGCTAAATTTATTTCGTGCTGTATTCCTAACAGTATTCCTGAACTTCTTGAGTTTCCTTTAAGGAAGTATGGCTTCCCTGGTGGCTCAGATGGTAAAGAATCTGCCTGCAATGCAGGAGACCCGGGTATGATCCCTGGGTCAGGAAGATCCCCTGGAGAAGGGAATGACAACCCACTCCAGTATTCTTGTCTGGAGAATCCCATGGATAGAGGAACCTGGCAGGCTGCAGTTCATGGGGTCACAAAGAGTTGGACACGATTGAATGACTAACACTTTCACTTCAGGAAATATACCTACCCAGCCGGCTACTTGGCATGAACAGAGTATCCCCTAGCCATCCAGTCGCTTTCATAGTCACTATGTGATCTGACCCATACTCTGGCCTCCTGCAATAGTGTCTGAATTTTACCACCAGAGCTCCAGAGTGGTTAAGTATCTGGTCTCAAAGGGTTAAGTGACTGGCCTCTAGGGGAAGAATTGGTCTAGAGCTCTGCCTTGATCGGGTTAATGCTTCTGCTAGAATGTAGAGCTACGCTGGCTGAAGATTAAGAAGCTGCTTTTGATTATTCTGGTAGATATTCATCTCAAAGGAGAAAAAAAAAACACTGGTGTCTTCATACGGTAGCATTTGAATATTAAATTTTCCTTATCTGTTTCAACTTAAGAGGACTTTCCTTGTTCACTTGATTGACTGGTAATTCCTTTGTTTACTACCCCCCCACCCCACCCCCAATCTCAGGATCTCAAAACCAAGTCAGAAGTATTAAAAATGGTTACATTAGGATTTAACTTTTTTTTTTAATGAAGTTCAACTATTTCAGAAAGGGGTAATTTAGGCAGGAATGTATGTAGAATTTCGCATTTTAATTAAAAAGCCTCAAAATGAAATGAACCTCTGACAGTAACAGATGACTGCCTCTAAAAGCTGCCTTACTATCTGATGTATGTTCAGTATTTTCTTGTGGATAATAAGTCCTACGACTTGTTTCAAGAAAAGTGACAGGACTAAAACAATTAAAAAAAGACAAAGCTGCTCTTTTTTAATCATATGCTCATAAATAAAACTGGGTTCTGAATTATTGCCACAGAAGCAACTGACAAAGTATAAGTAAATCACTCTAAGAACTCCAGCTGTTCTTGCTTTATTTATTTTTTTTGAGCGTTCAAACCGAATCTCTATCCGAGTCCAATGATGAATTTCCTTTGACAAATAAATATTTGCAAAGTATGAAATATAGACTTTGTGTGCTTCCTAAGACCAAAGCATAGTGTTTAAACTAAAATTTAATATTTTTCTCTCTCCTCAACTACACCAAAATAAGAACATAACTTAAAAATAATTCTCTCTTATAGCAGACTGTCCATTAATCATGCTTTAGATAATATTGGCTTTGTGAGTATTCAGGTAGAAAGAAAAACTGTAATTTCTCGATTGATCAGAAAACCTGAGAGTATTTATGGAAGAAAACAATAAAATCTGGCAAAATGGGATTTTCTGTAACCCCCATTATGAAGTCACGAAAGGTACATCTTTCAACAGCCTCCCTCTTTCCTAGGAAAATTCTTCATGTGGTGAACAGCTTGATTGGGTAGATCAAAGAGTTAATCTACTTGTGATTTGAGAAAAGACTTCCTTTTTTTTTTTTTTGGATAGGGTGGTGTGTGGGAGGAAGGTAGGAAGAGGCCCCAGAATGAATTCACTAATTGGGGTTTTCACCTGCTGTGAGTCTAATCGAATACAAAGCCTTATTTGTAGCTGAAGAGGAAGGCAGATTATGCAGAGTGTCAGAATTTCTGTCTAGTTTTGAAATTCCTGTTATTTGGCTCTGCCATTTGGGAAAGGCAGACTAATGGTTACAGCTTTGAGCTGTCTTTAAGGTGGACCAGAAATGCAGATCTGCCTGAACCACCTTAACCAGGATCCACGTTGAACCGTTGAGCAGGAGGTGGTGTGCTCCCTATACCGGGGTAGCTCTGTAGTTGGCAGGCTAATAGGTAAACAGCAGAATTCTTTGCCGGGGAGGAACTGCTGGGCCTGTGAGGTTAATGGAGTGTGGCTTGATTTTAGTGAAGATGCTAGACTTCACATCTTTTCTAGATGTTCAGTCTGATATAGGTGGCTCCGTGAAGCTTTGAAAAATATTATTAGAAGAATACTGTATGAGAGAGAAGCCCAATGCCACTTCCTCTGGAGCCTGTGTGCTGAAATCTCTGGTTCACATGGTAGCTGGCTCAGAGAACTTTGCTCAGTCTGGCTTACTCTGCCTCCCTGCAGGGGAAGAGCCTGGAAAAATAGGCTTTTGTGTGCGTGTGAAGTATGACGCTCTGTCTGAATGTGGAGGTCCCTTCATTTACCGGTTAATGTGAACTGACTGGATATGTTGATATCCCCAAGATGCGGGGTTTCAGATTGATTGAAAGGGATTTTTACACATATTTTAATTAGCACACCATGGTATTTTTGCCCCTAACAATGACTCACCATCACTGGAAGCATTTGTTAGACGTCTGATTCACTGTTCATGGCTGATACTTGTACTGTGCAAAGAGAAACATGAGATCCTTATGTGTTTACTGGATAGATAGCCAAATGTTGAAATTTTACTATAAACTGTGTGTTAGGCTTAACTGAAGCAATACCTATATTCCAAATGAATTTTTATAAAATGGTGCAGGTTATATACTTAAGATTGAGCTTCCCAAGTGGTGCTAGTGCTAAAGAACATGCCTGCCAATGCAAGAGACTTTAAGAGAGGTGGGTTCGATCCCTGGGTTGGGAAGATCCCCTGGAGGAGGGCTTGGCAACCCACTGCAGTATTCTTGCCTGGAGAATCCCATGGACAGAGGAGCCTGGCAGGCTACAGTCCATGGGGTGGCAAAGAGTCGGGGACATGACTGAAGTGATTTAGCATGCACTCATACTTAAGATTAGTGAAGGAACAGAAAGCAATTTGGAGGAGACTCATGGAGCCAGAAGGAAGCTGGACCCTAGCAGGTGGTGAAGTCCTTCAGGGCCATACCCAGGCAAGTCCCCACTGCAGACCATTTCCTGTCTTTTCCTTTCCCTTGCTGATCCTCATCTCACCCTGGTAAAGTCAGGCTAACACTGAAACTGCAAGCAGCTCAGAAGAAAAGGGATGTGTTGTAAAAGATAGGAACAGCCTGGCCTCCACCCTTGAATCTTCACACACACACACACACACACACACACACACACACACACACACAGAGACAGACAGACAGACACACACACACACACACACACACACACACACACACACACACACACACACCCCTAAATGGAATCATCCAAACCCATGCCATGCATTACTGCCATGTGCAAAGGATAGCTCTATTCCTGCCATCTTCCCTCTGAGTTCCAGAGTGTCCGCCTGCCTTTCACATTACACCGCCACCTCTGAGTCATCAGGCTCAAGACTGAACTCATCATCATTCCCTGACCCCTCTTCTGCCTAAATCTGTCCCCCTCTGGCTGAAAGTGCTGGCTTGGTGAGTGTTACTCACCCAATTTTGGGAGTCACCCTAGAACAATAATCCTCAAATCATCCTCCACCTTGGCTGCATGTTAGAATCACCTGGAGAACCTTAAAAGTCCCAGTGTCCAAGGCCAATTAAATCACAACCTCAGGGTGGTAAGACCCAGGCATCTGAATTTTTTAGCATTCCACATGTGGTTCCAGTGGCGGCCAGGCTTGAGGACCATGCCCCCTACATCTTCCTTCTAGCTCATGTATACACGTCCAGTCAGTTAATGCTCCTGTAGTTTGAACACTGCTGTATTATTTCCCCACTGTCTCAGCTGCTGTCATTGTTCAGATCCTCCTCATGCTGCAGTCAACTTGTATCTGGTGTCCTAATTCCAGACTCTTCTGATCCAGCCCTGCACCATTGCCAGAGTGATTTTTCTGAAAGATGAATCTGACAGAGCCACACTCATGTTTAAATTCCTTCCTCATAAAGCTCACCCGTACCTTTTAGCATGCAGGTCAAACTTTGGATGACATCAGGTCCTTCTCAATGTGCCCACCTCTCTGATCCCTACCTTGGCATTCTCCCAGAAATCGAGGAGAGCCCTAAAGCCCTGAGAAAGAATCATCTGTTTCTTGTCTATTTCTTGCTGTGATCACCATTTGTAATTACTGACTTGCTTTTACCCCCACTAGGCCAGAATCTCCTTTGAGGCCTACAGAAGAGGCTTCTAGAAATATCTATCCAGTGACCAAATCCCATCTCCTTTTCAGCTCCAACTGGTGGAGTTAACTTTCTCATTAATCAGTGGTCCCTACTCAGCAACCAGCCAAGTACCCCAGAGGGTGACTTTGACTGGGTGGGTCCCTGTTTGATCTGGGTCCTTGGAGAAAAAACAGATCATACACTCAAAAGTGGTACTTGAAGAAAGTGTGGTAAAAGACTATTTACTAAAACCTGAGCGCTGCAGGAGAAAGAACAAACGTGAGAGGAGGGAATGGTTTAAGGAACTTGGAGCATGCTGATGCTGTTGAAATGACTTCGCAGCGAGACTCATGGCCACGCATAAAGAAACTCGGCCACTGGCAGGCTCAAGACCAACAGGAGGGAAGTTGGGAAATAAATAACCCGGCATCACTCTTCTCCTACCCTTTCATCTCCTGCTATAGGCCTTTCATCACTGCTTCCCATTGGCTGAAAGTGAAAGAAAGCCAAAGGGCAAGAGAGCCTGATTGATGCCATCCACAGAGGTCCAACCCCCTGGGCCACAGAGCAGGGTAGAAAAGGGCATAGGACAGAGCCGGAGGAGAGAATGGGGAGATACCCAGTATAGAGCCTTTGATCAGAGAGGTCCTCCTTTTTCTAAGTACCAACAATGTTTAAGTGGTTCAAAGATGAGTTTGGTGTATGGAAAAATGTACTAGGTGGCCTTCCTAGACCTTATCCTATTTAATTCCTTCCTTACCTCTGTTTCTAGCAAATTGACTCTCCTCTGCTGTCAGCCAGCAGTGGGATCGCTTATGAGCACACAAGAAAACATACATCTTCCTCCACAGTAGGAGAAGCCACTTCTCTGAATGGCAGCCTGACAGAGTGGCTAATTACATGGGCCTTGAAGTCAGACTCCCTAGTTCCAATCTTTGCACAGCCACATTCCAGCCATAGTACTAGGGACCAGTAGCTTGTGGTAGGTTTTAAAGGCAGGATTTAAACTTAAGTTGCTTTATGGTCTGTGGTTCACATCAAAACAGTAATAATAAGGAGGAAGAGGAGAGCTACTACAAGCAAGCATTTAATGTTTTATCATACATGGCATCACTATATAATTGATATATGAAATGAAGGTATATAAATTATATTCTTTTTTTTTTTAACGGCTTTCCCTAATAAGCAAAATTGATAATCTAACTGAAATAAATAACAAAACAGTTGCTGCGATGCCCTTTTCATTTCTTAATAATGCTTTCTGTATTTAGTTTTGAAAACAACATCGAGATTTGGGAAGAAGCCTTCAAAGTGCCTATAATGCCAGTCTAAAAAAGAACCTAAAGATGTATTTTTAAGGATTGCCATCTGTCAAATGTAAGAGAAAATTTGAATAGTAATTTCTAATTTTCCTTTTTTTCCCCAATGAATTGTTTCGAGTAGTTTTCTAGCTGGATACTGAGAAAGTAGACTTGAGCATTGATTCAAGAGAAACATAGCAGAATTCCCGAATCTTAAACAGGTAATTTAAAAGTGTAAAACAAACAAACTAGAAAGGAAGAGAAAGACAACGTTTCCTAATATTTACAAATGTCCATGCTGGGAGGTTTGCATCTTTTCATTGGAATACATATAAACAATAATTAAGTCATTCACTTGCTACATTGACACAGAGATGACATCACTGACTAACTGCAAAGGCCACCACACCACTTCATTATCACAGAACACGAATCCCTTTGCAAGGGACAGCCTCACGCAAAGCCAGTCCTGGTGTGCCCTCTATCCCCCAGACCTTAATAGCAGCTGAGTCCACAATTCACTGGCTCAAAATAACTAAAAGATAGCAGTAATGTCTCAGTGTATCAGGTACAGTGCCAGAAGTTCCCTGCATGTGTGCTCAGTTGTGTCTGACTCTTTGTGACTCCATGGACTATAGCCCACCAGGCTCCTCTGTCCATGGAATTCTCCAGACAAGAATGCTGGAGTGGGTTGCTATTTCCTCCTCCAGGGAATCTGCCCGACCTCGGGATCGAACCTGCAGCTCCTGAGGTGCCTGCATTGGCAGATGGATTCTTTAGCACTGAGCCACCTGGGAAGCCCCAAGAAATGCCCTATTTGTTTTAAAACAGCAACACCAATCAGACCTGCATGCACAGTGTCTTCCCTATAACATCTACATTTGTATGTGGTTTGTCAAGGGTGATGAAGAAACTTCGCACTCCCTTTCCCTTTGGGTTCACGCACACAATTTTTGCCTCTTTTGCTGCGATGTAGCAGATAGGAAAAGGAGATTGATAGCTAGAGTCCTTTCAGCTCAAACATTCTGGCCTAGAAGGGCTGAGGAGAAAATGTTGAGAAAAAGAGAGGATATTTAAAAAGAAAAAGGGGAACCCTTTAAACTGTAAGCTGAAGAAGAATGAATCAACCAGAACAGAGAGTGAAAACGAAATGGTTGAAAGATGATAAAAAAAAAAAGCTGGCCAACAAAATAAATGGACAAACAGGAACAATGAAACCACTAAGGAAATTTATCTGAAAGTACCCTTTGGACTCTTTAATCAAAGATATTATGTGAAGGTTGAGAAAAATTCTTGTGCTCATGAAGGCTTTCTTCTCTTTGGAATATTTCCAAGCTTGTCACAATTTTGCATAGTTAACCTGTGTCGTCATATTGCAAACTCTGCAATTAGAAGTATTTGAACTACCAGGCCCTGTAACTTTTCCAATAGAATGTTCCATTGGCAATGTTTTCCTTTTAGATTTCTCTAAAGAATACTAAAAGACCACACCGTACCACACCATTGGTGGTGGTTTTTATTTAAAGAGTCTGTACCACTGGTTCTCAAAGTTCACTGTGCTCGGAGTTTCTGATTCAGTAGCTCTCTCTGGGCTGGAGCCCAGGGAATTTTCATTTCGAAGTTCCCAGGCGATGCTGCTGGTCCCGGGACTACAGGATGAGAACCACTGCTCTGTCACAAATACACAGGCAAATGCTTCCTTAAAATCTATTTAGCCCAGGATGAATGAAACTAGAATTTCATGTCCTTACAGCTCCATCAGTTTAATCTTCGATTGGGATGGGGGCGGGGGAGGAAGAATTATACTCGTGAATTTTTTCTCTTTCACTCTTTAAAAAGCAAACTCTTGAGCCCACACACTTAATTATCTGCGATGAGGTCATTTGCACCTAGGTCATTTATTTAGGCAACAAGTTGTCTCGCTGGAGGATTTGAGGGGGTGCTGGCAGGGCAGTGTGTGGCGTCCAGGTTCCGGGCTCTACCTTAAATCTCCTGCTCCGTCTTTCTTTTGCTTTTCTCTTTTTCCTTTCCGTTTTGAAAGCCCGGACTGCCAGGTCTCTGGGGAGTCCAGATTCCCAGGGCGCTAGGTAGGGGCGGAGCCCGGCCCAGCCCCGCCCCGTCTGCCTGCAGCGCCCTCTCCCGCCCGCGCCGCCCGCCCGCCTGCTAGCCCGTGCCGGCTCCTCCGCAGTGCTTTCAGCTTCGAGCTTGGGCGGCGGCGGCGGCGCTCGACTTTCGGGGAGGCTCTGGGAAGCTCACTCCTCCGCTCACGCCCCCTCCCTCGACCGCTGAGCCCTAGCAGCCATGAGGGAACAGCTCAAAGGGTAAGTGCACCGCGCCGCCCTCAGTTCGCCGCAGTCCGTGCACTTGTGGCGCGAGCAGGGTGCTAGCAGAGGCGGCCAAAACTTGGACTCGCGTGGCGGCTCGACCCCGGGCTCCAGGCGGCTGGCCATCAGAGCAAGGTCCCCCCGCGGGTCCCCGCGGGCGCCGCAGCAGGTGCGCCCCCGGGTCTCCCCCCTCCACCTCCCCACGCCCAGCTCGCTGGGAGCCCCTTCCCCCGACTTTGAGACGGGCTCGGAGAGAAAAGGCTGATGTCTCGCAGTACCCAGAGGGGACAGAAACGTTCCCCACGCGGGGATTGGGGCTGCGGGAGCTTTTTGCTCCTTTCCGGGCTGTCTGTGTGGACGCAAGCCAGCCAGGCTTCCGAAACCGTCTCCAGACCTCGCAGGAGGAAGGGGCGCACCAGGCTCTACCTTCCGTTGCGCTGCAAGTGCCAAAAGGTCAACTTTCTGCCTGATTTCTTCTGCGGATTCCAACTGACATTTCCCTCGTTGCATTTTCTACTGTGTTCGTCCCCAAGACTTGGGAGAAAGCAGGAGAGAAAGAAAAGGCAAGGACAGCCTAGAAGTCAAGGATTTGACATAGAGGATTCAGGGTGTTTTTTTGTTTTTTTCTTTGCCCTCTGGGGTTGAACGTGGAGTCATTTCTGGGTGTCCTTCTCGCGTTTCTCCAGGTGTCTGTGCCAGTCTTGAAGCAAAGTTTGTCATTCTCGGTCGAATCATGACAATGAAAAGGGCAGGGCACTGTTTATCTCCATTCAATTTGAAGTTAAGTTTGAAGCTTGAATTGAAAGGGTTTGGTTGCCCAAGGGAGACGTATTATTAATTATAAAATACTTAAACGTGGGAAAAAAATTCATCCAATGTAAGTGATGAACTGAAGTCTTTAAGTGAAATAAACATATGTGGCCAACAAGCTCTTCTTGGTCTCTCGGCTTCTTTATCCCTGTGGTCTCTCCCTGTCACTCCCCATCACCCTTTCTTTTTTGTCTAGATTTTTTATTTCCTTGTCCCAAATCCCCTCTTTGGAGGATCTGGTTGCTCTTGGAAAAGCAGAAGAGCAAATGAAACAACATGGCTGTATGAAAGGTTTCTGACCCTTGATCACCGTAGAATTGGTTTCAGTCATCATTGTTTGATCTTGGATTGGACACGACCCTGAAGTGAAATTGCTTTGGCCGAAGTTGAGGGTGGGTGGGAGTTAAGCCCTGAAAAGCAAACAGAACGGAGGAGGAGTAACAGCTGGAACAGTAACCGAGACAATCATCTTTGCCCTGGCTTGAGCCAAACAGAATAAAATGTTAACAATCACAGGGAACAAGAAATGGGGACTAGAATAGGATATCTGATGCTTACACTAACACCCACCCCCATAAACCCCCTACCCACAGTAGTAGAAACTTTTAAATATATTTTCCCATCCCCACCCTTCGATTCTTCCAGCAGTGGCAGCCAAGTTCAGCATTCGGCATGCAAATACCAAGGTTTCTCTAGAAAAAGAGTCTGATCCCCAGATTAAAGGGAAATGATTTTGTGTGTGTGGATCAATGGGCTCCAGATTATATATGAAGCCAAACTCTAATCCTCTGCAAATCGCAAGAGAACGCTACCTTTGTATCACTGCACAGGGATCACTTTCCTCTCTGGGAAATAGTGGAAAGATATTTTTTAAAAAGGCAACTGTTTGGAGTATTTTCAGTACCAAATAACAGTGGTAGCAGAAGAAATCTTAGTTTAATTAGGCAACTGCCATTTTCCTGGGGAGAACAGTGGAATTTTGTTACTTTTTCTAAGTCTTTAGTATTTGTTTTTAAGGAAACTAAAAAAGCAATTCCAGTAAGTCTGATATTCCAGCACTGACAGTAGGAACAGCTCTGAGATGGTTATAATAACCTTACACACTACTTGAAACTAAAGGTGAGAGAAAATTTAAATTGTGTGTTAGGAAATTAGGTCAGTCTTGTGCTCGGTGGAGTAATGCTTTAATTTCTTATTATTGACATGTTGGTGTTGCCGGGGTCTTTTGTCACATCCAGTGATTGTGTATTTTAATTTGTTTTGCGTTCTTATCATGGCCCAAAATAAAAGGGAAAAGAGAGATTATAGTAGCTTGTACACATTAAAAAAGGGTGGGGGGGGGAGATCAGAGTTTGAAGGCTGTTCAGAGAGGCATATCTGATGCCAGGTTTTGGAACCATCATGGCAAAAATCAATAACATTTTTTAAAGATTTAAAGGGCATTTTAAGGATTATTTATGAGGCTGGTCTCTGTGAATGCATGTATAGAATTTTGATCTATGTTGAACATCACTGTTTTCAGGAAGGCTGAACAAAGATGTAACCATTAACTTGTGAACAGGATTCAGAATTGCCTTTCGAGTTGGACATGGTATATGGGGAATGTGTTAACGATGTGAAAAGTGAAGTGCAGAAAAGACAGTTGCTAAAAAAGCAGTACCACCACCCGTCCACCACCAACCTCCCCAGCACAGCATATTTTTGTGTATTGTCTGTATATTCCAGGTAAACCTGAGCTGCTTCTCATGGAGTTACTGAGGATCCTCTCCTGTTTTTGAAGATAGGCACAGAGTCAGAAATACAGCTGTAAAACCAGTATTGATCAGAGACCAATAATTGATTTGTCCTATAAGGTAGAATGTAGATAGGACTTAGCAAGTTTGTGTTTACCATTTCATCCTGTTCATACTCATCTTTCCCCATCTGCTTAGGGGGTTAAATATGTCCCAGCACGCCTTGGATTCATCAAAAATACCCACATACAGTGAAATGTGTATTTGGTTCTCCATATAGTTACTCCCAAAGCCGAAGTCATTGCAGCTATGTTGCCAGTCGTTTTTAGCATGAAATGATTAAAAGATTATTTTTCTAGTTGGGAGGATTAGTCCCACCCTTTATTCTTTTCTTCTTTGCACTTGTGCTCGCTTCTTTCACTTACTGCTGGGTTGTAATTGAAGTGAAGCTAACTTGGCAAAGGTAAAATATAGATCTGTTTTTCTAATTACTTGGCATTGCTTCAAAATAAAAGGTTTGTGTGTTAGAGAGGAAGACGAAGAGGGTAAATGAAGATTGGCTTTTGGACTGGTTTGAGTTCATTGATGTAGGTTATTCGGATCCCCCAGAATCACAAGTAATTGGGAGAAAGAATGAGTACCTATGTAGGACTAACTAGTATCTGGTAGCTCAGGAATGGAGTATGGAAGTAGAGGCTTAGAATGTTTTCCTTCTTCTAGTAAAGGACATTTCAATTTTGCTGTGGATGGATGGATTAAATGATAATTTCTAAAATCCCTCTCATAATTTTTAATCACTGGAATAAGTGCCGCTTCCCTGGTGGCTCAGTGGTGAAGACTCCACCTGCAATGCAGGAGCCTCAGGAGACCAGGGTTCAATCCTTGGGTCGGGAAGATCCCCTGGAGGAGGGCATGGCAACCCACTTCAGTATTCTTGCTTGGGAAATTGCATGAACAGAGGAGTCTGGCGGGCTACAGTCCATGGGGTCGCAAAGAGTCAGACATGACTGAAGCAACTTAGCACTCACGCAGGGAACTAGATCTTGCATGCCACAACTAAGACCCAGTGCAGCCAAATAAATAATTTTTTTTAAAAAAGGTAGAGGTGTAAATGTATCAACAGTCATGAAATCTTCTTTGGAGGGAGGGAGCTCCCTGAAGCTCCCATTCAGTTTCTTCTCCTGTCACTCGGAGGCAGGGTTCTCTTTTCTTTGGGAATTGCATTTGATACAAGTTACTTCTTGCCTGTGTTCCTCCAATTTGATGTCCAATACAGATGGTGGCTTTTCAGACTAGTTCTCTCTGTCTCTGTCAGGTCAGGTTTATCAGCTCAGACAGATGTTTTTCTGCCCATTGATTGAAGATGCTCCAGTCCTCCCACACGTGGTGAAGATGGGGTGTTATAATTACACAGCGTGTGTAATAAGAGCCTGTACATGTGGACACACGTGCTTTCCCCCTCATCTCCCTCCCTCTCTCCCTGGGGCTCACATATGATGGCCATAGGAAATGGCAGAGGCCTAAATGCAGGGTGGTCTCCATAGCCGGTAACCTTTCCTTGCCGGGCACTTGTGTATGGAATTGGTACATGGTCTCGTTCAGAGCTTTAAAAAAATGCCTGAGAATAAGCAACACTTTTTTTTTTTCTATGAAGCTGCAAGCTGCAGCCTTCTTGTGCTGTGCATATAAAGTACCCATCCCTCCCACCCCTTCTCCAGATCATAAACCATTGTGGACATGGGGCTTTCTAAAACTCCCTACAGCATGCGCTGTATCTTTTGCTTGTCTTGCTCTGCAAGGCTTGGACTCTACTCTGCTAAATTCCCTTGGCTGAGAAGCCCCTGTCTACTCCTCACATGCGGATTGCCTCTGTGGAAAAGTCAAACAGAAATGGACAGGTGTGGAAGAGACTGAAGCAGCCCTTCAGCAAGGAACCCTTTCCTGTAAATTTCTTTCACTGGCCTCCACCGTTCAGTTACTGATTGGGAAATATCAGAGGGCTGGTCTCTGAAGTTGTACAGCTTGGGGAACTGCCACACATCTTTGTGTCACTTGTGATTGTGTTATATTTAGCAGACCACAGTCAATGTTTCTCCGTTTTGCATATTTTCTGTAAAACAGAGGCAGTACATACTGAGCATTGCTTTTGCCCCCTATGAAAGGTCTTAAGGTGTGGCTGACTTACCACAGCTGGATCCTCACCTCTATCATAATCAACTAATGAAAGCTTTGCTTTCAAGGGGCAGTAATTTGGGAAATCCCATGAACAGAAGAGCCTGGCAAGCTACAGTCCATGGGGGTCCCAAGAGTCGGACACGACTGAGCAACTAAAACAACAACAACTTGGGGGCGCCACATAATAACAAAAATAACCACATATTGAGTGCCAGAAGGTATCAGTCACTGACCTATACTAATTCATCCTTTAACACCCCTAGGTGAGCGGGGCAGCCCCAAATTTCACAGCTAGTATGCCACAGAGGCAGAGTCTAATCCTAAGATTTAACACCTACACTTGACTTGGTTGGCCTCCCCAAGCTCCTCTTTCTGTGTGCAGCCTCTGTGTTTTCTGCTCCCCTTCAAGTGTCCACATTTAAGCCATTTCTCCTCTCTGCATCTGCCCCCCACCCTTTTCCCTGAAAGATGAAGAATAGGCTCTGCTTATGAGTACGAAAATATCATTCAAAGCTGCATTTTACTGCATCAAAGGCCAGTCAGGTAATCCCCCAAACTGGAAATACGATGCTGTGGTGATTTATGTAGATGGTCCAAAGTAAAGGAAAAGTATATGTAGTTATCTCTCCCAGGTTTATTCCTGGAATTGAATGAGGAACAAAGGTGTTCTGTTCTTTTTGAGGCAGGAGCTGATAGCCGGCAACCACACTTACCTAAACTTCAAGAAATGGAAGGGAACTGTGAATGCTTCATTCAGGCCCAAGTAAACATAGGAAAAGGTGCAGTGGCGTAGCGAACGCTGAGTCAAAAAGACATTCTAAATTAATGGGAAGAGGGAAGATATGATCTATGAGTCGGGCAATGGATAAACCCTAAGCTGACATCATCATGGAGATGAGATCTGGATACAGAGAAGAAAGTAAGGGAAACGTGTCAGGGGCAATGAGAGCAAGTGAGAAGCGAGGCGATTGATTTCTGAAATTAATGTCCAGTATCTCTTTGACATAGTTGAATAACCCTTGTCTGTGTCCTCTCGATATGTTCCAAGTTGGATGGCTGAATACACCCTGATTTTCAATTATTGATTACATATCCAGGCCCTTTTCTAAGAACAGAAGTGTACCCGACTTGTGGGTGCAAAAAATAAACAAATGCTGGTTACAAAATCATGATCATATTGCTTTTCCCATTGAAAGCAAAGGCTGGGGCCTTTCTGTTGTAAAATAAATATTTGTCAGTACAGGATGGAAGTCCTTGGAAGTCGTGAAGCCAAATGATCGAAAAGCATTTTGTGCTTTTTTTTTGGTCTCTCTTTTTCTCTACTACTCATTCTAAATTCTAAAGTCTCTCTTTGTGTTTTATATTTTAGCCACGAGACCCAAACAACCTGCTGGGACCATCCTAAAATGACAGAGCTCTACCAGTCTTTAGGTAAGAACATGGCCGTCTTTCCTCCAGGTGAAATGACAGATGACTCATAGGATAAAGTAGTTTATAGTGCTCAAGCCATTTGTTATCTAAATATATCACTAGATTGTTTTAAGAAGTGAAAAACAGCACCTTTCTATTCACAATTGACCATCAGCTTTTTTTTTTCCAAGGTTGGTGAAAAATAAGTTTTAGGATTTCATTGATTCCTAAAAATTCAGTATATCTGAGCAGATTAAAAGGCCTTACTAGTTTTTTGTTGTTGTTGCTTAAAAGGATGGGGAAAAAGTACTTGCAATAGATGGCAGTTTTTTCCCTCAAGGGAAGAAAACTGTTTCAAGTTGTTCTGATTGATTTCTTCCTTGTGAAACCAAGAAAACACTTTTGCCAAACCACGAATGTTGTATCAAGGAATTTTCTGCAGTCACTCCAGTGCTCATAATCCTAAGTGCATCAGGTTATCAGTATGTACATTTCAATGACTGGTCTACGATGGCTTGTTTTGTGTTTGTGTGAGAGCCTGGCAGCACCCACCCTTCCCATAACTTGGAATTTTTTGAACAGATGCACAGCCTCCAAATAAGGGTGAAACACAAGTCTTTTTAATGCTTCATGAAAGTCCACTCTCTGCCATTTTTGATCCTTCAGGAATAATCTGAACTGAATCCCCTCACATTGTAACTAGTTGTTATTTTAATTAAAAATCATCATGCCTTCTCTACTACTAAACATTTTTAAAGTCTCTTTTTGTGACTAGATATATTTACAGACTGAAATGCATGAGGTGAACTCTTTGGGTTTTAAGTTATGTAAGAATCCATGGGAATCAGGATACTCAGACATATATTTTTAATGTGTGTGTATCCACGTATCTGTGTGTAGCTCCTACTGCCCTTCTGTCATTGGTTCCCTTTGGTTAATGAATTCCAGCTATGAAGACAGGGCGTGGGGGCTTCCCAGGTCACTCAGTGGTAAAGAATCTGCCTGCCAATGCAGGAGCCATGGGTTCGATCCCTGGATCAGGAAAAATCCCCTGGAGGAGGAAATGGCAACCCACTCCAGTATTGTTGCCTGGGAAATCCCATGGACTGAGAAGCCTGATGGGCTACAGTTCATAGGGTCACAGAAAGTGAGACACAACCGAGCAACTGAACATGCACACATGAAGACAGGGGACAGGAGATATTAGCATCTCCCCGCCCTGATTGTTTTCCTAAACTTTTTCCAATAAGGACCTGCTGTGTACCACCGTGGACTCTGCTCAATATTCTGTTAATAACCTAGATGGGAAAAGAAATTGAAAAATAATAGATATAGTTATATGTATAACTGAATCACTCTGCTGTACACCTGAAACTAACTCAATCTTATTAATCAACTATCCTCCGATATAAAATAAAAGATTAAACATAAATAAAAATATAAATGATAGAAATTCCTTCTAGAAAATCTGGGGGAAAAAGCCAAAGTGTGTAAAAGAAAAGTCACTTAAAATTCTACTAGCCAGAGATACTCAATACAAGTAATATTATGTCAGCCCAGCCCAGTCTCACAGTAACATGTGTGTATTTGTGTGTGTGTGTGTGTGTGTGTGTGTGTGTGTGTGTGTGTACAGGCACATATGTGCACACACACACTTTTAAAAGCTGAAGGAAAATCCTTATCAACTAATCTTCGAGTGCTACATTTTCAGCCCCTGCAGAAGGTTTCTGGCTTTTATGCTGCATTGTTAAGCCCACAGGTGGAAAACTTGAATGCTTATGTTTTGGTAAATGAGAGAAGGAGACTTCGTCTGCAGTAGGCAGTGGCTGTACTGAGGGAGCCAGTGCTCACCCTAGCCCAGTGCTCTCAAGACTGGATTTTTCAAGACAAACTAGAAATCTTTCAGTAAAGATCTTATTTAAACTGGACCTACTAATTATAACCTCTGGTTTACAGGGGTTCAATCCACTTGTAATTTTTCCTGTTCTAATCACAGTGATCTTTAGTTATAAAATTTTAATTTACTTTTATTTAAAAATGAGAGGGACTTCCCTGGTGGTTCAGGGATTGACTCTGAGCTTCCACTGCAAGGGGCATAGGTTTGATCCTTGCTCAGGGAACTAATATTCCATATGCACAAAAAGATGAAAAATTATACTTATTATAGAATCAATACTTGTTCAAATTTTTTAAATGTTTAAAAAATATAAATAAGCTACCAAAAATAAAGAAAAGATAAATCATCTGTTACCCACCTCTTAGCTAACTAATGTTTAACCATCTAGCAGGTATCCTCAAAAATTTCTCTCTATACATACATTTTTACAAAAGTTGAATCATTCTTTTTGTAATCATTTTTTATTCACCTAAAGGAAATATACGAGGTCATCTACATGGAATAAAATGCTGCCATCATAAATATGTGGTCAACACCACCAATTCCCCCCCATTCTGTGTTTTGCCCTCCTAACAACAAACATCTTGGAAATGAACTAAGTGTTGAAATTTGATTTTCAGCTTTCAAAACTTATATTTTCAATATTTTTGTTACAATCACATGTTTCCCAGGCTTTTATTCAAATGGTGACACATTACATAACACCTTCCATTTATTGAGAGCCTCCTGTGTGTGCTGCACATGGAAATGGATGTCAGCAACCATTGTGCCTGGTAGAGGGTGTCAACAGCCTTCTTTCACAGGGCGGTGAAGTCAGGTACAGAGAAACTATGTGCCAGGCTCAGTGATAAAGAATCTGCCTGCAATGTGGGAAACCTGGGTTCAGTCCCTGGGTTGGGGAGATCCCCTGGAGGAGAGCATGGCAACCCATTCCAGTATTCTTGCCTGGAAAATCCCCATGGAAAGAGGAGCCTGGTGGGCTACAGTCCATGGTGTCACAAAGAGTCAGACACGACTGAGGGACTAACACACTGTAGTCCACCCTAGGATCCACCCCAGGTCTTCTGTTACTGTTTGCATTTACCTCATTTATTTTATTAACTTATGAAAGTATGTCCATGTAGGTTACCATGCACGTGCTACAAGTAGGGTTGACAGTTTTACCTGTGGATAGACAGTTATTTGAATGGTATTTCTGGAACAAACCATTCCATTTCTAGAAATAGTATGGTAGATTCCTAGACAGTGGACACTCTTCCTTTCACTGTTGCCAGGTACACATGCAATGATTGACTTAGTAGTTTGTCGGGTGTCTACATCCCTGAAATAACCTACAAGATTAAGTACCCTTACTACCCTTGTTGTTTGCTGTTTTGTCACTCAGTCGTGTTTCTTTGCGACCCCATGGACTGTAGCCTGCCAGGTTCCTTTGTCCATGGAATTTCCCAGGCAAGAATACCAGAGTGGATTGCCATTTCCTTCTCCAGGCAAAAATAACACCTGAACATTAACTGATGGAAGGCTGTGGGATTACTCAAAATGTTAATCTTGCAGATCTCTACTTAGTAGAATTCTTAGGTGATTTTCTTTTTCATTCTTCTTTTCTGACTTTCCACAGTAAGTTTATACTATTTACAATATGATATTTAACAAGAAAATTTTCTTCATCGGTACTATCTATCCTTTTCCTTAGAGTCCCTAGAGCTCTAATTCATTAACCAATGAGAACCTGTGACAGACAAGCAGCAACAGTCACATATAAACCTTCCCCCACATCACACATACATAGACAAAATTTAAGTCCTGATTCCCCTGAAACTTTATCAGATAAATTTAAATGCAAAGAGATCATCTCATGTGTTGTTAGTCTCTAGATATGTACATTCATAAAAAGCTGACTTAAAAAATTGAGTAGCAAAGAAGATAAGACTAGCTTATTGTAAAAAAGAAAATGTAAAATAATTATTTTCAGGTTATTCTCAACAGATCTAAAATGGCTTTTTTGAGTGAGTTTTCATCAAAGGTTAAAAGTACTGTGTTTTCCCCTTGGTTTAAATTGTATACATGTTTAAAAAATTCCAAGTTATGAAGGAAGAAATTGTCAGGCTCTCACAAAAACACAACACAAGGCATAGTAAAGAAATACTTTAAATGTTCACAGTGGTGACCTGACAGTCATTAGGAAGTGGAGCATTGGAATGGCTCCAAAAATTTTTATATGCAACATTAACGGTTTGGCAAAAGCATTGTTTTGTTTGCACAAAGAAATCAATAAGAACAACTCAAAAAGCAGTCTTCTTTCAGCATTTTTCTCTTACTACCCTGAATGTGGTGGGGTGAATGGTATATTAAAAAGCAAAATTTGCCATGTTTTTTTTTTTTTTTTTGGCGTGGCCTTATTATCCTTATCCTTAGAATGAGGGTATCGGACCAAAATGTTGAAGAATTTTGTTTTTCTCTTGCTTTGGGCTGAGTGGGTCAGGTTGTTTCCAAAACTTGTTGTGATTATAGTTTTCAAGAAATACCTTTGGCTGACTTTGCAGACAAATGGATTTCTAAAAATTTAATCACCCCTATTTAAAAAAATGCACATTCTTGGCAACCAACCAATAGAGAGAAGATCCTGCCACCTATTCCTGTCTTACAGGCAAAGTGAGGGCGAGCTGCCACCCTCTAGTAGGGAGGCTCTCTGGCAATATACCTGCTGGGCCCTCGGTTTGCTGTTGAGAGGCATATTCCTCCACATTTCTTAGACGTAATAATATGTTCCATTCATGAGGTGAATTTCAGGTTTCCATTAGCATCTTTACAAATGGAATGGCAAGATTGTTGTTCAAAATGGTTATCTCGGTGATTTAAAACCTAAAGCTCTTTAAGTCTCCAAAAGGCATTTTTAAAAATCAGTAGATGTTAGGTAGTAATATGCTCTGGAATTTATTTTGGAATACTAATACAATATTGATTTATGTAAAGTGCCGCTCTATGATAAAGAGTCTGTCATTTTCTCACAATTTATGTCTAGGTTCTTAAGTTCATCACTGAAATGTTAAGTAAACATTTTTTTTTAAAAAAGCATTCCATCCTCAACAGACATAGAATAAAAATACTTTCAAAATATATTTCGTAGTCTGTCTTATTGAGAGTATATTAATTATAAATACAATAAAATCTGTATGTGGTCCCTTCCCTGGCTTCTTTCTGCCCTACAGTATGAGGTGTTTACATGGGGCATACCAGCAGTGCAGCTCACGAATAGCAGTTTGTAAAGGAGACATAAGTTTTAAAAAAAATAGGATAATGTGAAGAGAGAATCATGAAGCTTTAGAAAGTGAACCGATTTAATTTGCAGCCATTTACTAAAATCTAAATGTGGCGAATGATCTGACATTTCTTAACCCCGTTGCCTTTTCCTTTTTTGAAGTTCTTTCACCACCATTTTTTTTTCCATCTGGGTGAATCGGTTGCCTTCTTTTTCTGTGGGTCTGGCATTCTCTAAAAGGACCTAGCCCCTCTTAGCTGTTGCCCCAAGTCTGGAGCCCACTTTGCATGATATTCCACCAAATGATGCAGAATCTCTGTTTTCACAAATAGACTTATAACTATTTTAGGAACTCTTAGGAAAAGTGGTCTTAAAAACCCCTGTGATTTGAAGGCAGTCCATCAGCATGTGGACCCTAACGCCTGAGAAGAGCTTCAGAGGGTTCGAGTGAGGGCTCATTTCTAGGGTCTGATGGATCTCAGGCCAGTGTGGTTCTTCAGCAGCCCTAGTGAAGAGAATCAAAAGGCTAAGAGGTTTTTCAAGATGCATTAGTATCGTCATTAATAAACAATTGTAGCTGTTCATATAGAGTTGATTACCAGGTGTCTCTGTGGTAAAGAATCCATCTGCCAGTGCAGGAGATACAAGAGATGTGGGTTTGATCCCTGGATTGGGATGATCCCCTGGAGAAGGAATTGGCAGCCCACTCCAATATTCTTGCCTGGAAAATTCCATAGACAGAGGAGCCTGGCAGGCTACAGTCTATGGAGTCACAGAAAGTGGGACACGACTGAGCACGCGCACACACTCTGCACATAGAGTTAGAAACACTGTCATACAAGTCCTATAGCTCTTTCCTCAAATTACCAAGAGGAAGAAAAATTAAGTTAGCACATTCTCTCTTTTGGTAGGCTTTCTCTATTCCACTAAGTATTCCCTCCTGAGGATGCTCTGGCGACTAGAACTCTGAATGACTGAATTCCTTCTGCATGGGGAGCATGTCCTAATGATTATCTTGGCATATTTTGTAAACTCAACTGTACTCAACCTACTCAAGCTACTCAATATTTTGCATATTCCTTCTCTTGTCTCTATTTCTTTAGGGATTGAATCTTCTGTCTTTGGATTTTCTACCATAGCACCTTGAGCTGGAAAGAATATCTCAATTCAGATCCCTGCTTGGCTGTGACCTTGAGCTGGTCCTTTGCTTTCCCTCAGTCTCAGATTTCTGACTTACCAAATTGGGCAGCAACCTTCCATGTCTAAATGCCTGGGTTTAATTGAACTTCTGGCTGGGCTTGGCTCAGCCTTATGCATGCTGTGCCCAACTCTCCAGGCCTCCTTTGTTACCACCAGCCTGGAAGATATGAATAATAAGAGCATCGAATAAGTAATTATTGTACTTCCATCTTTGTAGCACTTTATAATATGCAAAGACCTTTTGAAAATAACTGTATGTAATCCTTACACAGCTATAAATTAGGTATGTAGCTAGCATGTGAATTTTCTGTCAGTTTCAGGTCTTTTGTCCTGCCATCCACTTGAGTAGGCTCCTGATTTTGATTTGGAAAAGAATGCTGCCATATGAGTGGATAGGGCCACAGTTTCCTTCTTTCTGTCTTAACTTCAGCAGGCTGAGGCACAAAACTTGCTTTGACTTATTCATACTGACATATAGGTGGAAGATAAGGAACCAAGTCCAGAGCACACATTTTATGGCTCCTAGTTCACTGTTCTCCAAGGAATATCCATTACTCGTAGCATGATTTATCAAACTGCTTTATCAGCATAATTAAGCTATGGAATCTCAAATGACATTCTTTATTCCCTAGCTGACAAAGTTAGCACGGGAGATTTACTCAGATTAGCAAAATAGAAGGCATAAGACATTAAGGCTGTTATGAATGGTCTTCCTTCACTTCTATCCTGCTTATAAAAGAGAAAAGAAAAATAATCGGCTCTTTTAACTTCAGTTAAGATCAATTGATTGTCCCCATTTGTAAAATATACGTTACCTATGAGTTTGCATCTGTGTGTGCGCATGCCCGTGTGCCCATATATTTATATGTTTACACACATATTGTTTATCAAGCATTCATTTTGGTGGAAAGAGCTTAGTTTATATTTTGCTTTCAAGTTCTATAAAGAGGCTGTCAGGTTTAGAGCAGTGTTTCTTCAACTGATGAAGGACAATTTTTTTTTTAAACATCCAGTATGTCACGGACTTTCAGGTGGTCTTATCAAAACTGACTAGTATACACTCATATCACACGTGACTCGCTGCATAAGTTCAGCCACACTTGAGCTAGTCTGTATCTCATTCAGTGAAATGGCCCCATTGAATACACGTTTGGATGTCACAGCAGTGTGAAGTTGCTATACAAATTGCTTGACCCAGTCCCAGTTTCTCTCTTTGTGAAAAAACTGTACTTTGAGTGGCACTCTGCTAGAGCATTTCATTTTTAAAAGTATAAATGTAAACTCAAATCAACTGTCCTTGGGAAAGGGTAATTGACACCAAAGATGAACACCTAGAAAATGTTACTTACAAGATTTTATATTGATATTTTGCCAGTTGAGTAAAACTCAGGCGAAGAATGGATCTGTATTCTTTACCATTTCCTAGGCCTTCTTAGCAAGTTTGGTTTTTATCTGGAACATAAAATGTGGTGTGTGTACTCTCTGTTGTGTGTTGAAGTCAATGGGGAACAGGTTGATTACACTGTGACTTAATGTCACTTAATGAGTTGAGGTTAGCAGGTAACATGATGTAGCAGGACAATAAGTTCATTGACTTTGAGGCTGGCAAGACGTGGATCGAAAATTTTGGCTCTGCCACCACTTCTCTGTGGCCAAACACAAAGCAGTAACAACTTTGCACCCTAGTTTTGTGATTTGTTAAATGTTTATGACAGTACTTACCTTGAGGAGTGTTGTGGGAATTAGAAAGAATATATGTACATTACAAAATGTCTGACATAGTAACTACTCAAGGAGCTATAATTACTATTGATGGTGATAATGATACACACTACTTACTTTTAGTTTTGTTATGCTACCTCATGTCCTTCCTTATCCAAAGGAAAGAAACATGTACAATAACTCAAGAGTAAAAAGAAAGGGGAAAGCCTGTGAAATAATGTGACATGCCCAGAAAAATGCCTGATGCAGAGGAAGTGGTGGCAGTACTGTTATGGTAAGGAGGGGACAAGGGAGTAGCTGCAGACCTCTGTAAGGAGGGATGAGACCAGAAAAAGCTTATATGACATGTCGAAGGTTTGTTTGGTTTTGTTTTACCCTGTTGGCCTCGCCACATGGCTTGTGGGATCTTAGTTCCCCGACCAGGGATCATGCCCGCACCCCCTGCAATGGAAGCACGGTGTCTTAACCACTGGACCACTGAGGAAGTCCCCCATGTGGAAGGTTTTCACACTGAGATTTTTGACTTGGATGATGGATCTATCAGGGTCCAGTCAGAAAATAGAAACCACTCGAGTTATTTCAAACAGGGAATTTGTGTGGTAAGTTGGCTTCTCAGCTCTTCCATCATTGGGTGACCAAACAGACAGGACAGCGCATCTGTTGTAGCCAGGGCTGGAGGGACAGTGCCAAGAGGTGGTTTCACCAGAGCTATCACCTGGAGCTCGAACCAGTGGCCAGTTGGGACCACTGAGGGAGGGGCCACTGGAGGGGCAGGGGGAGCGGAAGCCACAGAGGAGACAAGGCTACTCCCAGAGCTTGTGCTGAAGACAGAGAGAGAAAGGGCGGAATAGCCTGGCCTATCCTTCCTCCTGCCCCCTCCCCCTGTTCTTCTACCACTGACTCCCTTTGGCCACACTTGCTCAGAAGCTGGTTGTCAGGGAGCAGGAAAATGCCATTCTCGGTAGTAGTGAGCAGAGCAGGTGGAAGGTCAGAGAATAGAACTGAGAACCAGCGAGCAGATGACTAAAGAACGGGAGACCTCATGGACCGTGATGCAGTCAGCCATCTGCCACTATGCCGGGAAGAGAAGCACAGAGTCTGAAAAGCTTACGTAGGATTGTCTGAGTCTGAAGCAACTTCGATGAGGTACTGAAAGGGGACACTGGGTTCAAAGGAAACAAGCAAAGAGGAAGGAGCCATCAAGAAGCTGTCTGCAAAGAAAAGCAAACACTAAGAATAAGCTCACACACATTTGATTATAGTACTTGCATTATTTGTAGTTGTTTATGCTCAAGTCTCTCAAGACTAACGAATGAATTTCTTTAAAGCAGGAACTGGCTTCCTCATCTTTGTCACTAGCACCAGCCGCATGGTAGCCTCTAAATAAACGTTCGTTGAATGAAACCCAGTAGAGCAAGGGAAGGCGATTTTGCTGAGGAAGAAGACAGATCCCACTCAAGAAGACAGAAGGATACAGACGATGTTTTCCTAAGGCAGATGATTAAACTAGCAACATGGAAGTCTCTGGAAAGATAGAGTTCTTTCCAGAAAGTAAAAGATAAAGTCTCATAGTAATAAAAGTTAGGACTATCAATTAAATTATAAATTTCATTGTCAATTTGATATCTTAGCAAAACCAGGTAACCCGCTGCCCTGGAATTAATTTGGTTCTGAAAGAAATAACTAATAATCAAGGAGCTGAGGCCCTTGAAAGAAAGTGTCGTTATAGATTTGGAATTTAAATGACAAGGAAACAGTAAACACAGTTGGATGTGCTGATAGCCTCAATTTTTCTTTGGTTCCTTGACTCAAGAAATACGTGAGAGTGTGCCAAGCACTGTGAATCCTAAACTTTAGGACCACAGGCTAAAAATAGTATTGAAGGTATAAACACTTTTATAGTAACCTTACTTTTTTGAACAGTAAAAAGCATATGTTCATACAAAAAATTGGGAAAGATAAAGTGTAAGAGGAAACAAAAATCACTTTAAATCTCTTTGCCCAGAAGTAACCCACCATTTACATTTTAGAGGGTTGCTTCCAGTGTATTCTTCTATGCATTTTTATTAATATGTAGTTGTTTGAGGTAATATGTTTATAACATTGTATCCTGCTTTGGTCAGTGTCCCAACTTTTCCCTCATTCTTAAATTCTTTGGGGATGTAATTTTCCCAAGTTACATTTTCTTGAAATACCACTTTTAAAAAATAATTTCTCATTTTCCAAAAATTAATTTATGACAAAGGAAACTCAAATTCATGTTGAATTTATGGAAATAAATCTGTAAGATTCTGGAAATTTATTACAAACAGGCTTCTGAAGAGCAGGCCAAGTAAAGTGTTATGATGTCTTCTGTCCAAAAAGCTACTTAATGTATTAGAGATGTTACAGAATAAAGTCAGTGTAGTCAGAAATAGGCAGTCACGAATCAGAAGGTTGATAAGAAAAATTTACCCTATGATAAATATAGTTTATATATTTATGTAAATAAATGCTTTTCTACCGCAAATATGTTAATTGTTACCATTTCTTTTGCCAAATATTTATGCTCTTGAGGAGACAAGGCAACTCTCCTTGGAAGCTTTCAGTGTTCCAGAAAAATCTTTGCCTTCTTAGCAAACACATTTAGACAGAAACTCAACTTTATGATCAGTTCATGTAAATTTGACTTTTTATAATAACAGATACATACAAATACATGTTTACCTTTAACTAGTGACTGGTAGAACACACTGTCTTCCCAAAACATTTGTGCTTAGAATGATCACATGCTGTTCAAGGTTCTGTGTGACACTGTCAATTAAGGCTTGTAGCCTCTTCAGTTACAGTTTCTGGCCAAGGTGCAGTTAGAGTATGGAGCCAATAATATTTTCCCACAGCTGTTTCCAGTTTTTTCACGGCTCTAAGTAGGCCTGTGAGGAACATCTTTGTGCATAAAGCCTTTCTGTATTTGATTCACTGAAGTGTAATCACCAAGTCAAAGGATAATAATATTTTGAGTTTCATGGTAAATATACTGCCTGAAATTCTCTCCAAAAAGCCTGTGCCCATGTACACTCTTACTACAGGAAAGTACTCACCTTACATGCCCTGGCCAGTGTGGAGCATGATTTTGACTTGTGAAATTGTAAAGTAAAACCATATGATGTTTCTTATTTACACATCTTTGATTACTAGTGATTGTGATCATCTTCTTTTAAATGTTTACTCAGCCTTCCTCCTCTTTTGTGAGTACTGTGAAAGCAAAACCAAAATTTAAGCAAACCAAACTCTGCCCAGCTTTTCTGACATAATATAAGCTTTCTGTTTTCCGTTGTGCCTACAGACCCTGGTGGCGAGAGCCTCATGATGACATCAGTACAGCTTGTGAACTGTGCTTTAGCTTTCTCTTCTCCAAGCCTAAACAAGCCTAATTCCTTACTCCATCCTTGGTGGACCTATTGCCCACACATTGTGAAATTTTCTTACTCTCTGTGCCACCTCCAGCTTCTTCGCACTTTCTTGTATCTGCAGAGCCATAAACTACATTAGTTCTCTTATTAAAGGTGTATTCGGTATGGGTTGCAGAGGAAGGTTGTTTCCTGCCTTGTGAGTGATGGAAACTCACACCTACCGTTGTTATACAGTCACATGGGATTCTTTTTCCTCCATAAATATGGAGTACTTAGAATGTTCCAGGCCCTATCTAAGTAACAGGACACAAAGAAATATTGGGTTGGCCAAAAAATCCATTCAGGTTTTTTTCCATTATACCCTGTAAAAACCCAAATGAACTTTTTGGCCAGCCCAATATAAGGAATGATCCCTGTCCATCTCCCAAGCTGGCGTGAACCTGGATGGGCAGTGGACCTTGTGATGTGATAGAGAGTGGGGCACAGCACGGGCTTTGCCTGTGGCCAGTGGAGGAATGCATCAGTTCTTCTACATCCTTTCTGCCTTTGCAACCCAAATGGTAGCTGTGTTATTTTCTCTTGTTGCTGATGTAGTGGTTTATTAACACTGGCATACACCCATTTTGTTTTCCAAGGCAAATTTAAATATCTCAACTTGGAAAGTCTGAAGGTTTAAATTCAAGCTAACACACACACCCAGAGCTTATTATTGCCTGGTATCACTCTATTGGTTGTATATAGATTCTAGAAAAGCAGTATTTCAGCTTCACAAAAGACTAGACTGTCTCCTTTGGGAAATAAAGAAAAGAGAAGAGTTATAAGATACTTTCTAGACTTGACATGGAGAAGGCAATGGCAACCCACTCCGGTACTCTTGCCTGGAAAATCCGATGGACGGAGGAGCCTGGTGGGCTGCAGTCCCTGGGGTCACTAAGAGTCGGACACGACTGAGTGACTTCACTTTCACTTTTCCCTTTCATGCATTGGAGAAGGAAATGGCAACCCACTCCAGTGTTCTTGCCTGGAGAATCCCAGGGATGGGGGAGCCTGGTAGGCTGCCGTCTATAGGGTCACACAGAGTCGGACACGACTGAAGCGACTTGGCAGTAGCAGCAGACTTGACATACATGAGATAGTTACCACATACAATAAGACTGTATACTAACTTACATAATATCACAGTCAAATGTATGGCACCTTATACACGTAGAAAGAGCAAGACTGATGAGAATCATTGGGGAAATGATTTGGAGGGTAGAATAAAACATTGTTCTAGGAAGGAATTTTGTAAGACTTTATGTGAATTAAAGTGTAGACTTAGATAGTCCAGATAGTGTACCGGCATAAGCAAAGGTATAGTTGAGAGAAAGGCTAGCTTGTTTGAAGGCCAGTGAGGACACTGTTCTTTGAGAATCTTCACATTTTTGAAGAAAAACCTGATTTGGTACCATTGAATTCAGTGTAAATTAAAGTGCCTTAAATTATGAGAAATTTAAATTCCATTTGATTGGCAGTGGCAAAATGTTGAATCTGCAGAAGAGAGACATGCTGAGGTCTGTCCATTTCAAGATTCAGCTCCTTCAACCAAACCATCCCAGTACAGTACTGTATAGCTGATTGTGTTAGTTGGGTATCTTGGCTTACTGTTGGACTTAAGAGTTGAACACAACTTCACTTCACTTCACTTCACTTGTCACCCTAACTGTAGGTTGTGTGCACATGTGTTTACATCTGTGTGCACGTGTGTGTACATCTGTGTGTTTGCTGTGTGTGCACGTGTGTATGTGTATGCACGTGTGCCCCCATGTGTGTGCATGTGTGTATATTTGTGTGTGTATACACGTGTGTGTGCATCTGTGTGGCTGGTACATCTGTGTGCACGTGTGTGCACGTGTGTGTACGTCTGGGTGCACATGTGTGCACATCTGGGTGCACTGTGTGCATGTGTGTGTACATCTGGGTGCACATGGGTGTACATCTGGGTGCACATATGTATGTGTGCACATGTATATGTGGGTGCACATGTGTACATCTGTGTGCACGTGTGTGTATGTCCTGGGTGCATGTGTATATGCATCTGGGTGTGTGTGTGTGCATGTCTGTATATTCTGTGTGCTCATGTGCATGTGAGTATGTCTGTATGCAAGTCTGTGTACATGTATGTGCATGTGTGTGTACAGCTGAGTGCACCTGTGTGTATGTCTGGGTGCATGTGTGTGGGTAGGTGGGTACACATGTGTGCATATGTGTGTATGTCTGTGCATGTGTGTGTACATCTGGGTGCATTTGTGTGCATGTGTATGCATGTTTGTGCACATCTGGGTGCACATGTGTGCATATATGTGTACGCCTTGGTGTGCATACATCTGGATGCATTGTGTGTTCGCGTGTGTGCATGTGTGTGCACGTGTGTATGTCTGGGTGCATGTGTGTGTGCCAAACATTTGGTGCTCGGTTGTTCAAATAGTACAGCTGCCTTGGAAGCTTCCAACAAAATTAAACCTACACCAGCCTTCTGACCCAGAAATCTCACGGCTCTGCACACACCCAACGGAAATGAAAACAGATGTCCACAACTGCTCTTAGCAACTCAGGTCCATCAGAAGGTGGGGGCTTGATCTACATGTAAGTTAAATAAGCAGGGTGACAATATACAGCCTAGACATACACCTTCCTCAAGTGCCTTATATACTCTTTTCCAATGAGTCAACTCTTTGCATGAGGTGGCCAAAGTATTGGAGTTTCAGCTTCAACATCAGTCCTTCCAATGAACACCCAGGATTGATCTCTTTTAGGATGGATTGATTGGATCTCCTTGCAGTCCAAAGGACTCTCAAGAGTCTTCTCCAACACCACAGTTCAAAAGCATCAATTCTACGGCACTCAGCTTTCTTCACTGTCCAACTCTCACATCCATACATGACCACTGGAAAAACCATAGCCTTGACTGGATGGACTTTTGTTGGCAAAGTAATGTCTCTGCTTTTAAATATGCTATCTAGGTTGGCCATAACCTTCCTTCCAAGGAGTAAGCGTCTTTTAATTTCATGGCTGCAATCACCATCTGCAGTGATTTTGGAGCCCCCCAAAAAATAAAGTCTGACACTGTTTCCACTGTTTCCCCATCTATTTCCCATGATGTGATGGGACCAGATGCCATGATCTTAGTTTTCCAAACGTTGAGCTTTAAGCCAACTTTTTCACTCTCCTCTTTCACCTTCATCAAGAGGCTCTTTAGTTCTTCTTCACTTTCTGCCATAAGGGTGGTGTCATCCACATATCTGAGGTTATTGATATTTCTCCCAGCAATCTTGATTCCAGCTTGTGTTTCTTCCAGCCCAGCGTTTCTCATGATGTACTCTGCATATAAGTTAAATAAGCAGGGTGACAATATATAGCCTTGACGTATTCCTTTTCCTATTTGGAACCAGTCTGTTGTTCCATGTCCAGTTCTAACTGTTGCTTCCTGACCTGCATACAGGTTTCTCAAGAGACAGGTCAGATGGTCTGGTATTCCCATCTCTTTCAGAATTTTCCACAGTTTATTGTGATCCACACAGTCAAAGGCTTTGGCATAGTCAATAAAGCATAAATAGATGTTTTTCTGGAACTCTCTTGCTTTTTCGATGATCTAGCGGATGTTGGCAATTTGATCTCTGGTTCCTCTGCCTTTTCTAAAACCAGCTTGAACATCTGAAGTTCACGGTTCACGTATTGCTGAAGCCTGGCTTGGAGAATTTTGAGCATTACTTTACTAGCATGTGAGATGAGTGCAATTGTGCGGTAGTTTGAGCATTCTTTGGCGTTGCCTTTCTTTGGGATTGGAACGAAAACTGACCTTTTCCAGTCCTGTGGCCACTGCTGAGTTTTCCAAATTTGCTGGCATATCGAGTGCAGCACTTTCACAGCATCAACTTTCAGAATTTGAAATAGCTCAACTGGAATTCCATCACCTCCACTAGCTTTGTTCGTAGTGATGCTTTCTAAGGCCCACTTGACTTCACATTCCAGGAGGTCTGGTTCTAGGTGAGTGATCACACCATCATGATTATCTGGGTCATGAAGATCTTTTTTGTACAGTTCTTCTGTGTATTCTTGCCACCTCTTCTTAATATCTTCTGCTTCTTTTAGGTCCATACCATTTCTGTCCTTTATCGAGCCTATCTATGATATTACTAACATAGAGTTAACACCAAATAAATGAACATCATTAGTACTGTTCTTTTACGGTAAAGTCATAGCTAGAACCCACCAACTTTTCTTGGTCTCTAGCCATTAGTTTTTACATTATACAGTAACATACTTGTGGAAGAAAATGGATGAAACCAAGAATTTGGAAGAAATCTCAGAGAAGTATGAAAAAGAAGACAGATTTAACAGTCATTTTGTAAAGTAACATGTGCACCTGATTTAAAACAAAAAATGAAACAATTCAAGTGGGCAGTGTGAAAAGTAAGTCTCAGACTTCCCTGGCAGTCCAGTGGTTAAATCTCTGCACTTAAAATGCAGGGGGCACAGGTTTGATCCCTGGTCAGGGGACTAAGATCTCACATGCTGTGTGATGCAGCCAAGAAAATTTTTTTAAATATATAATTAAATCTTCTCTCAGCCCTGATATCAGTCTACCAGTGTCACTCTGCAGAAGCAATTATTGATAGAGTTGTCTATTTCCTTCAGTGGATATTTTATGCATATATTGATACAAGCATACAGGCACATAAATGTGCCCTTATCCATTGATACCATTACACATATGGTATTCTGTTCTTTGATGCCATCACCTTTTATATAACTAAACTAAAGCACTCCCCCCCCCCCCCCGTAGAATAGCAGCCTGACAGGTTATGAATGAAAATTTGTTACACACACGGAGAGTTGTATTTGTATTTTTATGAGACAAACACTCTGAAATAAATGTTAAGAGGTTGAAAATTGGTGACTAGTGGCCTTTAAGTCAGACTAGACAACTGTTAGAAACCATATAAATGCTGACTGGTTCTCAGGATGTCTAAAATGAACAAAAACCATTCCTATGAAGTGAAAGAATTAAGATTATGGAAAGTACAGGGAGGGTGAACTATCCTTGACATAATTAAGGGCGTGCCTAGGACCTGGCTGCCTGCTTCCAAATTTGGATGCTGATGTTCTTGAAAAGAAATGTGTACATCCTCCTTTCCCGACTTCCTCCTGTGACACACTCCGCCTCCGCACAGTCTTGACTTTCTATGTCAGGGTGCTTTAGAAGGAGCTGAATCTTGAAAACTTAAGATTGCAAGGTCTAGAAAGTCCTCTCACAGGGGGAAAATTAGGATTTGCTGGCTTCTGGGAAATTTTCTTTTTCCAATGTGATGTGACAGTGTCAAATATTTGTCAGGATTTAAGAATCACCCGGCCTCTGTTCAAATTGGAGCAAGTGGAAGCCCTTAAGCCAAAAGAGTAGTTTCAAAGACCCGCTTAGAACGAGCCTTTGTGTTTTATTCTCTGGCTCTGTCAGGGAAGGGACCCTGCAGTTAGGTTGTTAAGTGTTCTTGCTACAGTAAAATAAAATGATCAATAAGAGAACATACAGGAACAAGATGGTTCTGGTGTATGTGCAAATTCTTGGCATTTGCTTGTTTAAGAGAGTTCCTCAGCTGCTTGGTAAATTTAACTAAAGCACCCCTTCTCTGCAGGGAAGAGGGAAAAAAGAGACACACTTGGCTTCTTCTAGTTCTTGTTTTTCTTCTGACTGACTAGGGAACCCAGGACAAGTTACTAAGAACTTTCTTGTCCTTTTGTTTCTTGCTCTGAAAAGGAAGATTTAAAAGGAAAGATTTTTGCTTTTAGGATGCTGTACCATTTTCTTATTTGATGAAAGTTACGGTTTTTTATTTATCCCCCAAAGAATACCCATAAGGAATAGGTAGAGATAAATTAAAGCTACCTAAAGAATTTAATTCCTGGTTGCCCAGTAACCATTAAATCCCTCAGCAGTCAGGCAAGAATCACATTCCTGCCTTGAGACAAGATTTAGTCCTTTTTGAACTTACCCTTGGGCTGTGTTCCGAAAGTTTATTTGTAAGTTAGTTGCTTACAACTTGGAATAAAATGGCTTATAAACGGTGGTTAGGTCCTCAAGTCAGAAAATCGAATTTAACCCTCAGAGTGCCCGATGTACTGCAGGGTGTAAATAGAATGCAGCCCTCTGTTTCTATGGAAGCAATCCTTTGGGGGTAGAAACTCACAATGCTGGGGTTTATTCCTTTACTCTGAAAGCTTCTCTGGGTAAGAACTGGACAGTTAATCTTAAGAGGTCTAGTTACCTTCCTGGTCACTCCACTGACCTTTCTGCTTTCCTGTCTCTGGTCCTGATTTTGCTTTGCGTGAAGGTTTCTGTGATCTCTCAACATCCCTACCCCACCCTCTCTCTGTCCCCCGAAGCCCTGCATCGTGGCCCTTCTGAGCGTACTGCCCATCACCCTCATGCTGGCTAGGGTTACAAACACACTGGGCAAGCAAAGCCCCATATTTCCTGTAGCAGAGGCGCAGGGAAGGGCATCCAGTACTTTGGGAGTCAGAACAACTTGGCCTGGAATCCAGGCTCAGGGCTGCAACCCTAGGGAAGTTATTATACTAGCGATCTGTGAGCCTCTTTTTCCTGATCTTGAATGAGCTAAGTGATATGGAACTCAGGGCATTGTGAGCACTCAGTGGCGTTAGGTACAACACCATCTGCCCTTGAGCACTTGATCAATGTTAGGGTTCCTCTTGCCATGAGCCCGCCAATTCTGTTTTAACCTCTTGATCTCCATAGGGAATTTGTTGTTGCTGAGTTGTTTCTGATTCTTTGCCACCCCATGGGCTCCTCTGTCCATGGGATTCTCCAGGCAAGAATATTGGAGTGAGTTGCCATTTCCTTCTCCAGCGGATCTTCCCGATCCAGGGATCGAACCTGCATCTCCTGCACTGGCAGGCAAATTCTTTACCACTGAGCTACCAGGGAAGCCTGGGTACAAAAAGGGTTGACCTAAGAGTCAACTACATTTTTTTTCAGTCTACTTTAAGCTTGTCCCCAAGTAGTTTTGTCCAGGAGTCAAAGGGGAATAAAGGCTGGGTCAGATTCAGTGAAAGCTGAGATAAAAGGACCGAGAAACAAAGAGGTAGAAAATAGAGTGATGGTCCCCGCCTTTTGTGCAGCAGGAGTCAATAAAAAGGGGTTGGGGGAGCCTGAACATTACTGCTGAAAGGGGTAAGGGGAACACTCATTGGTGTGACTTCAGAGCCATCTAGGAGGTGTGCAAAGGAACTCAGTCTGGCTAAGTCTTGGACTGGACCCTCAAATGGGTCAAGTGAAGGAAGACATGCTTTCTATCAGGCAACGGCCAACCACATCAGAGTTTTGAAGTGATAAAGAAGAGTCTTTTCCCACTTACATGAAAATTTCATTTATTGATTCAAATGTATTGTCTAGACACACAGATGGGTGAATGCAGATCTATCCCTAAGGCATCCTTTCTTATTAAAAGCAACTCAGTCTGTGTCTGGGGACAAGGCAGTCCATTATCTAATGAAAAGCTCCTGCCATTGATTAATTTTATAACAGCTGCAGCTAAGTGATTGGTCTTTTTGAGAATGATTTCTATATTAGCATCTTTAAAAAGACTGGTATCTAGTCTCCAGAAAAAGTAACACATAAAGCTGAAACATACTTTATTTTTATAAACATTATGCTCTAGTGAGGTTCTGCATGCATGGGCAGTTTGAGTCACATCACCCATTCCCCAACCCCATCCCCCCCCAGCTAGAAAGCAGCACAGTTTACTAGGTTCCTGGCCACTTAAATAGCTTGAATTGTGTACTAGCTTGGACTAACTATCCATGCTTAAGGATTTAACACATTATCTCCTTCCACTTATCAAATAATAACAACACTAATAGAAACCCAAACAATTTATTTTCCCTAATAAGATTAAGTGGTGAGTACCAGCCTAAGGTAGGAACTTATCAAAAGAGAGTTTTGCAAAAGATTAATTTGTTTTCCCCATGGTAATTAGGGTCATATTTCCACTGGTGTCCATTTTGGCATCTATTTTCTTCACAGTAATATTGAGGGAAATGGACATGGGTGGGGATTGGGGACCAGAGAATGAAGAGAGGCAGACAGAGGATGCAAATCACTTTCAATTAGAAGCAAAAGCTGACAGTTACATAAAGGATCAACTACGAAGTCTTAATCTGAGTTTTAAGGTTTTTGAATAGTTGAAAGTTACCAAAGCTAACTTTTTTTTTTTATTCTTCCATTTTTTTTTATTTATTTTAGTTGGGGGCTAATTACTTTACAATATTGTAGCAGTTTTTGCCATACATTGACATGAATCAGCCATGGGTTCACATGTGCTCCCCCTCCCGAACCCTCCTCCCACCTCCCTCCCCTTCCCATCCCTCTGGGTCATCCCAACCAAAGCTAACTTTTTAAAAAGTTTTTTAAAATAACATTTGTCTTAAGAGTGACGAGTAAGGAAAGATGCTACTTGGCTTTAAGGAGATTTTGCACTAATGAAGAGAGAAAGAAATGAACATGTCTAAAGAGTTAATGAAAAATGAGTTACTTGTAGGTGTTCATATATATATAGACATTAATTTTCAGAGAAATAACTAGTATATTTAAAAATTCTTATCCTCATATCTGAGCCAAATCAGATTTGTGATAGTCTCATTCAAAACAAACGCCTAGTTAGATGTTCTGCAGATCTATTTATGTCTAGCCTTAGCCATATAAGCCCTCTATTGTAACATTGTTTTAAACATGAAATTAACTATCAATCTGTCCTACATCAGTGGCACCACTTGGTAGCAAGAATGGGCAACTCTGATCCAAGATCTCTTTACTGCTTTCTTCCTCTACCCCAAGGAGAATTGCAAGGGAAAAAATGGTGCTCTCTATTTGGTATTCTGTGTCCTTGTTGCTTATAGTTCGATTAATGTGTCAGTCAGAAATACATCTGCTGCAAGGAACAAAACATCTGACTGGTTGTGTCTTAACCACAAAGGGGTTGTTGTTGGTTTGTTCGTTTGTTTGTTTGTTTTTAATAACAAACAACCTGGAGACAGTAGAGAGCTAAGGCAGAGTTCAGTGATGCCATTAGAGATCTGGGCCTCTGTTCTGCTGTAGCATCTTTAGTGAGTGACCTTTGACCTCCTAGTAGCTTAATGATGGATGCCCCTCAGGCAGGAAGGAGAAAGGACCTTCTCCAGCTCAGGCTCTTTGTCTTTCATTTTGGAAAAGGAAACCCTTCCCAGCAGATACCTTGTTAAGCATTGACCAAAACCACATCTACATGGGGCTTCCCTGGTGGCTCAAACAGTAAAGCATCTGCCTGCAATGCAGGAGACCTGGGTTTGATTCCTGGGTCAGGAAGATCCCCTGGAGAAGGAAATGGCAACTCACTCCAGTACTCTTGCCTGGAAGAATCCCGTGGACGGAGGAGCCTGGTGGGCTGCAGTCCATGGGGTCACAAAGAGTTGAACACGACTGAGTGACTTCACTTTCTTTTCATGTCTACCTGTCTGCCACTGGTGGATTAGAGAATTGAGATCCTCCAGACTTTGTAGCGGAAAAAGACTTTGAAAATGAGTATTGAGTGAACAAACCAATAGAATCTGCCACAGCTAGATACAGCTGAGTCATCTTTCTAGATTACAAGCATTCTCTGTAGATCACCTTTGTTCTTTCTCCTTTTGTTCCAACTCCTTGATGTCTGGAGGAGGTCTTGACATCTTTGTTATGTGTGTTTCAAAAGAGAAGCCCAAGCTCAGGCTGTAGTGATTCACCCAGCACAGTGGGAAGTGATGTTATTTGAAGAAAAATCACATGTGGTATCAGTGTCACCAGCAGGTTAAACCTGGTGAAATTAGGGAGGTTCCTTTCCGAATCTCATCCAATGCAAAGCATTTATTGATCACCAACATCTACTGCCCTTCGGTGTCAGTGATATGAAACACAGCACAGTCTTTCCAGAAATCTCCATTCCCTGTCCCATCATTTCTTCCTCAAGTAAAAGAATGAATGATAAAGCTACTTCTAGTTAGTTATATCTTTCATTTTCACTAGTATTGCTATAGATAGGATTTTTATTATATACTGAGTATTTAAATAAATCTTAAATAAACCTTTGTGAGCTAACTTAGAAATTAATCACAGTTTCATAAATAACATGGCTTAATGGAAAGTTTTTCAAGTTCATTAATCTTAAAAATGTTCACTGGAATAGTATATGTCACGATGGAAACTACTTTTGTGTTTGATATATAAAAATTCACGGCTCTGCAGTATGTATTTCTGCCTGTACAAAAGCACGCTCACATAACCAAAGCTTTCTGTGTGTATACTGCTTGGCACATCACAGACACCAAGGAAATACATATTGATTTTTATGTGAATGAATAATTTATCTTTGGGTTTTTTCCAGTATTTTTGAAGCCTGAATCTTTAAACCCTGAGCTTAGGATATAGTTAGGCCCACAGTAGATGCTTCAATAAATGTGAATTGCTGATTTTAAAATGTTTAAGTAATGGTTGCTTCATGGAAGATAATCGTTAGACTAGTTTCAGATTGTGGTTCTGTCTTCCCATCCATTCTTGTACTCGTGTATTGAGGCAGTATTTTTAGTGGCACAGTCATTTAGTTTGAATAAATTAGTAAAAGGTGGAAACTAATAGCTGGAAAATTTTGGGAAAACCCAGTAAGAAATGTTTCCACAGCGTCATTTGAGTGAAAGCCAGATAACAGCTAGTTATTGGAGGAACTTGACATTAAAAACGTTGACATAGACATGAAAAAGAGGGTAAAAGTAAATCTGGGGGGAGAATAGAGAGGGATCTGAGGCAAGACTCGGAAAAGAAATGCCTCCTGGAGCCAAACTGGTGGCTGGGTGGGAACTGGGGCACCCTGAAAAGCTTCTGTTAGGGCTAATTTGGCCTCAGCTTCCCTCATTGACATGCAAGAATGTGAGTCTTTAGGTTCCTCCAGAGAAACAAGACCATGGGAAGTCTACAGACCTCTGTTGGCCAATCATTCAACAAGTTAAAAAACCATTAGAGGAGCCAAAACCAACCAAATAAAACAAACAAAAAAAAAAACCCAGTTCTGCAAACTAAATTCAGCCAGTTACCGGCCTCAGGTCTATGGTTACTGGAGAAATCATTGAAAGAGATTGTGGTTTGGGGAGAAAGACCATATGTCGAAATCTTGAGAGTTAAGAGTGGAGAAATAAGCTGAGGTGCAATCAGGGTTGGAATGTTAGAGTGTAGGAAAATCTGGTTGAGCCGTTCTAAAACTGGAAACAAAGATGAGGCTCCAATTAAAGGAAATGAGGACATTTGCTGCTGTTTATTTTTATCATGAAAGTAGATTTACCACAAATTCTCTAACCGTGAGAAGGGCCAGTAGATTTGAAATAGGTAGTGTCAACTCTATTACAAAGAAAGTATGGTTTTCCAGCCCCTTACAATTAGGGCACAGATTTTTCTTTTAAACTGTGAAGTTGGTTATATGAAATGTTATACAAGGAATAAAAATCAAGTCACACTGGATCACTTTTAAATGTCTCACCTGTATTATAAAGTGTAAAACGTAATTAAACTGTCTCTGCCCTGGAGACTCTGGGAAGTGTGTTCATTTATGAAGAGAGTATGGAAAGATTGGTTAATTAGTGGAGTTTAGAAGAGAGTTGAAGGAGACTGGCTAATTTTAGAAGTTTGTATAATTCTGACGGTTGTGTGGGTTAGTTGAGTTGCCCCACGTTAGGCTTGAGGAACTCAGGCAAGACCAGTGACTGAAGGTTTTGAGAAAGAGAAAGGTAATAATACCATTCATCCCAGTGATGAGTGGGGACTGTGTGACTGTTAGTCTCTCATCAAGAAGGAGACCAGAGGGACTTCCCTAGTGGATAGGAGTCCGCCTACCAGTGCAAGGGACACAGGTTTGATCCCTAGTCTGGGAAGATTCCACATGCTGCGGGGCAACTAAGCCCACGAGCCACAACTACTGAGCCTGCCATCCACAACATGAGAGGAGCCCCCACTCAGTGCAGCTAGAGAAAAATGCTGAGCAGCTGTGAAGACCCGGAACAGCCAAAAAAAGAAAATCTTAAAAAAAAAAAAAAAAAGAAAAGAAACCAGAAGGAAAGAGCGTTGGCTTGATTTCAGTTCAGTTCAGTCACTCAGTCATGTCCAACTCTTTGTGACTGCAGCAACCCATGGACTGCAGCATGCCAGGCCTCCCTGTTTATCACCAACTCCCGGAGTTTACTCAAACTCATATCCATAGTCAGTGATGCCATCCAACCATCTCATCCTCTGTCGTCCCCTTCTCCTGCCTTCAGTCCTTCCCAACATCAGGGTCTTTTCAAATCAGTCAATTCTTCACATCAGGTGGCCAAAGTATTGAAGTTTCAGCTTCAGTATCAGTCCTTCTAATAAATACTCAGGACTGATTTCCTTTAGGATCTCCTTGCAGATTGGCTTGATTTGGTGTGGTTCTAATTGGAGCATGAAGCAGATGACAGGGAAGGCTGATCAGAGAAAGAGGGTCAGTTTAGAGACCTTGCTGATTGAAGCTCCTTCTGGCTGATGGTAAGGATGGCAAATAAGGAAGTGCTTAGCTGGAAAAGCTTTTCCAGTGGCTTGACTGAAGGAGAAGAGGCACAGTCTGGAATTTGGGAGTAGGGTTTACGTTCTTCAAGTGTGCTGCCACGGCACTCGACCCCTGTTTTCAGGGCTTTACCTCACTCCCAGGTTTAGTTACTCCTGCTACCTCCATGTCTGGTGCACCTTTTTCTGAGATTAAACCTCCAGCCTCCTGGCAGGGTGAAGCAGGGGGAGACTGGGATGCTCGGCCCACCCCACCTCCTCTCTTCCCCTCACATGAATTTAGGCTTGGAATTTCTCCCAAATCAGCTACCATTTGGTCAACTTCTGAGCTTCCGAGGCCCTGGAGCTCTGGTCTCTTATCGTCTCCTCTGCAGTTTTGTCTCTTTTCTTTTAGGTAGATATCAATCTCCATTCTTTTTTCTCTCATCCTAGTAGTTTCAGAAATGAGAAATAAATGACTCTGTTCCCTCTGCCACGTTCTGAGACCTAGTTCCTTACCATGATATTCAGGGCCCTACAGGGGCCCTGCCCCTGTCTACCTGGCAGGTCTTAGTTGGGCCCATTCTTAATCACCCTGGGATTTCTTAGGAGTCTTAATAGTCCACAGTCTTTTCTGCTGAAGAGCTTTTTTCAAATGTGCTGACTTTCACCTTGCATGGCTACTCTTCACATAGCCAACTCCCATCACTCTTCATCTCTTTGCTTAAATGTCACTTTCACATAGAGGCCTTCCTGGCCTGTGTCTCCCTATGTCCTCACTCTCAGTAAGCATTGAAAGGATAGGTGAAAGGATGATGAATAGATGGATGTCTTTATTTTTTACCTTGAGTAAATTCTTCAACAGATGGGAATACCAGACCACCTGACCTGCCTCTTGAGAAACCTGTATGCAGGTCAGAAAGCAACAGTTAGAACTGGACATGGAACAACAGACTGGTTCCAAATAGGAAAAGGAGTATGTCAAGGCTGTATATTGTCACCCTGCTTATTTAACTTATATGCAGAGTACATCCTGAGAAACGCTGGGCTGGAAGAAACACAAGCTGGAATCAAGATTGCCAGGAGAAACATCAATAACCTCAGATATGCAGATGCCACCACCCTTATGGCAAAAGGTGAAGAAGAACTAGAGAGCCTCTTGAGGAAAGTGAAAGAGGAGAGTGAAAAAGTTGGCTTAAAGCTCAACATTCAGAAAACTACGATCATGGCATCTGGTCCCATCACTTCATGGGAAATAGATGGGGAAACAGTGGAAACAGTGGCAGACTTTATTTTTTGGGGCTCCAAGATCACTGCTGATGGTGATTGCAGCCATGAAATTAAAAGACGCTTACTCCTTGGAAGGAAGGTTATGGCCAACCTAGAAATCGTATTAAAAAGCAGAGACATAACTTTGACAACAAACGTCTGTCTAGTCAAGGCTATGGTTTTTTCCAGTGGTCATGTATGGATGTGAGAGTTGGACGGTGAAGAAAAGCTGAGCACCGAAGAATTGATGCTTTTGAACTGTGGTGTTGGAGAAGACTCTTGAGAGTCCCTTGGACTGCAAGGAGATCCAATCAGTCCATCCTAAAGGGGATCAGTCCTGGGTGTTCATTGGAAGGACTGATGTTGAAGCTGAAACTCCAATACTTTGGCCACCTCATGCGAAGAGTTGACTCTTTTTGGAAAAGACCCTGATGCTGGGAAGGATTGGGGGCAGGAGGAGAAGGGGACGACAGAGGATGAGATATCTGGATGGCATCACCAACTCAATGGACATGAGTTTGGGTAAACTCCGGGAGTTGGTGATGGACAGGGAGGCCTGCCGTGCTGCGATTCATGGGGTCGCAAAGAGTCGGACACGACTGAGTGACTAAACTGAATTGAACTGAACATTGGTGTATAACATTATGAGTTTCAAGTATTACAGCATTGTATTTCTACTTCTGTATACCCTACCCTACATAGTCACCCCCCAAAATTTAGTTTCTGTCTGCCACCATACTAGTTGATATTCTTAACTCATTTTGCCCTGTCTGCGCCCCACCCCCCGCCCTTGCCTTCTACTAACCACTACTCTGTTCTCTGTACCTGTACAATTGATCTATTTGGTGGATGTCTTTTAAAGAGCTGTAAACCGGTTTAGCCTAAAGAGTCTTTTTGAATCAATATTATTTTTTATGCATTTTCTGGTGGGCAGGGTTTTAGAGTTGGAGCCCAGACCCTTCCTGATCTGAAACTTAAATAAAAGGAACATGGCGCAGCAGTGTCCACATGAGTCCCTTCTCCATTATCCGGGGTGGGGGGAGAATTCGGGCCCAGAAATGGTATTTAAGATACATGGTTTCCCCTCGCCCCCTCCCCCAAGAACTTTGCATTGGCCATTTGTTACAGAAACTGCTTTCTCAGCAAACCTTTCACCAGAGCAGCAAACAAGAAGCAAAGCTCATTCTAATTTCTGCTCTTCCAGGAGCACAGTATCGCTAAGAAGTAGTAAGATTGTGCTGAGGAAGGCCAAGCGAGATGCAGGAGCCAGAAAGGCCTTGAACAACCCACAGTCAGGATTTCATGCTATCTTTTATTTCACAGTTGAACTTCCTTATTTTTTATTTGGTTTGGTTTGTTTCTCTCCTTCAGAATTCTAAGTCTTCTAACATCTGTGTGACACTGGGTCCTTTATCGCTTCTCTTCATTTTTCAGAGAAAAAGAATTCTAGGGAGTAGCTGGTGGCAAACAAAGTAGTACTGTTTCTCATCTGGAAACATAACTTGATAGGAATTATAAATTCACAGACTTGACTTTCTGCGAATCATGCAAGTATGAATGCATCGTTCCTGTTTATCTCTCTGTAGGTTTATTTTTTTCCCGATTTAAGTAAAGCTCAGTGTTGAGAGTGAGGTTTAAAGGAGTTTAGATTTGAAAAGGCCTCTAATATATCTAAAAAATTATAGACCATCATGTGTTAATGTACCTCTTCTCTCTCAGCTAATTCTTTCAAGATATGTTGCAGAAATCCCGTGTTGTTTTAGAGTTTTTGAAGACTTCCCCATAATTCTGCATTGTACTCTAAAACTTCTGAAGCCTAGACATCTTGATTCAATTTGCTTTCAAACCAGACTTGGTTGAAATTACTCCATTAGTCTCAAGACTTATAAAGACTTATCTATGGTTCTTGTCTGTCCTAGTGAGTTTGAGCTGGCAAGAATAACGCTTATTGTGTGGAGAGTCCATTCGTCTATAGAAAGAGTGAGGCTGGGGGATTGGAGATATATTATTGTATTTTAAAATCTTGAAATTTTTTTTTTTTTTGGCCACACCACTCAGCTTGTCGGATCTTAGTTCCCTAACCAGGAATTGAACCCTGGCTCTTGGCAGTGAGCACACAGTCGTAACCACTGGACCACCAGGGAATTCCCCAAATCACCCACCTTTCTATATTAGAAGAGGTGTGAGAGGAGACCACCTTGTTTTGGCATCTTTAGAAAATTTGGAAATTGATTAAAACAGATAGGCAGTAGTAGTTTAATTCACATTGTATGCAAACCACTGAAGTTGGAATTATATGAAAAAACATCATAATTCCTCTAAACTATATTTTTCACTCATGATCACCTGAGTGATTTGGCAAACAGAGTTGGTAGGAAACAAAGACCACACCACTCTTTTATCTGTTGGAATAATCTTGAGCCATCCAGCTCTTTCCACTCATTACGTTTATGGGGGTCATTGTCATTCTTTCTATGTAATAAATAAACATACTAAAACTTTGGGCCTTTCTAAAAAGTGCCCACAAGCTACTGGAAAGTTGGACCAAAATACTCCTTGTTTTAAATTCTAGACCTCAGTTTATTCCTTGGTAGCAGGTTTTTGAAGTGTGATGAAAAGATAGAAACCAGCTGTAAAATTAAAGTGAGGGGGCTTAATGTTGTATTTCTACAATATTTTCCAAATTCTCCCCTGACTTTAAAATGCTGATGTGTTTTTCAGTCTTTTTGCAAGAGCATGTCCAACAATGTGTAAATTTATGGCTCAGACTTGATCAGTCATTCCTCTTTTCTGGTGAATTTGACACCTTCCGCCACTACCCTCCACAGAATGAAAGTGAAAGTCATATGACAGAAACACTTAGCAAAGTCAAGGGAAATGCGTTGGCTTAAAGAAAGGTGCAACAAAACCTGTTTGTTGTCTGTTCTGTGCCTCACAGTAAAAGCCAAATGGACCATCACTTCAGTAGCTGGTGATCCAACTTGAGCGCGTAGATGATGTAATCATTCCCCTTATTCCTTAAGTTTCTAGCTTTTTCCATTTTTAGACCAGAACCAGCCCTGAATAAAATAAGTCATACAGAAGAGGAATGTACAGTTCAGCATGTTCAGTGTCCTGAAGTGCGCTTCCTACCAACTGCCATGCAAACATGGTGTAACTCATTTCTTGGGTAGTCTCATGCTTCTCTGCCTCTCGAGTTCCGGTTGTGAGAGCTAGTGAGCTGCTCACAGCTTGGGCCAGAAAGCCAGCTCCCAGGGAAAGTGGAGGCTGGCCTCCCATGGGGGATGGGCACCGGGACTTGAAGCTACATTTCACATGCATACTTTAGCTATGTGATCAGCCCCAGCCTCCGCTCAGGACTGTGTCACAGAGTCCGCAGCTATAGTGCATCTTGAGGTTTCAGTGTGTGTCCTCCACATTTTCACAAGGTGGCGGTGACCAGCTGTAAGCCAGAGGGAATGGCGCTCCCAGTTCCTAGCAACACATGCGGATTCAGACAACACAGATGGTTATCTCTCTGGAGTAGGACTTTTTAAGGAAACCAGAACTCCGTTGCAATTCACTGATGGTTACTGGATATAAATCTATAAATCTGCATGGCTTCTGTTGCAGTATGATGAAAACTAGATGTTTTCCCTGTTCCCATCTTGTGGTATTCCTGAATCACTGTGTGCTCGCTGGTTGGAACATGCTACATGGGAAACTGGGGGCAGAAGGCTTGTTCTCTGCGTTGTGTTGGAGGGTATGCTTGAAAGGGTGTCACAGTGGTTCAACTCCAGGCAGAATGTGCCATATTTAGAATGATATGAAAGGGAAGCATGTTTGAACTGCTTTAGGGGAAGCTGAGAGTGCTGCTGGAGCAAGAATGTTCCAGATGCTTGTCTCTGATAGTATTCTACCATCAACCACTCCCTAAAAGAATCACATCATCCTTGCCTCTCCCACTTGGATCTCTGGCTCCTGGAATCTGCCAATTCTTGAGGGCTGGATGGAGCTTCTGACCTTGTTTAGACCACTTGTTCTGAATTCTGAATACACCTTGGAAAATCAGAAAGAGGGTAGGACACCTTTAATTTATTTTATTAGTGTTCATCATAAACAGGAGACCCACAGACATAATCTAGAGATGAGGTTTTAGTCTAATTGACTATAATAGTGATTAAATAATCCACAAGCCCACAGAATGGAATATAGAAAGATAGAAAAACAAAAGACAACACAGGTCTCTCTACAGAGTTTATACTTGAACTTTTAACATGAAACAAGAAACTGTATTAAAATGTATAATTAAAGACTCATTTGAGGGCTTCCCTGGTGGCTCAGTGGTAAAGAATCTGACTGCAATGCAAGAGACTGGGGTTCAGTCCCTGGGTGGGGAAGATCCCCTGCAGGAGGAAATGGCAACCCACTGCAGTATTCTTGCCTGGAGAAGTCCATGGACAGAGAAGCCCGGCAGGCTACAGTCTATGAGATTGCAAACAGTCGGACACAAGCTAGCGACTAAACAACAACAAAGACTCAATTATACCTGAAGGTATAGATGAATCACCTGGGGATCTTGTTAAAATGTTGATTCTGGTTCATAGAGCTAGGTAGGGCCTGGGGTTCTGCATTTCTAACAAGGTCAGAAAAGATGCTGATGCCGTTGGTCCTCAAATCATAATTGGGGTAAAAAGGATCTGCCCAGGTTCTCTTGGGTCGATAGGAGCTTGGAGCCACTGTGGTTGTACAGAGGTGTGGGCTGCCTTCTTAGCCACATCTTGGCTACCAGTTTCTAACCAAAGCAGGTCTTAGAGCAAGATTTGTCACCTATGAACACTTACTAGTCACAGAGCAGAAAACAGTTTTAAAGCCCATGCCTAAGACTCCATGAAGTCTCAACTCTGCCTTTTGAGAGCTTGGAACGAGAGCCTCACAATCCACATCTGCCATGGTCCTTAATACGTTGGTTCTCAAAGTGTGGTCCCTGGACCAGCAGCATCAGCAGCAACCTAGAAACATGTTAGACATGCAGATTCTCAGGCCTGCTGTAGACCTGCAGAATCAGAAGATCTGCACATGGGGCCTGGGAACCCGGGTTTTTAACCAGCTCTCCAGGTGAATCTGATGTACACTCAAGTTGGTGAACCACTGCTACAACAGCAGGATTCTGTCAGCTGTCTAATTGAATTCAGGCAACCAAGATTCCCAGAACTACAGCTGGAGCACTTGGAATCCAGCCTACTGCACCACTTTGAAAGGTGGATAGCCTGCTAGATTCTTCTCACACCCCATTAACGTAAGGGAAGGACATGTTTCTAAACCCTTTGCAGCAGTCCTTGTATTTTGTAAACTACAAATGTCACTAACACAAGCCCCTCTCACATTAATTAGGATCCTAGGTGTATTAATAGGATTTTAGGTGTAACACGAGCTAAATATAACTGAGGCTTTTACAGTGGCGGCCTCTGGAGTGAGGGTTTTTGATTAATTGCTAGCCAGCCACCCCTGGAGTGTGCTTTCCTGATTAAGACAACTAACCGCCTCAGCAGCATAGCTAAGCTAGCACACACATACATCATTCTACACTGTCCAGGGGAGGATTTCTTTTTAACTCTTAAAATCTACTTTATTAAGGCATTTGTTGTTTTTCATTCACTAAGTTGTATCAGACTCTTTTTAACCCCAAGGACTATAGCACAACAGGCTTCCCTGTCTTTCACTATCTCCCAGAGCTTGCTCAAACTCATGTCTGTTGAGTTGGTGATGCCGTCCAGCCATCTCATCCTCTGTCACCCCCTTCTCCTCCTGCCCTCAGTCTTTCCCAGCATCAGGGTCTTTTCCAGTGAGTCAGCTCTTCACATCAGGTAGCCAAATATTGGACCTTCAGTATCAGTCCTTCCAGTGAATATTCAGGGTTGATTTCCTTTAGGATTGACTGGTTTGATCTCCTTGCAGTCCAGGGGACTCTCAAGAGTCTTCTCCAGCACCACAGTTTGAAAGCATCAATTCTTTGATGCTCAGCCTTCTTTATGGTCCAACTCTCATATCCATACAAGGCATACATAAATACAATAAAATGTATATACTCTCAAGGGACCTTCATAACAATCAAGATAAATATCATTTTAATCACATAAAAAATAGCCTTGTGTTCAGTTAGTTACCCACCCCCTCCCTGCTCTTGGGTACCATCTACCTGCTTTTTGTCTGTATAGGTGAGATTTACCTGTTCTAGGCTTTCATATAAATGGAATCAAACAGTATTTTTTTTTACTCTTTGTGTTGTTACCCAGGGTAACATTTTTTCAAATCGGCTCACATTGTTGCATTATCAGTAGTTAGTTCCTTTTTATTACAGAGTAGAATTCCCATTGTGTGACTGTACCACAATTTGTTTATTCATTTGACTATAGTTTTCTTTCCAGCTTTTGGCTCTTACAGATGAAGGCTACTCTGGGCATTCGCATAGACATCTTTTTGTGACATGTCTTTATTTCTTTGGGGTGACTATCTAGGAGTATATTTTTGGGTAATAAGATAGATGTTTGTTTAATTTCATGAGAAATTGCTAACCTGATTTTCCAAAGTAGTCATACTGTTTTATATTCCCACCAACAGTGTCTGAGAGTTCCAGTTGCTCCACATCCTTGCCACCATTTAGTATTGTCTGGTTTTTTTGGCATTTATGGTGGATATTTTAAAGTAAATTGCAGACCTTGTTTTTCTTTCCCCTAATTTCATTTTAGCTTGTTATATTTGATCTCTTCAAAGGCCATCAATCTAATACTGTTGACCCAGGAAACTTGGGTATGGATTAAATTATTTCCCTTTCCTAATCTCTAATTAGAATTGGTTCTGTGGGTGCCATTTATTTATGGTGATTAGTCATGTTTGCCAGTATTTTTTCCCATTCTTTTGTTCATTCAGTTTGTCCCTGAGCTGTATTAGACTTGCTTTCTTAGAGAACAGTTGTCTGTTAAGTCACCAGGAAATACAACAGAAGTTGGGGACAGGGTACTGGTCTTCAAGGAGCTTTTTGGAGCTGGGTTTATGAAACATAAATGCACAAAAATGGAAGAAATATAGCTTTGTGTATATCAAGACTTATGCAAAATTGAGTAAGGGCATAATGTAAATAGAGATTTCTGCTAGGTGTGATGAGTTGGGTTTTAATAGACAAGTGACAGTAGAAATCACTGTAGCAGAAATTGTTGAGTTGTTAATTCATGCCGAATAATAGAATGATTGCACCTTAGTATATAAAGCTAAATGTAATCCAAATGTTTTTCACTTGATTTTTTAAAAAATATAGCAGTTTCTTTTACTACTACAGAATATGGACAGAAACAAATACCCATACTGATATGGATTTGTAACTTTTCTTATTGACATCTGCTATCATTTTTGTATATTTAACATGCATCCACATTTTTGATCAGCAAACATTTCTGATTAGTAAATGTGTGTGTGCGCACGCACAAATTTGTGAACCTCTTTTTAAACCAGCTCTCTTTTATCCTGTCTTTGCCAACTTATGTACTTTTTAAATAAATGCAGGGGAGTTAAATAGAAGGAATCTGTGGAATCAGGCAGACCTAAACCTGGATGATAGTTAACTCTGCCAATTATATTTTAAAATACATCTCACACACAGACACATACACATGTTAAATAAGAAATGTTCCAAATGTTAACAGTGCACATCTTTGTGTATTGAGATTATGGATGATTTATTTACTTGATTCCATGTTTTCCTTTAATTTCTTTGTTTTCCACAGAGAGCATGTATAACTTTGATAATTAGAAAAAATGTTACATGCCACTTAATTGTTTGCTAAATTCTTATAGCTAGTCCAATGATGTATTCCCTGTTCTTTTTAATCTTATGTAGCTTATGACCTAGAGGGGTGGGATTCAGGGAAGAGGGAGGAAGGTCCAAGAGGGAGGAGATATATGTATATGTGTGCATGCTTAGTCTCCCAGTCGTGTCTGACTCTTTGCAACACTATGAACCATAGCCCACCAGGCTCCTCTGTCCATGGAATTCTCCAGGCAAAGATACTGGAGTGCGTAGCCATGCCCTTTTCCAGGGGATCTTCTCGACCCAGGAACCCGTGACTCCTGCATTGCAGGGAGATTCTTTACCATCAGAGCCTCCAGGGATATACCTGGTTCACTTTGTTGTGCAGCAGAAACTAACATAACATTGTAAAGCAATTATACTCCAATTAAAAAAAATAAAATAACAGGAAAAAAAATTTAAATCTTGTATAGCAAAGATTCAGTACAACAGAACCAAGATTACAGTCTAGAAAATAACTACATGTCCCTCTATTCTCTCTTGGGAATAAGAACTACATGAGCACCCTGCAGATTATGCCACTGTCATCCCTCAAAGAGGGAAAAGAGAAAAAAGACATTTTTTTTTCTTCCCCACATTGACAGAATTTCACCTTTCCAAAATTGGGGCATATACAAAAGGTTTTTTCCCTAGCCTTTTGTTGGCAGATCATTGGGAGCTTATCTGTGTTGTTTGATGAAATAACAAATGATCTTTGTTTTCTCCCTTTCTTCTTCAGCTGACCTGAATAATGTCAGGTTCTCGGCTTATAGGACTGCCATGAAACTCCGAAGACTGCAGAAGGCCCTTTGCTGTGAGTATTAACCAGTGCTTGAAATACTTGATAGTTACTCTTTGCTTTAAAAAAAAATGATTGGGGTATTTGCTCTTGAGGAGGGGAGAAATAGCTCTCTCAAGTCCAGTTGTAACATAGAATTCATTTTTTTCAAATCTCTTTGGCTTACTGTACATCTAGATTGGGGCTCCTCTGATTGCTCAATTCTAGGGCTTCCCTGGTAGCTCAGCTGGTAAAGAATCCACCTGCAATGTGGGAGACCTGGGCATCTAGATTACTCGGTCACTTGTTGAGAATCATTCCTCTCACGATTCCTCAGCTGCTGATGTTGAATTGATAAGAGACTGATCATTTTTATTTTCTAATGTATGGCACTGGCATCCAGAAGTATCTTTATGAAACTTGAATTATCTCCCCATTCCACCTTTATTTCTTCTTAGAAAATGTGTTTAATGTTTGAAATATTAGCACTCGCTTGCCTTAGCCAACCAAAGCACAGAGATGGGTATTGTTTTTTAGCTTGAATGCTAATGTTGAGATCAATGCTGTCATAGAAGAATGGTGACAAGGTTGTTTTTCTGCTTTTGCTAAATAACATGCCTCGGTGGGAAAAAAATCCCAGCATGTCCTACAACACCTCAGTTCATTAGAGAGTTTATGTAACTGTTACTAAGTTATTGAGAGCCTGTGTATGCTAATGATGTGAGCACGAAATAGACAGGCACAGTCCTTTCACTAATAGAACCTATAGTCTAATGAGAGGCACGCAGGGTATCCAGAAGTCTGCAGACATAGGTAAACATATATAAGATCATCAAGAACCTCTACAATCTGTTTTTTTTTTATTAAAAAAAAAGCAATGAGATTGTCTCTATTAAGGCTTTATGGGCACCTGAGAAAAAGTGAAGGGACAATTTGAATGTTGTATATTTAGTCACATGACAGTGGATGGGGTACCATGAGAACAGCTAGTTGTGGGGGTAGGGTGCTGAGAAGGTTTGCTTGAAGAGCCACGTGAGTCCAGAAAGGTGAGTAGAGTTCAGTCTGGGAGGAGCGTTCTCATCAGAAGGCAGAGCGTGTGTTGAGGCATGCGGTCCAGAGATGCACTCAGGATCTGAAAATGCCACAGCATGATAAAACACAGGAGCTCCAGGGAGGGGCTGTGGTAAAATATGGCTGGAGCCAGGCAGACTGTGAAAGGTTTTTACACTTAAGTTACACAGGGTGCAAAGGAGAGGGTGGGACGAATTGAGAGAATAGCATTGAAACATATACATCACCATATGTAAGAGAAATGGCCAATGGGAATTTGCTGTGTGACACAGGGAGCTCAGACCAGTGCTCTGTGATGTCCCAGAGGAGTGGGTTGGGATGGGAGGTGGGAGGGAGGTTCGAGAGGGAGGGGGCATATGTATACCTATGGCTGATTCAAGTTGATGGATGGCAGAAACCAACAGAACATTGTAAAGCCATTATCCTCCAATTAAAAATGAATTACAAACATTTTTTTTAAAAACAAGGTACGTCCTCCAATTACAAAAAACTTAAAGAATGTGGAAATCAATGGGGGAGCCATGCAGTGGAATGGTGTGTTGAGATTGTCATTTAGAAAGATGACTCTGGCTGTGGAATAGAGCCTGCGTCAGTGCTGGGGGTGGGGGGGGGGGGTGCAGGGAGGTGTGGGGGTGTACCCCTGCAGGGGAAGAAACTTGGTGAGCAGTTTTGGTCCTCTAAACCAGTAATCTGGTAGCCTGAATTGGCAGAGTAGGAATGGAGAACACTGGGAGGACTTGAGAAATACAAGGTGGAATTGATAGGCCTTAGTGATAAGTTTGATGTGCCTGGTGAGGATGATCAAGGAAGAGACTTAGGTGCTCAACTGAGATGAATGGTGGGCCTGCCAGCAGAGTTAGCCATATACACATAGCTGTGGTGCTCAGGAGAAATAGATGAGCAACATTGAGGAATTGTGAGTGTGGAGATGCTTAGAGAGAGGGAAAGTAACAAGAAGACAGTATTTGAGACCAAGGGTGACCCATGTACAAAGGGGACTGCAAAGGAACACACACACAGAGTATAGTACCACATACTATGCAGGCAGGAAGAAGGGGCCCACCACCAGGCTCAGATGCTGCTGGAAGTTCAGGAGGAAGTGGGCCCAAGTGTCCGTTGGGTTGAGCAACAAGGACGTCCTCAGGAACTTGGGTGAGATTTTAGGGGACATGGTGGAGGTGGTGAAGTGGGCTTAGAAGTCAATGAAAAGTGGGGATGTAGAGAAAGTTGGTTGAAATGATTCTTGGAGAAAGGTTGTGAAGGGAAGCGGGGCAGTCGTTAGCTGGAAGGGGCAGAGGAGTTAATGGAGGGTACATGCATTTAGACTGAGAGAAGCCTGAGTCTATTCCAATGAATATTAGAAGACAGGACAAAATGGACATTGTTGACTGAAGATGAGATAATAAAACATGTGAGTCCTGGGAGGATGGGAGAAGATAACCCAGAGCCCATGAGAAGGAAAGGGGTGCATGTCTTCCAAGGTAGTGAGTAAGGTGAGGAGAGGATGTGGGCAGGGCTAGGTAACTGAGGAGACCTAGGGGAGGCAGGCGAGGGATGCCCGTGGACAGGGCTCCATTTTTGGCATGAAGGTGGAGGAGAGTTCCTGGGCTGCAGTTAATGGCAGAAAGTCGAGGTCAGCCTTATCTCTGTGGCCAGGGAGAGGGCTATTTTGGAAAGCAGCATCTTGGAGCTCAGCGTCGGCTGAGTGTTTTAGGGCTGCACCCATCCTCGGGGGGATTTCTCCAGGAGGAGCTGGATGATTCTATTCCAGGTGGGCAGAGGCCAGCTGGGCAAGAGAAATGAGGATCTGGTCAAAAGAGGGGGTAAGTGGTTGGAATGCTGTCTGCCCAGTCCATGTCGGGCAGGAAAAGCTGGGAATTCAGGTGGAAGCTGGTATTTAGGAGGTAGTGTGGTCAAACGGCCAACAAATGCTTCAGGGAGGTAGAGGAAGAGATTGTGTGGACGTGACTGGAAGGCCAAGAAGTTGTGGTCAGACGGCAGCAAGGCTCAGCAGTTTTTCGGAAGTGGAACAGGTCAGCTGATTGGTTCTAGGACAAGACCATTTGCATGGGTGGTAGAGATGGACTAGATGTCAATTTCCCTGCAGCTGAAATAGGAACTTAAGGAACTGAGTGGCTAAAGTGACACACGAGTCATGATGGCCAACATTGAAATCACCCCAAATTGGACCCAAACTGGACCAAACTGAACCCAATTCATGGCTGAGAGCTGCGAACCCTGGCAACCGAAACTTTGAGAATGAAGGTATCTGACCAGGGGGTCCGCAGAAGCTAGCAGGAAGATGGTCAAGGAGTGTTGTTGGTGTGTGATTTTTACACAGTGATAGAGATGATTTTCTACACGGTGATGGAGAAGACGTGACTTAGAAGTGAAATTGTTTGGAAGGAGAGAGTAGGCCTGTCCTCTTTATCTTGATCTCTCCAGTGCTCAGCACGAAGCCTAGCACAGAGAAGGGCTTAATCTGTTTTCACGGCATGGATGTGTGAACGAAAGGAGATTCGGGCTTCCATTTCCATATAGGTTAGACTCTGAAACTATCACTTTTCAGCTGTATAGTTGTTAAGCTTAAGTGGTTTTTAGAGGACTCCCTGGGCCTATGATTTCTATAGGGACCTGTTGAATGTACCAGAGCAGGAAAGAGGTAATTTGGGGTGGGGGAGTCAGAGGCCGGGTGGAGAAAGTCTTCTGCTTCTTTTTCATCTTCTGTCTCTGCCCCATCCCAGAGGTATAACCTCCTACTGAGAAAGGAGCGACTGTGAAATGCCTACTGTAGAGTGCTATGGTGTACAGTCCCGTGAAACCCTAAAAGTTCAGTAGAGATAATATGTTGTGCCAGCTCATACTATGAAAAAGCCCCCAAATTGACTAGATTGGACCACCCTTTCCATACTATTCCTTGCAGATTTAGGCATTATTCGGTTCTCCTGTCTAAAAGTCTTTCCATTCATGAATGTGTCCCATTGTCTGTTATCTCACTGTATGTTAAAATTTCCAATAAATGTGGGGCAAATGGGGGAATCTGATATTATAAAACATTTTGACCATGGGTGGTTATGACCTCATAACAAAGTTAAGCTCTGAATATAGAATGTAAAATTTTCACTTTTCAACTACTGTGCAACTCTCAGCACTTCCTTTCTCAGCATTACTTTTCTCATATTTCAAAAAGATTTAGGCACGGCAAAATGAGGGTGTATTTATCTAAATTAAGTACTGGATTCTCAGGAATGGTAGAAGGGTTCCACGTGGAGTATGAATACTGAATGAAGAGCTCAGCTATTCTTTTATTATTGAAAACATGCATGATCACATTACTTAACTGTTCAGTAGATTATTTCAGAATTTCCCCTTAATTTTAGATACACTTTGGTTTCCCTTCCAGCCTTTTCGTCATTTCTATGTCTGTAAAGCCATGATAAAGAGCTATTGTCTGGGGTCAGAGAACAAAACGTGCCCTGGCTAGCTTTTCCAACTGAAGGTCGTTTCCACTAACTCTTACTTTAATGAAAATTAATGATGTTATCTCAATGATTTCCTGATGCCAGTTAAGAGTTTGAATTACAGATGCCTTAGAAAATATGCCATGCTGCTGCCATTAAGCACTTAGTCTTATTTTTCTTCACCACACTATCAAAGCTTCAGTACTGCAGAAACCTGAATACCACAATGTTATCCGCTGTAGAGAGTTTGCTGTTTAAGTCTAGAGCATCACCATTCGTCTATAATGTCCCCAGTTTGTAATCGGTTTAATGTTGCATGACTCTGTACTGCCTTTCAAGGCATTGTGAATGAAAATTAAACTTGACAGAAAAGCAGAGACAAAGATAAAATCTGGGTAAGATGGATTTATAAGCCAGTTCCTATGGCTGATAACCCATTGAAAGTTACAAAGAAGATAATCTGAGTTTTTTTTCTTTCTCCTACGGTGGTTCTCATGACATCCTATAGGTTTGTGGCTTCTAAAATTAAAAATATAGCCAACTTCTAAGAGCAGAAATAAAAAAGGCACTTAACAAAACCCGTGTATTTAGTTTATTAGTGTGTGGTGTGTTGGAGAGAGCCCAAACCATAGGGCTAAATATACTGCAGTGGATAAATGTGACAGATATTCTGCAAACAAGAAATAGAGAACAATTTGCTTTTGTTCGCCAACTAAATCACACAGTGGAGAAATTTTCTACCACCTGGAATTGTCTGAATAGAGGCACAATTGCCAGACTCATCCTTCCCACAAGGTAGCTAAGAAAGGTGCTCCTTCTGGACCCAGACACCTGACCTTTGGTGAATGTACAGAAAGGTGGCATAAGATAGGGTTTGGTTGCTAAAAACTTAAAGGACCCACCATGTAACATGGCTTACAAATCTAGTCTCCTGTAGGAAAAGGTTACAATCAGGCAACAGTGTGACAGTCAGGATATGCCTCCATGGCCACTGGCTGCCTCACAGCATGGGTACCTGGGAGGCCAGTGTAATTATTTGGTCCCTTTTCTGCAAAAAATCTGTTCCCACATACCATGTATTATTGGGTTGACCAAAAAGTTCATTAGGGTTTTCCCAGAAGATGGTTCGGAGAAACCCGAATGAAATTTTTGTACCAGCCCAATATTGGGGACTTTCTAGGTAGTTCAGCTGGTAAAGAATCCGCCTGCCATGCAGGAGACCCCGATTCAATTCCTGGGTCAGGAAGCTCCCCTGGAGGAAGGATAGGCTACCCACTCCAGTATTCTTGGGCTTCCCTGGTGGCTCAGATGGTAAAGAATCCACCTGCAATGTGGGAGACCTGGGTTCAATCCCTGAGTTGGGAGGATCCCCTGGAGAAGGGCATGACAACCCACTCCAGTGTTCTTGCCTGGAGAATCCCCATGGACAGAGGAGCCTGGCAGGCTCCATGGGGTCCATGGGGTCCATGGGGTCGCAAAGAGTCGGACATGACTAAGCACAGCACAATATTTTGGAGGAAGCCAAGGTATCTCTTGTTTCAGAATTCAAAATATCTTGAGGACAGAGCCAAACTCAGTTTCTCTGCAGGTTGAAGGATCCCCTGTGTCAGGAGATGCAGGTTTGATCCTGTGTCAGGAGTCACTGGAGAATGTACATGGCAACAGACTCCAGTATTCTTGCCTGGGAAATCCCATGGACAGAGGAGCCTGGTGGGCTACAGTCAGTCCATGGGCTCACAAAGAGTCAGACACAACTGAGCAACTAACACACGCTCTCTCCCACTGTAGTCCTGCTTGAAATTTGTCCAGCACAGGAGTTACTAAGGAAAAGAAGGATGCGTTCTCAGCCACGGTACTCATGCTGTTAAGGAGAACCTTGGAGGTTCCACTCTCCAGTTATTGTTGCTTCCATTTCTAGTTTCCATCCTTCTCTTTCCTCCTGGATTTGGAGTCCCTTGATGTGTTCTTTTTGCACTAGGAGATCTCTTCCGTCAGTTTCTCTTTTCTCACTCAAAGAAAATTCTGCCTGGCCAGGTAGTCCTCGCCCAGCTCCTAATTCTCCTAGGGTTCTTTTATTTTAAGGGCCCCCTGCTCTTTGGTTCACCAGATATGTTGCCACCATGTGGTAACATCTTCACTATAACTAGGAAATACAATTCAGAGGCAAAAATGTTGAGTCTCCCAGGCAGATGTCATAGGGATAGTAGTCACTCCTAAATGGACCTTGGTTTCAAAATGCCACAGAAATATCAACAGCCATCCATAGCAAATTGCTGGCTTTTCATCTTAGGCCAGTGACATATAAACTTGCTCTATTAAAGACACAGAGACAAGTGCGCCTGACCACAGTTATGGTGTGACAATGAACCTGATCAGTGGCCCTGGGATTTACTTGTGTTCCTTGAGCAGAAGACACGTGGGGGCAGAATGGCTCTCACTAATGGCTGCCTGAACTGAGTTCTCATGAATATTAAGTATTCATGTGTATAATTACTGTCTCTTATATCTTTCATATACAATAAACACTTTGTACTAAGGTACCTCTGTACTATTAGGTGTCTCTTTGTCCTTCAGTTCCTTTCTATCCCTTTCTGTGTTTAACATAAACATGCTGGTCCTTCCATTTTCCCCCAGCACATCTCATGAATTCTACCCATGTCAAACAAATTTCTATACTTGAAACATCTTAAAAGGTTTAACCTATGATTTACAGATTACTTGATTATTTAAAATGGGAATTTTAAAACTCTCAAAAGTAAATGTATATTCCGTCCAGATTATCCATGTAATCTAGACTTTTACATGGACTTCAGTATAAGAAAAAGTATCAGCGATAAATCTGAATGTCTAAGTAACAACAACAACAAAACAACCAAATTTTTGACTTTTCAATCTCAAGGAAGTAGGCCCACCAAATTCAATTTCGTTTTCCTCAGTGATCCAAGCATCCCAATCGTCCCTTCTCTCATTTGTAGCTTTCCTCACACACTAATGAAGCCAATAGCTTTTTTTTTTTACCCATATATATTATGACAGATGGGGTTCAGTTCAGTTCAGTCACTCAGTCGTGTCTGACTCTTTGTGACCCCATGAACTGCAGCACGCCAGGCTTCCCTGTCCATCACCAACTACCGGAGTCTACGCAAACTCATGTCCATTGAGTCGGTGATGCCATCCAGCCATCTTATCCTCTGTCGTCCCCTTCTCTTCCTGCCCCCAATCCTTCCCAGCATCAGGGTCTTTTCCAGTGAGTCAACTCTTCGCATGAGGTGGCCAAAGTATTGGAGTTTCAGCTTCAACATCAGTCCTTCCAATGAACACCCAGGATTGATCTCCTTTAGGATGGACTGGTTGGATCTCCTTGCAGTCCAAGGGACTCTCAAGAGTCTTCTCCAATACCATAGTTCAAAAGCATCAATTCTTCGGCGCTCAGCTTTCTTCACAGTCCAACTCTCACATCCATACATGACCACTGGAAAAACCATAGACTTGACTAGATGGACCTTTGTTGGCAAAGTAGTGTCTCAGCTTTTTAATATGCTGTCTAGGTTGATCATAACTTTCCTTCCAAGGAGTAAGCGTCTTTTAATTTCATGGCTGCAGTCACCATCAGCAGTGATTTTGGGGCCCAAAAAAATAAAGTCTGACACTGTTTCCACTGTTTCCCCATTTATTTCCCATGAAGTGATGGGACCAGATGCCATGATCTTAGTTTTCTGAATATTGAGCCTTAAGCCAACTTTTTCACTCTCCTCTTTCATATATACCATCTAAACATGCTACCACATACCTTTCTACCCAGTACCTTTTATAATCCTTCATCTTCTCAATGAATGACCATGCAGTGTTCATTCAGATTATGAGACATCAGTATTCTCCAGATATGACTGGGTGAATATTCCCACAGGGTGCTTTCTCACACAGGTGTATTTTTCTCTGACAAATACATCCTGTGAAGCAGACTCCAAAAGACATGATGCAGTCCAGGTCACAGTCATAACTCCCATCTCTTGACCCAGTGTTTTTGGTAGATTGGCCAGCAGTACTGCTCACTTCTTGGCTCTTTAAAGAGTTATGAGTCATAGCCAAAGAGAGCACTGTTGTTGTTCAGTCACTCAGTCATGTCCGATTCTTGTGACCACATGGACTGCAGCACACCAGGCTTCCCTGTCCTTCACTGTCTCCTGGAGCTTGCTCAAACTCATGTCCATCGAGTCAGTGATGCCATCCAACCATCTCATCCTCTGTCACCCCCTTCTTCTCCTGGCTTCGGTCTTTACCAGCCAGGGAGCATATTATTCTCTTATTCTAAGCCTCTTTCTAGGCACCAAAGTTGTGTTACCTTTTCTGTTTTTCACACCCATGTGGTGGCTTTCTTCCCTTCAGCAACAATCTTACCTTTCTTCCTTATTGTTACATTTTAATCCAATCTCTTCACCCCCCCACCCCCGTCCTCCCTTCCCTGCAGAGAGTATATTCCCCTGGGCTCAGCCACTGTGCTAGTCCACATGTGCTGCTGCTGCTGCTAAGTTGCTTCAGTCGTGTCCGACTCTGTGCGACCCCATAGACAGCAGCCCACTAGGCTCCGCCGTCCCTGGGATTCTCCAGGCAAGAATACTGGAGTGGGTTGCCATTTCCTTCTCCAGTGCATGAAAGGGAAAAGTGAAAGTGAAGTCACTCAGTCATGTCCGACTCTTAGCGACCCCATGGACTGCAACCTACCAGGTTCCTCCATCCATGGGATTTTCCAGGCAAGAGTACTGGAGTAGGGTGCCATTGCCTTCTCCGAGTCCACATTTAGGTGGTAGCAAAATGAGACATGCCTGGACTTTGCCTTCTCCTTCTTTTCCCACTTTTTGAGAAGGGCTCCCACTGGTTCCAAACAGAAAAAAAATGGGGCTGTCCTATCCACTAGACAACAAAGCATGTGTTACGTTCAGCCCTAGTTAGGTGAGGTGTGAGAAGGGGGTAATTCAGCCCATGAGTCCTGTGGAACTCTTGCACTTACCTTCCAACTAGCAATCATAGTCTCTTCTTTCAGGATATTACCACCCTTTAAGGCTCTGAATTGTAGCCCCAGTCCAGTGACTACTAGTGTTGCATTGAAAAAGAAAATTACGGTAAACTAGGGGACAGCCAGAAGTTTCCCCACTTGAATTATGTTTCTAATTGTAATTGTTCTTATGGATGTTGCCCATTTATCAAAAGTGCTAGTTCCCAGGTTCCTTTGGCTGGAACTCCACCTGCATGCCCTAGAGGCTGAAACTCAATGGAAGGAGATTCTGAACTTTTTAAGCTTTTGCTCCTCCAACCAAGGAAGTTAGTTTCTAGCAGACTAACCACCAGTTTGCCATCCCCTTCTAATCCATTCTTCTAGCTCCTGGAGTTCAGGTTCTTCCATTTCCAGATTCCAGTAGAAAGTTGTATTATTGATAACCAATTTCAACGCCTGTACTACTTCAGACCGAGGGTGGCTTGGCAACCAGCATCAGTGGTTCATTTTCATCCCTTTCATCAGAATCATCATCTTTTTGTTTGAAAAGAATGCCTAAAAAAAAAAAAAAGAAAGAAACGAATGCCTTACCCATATTTTCAGCTAAGAATGAGTTGGAGCCTTCTAAACCATCTCAGTTCTTGCACTAATTGCTCTGGGCATGACAGTTAAGCTTAAGAGCTGATGAGGACTCAAAATGAGAGTCCTTACAAATCTACAGTTCATTACAGGAGAAAGGAGAAGCCTACTATGTACCAACAACATTAAAACAGGGCCATGCGTCACACCCACAGGGTGGGGTCTGGAGAGGCCAAGTCCGAGCTCCAAGTGCCCTCTCTCTGTCAGGGCCAGAACAGGATGCACATTCTCTCTTGGATCAAGAACAACCAGTGTGAGTGCAGAGCACTTGAGAAACCAGGGATCACCCATCAGAGTCTCAGCCAGGATTGCTTATAACTGCTGGTGCCCTGGATATCTTCTCCCTGTATTTGCTGTTGTTCAGTCTCCCAGTCATGTCTGACTCTTTGCAACCCCATGGACTGCAGCAAGCCAGGCCCCCCTGTCCCTCACCATCTCCTGGAGTTTGCCCAAGGTCATGTTCGTTGCATCAGTGATGCCGTCCAGCATCTAATCCTCTGACACCCTCTTCTGCTTCTGCTCTCAATCTTTCACAGCATCATGGGCTTTTCCAATGAGTCGTCTGTTCGCATCAGGTGACAAAAATATCAGAGCTTCAGCTTCAGCATCAGTCCTTCCAGTGACTCTTCAGGGTTGATCTCCCTTAAGATTGACTGATTTGATCTCCTTGCTGTCCAAGGCACTCTCAGAAGCCTTCTCCAACAGCACAATTCGAAGGCATCAGTTCTTTGCCTTCCCTCCCTCATAGCCAGTCCCAAACCCAGTGGCCTTCATGGGCCTCACTGAGACCAGGTAAAAATGGCTAATGTTACTGCCAGCAGTAAACAACAGTGATAACCTGTAACCCATGGCTACCCATAAACACAGTGAGTCACTTCTTTTCATTGCTTTGATCAAGGCTCCACATTGTGTGGCTGGTTTTAGCAAAACATGCCTTGCCAACCTCAGAGTCTCTGGAATTAACCCTAGCAGCAAAGATAACTACATCAAAGCACATTGACTTTCTCGCTAGGCAAAGATTTTTTTTTGAGAAGTCCTTCAGCCTGAAGGGTAAGCCGCCTGTGGAAAGATGTGATGTCCACAACAGCCTCCTCTTTCCACAGACGCCTTCTGCCTGGGCCAGAAAGTCAGCAGACACGTAGGAGTTACCCACCCCATCTGTGTCTGTACTACTGAGGTTACAGGATTGTTGATATGTTAACATGGGGTGTCCAGGTCGACCCACAGGATGGGCCCAGGGTTGTGTGGGCACTGCCAGACTTACTCTAACCAACATTTTGGTGCTTTTTTTCCTCCCCATATTATTGCTAGTAGAGAAGGGAGAGTAGTTTTCTTTTACATACAGTCTGGGAGGATTACCTCTACCACCCACCTTTCTTCTTTTCAGTACATGCCCCCACCTGTCGTGCCATAATACCCAGAGCAAGTCTCCTCTCTGGTCTCAATTTTTCCCAACTGCAAACGCTTCTGAAAGGGGCTTTCTAGTTCACAACACTGAGGATTCTGTAAAAGACAAAAAAAAAAAAAATCCAGCAAAACTCCTCACTTGTGGCATGTATAGAAAAGAATGGCATGGACATTTAAACCTAAGATGTTAAGAGGGTGAAAAAGTGAAAGCGTTAGTCATTCAGTCGTGTCCAACTCTTTGGGATCCCATGGACTATAGCCCGCCAGGCTCCTCTGTCCATGGGATTCTCCAGGCAAGAATACTGGAGTGGGTTGCCATGCTCTCCTCTGGGGGATCTTCCCAACCCAGGAATTGAACTCGGATCTCCTGCACTGCTGGCAGATTCTTTACCTTCTGAGCCAGGTGATCAGGCACAACCAGCACCTTGGGAACCATTCATGGGATCCTGTGCTTGAGACCCCACCCTACCCCATCCCCTTAATTTTCTGCTTTTCTTGCTTAGCAAAGAGAACCATGGAAAGCTGGTCATTTTTTGTCTTGCCCCCTCTGTCACCCCTAGATGGTCCCTATGCTTCACTGGCATCCAAACCTCTAGCATCCTCTACTGTCAAAATAATTTTTGAAGGAAAAGATGTATTAGAATATACTTGGGGTTTTTTTTATAGCTTTAAAATATATTCCCTAGTGAATACACTAAAGGACATATATTCTTCCCCTAAATGGAAATTCCTAGCTTGAGGTAAAAGGATAGTTTCACAGAATTGTGGCTGCTGGTTGCTTGTTGAGGCTTCTGGAAACAACTAATCATTATGTTTAATGTTTCATCAAAAAATGCCAATGTGTTCTCCAAGATGCTCATTTCGCACAGTTAAGTATATGTTTGTATGGCAATTACATTGCCCCTATTGATTTTTTCACGTCTTTGCAAGTCCATGATATCGGCTCTATATACCTCAATAGGAGTCTTTCACCAATTATTCCGTGAAAATGGAGTTCTGTTTGATATGTTAATTTTAGGAAAATGTGTTCTCCAGTCTTCTGTGATGGATCATTCTCATGTTTAACGACATTTGGTTTTAGCAGAGCACACTGCACAGTATTTCTCTTCCCCACTATGTAATGTCCTGCTCCTATGATTTCGGAGCAGTTGCTTTGCACCCCTCTGGAGCTATTGATGCTCCTAATTTCCTATTCTGTGTGTTACCCATTCACCTGTACGGAGAGGAGAGTAGGCCTCATAAAAAGAAAAGAAATGCCATCTTGCTGTTGGTTGTTCATGTCCATCACACAGGGAAATTAGACTCTTCATACCAAAGTGAGTCTTACAGATTCTCACTTGTTAGCTCTTATATCCTTGGATATAAAGCAAAATATCTATCATGATTAAGGCAAAGTAACAACAACAACAAAAAAAAAAACCAATAGAAAAACTTCTAACCACCCACTGTTTCTCTCAATATATAAAGAAACATGTTGGGAATATTGGTATTTGGAGGAAGTCTGGTTTTCTCTTCTGGTGATGAAAATGGTGTGCTGATTACGTACACCTGAAAACTCGTCCTGCGAGGAAGTCATGCACATAGCAGAGAGGATGAAAGTTGGTGTCTTTTGTCTCTGCATCTTGCTGTGGTCTCCCATACAGTCCCCACTCAGCCTTCCCCTCATCCTGTCCCCTACCTCCTTGTATTGTTATTTTTTTATCTTTTTTCTGTTTCCTACCTCCCTCCCTTTCAAATCAAGTTATGTTCCTCTCTGCTACTTGAAACACAGTCTCAGCTTCCATGTAAAGAGGTCATTTCCTACCTCCCTCCCTTTCAAATCAAGTTACGTTCCTCTCTGCTACTTGAAACACAGTCTCAGCTTCCATGTAAAGAGGTCATTCCTTTATCTTGAGAGTATTTTTAAGCAAAAGAGTGGGGAGCTTTGCTTTGATAGGATGAGTGCTCCGTCAGGGTATTGTAGGGAGACTGGTCCATGAACATAGAGGGCTTTACTCACTGGAATGATAGACAAAGGAAAAAAAAAAACACTTGCATCCACCATGGGGTCTCTTCATACTTCCAGGGAAACTTCAAAAGGGTACTATTTTCCTTTTTGAAAAGAGAAAAACGTGCAGTACATAGGTATTAACCTACACAGGTATTAACCACTGTTTTGGGGTTTTGTCCTTAAACATTTAATTAGAACTAGCCACAAACAGTAACTAGGAAAATGCATTAAAGCCTTAAATTTTCATCTTAAACAGGGCAGCCTGTTTACTGACTGGCATGGCTATGTTTATCTGAAGTTGCATTTAAAATTTTTGTTGCTCCTCCTCCTCCCCCAGGATGCATGAGAAATTTACTTAATTACCATTGACTCTCTTTCTCTCTCAAAGGACTGAGAATGCAGACCAGAGCTTAGATGTATAAGGTGTCATAAAAGCTATGCTGTTGCATTCTCAATTTGGCTAATAAATTGACTTTAGAGAAAAGCATCTTCCCAGGACCCTTGGGAGTAAAGCTTATGATTTGCTGATGTTGGACAAGGTTGAGGTTTCACTTTTGATACATGTATATGGTATTAAACACCACCTTAGATCACGGAAACCTCCCACTCCCCACCAAACTCACAAAGTTCTTGTGCTGTGCTCAGTGGCTTCAGTCATGTCCAACTCCTTGCAACAGGCTCCTCTGTCCATGGAATTCTCCAGGCAAGAATCCTGGAGTGGGTTGCCATTTCCTTCTCCAGGGGATCTTCCCAACCCAGGAATCGAATTTCACGCATCTCCTGCGTGAAATACATCATAGGTGAAAGGAGAAGTAAGTGAGCCTTACATCTGAAAACTGGATAGGTGACACAGTTATTTTAGTTTGTCTATAGAAAATTTTAGTGAAGTTGAGTATTTTCTCACCTAGTGTTAATGTAGCAAGAGAGATTAGGAGGTGACTGATATTTCAAGAAGAAAAATACTTAATGATTATAAGTGCATAGCTGGAAATCAAGTTTATACAACCCTAACCATAGCAGTGGCACCCCACTCCAGTACTCTTGCCTGGAAAATCCCATGGACAGAAGAGCCTGGTAGGCTGCAGTCCATGGGGTCGAGAAGAGTCGGACACGACTGAGTGATTTCACTTTCACTTTTCACTTTCATGCATTGGAGAAGGAAATGGCAACCCACTCCAGTGTTCTTGCCTGGAGAATCCCAGGGATGACAGGGCCTGGTGGGCTGTCATCTATGGGGTCGCACAGAGTCGGACATGACTGAAGCGACACAGCAGCAGCAGCAGCAACCATACAGATTAATCAAACTGACCTCTGATACTAATACAAGAAAGTACTGTCAGGAACCTTTGAAAATCTCTAGTAAAACAGTTTTTTTTCCCCCCATCATTTGGGTGGAAATGACTCTGTTCCTATAGAACACTATGGGTCCCTTTAACTCCCCAAAATTGCCCAATAGTTCCAACATAGGTATAGTCTCTTCACTCACTTCTTCACCCACTGCCAGTGAGACTTCAGAACAACCTCTGAGCTTGTGAATAATTGCAAGTCGCTCAGTCTTGTCTGACTCTTTGCAACCCCATGGACTATACAGTCCATGGAATTCTCCAGGCCAGAATACTGGAGTAGGTAGGCTTTCCCTTCTCCAGGGGATCTTCCCGACCCAGGGATCTAACCGGGGTCTCTTGCATTGCAGGTGGATTCTTTACCTTACTCATCAAACTCATAGCCAAGGGATGGGAAGAAGACACTTCAATAAGAGAGGGTAGGGTCCAGGTTTGGTGTTTACTAAAGGGTACAAGACCGTCCTACTAGGATCGTCAGAAACAGTGACAGAAGGGCTTTCCCCTTGAAATGACCAGTAATGTTCTGTGGCTCTTGCAGTGGATCTTTTGAGCCTGTCAGCCGCATGTGATGCCTTGGACCAGCACAACCTCAAGCAAAACGACCAGCCCATGGACATCCTGCAGATCATTAACTGTTTGACCACTATTTATGACCGTCTGGAGCAAGAGCACAACAATCTGGTCAACGTCCCTCTCTGCGTGGATATGTGTCTCAATTGGCTGCTGAATGTTTATGATACGTACGTATGGCAGGCTTTCTCCAGACTCTACCACAGGAGGCTTAGTTTATAGAACGGTGACAGTGTAATTAGCATCACAGCAGGGCTTTGTTCTAGAAATATGGTCCTCAGGATGAAAGTTTGATGAAGCCACGTGACCAGATGCTATCCCTGTGATTAATCATTTTTGCATTTAATGAAACCAAAAAAATGTTTTGATATGCTGGGAGGTAAAGAACTAGGATGTAGATTGCACTCAGATTAGAAAGCAGAGAAAACCTCGAGATACTCATTTTTCCAGTAGTAGGATGAGTCAGTGTGTAGCCATGGTTCTTGCCCTTGCTAGCCTGTGTATCTTGAGTTCCTCCACCCTCTTTGGGTGCGGCTCCTTCTACCCAAAGGGATGCACTCCTGGAGGTGCGACACTCCTGTCCCCAGCTCCAAATAGTGTTAGCTGATACTCAAGAGATTTTTGCAGAGGAGTGTGAATGGTTATGCAAAAAAAAAAAAAAAAAGAAAGAAAAGAAAACAAGCCCTAATGCAGCAAATTCAGATCCTCAAACCGAGGAATTCTGTTTGTTTTTGTTTTGTTTTTTTTTTTATAAATAAGGATTGACGAAGTTTTAGTTTGGCACCTCCATTCATCCTTCTGTCTGAGAGAGCACTTGTTTTTATCTTTGGGATTCCACCCCCCCAGTTTTGTCTTGAGCTTAATGAAGACAACTGAGGAAGGTAGCAGCAGGAATTGGTCTTAATTTCAACTGAATTCTTCTTAGACATCAAACTTATTATATGCCTGATTTCACATGTCAGCAAGAACATATTCCACATTTAGAAATCTGGGAAGCTTTTCTGAAGGGAGTCGCATAGCAACTATTTTAGGTTTGCCTTTGCTGTAGATTTCTACCACCTCCTGGATTAAAATGTATACTTTTTTTTCTTTGTTATTTTGCTAAGATAGTGCTTGTTAAATTCCAAGGCTATTGAATTCTCATCATTGTCTACCAAGCCCTTGATCATGTCAGATTTTAATTGCAGATTATACTTACACTTGCTTTGAGAAGGGTTTCTATTCAGGTCTTCCCTCAAATATATTTCAGCACCCATTTTCTTTGCAGATGATGTACAAATGAATTCTGAGTATATGACTTCCCTTCTGTATGCCTGAAAATTATTTGGGGACAATGGTAACTCCTTGAAGACCTGAGTTACTGTATAAAATTTGTGAAACTTTTGATTTGCCTTTTTAAAGAGGGAAAATGGTAAAAACTTTCCAGTGATAATACTTTTTCGTGAATATATCAGGACCCAGGGTTTCTGTTTGACTAATGTATTTAGTAAATTGTACCAGTTGCAAGCTGAGCATATTGTTCACTAAAGGTAACCACTCTTGAGAACTATCCTTTGCAGTTATTCTGCAGACTTTTTTTTGAACCAAGATATATGGTTCAGTTGTTTTTCATAACAAAATAAAAGCTGAAAATGATCAAAAGACAGGTTTTACAAAATGAAAAACTTGTGCTTTCCCCATGGATACAATGAACTTGTTAATAAATTTGTCATATGGAATGGTTTGTGTGTAAAGTAAAAGCATATGTATGTTAAAACATTGTTATAGCAATAGGATATTTTTAAATTGCTCCTTAAGATCATCTGTTCCAATGCCCTCTAATAGATTGTATTATATTTTTCTTGTAGAGATAAATGTTCATATTTTATACTATGTGTCTTGTGGCCTAAAGTGACTAATTTTCTTCTCAGTAAGAGGCAATCTGATGAAAAGCTAAATGAGTGTTGAAGAGGGCAGAGCAGTTAGTTGCTGGTAATTTTTTGGCTTCAGTACCCAAATTGGGTAAATTGCTTAGCACATACTAGTAATTCTTCCCTTTATCTACTTAAACCCAGGTGGCTCTCCAAAGATAAGTAAAAGAATCTTTTTCTTATTTTATGTAGAGAAATGCTTACCATTCGAGTAGGGTCTTTTAGAAACTGAAAACTTGGTAAATGTTCACCGGTCGAGTTGGTCAGATTTCCATTTCATTCTAGGTCATCAGCCAAATAGATAATGAACTCAGAAATGTTAATGATCTTAATAAAACAATGGTCAATAGAGTTCCCACATCCACGTTTTTTATTTCTTAACTAAGAAGTGTTTATCTTTCAAGAAAGTGTCAGTAATTGTTTTCTGCTTTGATTATTCATAATAGGGGACGAACAGGGAGGATCCGGGTCCTGTCTTTTAAAACTGGCATCATTTCTCTGTGTAAAGCACATTTGGAAGACAAGTACAGATGTAAGTCATGTGTACCCTTTTATTAATGTTGGCTAATTACCCCAGTTCTAGATGGGGAATGACACAGTGTTCTTCGTTGACAGCAGGTTCCTTGTGTAAGATGTAAAACTACTCTTAGACAGGCATAAAATTTGGTTTGTGCCATTCTCTGTCAGACATGAAATTGTAGGTATTTAAGTAGAGAACGAGGATTAGCTTCTCCAGTATGAGTATTATTTTACATTACATTGACTGTGTCGGAATAAAACACATGTTCCTCGGGGATAAAGTCTGATTTCCTAACCCTTTGTCTAAGTCAGAAAAAATAAATGTGAAGGTTTAATCCGTGCACATGCCTCATCTTTGGATTCTTATTTAAAGAGTACTATCTGGCATTCATGTTCAACAAACCTTGTTTATTTTATAATCATCTTACTGCGAATTGTACTGACATATCCAATTCTGTGATGTGATTAACGTTTTATTATTTGAGAGACAGCTTGCCATTTTTTTACAGGGTGAATATCACCTTAAAGAATTTCCTTTTGATTAGCCATTGGGCTCTTCTGTGTAAAATTTGTAAATCCAAATTAAAAGCAAATGCTAGCGGAGGGATGGTTGAGGTTATGAAGCAACCGTTCATTCCCATTGTGAAGGCATGTACTTGTTTTTCCCCTTTAAATGCTCATGAGACATCTTTTCGGTAGTAATATTAAACAAACCTGGTATATCTTGTCTTTCTCTTTTCCCCTAAGGCCTAGCCACACAGGGATGTGGAGATGTGCTGAGCTTAAGGATAGGCAGAAGATAAAAGAGATTGAATTCCTACAAAGCCATTCTGTGTCCTGCTGCTCATTTCCCCCCTAGGAGTAAGCCACAAAATACACAAGCTCTTTTAGCTCTCACTTTTATGTAGTTTCCACTTGAGTTTTTCTCATCCTAAGAGCCCAAGAAAAAAGAACAGCTTTCGTTAGCTGTTTGAAAATATGTTTTGGATGAAACAGAATATTTCTGTGGGCTTTCATGCTTTAAATATTGTAGCTACTTGTTGTAGGTTAGCTTTTACTCTAAGCTTGCTAATGGTAAAGAACCAGCACATCATAATACTTACTTGATAAACCAAGGAAGCTTCCAGCCTGTGTTTCAACTATTATACTAAGAGGGAACAGGTTGGAGGTTGGCCAAACAAAAAAATATTAACTTCAAAATGGGAGGTTTGAAGGTAATTCATAATTTTGAAATTTTGTGGATGTACTGGAGAGCTGGAGGGTGGGCATGTGGGAGATCTCAAGTGTTGTCACTGCCAACTGAAATAAATATCCCATTCAAACATTGAATTTCTGAGAGTTTAAAGTGTGCATATGAGTAGGAAACGCTTTCATGGATTGACTTTCTTGGCAACTTTTATTTAAATACAAGATAGGATCAAAATACTTAGATTTCTGAGCTCAAAAGCTGTTGCAAGTGTTCAGTGCATTCATTCATTCTGTGAATCCACCTATTTGGGGCACCTGCTATAATTCAGGGACTGCTCTCCTGCTCTACCCATTTCTAGCACACAGTTGCTGTGTGGTCCCGATTTTGATATATTTTGGGATCTGATATCCACAGGGGATAGCTCTTTGGGCCCACTCTATGTTCCTTAATGCTAAAACATTTATTGTATGATGGAGGTCATGTCCTATATATAAACTATTTTCCAAAGGATTATGTTCTGGCTTAGGAAAAAGTCACATGTCAGAACTATATGTAAACTCTCATTTCTTACAGGGCTATAGTTTACTTAAACATTGTCACACTTCATATATACACAGTGGTGATTAACTTGATCCATAAAAGTAATAAATGTGCAGATTAGTGTACAGTAGAAGCAACCCGTCTGGGCAAGTAGGGAACCCATCTCTCCTCTTGAGAATTGGTATTGGAACTGAATAGGTGGTTCAGTTGGTGCCACTTTTTGATTGCTGGAATTCTCTTCTTCCTCCTGTAGACCTTTTCAAGCAAGTGGCAAGTTCAACAGGATTTTGTGACCAGCGCAGACTGGGCCTCCTTCTACATGACTCTATCCAAATCCCAAGACAGTTGGGTGAAGTTGCGTCCTTCGGGGGCAGTAACATTGAGCCAAGTGTCAGGAGCTGCTTCCAATTCGTAAGTTATTCACCTTATTGAGTAACATATTTACTCTTTTGCATTTTGGGAATTAATGGAAAAACCACGGAACTGTAGTTTCTCACATTAGCTCTTCCGTAGGCAGGTAGGTAGGGGATTTTTGAGATTTGAAACCTCTGTGGGCAGTGGCACCTGAAAATGTGGGTTTGGGGAGAGAGGACAGTGCACAGGAAGGGAAAGAAGTCTGTGACCATAGCAGAACCCCACGGGCTCCTAGGGTGTTCATGGGGAAGTGAATCTGCAGTGATTCAGCTAGGAAGGAAATAAATCTCCAGCCAGAGACATCCTTTGTAAAAAAAGAAAATGACCTCTGTAGGTGAGTCTCATGGTCTCTTACTTTTTTCCCTAACCTAATTCTGTCATCATAACCTTCTTTTCAGTAACTGTTGGAAAACAGTTAATACAGCTATCATTTTTTAAGCTTTTCTATTGTAATGCCAAAGAATGCTCAAACTACCACACAGTTGCACTCATCTCACACGCTAGTAAAGTAATGCTCAAAATTCTCTAAGCCAGGCTTCAGCAATACATGAACCGTGAACTTCCAGATGTTCAAGCAGGTTTTAGAAAAGGCAGAGGAACCAGAGATCAAATTGCCAACATCTGGTGGATCACTGAAAAAGCAAGAGAGTACCAGAAAAACATCTATTTCTGCTTTATTGACTATGCCAAAGCCTTTGACTGTGTGGATCACAATAAACTGTGGAAAATTCTGAAAGAGATGGAAAAACCAGACCACCTGACGTGCCTCTTGAGAAACCTGTATGCAGGTCAGGAAGCAACAGTTAGAACTGGACATGGAACAACAGACTGGTTCCAAATAGGAAAAGGAGTACGTCAAGGCTGTATATTGTCACCCTGCTTATTTAACTTATATGCAGAGTACATCATGAGAAACGCTGGGCTGGAGGAAGCACAAGCTGGAATTAAGATTGCCGGGAGAAATATCAATAACCTCAGATATGCAGATGACACCACACTTGTGGCAGAAAGTGAAGAGGAACTAAAAAGCCTCTTGATGAAAGTGAAAGAGGAGAGTGAAAAAGTTGGCTTAAAGCCCAACATTCAGAAAACTAAGATCATGGCATCCGGTCCCGTCACTTCATGGCAAATAGATGGGGAAACAGTGGCTGACTTTATTTTTTGGGGCTCCAAAATCACTGCAGATGGTGATTGCAGCCATGAAATTTAAGGACGCTTACTCCTTGGAAGGAAAGTTGTGACCAACCTAGACAGAATATTAAAAAGCAGAGACATTACTTTGCCAACAAAAGTCCATCTAGTCAAGGCTATGATTTTTCCAGTGGTCATGTATGGATGTGAGAGTTGGACTATAAAGAAAGCTGAGCACTGAAGAATCGATGCTTTTGAACTGTGGTGTTGGAGAAGACTCTTGAGAGTCCCTTGGACTGCAAGGAGATCCAACCAGTCCATCCTAAAGGAGATCAGTCCTGGGTATTCATTGGAAGGACTGATGTTGAAGCTGAAACTCCAATACTTTGGCCACCTGATGCGAAGAGCTGACTCATTGGGAAAGACCCTGATGCTGGGAAAGATTGAGGGCAGGAGGAGAAGGGGACGACAGAGGATGAGATGGTAGGATGGCATCACTGACTCAATGGACATGAGTTTGGGTAAACTCCGGGAGTTGGTGATGGACAGGGAGGCCCGGCGTGCTGCAGTTCATGGGGTTGCAAAGAGTCTGACATGACTGAGCGACTGAACTGAACTGATTGTAGTTTTGACATTCATCTATTCTTCCAGGGGCTAGATGCTGCCTTTCCGTAGGCTTACAACCAAGTCAGAGGTTCATACTTCCATTAATGTCTGTCAATAGGTCAGCACACTCCTGTCCATTCTCTTTTGCCTCCGGCTCCAGTGCCTTTTCTGCACCATCATCCATGTCCCCAGAAATACCCTCTTCCTCCCAAATGCCTCGTCACTTTATGGATAGACATTTAGGCTGTTCCCCTTTTTGGTAAGATAGATAATGCTGCAGTGAACATATTTATGCATTTAGCTCTTTTCTTTGATTCAAGTTTTTTCCTTAGGATAAATTCTCACGAATGGGATTACCAGATATAAACAGTTTTGTAGCTTTTGATACATATTACCACATGGCTTTTGGTCAAAAGTTGCCCCTATTTGTAATACCACCATCACTCAAGGAAAAGATATTTGCAGTTTTACATTATTTGAAGTATTCTTAACATTTTTTAAATCCTAAGAACTATAGGTGTATGGGGTTTCTCATTCCATTCTAATCTCATTACCAACAGAACTAGGTGAATAAGTAACTTGGTTAGACCTGTATATAGTCTTACCACAGACTCAGATAAAAGTATAGAAGGCCTCCTGGGCAGAACATTTACATATTTCAAGCAGTTTTAGCATTAATTTAATAGTTAACTGGGCAGATTAAAGAAACGCACATATACGAAGGCTGCTTACATATACTGTTTGGATTGTTTTGCCCAAATTATGGCAAATTAACTATAAAAGTAAAACAGATGTGGAGAAATACATGTATTTTTTTTCACATCATACTCAAATCTCCCAAAACATGAATAGACTGTCACTTTCTCTGGGTTTTTTCTTATGTGTTGCTGTATTAACATTTCTCCTCCAGAACTTAGACACAAGTAACTCCCATACAATGAATATGAATGACCACAAATAATCCAGATTCTTTTTTTTTTCAAAATCCTATTGCAAAACAACTTGCAGTGACCTACTTTTTCTCCCTCAGTGTTGTTTTCTCTTTAGTCAAGTTTCAGTGACTTTTTACAGTCTTACTGTGAAACACACACATACAGAAAGTGTTCATATACACATATATGTGTACAGTTGTGTGTGTCGTGTGACTGGGGTTGAGTGCAAGAGTCAGAGCACACACCTGCCGACAGCCATCTCTATCAGTGATGGTTGTCGGCAGGTGTGTGCTCTGACCCTTTCACTCGAAGTCAGGTGGGCTGGTCTCAGGGCTGCTTCAACCATTGTCCCGTTACCTTGCAGGACTGACATTGCCACCTCCCCTGTTTCCCTCACTTCAGACTCTGGCTCTCACTGTCTATGTTTTTTTTTTTTTTTCAATCTGACATATAACGTGTAAATTGAAGGTGTGGGACATGTTGATCTGATACATTTCTATATTGTAATATGATTGCCATTGTAGCAGTAGTTAGCACTATCAGGTCATAGAATTACCATTTCTCTTTCATGGTGTGAAGAAGTAAGCTCTAGCTTTTGACTGTCTTGAACTTGGTGGTCAGGACCAGGGGCTCCTGAGCAGAAACTCTGCTTTCCACTGGACCGTCCTCTCATCAGGAGCCAGGTCCACCCCTGTCAGCCCGTTGCATTCTCCTTTGGGATACCTGCTTTCTTCACTCACCTGCTGCCTCTCACGTCACCACATCCCTGTAACAGCTACACTCTATTCTCAGCATTAGAACCCTGGCAGCTCAGACAGTAAAAATATTTGCCTGCAATGCAGGACACCTGGGTTCAATCCCTGGGTTGGGAAGATCCCTTGGAGAAGGGAATAGTAACCCACTCCAGGCAAGTAGCAAGTATTCTTGCCCAGAGAATCCCATGCACAGAGGAGCCTGGCGGGCTACAGTCCATACGATCGCAAAGGGTCGGACATGACTAAGCGACTAAGTACACACAATCACTGTATGACAGCATCCTTAGAAATCTCCCATTTCTTTCCCTGGTTCATGGAATAGCTCCTGATTTCTCTGCTTAACTCTCAGACCTTTCCTGATCTGTCTCCATAGCTGCCCATGGTTTGCTTTCACTACCAAATAGCAGCTTCTCACTACTACCATTTGTACTGACCATGCTTGTGTACATAATATTGTTATGACTGCTACCAATGATAATATTTTTTACCTTTGTCTGCACAGTTCTCTCATTTAATCTTCCCAGCCCTTTGAGGAGAATAGAATTGGCAGGCTTGGGTTCGGAGTTGTTTTTATTGTTGTTTCAGTAGGTGAACAGTTTATCAGTGGCCCCTGCATTGCATTTCTTCAGCTTGTGGGAGAGTCTGATTCCTAGTCCAGCGAGCACTTCCCTCTCCTCCCTGCTGGGCTATTTTCCTCCTCATCCCCAAATACGCCCTTTTAAAAATTTCTCTATTTATCTCATTTATATTTGGCTGTGCTGGGTCTTCAATGCTGCATGGGCTTTTTTCTAGTTGTGGCGAGTGGGGACTTCTCGTTGCAGTGACTTGTTGTGGTGGATTCTCTTGTTGCCAGGCATGGGTTCTAGGCATGTGGGCTTCAGTAGTTGCAGCTCCCAGGCTCTAGAGCACAGGCTCCGTAGTTGTGGCGCATGGGCTTAGTTGCCCCATGGCATATGGGATCTTCCCAGACCAGGGATCAAACCTGTGTCTTCTGCATTGGCAGGAGAAGCCACCAGGGAAGCCCGATACACTCTTTTTGATATTAAGGCTCTCTAGCTTCCCAAGGTGAAATAACAGGCATATTTTCTAGGTCTCTGCTAGAATACAAGATGCCATAACAAACCAGGGAACACAGGAGCGTTGGGGAGAAGAGGTCTCATTTTAAGATGTTAAGTATTGGCAAACTGGATGTTGCTGGAAGAATGTTGGGCATGTTCTGTAGGTACAGAGCTGGGCAAGATTTAGATGACTCAGATTTGGGGGCCCTCTCGCCTTGCTAGTCACCGGCAGTCTGCTTGAACAGATCCATTGTGAATTCTTCCTTCAGAATTGGCGTCCTTGCCCCATCAGCCTTTTCCTCAGCCAGGAGCTGTGGCGTCACCTTGCCTTTCAGAAGCTGTGCAGCTTGCATGAAAATTCAATGTTTGCTGTAGGAAAAGATAGCAGGAGTGAACAATGCCCTCTGCCCTTTGTTTGAAGCGTTTAAGACCTTGGGAACGGGGCCTAGCTGGTGGCTCGAGCAAGCTGGCGCTTAAAGGCTGCTCTGTCTACCAGCCTCAGGAAGCGAACGGCAGTAAAAGAACTTGTTTCTCTTACAAATACATTCCCTGCCTCACAGAAGAAGTTGACTTCAGTCTACGCTCTTTTTATGTCCTTTGTCTTCTTGTCACCGACTCAAAAACTTCCTTCTTTTCAAGTTGGTAAGTGTCAGCTTCTGGCTCAAGAGAAGGGCCTGGCAGACACAGGAGGAGAGTGGTATTTGCACATGTGGTGCCCACTAGGTGATCTTTTTATAGGTTTCCTATATACTTAATGCCATTGAACTGTTCAATTAAAGTGGTTAAGATAGTACATTTTATGGTATGTGTATCTTACCACCATAAAAAAAAACTGGAAAAAAAAACACAAAAACGTTTTAAAAGGAAGAGGAAAATAAATCCCCAAGTCCAAATAAAATGCTTTGCCTATTTTAAAATCAGTGTAGGTCCATCAAGGTATTATCCATGAAGCCCAGAAATGAAGTCATACCTATGGATTTTAAAAGAGAAAATTCACTATCAATGTATGGGTTTGACAGTAGTATCTTCACTGATATTAAATGGGGAAACAGATCTGTTTCTGCCTTCAAAGGATATGACAGCCAACATGTGTACTGGGGAAAATGACTCATTTGGGTAATAGTAGACCTGAAGATTTGAAACTAGTTAGTTTTGGAAATACAGCTTCAATTAATGCATCATCAGGTTGGTTGGCTCTCATATTCCATGAAACTATCCCTGTTGACAGAATAGATTGATCCTGCGACCACAGGAAGGCCAGATCTACTCCTGGCAGTGAGTCACACAGACCACCTTAAGGAGCGTAAGACATTGTCCACATCCCTCCTTTTTCAGATGAGAAAACTGAAACCCAGAAAGGCAGAGTGAATATATTCTTCATTCTGCAATTGTATTTATGTCAGAATGAGACATCAGGCCCAAGTTCCCTGTGTTCCAAGCTAGTATTTCCTTCTGCTAAACCATCTGAGTAGAAATAAATGGCTGTAACCAATTCAAATACTAGACTGAACTAACAAAGTGTTTATAAATAGTCTTTTATATGAATTTTAGGTTATAATAGGATATGTGGATAAATAAACACTCCTACCCCTGCCCCAACACATGTGTACACACACACACACTCACTCTATGATCTTTATTGAAAATACTCTAATCCCAATAACTGGTGTCTAAGTTCTACCTCCAGATGAAATCAAATAATGTTTCCTCTTAGTTGGGAAGAACTTTACAGTTTTAAGTGACTCCAGAGAGAGTCATGTGTCTGTAAATTGGTACTTGGCAGTGCCCTGAGAGGTACTCATCTCCCCTCTCCCCCGATTGTCTTTGTAGCATCTTCTTCTCTAAACATTTTAAGGACTTCATTGTTTAGACAGAATTGAGTGCATCAAGTTTGTATTCAATTTGCTTCACCTGCAAGAGCTTGCATGTCAAAATCTGTTTATTTTACATCTGTTTTCTGCCTCCTGTTGTATTTATGCATTCAAAATGAATAAGTTGCTTTTTCATCTGTCCTCTGGATTTTTATATTCATATGACAAAAATGAATATCATCTCAGCACAGTTGCTATAATACAGAAATGGGAATAAATTACAGCCTCAATTGTTGAGAACAAGTACGTATGTGTATGTAAATAACAAATCATTGCAGGACATCTGGAGTAGTGAGTGGCAGAGTGGTTAAGCATGTAGGTCCTGAAGTTGACTGCCCAGATTCAAATACCAGCTCTGCTACTTGCTGGGTGTGCAACCTTGGACAAATTTCTTGAGCTTCCTGGCCCCTAAGTACCTGGAGCAATTTGGAGGGTTAAATGAGCTAATACAGGTGGGGCACTTAGTGTGGTGGGCACATGATATTCGCTCAGTCATGTCCGACTCTTTGTGACCTCATGGAATATAGCCTGCCAGGCTCCTCTGTCCATTGGATTTCCCAGGCAAGAATACAGGAGTGAGTTGCCATTTCCTTCTCCAGAGGATCTTCCCGACCCAGGGATCGAACCCTGGTCTCCTGCATTGCAGGCAGATTCTTTATTCTGAGCCACCAGGGAAGCAGTAGGTGCTTAACTGAGCCTTAGTTATGATTATATAAAGTGTATTTTGGGCTTCTCAGATGGCGCTAGTAGTAAAGAACCTGCCTGTCAATGCAAGAGACGTAAGAGACACGAGTTCAAACCCTGGGTTGGGAAGACCCCCTGGAGGAGGTCATGGCAACCCACTCCAGTATTCTTGCCTGTGAATCCCATGGACAGAGGCACCTGGTGAGCTACAGTTCATAGGGTCACAAACAGTCAGACCCAACTGAGGCAACTTAGCATGCAGAAAGTGTCTTTTAACATGAGAATATCCCACAAGATGAACAATTCCTTTTGCCCACAGCTAAGCATCTGTAGATTAGATTCTAGAGAATCTTGAAATGGTGTTAAAATACCATGCCAAGACACTTCTTAACCAGTTTGACAGCCTTCTTCATGCCAGTTGATCACATCTTATATTTTCCATCTTTAAAATAACTCCTAAAAAATCCACTTTGCTTAGGTTTCTTTGGGCTGTTTGTTGAGTAATCAAAATATGGACCCTTTGGTCCCATTGACATTCCTTTTACACCCATTTGGATGGATGGGTAGGGTATAAGTTTCTAGGACTTGGTGTATATAAGCAGTATGTATAAGCAATATGTATAAGCAGAGGTAGCATCACCAAGTTTCCACTGGGCCTGCTGATGGACACTTAGAATTCCTGCAAACTTTTAGGAAATCTTTTATCAGGGTATTATCAGCATCATCTTGAGTCGACTATTCGTTTTTATTGCTATTATTTTTTTCTGTTTTGACTATAAGCTTTGGTGAGTTTACCTTCATAATTATCCATTTAATATGTTGTGGTTTATGTGCTTAAATTTCTCCATGTGGAGTGATGGGTATTTTTTCCACCAGCTTTTAAAGATAGGTTTGTAATGGAACTGAAACCTGTTTCATTTATATACCTCTTGCTAAGGAAAAGCACTTGTCATCCTCTTTCTCCTTTTCACTCTTCTAAAGGAGTAGTCTTTGTTAGAATCAATTTTTTCCATCCTTCTGTCCTCCCTTCCTCTATCCCTCCCTCCTTCCCTCCCTCTTTCCTTTCCTACAAAAGCTGAAGCACAGCTTCTAATGAAAAAAACCTTTTTTTTTTTGAGAGCCACACCTACATTTGAAAGAGTATTCTGGACTTCCTCTGATTAGTTCACCATTAATTCTAATTCACATTGATAGGTACCCCCAAAGCTCATGGAAACAAGGAGAGATGAATTCAACAGTTACCATTTTCTTCTTTCCCATCTTTGTCAGTGGCTTGTAAAATGGATTTATTTAAATCTTTCTTTTTACATAGATTATGTAAGATGAATCGAAGTGCAAAAATCTTCTTGCGATACCCTTATCTTGTATCTAGGGTCCTTAGTATGTCTGGATGCATTAACAGCTAAAGGTGGGTTTTTGTTTTGTTTTGTATTTTTCTTTGGGTTTTGGAGGAGGGTTTGACATTTGATAAAATAGGGAAAAATTTTTTTTCTGATTTTTTTTTAGCTACATTAAAAAAGATACAAAAGAATTGTTTTCTGAGTTTAGACAAATGTGTTTAGTTTTATCACCATGACTATAATCAAGACAGAACATTTCCGTCATCCCTAAAATTTCCTCTTGTTTTGTGGTCACCCCACCTGTTCCCAGTCTGTGGAAACTACTCCTCTTGTGTTCTGTTCCTGTACTTATACCTTTTTCTGACTTGTATTTTAAATAATTGTAGGAGGCAGCCATGAAAGAGTTACTGTTAGATGTTGTTCTTGAGCATAATGTGTCCTGATACAGACTTGAGAAAGGTATACCATGATAACTCTGGGCAGATATGAGTGCTCTACCATGAGCCTGTGAAAGTTTTCTCTTAAGTAAGAACTCTCTAGCATAAATTAATAACGTTGCATATACTTACAGATTTGCATAGATTTAAAACTTGTGCTTCTGTTCCCTGGAGCCATGGTGTTAATTAGTTTATTAGTCAGGTGGAGTGTGGAGCCTTAGGTCAGGACAGTTGTCCTTGAACATGTAAATGAAGAGTGGATAATCACCGTGTGTGAGTGTTTGGGCTTATTTTCTCTTTAAAGGGTGATTCACAGCCCTGATTAATATTTAGAGCAATGACTGCCGGCCTCCAACCTGCTCATTATCTTCAGAACTTTAAAGAAAATACTTGATTTCTACCGACGACAGCAGTTACAGGAAGCCTCTTACTTCTTCTTGTCTCATGAACACAACTGTTGACCTCTTAATCCTGATTTCCAACAAGAAGCATTTCTGTAAACGTAGGGCTTCTTCACCTCATTTTATGGCTGAAAAGTCAGTTGGGTATCTGGGAAAAGCACATGTCTGCCAAGTGTGTGTGGGTGGGTGGGGGACGCGTTAGAACAATGAAGCTACGAGAACAGGGAGGAAGTCAGTTTGGCATTTGGTTTGTGTTTTGTGAGGAAACTAGTCCTAAAGAGCTTTTTACATGTTATAACATTGATCTTAATGCATTCCCTCCTCCCCTTTCACAGTCATCAGTTTCTTATACACTTGACTTCCTTACCTACCCCCCTACTCCCAGGAAGGAGTGCTGGTATTTTATTTTGAAAAAAAAATTCAAGAACAAAGAAGAGTTGGAAAGATAGTATGATCCACACCCATGTGTCCTGTACATCTCTCCACCCTGGTGAGCATTTTTGTCCCATTTACATTTCACTTTTCCCAAGTATGTGTGTCTTTGAAGGTACACACGAACACATCTTTCCCCTTTACCATTTAAAGGTAAAAGGCCATCACACCGCAAAACATAAACCCCTGAGCACTTCACCATACATCTTTTTTATAAAAAGGCTTTCTCCTGCAAAAGTGCAGTACTGTCACCACACACAAATTTAACACTGATTCTGCAAGACCATGTAGCATACAGTCCACATTGGAATGTCCCCATGCCTTCAGAATGTCTATTTCTGGTTGTTTCCTTCCAGGATGCAGTCAAGGTCTTTGTCTGTCATTGGCTGGTCATGTCTGGGTCCTTTCACCTAATCTGAACAGTCGCCCAGCGCTCTTTGTTTCTTCATTCATAACGCTGACATTTTTGAAGAGTGCAGGCAGCTTTCTTGGAGAAGGTCCCATATTCTGGAGTCTTCTGGTTGTTTCTTTAGATGAGACTCAGGTTGTTTCTTATTGATAACGCTAATAATGAATGGTATGGTGGTATCAGTCAGATATTGCTGTTGTAAAAGTATCCTTTTCCCTGTGTAATTAGAAACTCATTTTTGTGATATTTTGAGCACTTCTGAGCATTCTATTCCTCAACAGCTTTTCATTGTAGGGTGTGAGCCTCTGTTGATGATCCTTTCCTAATTCAGTGATTACCTTGGTAGTTTTCTAATTCTGCCCTGCTCTCTGCATGTGTTAGCTGGTTTTCTTCTGTCAAGAAGAGCTGCACTTTTTCCCTCTAATTTTCTGAGTGTCACTGAGGACATCCGTGGTAATTGTGCATGTACAAAGAATGGCACTTCTCCCGACTGAGTTGCCTTTGGCTACCATATTAGCCATGATGTTGCTGAAAACACAAACGCGTTGAATTGACCATCCTTTCCCCCCACAGCAGTGTAAGCTAAGCATATATCTGATAAATACATTTCCACATCAGCCAATTCTTTCATGGGACCGCATAATATAACAAGACTTATGTGCTAATAAGAATTGAGAAACCCATAGGCTTTTCTGTTTCTTTTTTTCCTTTTCACTACCTCAGTTTACTTTAACCTGTACCTGACAGTCCATGCAGCTCATATATGTCATAACATCTAACAGTAGAAGGAAGGATTGTTGTTGTTCGGTCAGTAAGTTGTGTCTGACTCTTTGTGACCCCGTGGACTGTAGCCCACCAGTCTCCTCTGTCCATAGGATTTTCCGGGAAAGAATACTAGAGCGGGTTGCCATTTTCTTCTCCAGGGGATCTTCTCTTCCCTGGGGATCAGACCTGAGTCTCCTGCATTGGCGGGCGAGTTCTTTAACACTGAGCCACCTGGGAAACCCAAGAAGGAAAGATTGTCATCGTTGTTCAGTCACTCAGTCATGTCCAATTCTTTGCCACCCCATGGACTGCAGCACGCCAGGCTTCCCTGTCCTTCACCATCTCCTGGAGCTTGCTCAGACTCATGTCCATTGAGTCAGTGGTGCCATCCAACCATCTCATCCGCTGTCATCCCCCTCTCCTCCTGCCCTCAATCTTTCCCAGCATCAGGGTCTTTTCCAATGGGTCAGCTCTTTGCATCAGGTGACCAAAGTATTAGAGCTTCAGCTTCAGCATCAGTCATTCCAATGAATATTGGGAAGGAAAGATACATAATGCCAAAAAGAAGGAGGGAAAGGAAACGATCAGAAGAGATAAGAGCATGCATTTATCTCAGTGTCTTTTGAGTATTCACTTGTACCTTCATGTAGCTCTCAGTAGACCGGCACAAAATTCAGTTCATAGTCTGGTACTTGGGCATTGTCTCACATTGTCCGTATTTAGATATCAGAGCCTCTCACACTCTCGGACAAGTTGAAGTTTCAAAAGATTTTGGAGATCAGCCTGTATGTTCCCTTCAGATATCACTTCTATCCACGCATGTAAAGACTCCTTTAAGCATACATATTTCAGTCTGAAAATAATAGATAATCTTGAGCTGTGTCCTTAACCTCTTTGAGCCTTTTTTCATCTGTAACATCAAGCAAAACAGATTACCTCAACGGTTGCTTATCCCCGGATTGCTTTGATTATATGCTAAACGCTGTAAATGGAAAAAGCAGGAAGGGATGTGGGTTACGGTGTATATTTCAAAGCTTGGTCATTATCAGCCAAGTCTTACCTGATCTTCTGGATAACAGTTCTTGTAACAGAGATGCAAAATACAGAGAACTGTCTTATATGTGTAGTGTGGCCTTTCACATGAGAGCAACTGTTCTCTGAATAGAAATAGCCTAGACTAAGAACAAGAAGTGACAAAACATCATGTGACGCCTCATATAAATGATCCCTGGTGGCCCTACACTTGAGTTTCCTCAGCAACCCAAATGTAAAACACAAGGATCTTATGTCTAAGAAGATCAGAATGCCACCTTCCTTCTGTTTTATTTGTTACACGCAGGTTTCGTTTAGTTTTATAGCAGTTTTTTTTTTTTTTTTTTTTTTTTAGCATTCGTTTGATTTTCATAAAAATTGGGATCGTTTGGAAGGAGCATCATTAATATTCTTTACAACTTGTTCTTGTTCCTCCTTTTATGTTCGTTGCTAGTGCAGACTTCTCTCTTATGTAAAATATTCCACTGATGCCCTTGGTAGATTTAGAGGTTGTTAAAGAAATCGTAATAACAGCTCAGGGAACAGTCAGGAACTGCCTGTCCTATACCGTGTGACCCTGGCTAGCTGTTCTCCTTGTAGTTCTAACTCTTTGTGTACAGACTATAATTCACAAAACAGTTGTGATCAATTTAAATTCAGCAAATCTTTTCTAACACTAGGGCTTTTTGCAATCAGGGCCAGAAAAGTTGGGTTGTCAGCTATTAATGCTATAACCTATTAACGACAGCAGTGATATTGAAATGGCTTTTTGAAATGGCTATTTGAAAGGGAACATTTTACTAGTGAAAACAGATGAAAATGGCCTGGGAGGACAGATTAACCTTTTTGAAATATCTGTGGTTTGTCCCCAGTATTTTCTATAAATTTACCTTATTCTTTCAATAAGAATGTTTGGAAATTCTATTCATGCATATGAATGCATGCAATATTTATATGTTTAGTTATTTTTTTAAATGGACAGGAACTCGACTGAATAAATGAAAGCACACACACACTTGTACTAGCTGACTGCTTTAACCTTGCTTGAGTTAATTATTTGCCATGAATAAATAGATTTCTGTTACTTGTCATGAGATGCATTACGTGGAGTTTCTATTTGAAAAGCACCCTGATTTCAAATCAGGGTCTACAATTTTAACATGTTCCCTTGTGACTTCTGGTTTGGGCTTCTTGAAATTTACTAGTCCTTTTTCTTCCCTCGCTCTGTAATAGGTAAATATATATGTTTAGATGAAAAATTTTTAAATTGAGGTATAATCGACATATACCCTGGTATAAGTCTAATGCACAACCTTAAAAAAATTTTAATTGCAGTATAATTGACATAAAACATTTGGCAGTTTAATGTACAATGTGTTGATTTGACACATGTATTGCAACATGAGTACCACCGTAGTGTTAGCTAACACCTCTCCCACGTCACATAATTACCACTTCTCTTTTGTGGCAAGAACAATTGAGATCTAGTCTCTTAGCAGCTCTGAGGTTTATAATGCAGTACTGCCGGCTATAATCACTGTGCTACGCATTAGGTCTCTAGAACTTACTTATCTACTAGCTTACTTATCTACTAGTCGATAAGCTCCTCGTTTCCCCTACCCCCAGTCTCTCATAACCACCATTCTACTCTGTTTTGGGGAGTTCAGCTTTTTTATATTCCACGTAGAAATGATATCGTACAGTATTTATCTTTTTCTGTCTAAGTTATCTCACAGAGCATAACGCCCTCAGGGCCCTTCTATATTGTCAAAAATGGCAGGATTTCCATCTTACGGCTGAGTGATATTCTCCTGTATATATGCACACCACGTCTTTTTTTACCCATGCATCCACTGACAGACACTTAGGTTGTTTACCCGTCTTGGCTATTGTGAATAACGCTGCAATGAAGATTGGAGGGCAGATATCCCTTCAATATCCTGTTTTCATCTCCGTTGGCTATATACCTAGAAGTGCAATTGCTGGACTGCATGGTTGTTCTATTTTTAATTTTTTGAGGAACCTCCATACTGTTTTCCATAATGGCCAAACCAAATTACATTCCTACCAACAGTGCACAAGTGTTCTCTCTTCTCCAGCCTCACCAATGCCTGTCTCTTGTGTTCTTGATGGTAGCCATTCTAATAGGTGTGAAGCAGCATCTCATTTGTCTCTCCACAGTGTAACCAGCATACCCTTTGTCTCACAGGCAGTAATTGAAGAGGCCTATCATAGCTTCTCGGTGTCTGTGTTGCAGAGGAGAGCTGCCTGCCTGTTAGGTACCCTGTAGCATTTAGTTAATCATAGTGGGCCCATGTTGGTTTCTTAGTTTTGACACATGAACCATGGCAATATAAGCTGTTAACACTGGGACATAGTTTCTCAATCTTAGCACTACTGACACGTTGGCCTGGATGATTCTTTGTATTCTCCAAATCCAGGAACAGACTGTGGATTAGCCTTTTGCATGTAGCAGACAAGCCAACAGAGGCCATTTACTTTAAAAACTATTTAAAAGAAACTTATTTTGTCTTCTATTTCTTAGACAACCCTTATAAACTTATTGTTTTTTTGCTCTTTAAGATGCCTATGCAGGTTTTTCTTTTTAATTCTAACCTCATTCAGATATTATAGCCCTTCCTTTCATCACTATTTATTGTGATCACAGTTTAATTCCCACCCATCATTCAATTCACCAAACCTTCATGGAAGGTGTAGAAACATAGTTCCTGTCTCTAAATAACCTGCAACCTAGGAGAGAAACAAAGGCGGTTTAGACAAGTATTGTTTCCAGAACAAAAGGTGGTTCCTTTTTATCATCTGAGAACTACTGGGTACAGTCTCTTCCATAACATTTGCTTTACTCTATACGAATTTTTTTTCAGTTTATTAAGAGCTGACATGGTTTTTCAAAAGCCTGACAGTGGGGATGCCAGTTACCTCCTCTTTAAAATATGATGTGTATTTATGGTAGTTGGGGAGTGGGGCTTATTGAGAAACCTTCTCATCACCTTTCTTCTGTGGCTAGGAACTGGTTCTGTTAGCCTATTGTTGTTGTTCATTCGCTAAGTTGTGTCCAACTCTTTGCGACTCCATGGACTGCAGCACGCCAGGCTTCCCTGTCCTCCACTATCTCCCAGAGTTTGCTCAAACTCATGTCCATTGAGTCAGTGATGCCATGTAACCATCTTGTCCTTTGCCACCCCCTTCTTTTGCCCTCAGTCTTTCCCAGCATCAGGGGCTTTACCATGAGTCAGCTGTTGGCATCAGTTGCCCAAAGTATTGGAGCTTCAGCTTCCAATGAATATACAGGGTTGATTTCCTTTAGAATTGACTGGTTTGACTGTTAGCCTGAGAGAAAAGTAAGTATTCAGGTTAACACTCTGGCAGCCGTTTGAAGCCCAGCCCTTTAGTTCCAAAGGGTATCTGGAAAGCACAACAGGAAAGAAACCAAAAAGATACTCTGAACCGTGGCAAATCCCCCAACTCCCAACTTACCACGTAATGTCCTTTGAAATTATTATACTGTTAATTGCATCCCTTGGCTAGCCATTCACTGTCTTTGTACGTCGTTAAGATGACATTTTTATAAAGCCAGCGTGCGATGCATTGGAAGGCAGAGGCAGTGACTGCAGAGGATTCCTTCCCTCACCTCTGTGCCATGGGTAGTTGCTGACAGGAGAGAACCAAGAGAGAAGGAACGGAGACCCAAGATCTTGCACACTGTGGCTGTCACACTGGAAGAAGCTATGGTATCCTTGCTTTGTGTGTGTGCACACCATAAAAGTGGAAAGAGGAAATACTGCCGAAAGCAAAAACAAAACCCAGGGCTGAACGGCCGATTCTGAGTTTTTGTTTAGATGGTTTGACACTGGTGTTTAGGGGCAAGGTCAAGGTCATCCTCAATACAGAGAGAAGCTATGAGGCCTGTATGCGGGTCAGCAGATAATGGCGCCTGCAAGGATGACCTCAATCCATTGTCATCATACCTGTCTTTTGACCTCAACAGCTTCTTGACATTTCAGGCTAACCTCTTGTTTTCTAGAGTGATCACAATGTAATTTTAGCTGGGTTTTACTTCTAGTGTTTTTAGCTCTCTATAGACATTTGGCCTGGTTTTGAATTCTTCCTTTCTTTATCTCCAGACAAAAGGAAAGGGAATGTGCCACTAGGATACAGAATTGCTGGTAGTAAAAATGAAAGATCGAAACAGAATGAGAATGTGAATCCCTGTACCTTGTCTTCAGTGCTGTCAGTTGGCACAGGCGAGCAGTTTTGAAGGAGCCCAAATGATGGATCTTGCATCTTAGGAGGAAGAAGGAACCCTGAGAATGTCCCGCCTTTAAGCACAGGAGAATCTGTGGTATTTTGAAAGAGGAGAACATTCTCTAGCTTCCCTTGTTAATTTCCACTAAAGCTTTAACACCTTTCAGCATCAGGAAATGCTTCCGTATGAGTTACAGCCTAAATTCTTCATGCTGCTTAAGCCTGTTTCTTCTTGTTCTGTCCTCGCTGGAGAAATCGAACAGCTGGTCATAGGGCCCTATGCAAGAGCCATTCACATAATTGAAAACAGTTATTAAATCGCCCCTTCAGCCACTATTTCTTGCATATTCTCATGTTTTTTTTTCCCCCGTGGCTAAATAATCCCAATTACCTTAAGCTGTTCTCATAGGTCTTTCAAGCTCTTTCATTATCGCTGTGCCTTTCTGCCAAGCCTTCTCTAAGTTCCGGGTCAGGACTTAGCTTTAGCCACTAGAACTAGACACCGTTCTCTAGTCCCGAGGATAATGCAATGATTGCTTCATGCTGTATTTGTTAGGCCTTTCATTATACATCACAGACATGGTCAGTTTTTTTTTCTCTTTATTTTGGGCACCTACATTTGTTGCTGACTCATGGTCAGATTTTTTTTCTGTCTTCCACAGTGAACAGAAGCTTTCTGTTAAAATTATGCTGTCTGTAATAAGCCTGAATTCTTTCTTTGTAGCATGTCATTGAATCTATCATTAAAGAAACTATCCTTTAAACTTCAGTCAGGGAAACATATATAGGTTCAGATTAGGCAACAATAAATCCCATGTTTTACATCAGAATGAATTAGTAATGCTTTTTTCAATTTGCTGTCTTTCTGTGATAGTTTTTGTCCTAGCTCCAGATGGTTATTTTGATAAATTTAGTTTCTGGACCAATGGAGCAAGAGATTGTTATAGGACTTATTGTAACCGGAACTTGCAGTTCTTTTGACACAGTCCCTCATTGTATCTTTGTTTACCAGATGAAGAAACACTTAGAGACTAAATAATAATATAACTAGAGGGAGTCACAGTCCACCAACCAGAGACGGCTGGCTTCTGGCTTTGTGTTGACCAGAAGTGCAGTCTGTATTGGTGTGGCCCACCTTTGACCTTGGCCTGTTTAATTTATTCACTAGTGACTTTTGGATGAAGGCAGAACACATATTTTATTTATTTATTTTTAAATATCTGTTTATTATTTATTTCTTTGGCTGTGATGGGTCTTAGTTGCAGCATGTGGGATCTGTAAAGTTGTGGCATGTGAGATCTAGTTCCCTGACCAGGGAACAAACCTGGGCCCCCTGCATTGGAAGTGTGGAGTCTTAGTCACTGGACGAGCAGGGAAGTCCCCAGAAAACATATATTTAAATGTAAAAATTACAGAGTTGGGGAGAATGACTAACCCATGGGCTGTAAGAGTCAGGATCCTTAAAGATACAGGTGAGCTGATACAATGGGCTAAAACTAACAGGAAAGTCCTTGATGGAAGTGGAAGGAAATGCATGCCAAATGAATATCTACAAAACAGAGGAATCACTGGAAACAGCCAAACAGTACTTCTTATCATACCCAACAGTGCATTAATACTTTAGGGGTGTTCACAAGTCTTATAACATAAGAACAATGAGAAATGTCCCAGGATCACTGAATAATTAGTGTGAGGAACTCTGAGGTCAAACAAGGTTTAATGTTTCCTACTGACCACCAACCCAGCTTTTAGTATGTTAACGTGCATTAAGCGACAGATAGAATGTGTGATGTTTCCTTAATTATTTTGACCTTCTCTTCATGAAACATCTTGCTGGGTCATTGATCTTCTGGACACACCGGGAAACACTGACCCAGAGATTTTAGTGGAGTGGAAGCGCTGTGGGAGCCTATAGTACAGAACAAAAGAAAGTCATCCAATTATACTGTCCAGAGAGATGGCAATACCATTCACAGCACATCATATTTTGGAGAACAGAGTTCTAAAGGACAATGGCAAACCATGCCCTGTCATTGGAGGAAGAAATAAGAGAAATAGGGATGAAGGGCCATGGACAGACATGACAGCTCTGATAAAATATTGAAAGAGATTTGTGAAGGCTTGAGAACTTCGATGTTTCTGGCACATATGTATATGTGCCAGTGTTCAAATGTCTTTCATTGAAATATTAAAGCAGCCCTACAAGGTAGGTCCTATAAATAGTTACACTTCACGGCAGAGGAAAATTGAGACACAGAAAGATAAAGTTACTCTCCCAGAGTAACACAATCAGTGGCAACACTGGGATTTGAACTCTTGTGGTTGGACTCTGGAGCCTCTCCTCCTATTTGCTGTGCTGATGGATTTCAGCTCAGTGTGATGAAGCACTTGTGACAAGGGTACATGTACACAAATGCTCAAGATTGTCCATGGAGGACATTTGCTTCCTCACATGGATGGTTATTATATAGCAGCTATGAGAACACACTGGCATTGGATAAGTTTGGATGTGGTGACTGTCAAAAGTCTTACAGCTCTGTGGTGCCATTCCAAAAGGAGCAATTCATATCCATGGTCCCTTTCATCATCAGGTTCTGTAATTCTTTTTTAGCTTTTAAGAAAATGTTCACAAAGTACATTACCTCTGTGATAGTACTCTGTCTAGAACAAAATACTCAACAGAAACTTTTGATCAGTAGCTTGAATTTATGCTACTTTGCAGCTAGGAATTCAAGGTTAAACAGCTCATTATAATGTTGCTGAGTTGATAATTGGGGGTTATTCCTGGAGTACTGCCAAAGTGGTGAGTGTTACAAGCCCAATGACCCTACTCTTGTCTGCCTAAAGTGTGAATACTTTCTTTATTAGCACACCACATTCCAAGAGAAGCACCATGAGTTTGCAGTTCATATACTCATTATGTGTATGATCCTAAATATCTCATCATACATTCAGTGTAAACTGATCTCAAAATAGGTAGCACCCTTTGGTTCTTGGAAAAAGCAAATGAAAACCATCTCTGGAGAAGGCGCTTTCTTAGGGAAGGCCTGCTCAGAGAAATGGCAGTTAGACTGAGAAAGTCTAACATTGATCTAATGGATTCCCATAAGCAGAGAGAGGGGATGGAGAAGAGGCAGTATTTGTTGAGATCATGACTGAGAAGCTTCCAGAGCTGACTAAAGACTCTATCCCAGAGATTCCTGAAGCCTAGTAAATCCTAAAAAGTATTGATAAGATCCTAGAAGTACAAGACGAGACAGGAAAAGGATAGATGACCTTCAAGGAATCAATAGCGTCACAGCTGACTTGTCAATGGTTAGCAGCAGAGAAAGTGAAATAAAAATGAAATAATATTTCAGTGTGCTAAAACAAAATCAAAACAAATGAAACACCCCTTTCAACCTAAAAATCATTACCCAATGAGGATAACTATCAAGAATATGGATAAAAGAGACTTTCAGGCAAACAAAAGCTGAGAAATTCACCATCAACAGACACTTACTAAAGGAAATACACTGCCAACAGAACTGATCCCAGATGGGAGATCTGAGATGAAGGAAGCAATGGAAGACAAACCCCCCAAAAGTGGTTAATATATGGATCAATCTAACAATATAAAAACATCAAACATGATCTTGTAGGGTTAAAAAATATAATTAAATGCATGACTATGTAACATACCAATCAAATGATGGATAAATATATTTTGAATTTTCTAAAATCATTGGACTCACTGGGAGGCACAGTATTTATTAGTCTCTGAAAGACAGAAAACTAGAGACAGACAGAGAAACAACAGGTCGCCATGAAAAGAGCACTAGAGCAGGAGGTTTCAATGCTAGAATCACTCCTGCTACCAGGGAGCTGTATAGCCTTTGAAAAGCCATTTCTCTCATCTACATCTCAGTTTTTTTGTCTGTAAAATGAAGCTTTGGGACCAGATGAATTGTAAAGCCTCTTCATTACGATTGTAAGAAACACTGAGAAACGGATTCACTGGAGGGGAAAGAAAAAAAAAAAGGATCAATCGTTCCTTGAGGTTTCTTTTTTCTCTCTCTCTCTTTTGAAATTTTATCAATAAACACTTCCTTTTTACTTATGGCTAAGTTTTATATATCTCTTCCCAAACTGGAATGAGATATAGTCTCTCCCAGGTGTATATTGTACTTTACTTTTTGCATTTGTTTGCTTTGCTTTCTTGTCATCTAGTAACCAAACAGAGTCATGGCAGTTTCCCAGACTGCCATGTGGCAGAGGGCTCATGTGGATGTTGGGGGGACATTTGCAGAATCAGGCTGTGAAAAGTGGGCCTCAGTGCACCACTTTGGCTCTTTATTTGATGCATCACCGGAAATGACATATGCCTCCTTTACATTCTTATCATCTCTCCTTGCACTCTCCGGCCTCCTGTCTCTTCAGGCTAACAACAAGCCTGAGATCGAAGCAGCACTCTTCCTCGATTGGATGAGACTAGAACCCCAGTCCATGGTGTGGCTGCCCGTCCTGCACAGAGTGGCTGCCGCGGAGACTGCCAAGCATCAGGCCAAGTGTAACATCTGCAAGGAGTGTCCGATCATCGGCTTCAGGTAGGCAGAAGCCCTCTAGTGTCATTTTTGTTGTATCATTTCTCACCCTTGTATGACTTGATCTGTTACCCACCGTGCCAGTTGCTGTTAGTCTGTTCCTCTCCATGGTGGGAGAGGAGGGGACCAGGCTGGAGTCTGAGCACTGGGTTCTGTTGGTGGATCTGCTTCATGAGACAGGTGGCCCTCTCCGCTTTCCCTCTTTAGCTCTGCAGAGCCATGTTCTTCATCGATCAGGACGGACTCCCTGTCTCCACCAAGATTTTCATCCATCAAGTATACACAGATTAACTGTACCTCTTCTTTCCTGGAACCAAGACATTTTGATCATCTCTTTTTTTTTCCCCCCATGCTCTTTTCTGTTTATAGAAACTCTCCCAGAATCAGTTTTAAAACTAAGGAATGATTCTATTTTGGGAGACTCGTCCTGGTGGCTCAGTCTCTTAATCACTCTACACCACTTTTCTTGCCCTAAAGTAACCAGAATTGTTTAGAGCAGCCTAGAACGTACTTCTTGATCTGTGAATCCGATTATGCTCTTTTCATAGTCTCCTAATGAACTTCTGAGGGAATATAAAGTGTGCAAGTAAATGAAAGATTCACAAAGCCACTAAAAAAAGAAAATGTTCCCTATAAATTTAAAAGTGCAAGAAGTAGGAAACATTGTAGGTTATTATTATTCTGACTTTCTTAAAATGTCCCAGAAAACACTTGGCTTTTAAATCTTCAAGCTTGTTGACCTGTCTGGGGAGACAGGGTATTTTTAAATGAATGAATCTTCATGAACAGTAATCCCAAACCCAAATTCTAAAATGGTGGTGTATTTAAACATCTGGATCAACATCAAGGTTGCCATAGCGATGAATAAGCCGTCAAGTTGTAAACTAGCTGTAGCATCCTCTGCCTGTTCAGGATCCACTTAGCAGCTAAGTAAATACTCATCCCTTTTATTCACTGTGCTCCTTCCATACTTCATTCTGTGTACAAAGAGGTTTTACAGAGACCTTCAGAGGTTTCTAAAGCCTAGATAGACAGCATTGAGTAGGCAGTGCTAGCAAAGGACACCTTCTTTCCTTCCTGGTTTCTGCGGGTAAGAGTGATGCCTTGGGGCAGCGGGGAGGGGGAGCTCCAGAGGACTGCATTGCATTTCTTACCTTTCTTTTCTTAGCTTCCTTCACTGGTAAGATTTGTAGACAAAGCAGAGGGTGGATTTTATAAAATGCAAAAGGAAAATGCTTTGGAGGGTCTAAGAGAGCATTTTGACATTCAGTTCTTTTGCCCTTATGAAAGTAAATTATTTTAGGAATCAGCACTTCTCTTTCCTCCTTTTCCCCATTCTCAGAAGATGACTAGGATCTAAAAACAGTAGCCTTTTCCCCACATTCCCATATGTGACATGAGGAATATGTTTATTTGAATTGGCTCAGAGTCTTATCTGGAAAAGCACAAGGCAGGGAGAGTATGAAACCAAGAATACAGTGTTCTGAGAATGGGGGGAAGTGTAACGTGTAGTACTTCCAGATTATGAATCCTTTCATCTCACCCAAATTGTGTCTTTTCTTGGGGTTTCCGTTTTCATGTGGGGGTAAGGTGATGAGGGATTTCTGAAGAGAGACAGATAAAAGAGGTTATCCAAGTAACTCTGAAAATGAATCATGTCCGTCAATCAGAAAATGTAATTAAAGGAAGATTTGTTTTAATTGAGACTTCTTGCTGAATTTTCTTTTGTCTTATGAAAAAGATTCTGGACAAATTATCTTTGTGTAAGACATAGATAGCAAGTTCAAAGTCTGCAAGCATATTTACCACAGAATTAAGTAGGAAACAAACCACTGTTTGGATAAAGATAAAAAATAAAACAGTTAATACTTCTTTAAAAAAAAAAAAAGAAATTGCTTTATATAATTTTTTAAAAAATAATTCCCTCAGGAAATGTTGGTGCCCTTTTGATGCATGGGGGATGGGCCTGAAATGCATCCATCTGTCCTTTCTGAGAGTTCTTTTAAATTCCAGTATTTGGTCTTCAAAAGCCTAGAAGTTTGCCAGTGTCTTCCTACTTAATCTGAAAGAGTTCCCAGTGGAGTTTAAGCAAGAGCTGGGTTTTTCTCCCCTCCCTCCAAATGTTTACAGGATGTTTCTGCAAAAATGTTTTGATACTGCAGGTAAAGCACCAGCAAAATCTGGAGGTAGGAATTTAATCACTTACCTTGAGAGATTAATAAACATGGCATTCTGTTTCTAGAATTAAAACAGTGTGGAAGGAGGTTTCTTAAAGGGTATTCTTTGGGAATTTGATCTGAAGAGATACATACGTGTTTGTTTTTGTGCTTTACCAGGTACAGGAGTCTAAAGCACTTTAATTATGACATCTGCCAAAGCTGCTTTTTCTCTGGCCGCGTTGCAAAAGGCCATAAAATGCACTATCCCATGGTGGAATATTGCACTCCGGTAAGTAGATGTGTCCCTGAGCTTGAGTCAGCTCACCTGGGAGTTTCAGTTTTCCAGTGTTGCAGATGATCTGTGATGCTATGATTGCTCAGTTCCCCAGATGTTGCCCAACTCAAGTAGCTCCAAAATGCAGACTCTGGGATTGACCTTATCCCTGGTGTGATGCCTGGCACATGCAACATGTCATAGACACTCCACACACACTGTTGGGTAAAGCAATAGTTTTCTTTTCTGTTTCCGTGGGTTGTAGAGAAGACATTTTCACATTTGGTTTCCACATCCCTAGCTGTTGTGTGTAGAGGTGTTAGGGCCATGGGGCACATTGAGTATGGAGGAGGAGTCATATAGGTTCCCTGATATTCATAATCCACCATTTAAATGAATCTTGCTCGTATTTTGTCTGTTTAATATACTAACACCATTAAATGCTAGGCATTTACCTTTGAAACTACTCTGTAAAAAAAAGGGGTGATACATGTATACATAGAGCTGATTCACATTGCTGTACAGGAGAAGCTAACACAGCATTGTAAAGCAACTATAGTCCAATAAATATTAATTTAATAAAGAAAGAAAAAAATCACTAGTGAAATGGAAAGGGTGTGGACTTGGTGGACACAGACCTGGGTGTAAATCTCATATTCCTTCAACACTGGCTGCTAGCTATTCAAAGTGCCACCTGTGGGCCAGGGGCTTTGGCATCACCTGGGAGCTTATTAGCAATGCAGAACCTCAAGCCTCACCCTGGACTTTCTAAATCAAAAGCGGCATTTTAGCGAGATCTGTAGGTGATTTCCAGCACATCAGAGTTTGAGAATCTCTGCTTTAGAGCTTTTCTCTCTTGCATCTTCAGAGCTATCCTCCCAGTTATTTCATTGTCTTCCTCACTTTGATTCCTTTTGCAAAGGTATTCAATGATGGAGAATGTACCATGCTGTGAATCGAATGATACTTAGTGGGTAAAATCCGACAGCAACATGGGCGGTTGTTGTTTTACAAATGCCATAAAGTGTGGCAAAACTGAAGGTGTTTTGTGTATGATTGGAGCCTTGGGTAGGTAAATAACTCACCCCCGTTAGCCCCATTAGTAAAGGGCAGGTCTGGTGTCAAAGCCCGCTTTGTGTGATTTCAGCCTTTGCTCTCACCTCCTGCTCTTAATTATACAAGTACTTCAAGGCAGAGCACCGAAGCGGTGCTTTCCGTTCAAAACCCCGCCCCAAGTCTGATCTCCTCATGATTTCCGTTTCAGACTACATCGGGAGAAGATGTTCGAGACTTTGCCAAGGTACTAAAAAACAAATTTCGCACCAAAAGGTATTTTGCGAAGCATCCCCGAATGGGCTACCTGCCAGTGCAGACGGTCTTAGAGGGGGACAACATGGAAACGTGAGTAGTGGCCAGAGCTCAACAGCCTCTTAGTTGACGTATATTTGAGCTCCTCTCACCTGAATACCTTCCTTCACTCCCAAATGCAAACAGTCTCTCCTATTTCTTTCTTTAGATTTACTGTAGCTGTAAAGAGAAAAAGCAAGCTGACGTTCAGTCACCAGTTTCTGTGTCAATTGTCCCGTGAACAGTGACCCTTTCGAAAAGTTAAACTGTATCTCACAGGGGAAAAAAAAAAACACCATATTCTGGCTCCTAATTACCTGACAAAGGCTTGTAAGAAATACGGGACTGTTTACAAATGAGTGACTCCAAGATTTCATTTTGATTCTCCCCCTTCACAAATCAGTAGGCGTGTGTCTTTTTGTATCTGATTGTGTGGTCGGAGCTAGTCACTTTTTCCTACTTGAAAGAAAATAATGGTCACAGGAAATGTCTTCACAGTAAGTAGGTATGATGCTCTAGATCCAAATGATGATCTTGTCCTCACCTCTTTTGAACCTTCTCTTCTGTTCTCCATGACTCTGACGGCAGTCGCACCACTGATTTCCTTTTAATTCACCTTTCACTTTGTCTGGCCGTTGCTTTTCATGGTTCATACTTAATTGGGTTTCATTTATTTTGACCTTTCAGTAGCTTTTTTTTGGTGTGTGTGTGTGTGGCTGAGTTTGCCTGTGTCTCTCTTCACCACCTCATTTTTTGTTTTGCAGTCCTGTTACTCTGATCAACTTCTGGCCGGTAGACTCTGCGTGAGTACATGCGCTGAAGGGTGCTGCTATCACGAACACATTCGCTTGCTTGATTTTTTAAAAATTTTTGTTCTGTTTGTTTTAAGGACATTTTAATTTCCCTTCCTTCCTTTCAAAATTTTTCTCCTGCTGAGACTTTGAGGGTGCCCTCTGCCACAGATCAGGAGAGTCAGTGAGGTTTTAGGGTCCCCACCTGGTCAAATGAAAACCAGCAGAAATCCTGGCCTGGAGGTCAAAGTAACATCAAAGAAATTGTTGGGTTGTTAGTTCTGTTCCTGGCAGACATGTTTATATGCTCTTTCCTTGTAAGCAGGGAAGAGCCTTCTCATTACATAATAACATTCTTTAGTCATATTTCTAGATATGGAGTGCTTTAGGACCTTCAAAAGGATGATGCTTTATTCTTTAGGGCCTGTTATAAGTGGAGCATTAAAAGCCAGCGAAGTTTGTTTCATGGTATGATGTTGAGTATGGTTGAATAATTTCAGTGAGGCATGTGGCCTTTTTATCAGGCAATGCCATATATATATATATATGAGTTTATATATAAACTCATATATATATGAGTTTCTCAGTTGTGACCTACACTCACTTTGCTCTATTCTCCAAGCTAAATACCCAGCTCATAAACATACATTTACACTGGAAGGAAGGTGTACTGTAGTCTTTGTTATTACTATTGGTGTGTCTTATTAATAATACTAATACTTGATATTAATAAATAATTGATTGACTTATCTCAGAGTTTAAAATGTCATTAGAAAACTCTATAGAGTCTGTGATTTATATATCAGCAAAGTGCATTGTTTTAAAGTTACAGTGTGTGAGGGGGGGTTTATAATAAAATTTTGGTATTTCACAATGTACTTTATTAAAATATTTATTTAAAGTCAGACAGTTCTATTATATATAAGAGGGAAATGACTAATTTGGAGAGTGGACTTATATAAGAATTCAGTTTATCTTTATTGGGTCTTTGTTATTCCACCGTGTAATTAAATTTAAAGTAGGTCCTTTTTAAAAAATCCTGTTGTGATAAGTGCAAACTATTAATTGAAGTTTATTTGAAGTCTTTATTGGCCTAAAGGAAATGTGAGGCTTTCCTTTCTTCTTTAAAGCCACATTATTGTGCCCTTTAATTTTGAGATATGGTTACTATACTTGATTTCTTTACCAATTATGCTTAAACAACTTGGTGAGTTATTTAGATTCACCTATGTTCCTTGCTGTTGGTAATTATTTTCCTTATCCCAGGTAGTCTATATGTTTACAGAAGGTAAAACCTTTCATAAATAAAGAACTTTAAAAGAATAATATACTGAAATTCTCAGCTGGATTGGATCCTGATAAGCAAATGGATTTTCTGTGTGTTGGAATAAGTTCTAACCAACTTAAAAATCCAAAAGACAAATAAGCCAGAGGTTAATTTTTTAAAAACACATAGACATAGCACAGCATAATAAAGAATAACTAACTAGAGAAGAAGTTTATTGTATCCATAAGCTAACGAGAAGCATTCAGGGAGTCAGTTTAATGTAATTTATTTTAAGTAGAGTGTGTTTGTCTTTCTGGAAACATTCTTTTTAAAAATATATTCTCTAACAACTGAAACCTGCCCCTACTTTGCCTTCCCATAAAAAGTATGCTGGATTATTCAGAAATAGTGGGAAATTCTAATTTTGAAGAAGAAAACAAACCCAGCAGGCTTAAATCCCTGTAATATGTGTAATTTTATTAAAGTCTTTATTCATGGGGTGGTAAATAATTTAGAAAATAATTTGTAAAGCTGTTCTCTTCAGGCAGAAGAGCCAGGTCCTAGACTGCTTTATCTTGCAAGAATTCTATCCAATATTAACAAATCCTATGACAATGACAGCATTTAGTCCATTCAGGATGGATCATAGAATTTGAAAATTTACTGATATACAAATCTTTTTTTTCCTCAGGAAAAAAACCCCTTATTTACCTGGATTTGTCACCTTAGTTGAAAGTAAACCTGACGTAAACCTTTTATATTGTTTGTCCACAAGTGAGATGGTCAAACAATATTCTTTGAGCTCTTCTGCCCTGAAAATGTATTAGTGGAGTTGTCACAGATAATGAGAAAATGGTGGTGGAGGGGATGGAATTTATCATTAATAATAACAGGAATAATCCTTCAGGGGATCTATCACTTTATATTTAAGAAGTGAGAAGGGATAACAGTATTCTTACCTTCCCTTGGAAAAGTTCTTAGAAGGCTTTGCATTCTGGACTAAGTGGTTTTATACTTTTACTAATTCTTGGTTTTTAGATGATTCTTCTCTGACAAGTATTCCCTTTTGGCTCGTTTTCTGGTTTCATAAGTACCTCCTTTAGTGTGTGTGTGTGTGTATATATATATATATATATTTTTTTTTTTTTTTAGATTTCTTGGTTTTTATGAGTTCTTGTGCTTAAGCATGCTGTGTTAGGTGCTACATACGTTAATAAGAAAAATAACATGGAACTATCCTCAAGGCTAAGAATTAAAGCTTTGCATAAGATATCCTGTTTAAGATTTTATTAAAGTGTTTTGCATTTACATGCTGAGCTTTCTTAGTGCAGTTATGCTCCAAGATCTCATGTTTTTTTCTTCTCTACACTACCAAGGTAGCAACTGTTACAAGGGAGAAACAGTAATATGTTTTCCTTGATGGTGGGCTTTTAGCTTCTAAGAAGTATATAATCGAAAGACTGGTCTGTTCCAGAAGATAGGGCTTATAAACCAGTTAATCCAAGTACTCAGTTATCTTGACCTGCAGTGAATATTTCCAAGCAAACCTTGGCATTTTTCTAATAATGGACTGGTCCAGGGTTCTAACAAATTAGCAGATTATCTCCAAAACTAAAGTGAAGATTTACCTGAAAAATCTTTGGATCTGCCTGGTAAATTGGGTTGCCATCCTTTTGTTCCCTTATGACAGTTTTAGCATCTTTGTAGTTGATTCCAAGTTTGAGTCTGGTGACAATTGATGTAGACAACATTGGTTTCATAAATAAGACATTTATCTCTCAGGCAAGATTTCAGTTCCCTGGTTATGTAGTGTGTTATAACCATTTTATAATTATGTGTCTTCTTTAAGAAACACAGATTTCTACTATGCTTCCTATGTAAACATAGGTAACTACACTTTTTTTTTCTTTCTTTTTTTTTAACTGTAAGAAAAAATATATTCTTTTTAGTGTTCTGACCAAGTCCTTGAATGCTGCTTAGACACTGGACTAAACTAGTCCTTACTGAATAGATCACTGTCGACTTTTGGACTCATGCCTTTACCTAAGGGCATTCTGTGTCAGGAGAGAAATGGAAGAGACCTTTTTGTCCTATTCCAGTTAAGACAAAAAAAGCACAAGCCCAAACTGGTTTTCAGAACAGATGGATTTTTTTCCTAAGGTTAATCTAAAAGATACTATAAAAACTTCAAGGATAATTAATAGATCAGGTATGAAAAGGTGAAAACATGTCAACCCTACCAAAATCATCTTCTGTGAAGCCAAAAACGTAGGTTTTTATACCCACAAAGTAAATAGACTATGAATGCTAACCCTCCTCTCACTTTTTGCTCTGTACATTAGCACACAGTATCCCTAATAAGAAATATTCCAGGTACTGTGACATTCTATTGCAGTTAGTAGTTCTTTTTTTAAAGCATCACATTATAATTTGGGGGCCTTCAGTTTTACTCTACCAAGTAGCAGTACAGTCCCGCTGCTAATGTGATAGATATATTCCTTCTTTACAAAATTGTAAGATAGGAAGACTGAATGTCATGTAGAGACTGTCTCCTTGACCTTTTCTATCATTAAAGCTTGCCAGAGAAGTTTGTGATCCCTCCTTGTGGCTTTTGAGAGAAGCAGAAGGATGACCCGTCATCTGTCAAACCTAGATTGTCAATACTTGATGATCTCTCTAAGATATAGAGACAACCAGATGTGTACCTTATTCATAGTTGTAGGCTGAAAACATTCTAGGCCGTGTATATAACAGAACTGTGGGGTGGGTTTTTTTTTCTCCATTAATGGATGGTATCTGTGACTAATCACATTTTCTGCCTTATAGGCCTGCCTCGTCCCCTCAGCTTTCACACGATGATACTCATTCACGCATTGAACATTATGCTAGCAGGTATGAGACTAGTTGAATGCCAGGCAAATATTGATTGAAGTAACTAACCAAGGAAAGCTAACCTATAATAATTTTAAACAAATCTTTTCTTTTTTCCCCAATCTTGTCTGATTTCTACTAATCACCTTGCCCTCTAACGTGCATGCCGTTCCAACTGCATGTTGTTTTTGAACACCAATGAGAGCTTCAGTCCAGAACAATCTGCCCTAACCCCGGCCTTTAAACATTTTGAGAACTTTGTTATGTTCTGTATACTGAGCACGTTTAATCAATTGACTTAGAAATCATCTACCCTTCTTAGAAATCTGCTAGACCAGACATAAGTATATGAAGAAATGATACTGTGTTATATACAGAATATGAAAGCATTGGCTTTGATTTCTGTGTGTATTTGACAAAATGTGGTGTAAAGAAGAGAATCATTACTTTTCCTAATCCTTGGACCTTTCTGTCTCACGTTCTTTGTGTTCGAGGTAACTTTTATATCTAAGAACTAAATTGCTAACTGTAAAATATGCCTGTTAAGTACATCTGTTAAGAGTTTGGTTAACTTTCAAGTTGTAAAAAAGACTATTATTGTTTGAGGTGAAGGAGGTTTTTAAAGGTAAAAATTGGTGGCAGAATGTGTAGAGAGCTGACTGTGAATTATCTTGTATCAATATTTTAACTGCTGAACGTGTTTATCAACCATGGGATGTATTAACTAGCTATGTATCATTCTGTCATCAGTGGAAAGCTTTAATTGTCTTAAAAAACACATGGGGTAGTGGAAGGTATGGAGTGTGTTTGTTGTTAAGGAAGCTTGTCCCATGAAAACAGAGGCCTCTTCTCAGCGAAAGGAAGATCAACCTGTGGAGAAAAAAAAGAATGGAACTTCTCTTGTAATTTATAGCATAAATGTAAAGCTGCTTAACTAGCTGGGGTCGACCACTCACCTCAAACGGCTAGGCCAACACACACATCCTTTAAATATGAAGGATTCCTTTCTCCTCTTGACATGATTTATCCTTTAGTTTTCAGGAATGTTCGATTAGGTCTTGAATAGAGTCTAAGAAGTCACAGAAGTTTTAATGAGCTTTTACGTTTTTTATCAGGCTAGCAGAAATGGAAAACAGCAGTGGATCTTATCTAAATGATAGCATCTCTCCTAATGAGAGCATGTAAGTATCCTGTCTCTTTTTACAAAATGTTCCTGACCATGAAATTGCTTGGAGGGATTTAGACATAGGGTAGCACAGAAGATAGGAATTAGCATTTATATTCATTGGATCTTTCTGGGAGATGCTCATTGGCTTTTTTTTTTTTCTTTAACTCTTGACATCCCAACACAGAATGAGCTCCTCCAAACTGTGGCACAAATGTTCCCAGACATTTTGCCTTCCCCTCCTTCAGTGCTGTACTACCACAGATTGCAGGGTCTCAAACACCGAAACTGTATGAAATGTTTACTCTTTGCCCAAACCTGCGGGATTTTTAAAGGGACTGGATGTTAATTTTTCAAGTGATGGCTAAGTAGTATTTTCTCCATCTATGGGCAGTAGAACTATAATCTTGGAATAGCTGCACTGGTATTCCCATGGGATAGCTAGATGGGCATTTTCCTGCAGAGAACCTAGCTAGCAGTTTTTTTGCAATTAAGTGTCTTTATGAGCTAAACAAACTGAGGCAGTCTTGTGAAGGGTTTCAGAAGAGGAAGTACAAATTGAGGTCACGGTTTTGTAATGGGATGATACACCAGGCCTGTCCAATTTAAAGAAGGCGAGACAGTGGTACTCAGAGTGGCAGAGAACACAGCGATGGTAGGAAACAGAGGCCTCATTAATATTGACCATAACGAGTATTGAGGAATCCTGCCGTGAACCCAGAGCCTGAGGTGGAGGGAGCAGATCGAGAAGCTTGTATGGAGGACAAACTGATAACTGAATAGACAACTTACACAGATGAAATCTAGTCAAGGTACAATGATGGTGTTAGTTTCCTGAGTTACGGATGTCTCACCATTTTGTCATAGAGAATCTAGGCAAAGGGAAAATGGTAAATTTATCACAAGTACTTGGTGTGGCAACCCACAGTCACAGTCAAATGAGAAACAGCCTGTATAAGGATTCAACTGAAGGAAATAGTACCCAAGTAGCACTTATACATAACTGGTTATTGAAGACATGAGAATAAGTCATCTTCTCTGGTACATAAAGATGATCAAGGTGATAATACAGTCAACACTCAGCCATTTATAGTTACACTAAAAAAAAAAAGCCTTTGCCTGCAAATATAACTGTGGTACATTCTCTTTCTGAGCTGTGGGGGAAAGTATTAATAGTATTAATATATAAACTACTTTGACAGAAAGATATGTAAACAAAGAATCAACTAAATGTGAGCAACCTGAACAATTTGGTTCTTTGGATCACTGATTTGAATGTTAGAAGCTGTAGAATATTCACAGTGATTCCAGTTGTATCTATGTAAGAATGGCTGCCATTCATTGACTGCCCAAGAGAACAGTGAGAGAAGTTGAATTATAACTATCTGTTGTAATTAAACATGGGAAGTCCTCACAATACACCTTGAGAATTTGGGAAGAGGGCTAAGAGATCAGCTGGTCAAACCGCGTTTGGTTTATTTTTAAGCAAAATTTAGCTGTAGCTTATTCTGAGGGCATAGTATCCATTCTGACTCAGTGTTCCTTGGGAATAACATGAAATCTTAGGGTCAGGTCAGGGGAAGAGGTTTGGTAGATGGGTTGACTTAACTTAAATGTTTGTTTTTTAACACCCAGTCATTATTTTAATTTTAACTTACCAACCAGTTATCTGACCTGATGGACCAAGATCATTTAAATTAGGAGGATTTTTTCCCCAAGTATCTGAAAATTTTTCAGCTCAGAGTCAGAGATGAGAAAAGGAAATTGAACAGGTGTGGAGAGGGAAATGTTAACATATCATCTTACTGATGTCTAGCCAGAAACAAAGGGTTTTAGCCTCTCATTAAGAACAGGATGAATTTTTTGTAACTCGGAGGTACACAGGCTTTTCAGGAGCCACAGGCAGTGCATTTAGAAAATAATTTCCTCTGTATATTAGAGAATCCCTGGATATAAAGAAAGATGACAGCTGCCTCCCAAAATATAAGCCTTTGGCCTCTTTGTTCCTGAAGATTAGTCTTTCAAAGCTGCTCTAAGGAATGAGTTGTTCAGTCCTCTTTTAATTAGTCACGTTAAAGGCTCTTTTTTTTCCTGCTGATATCTGTTTTTCTAGCTAAACAATAATTGAATGAAATAGTCATTTAATGTATAGTTTCATTATTGTTACCATCCTGCTTCAGTGGGGTTAAGAAATTCAAGCCATTGATTTACTCATGTAAATCGACCACCCAGATTCGATGGAAAATCTGAGCAAGAAACACTTGGAACTGTCACCAACAGGAGGGTAGAACCACAACCTCAAGAGTATCAAAATGTCTTTAAAAGCAGGAAAGAGGGTCTAATTAATTGTTAAGAGCAAATAACTGTTTCAATTTTAAAGTAGATGCCCGAGTCCCTGCCCCTCAAAGCAAGATAAGGGGGGAAAAAACCAAAACCTTTGATTTTATTTTCCAGAGATGATGAACATTTGTTAATCCAGCATTACTGCCAAAGTTTGAACCAGGACTCCCCCCTGAGCCAGCCTCGTAGTCCTGCCCAGATCTTGATTTCCTTAGAGAGTGAGGAAAGAGGGGAGCTAGAGAGAATCCTAGCAGATCTTGAGGAAGAAAACAGGTGAGTTTTCTTTCTAGCTTTGTCATTGGGATGCAGAGCGCATACACTTGCACACATAGAAAAGTGCCAGGAATCTTCACTTAGAGTCATTCTATGTCTAACTGTTTTCTCCAATAATCTGTTTAGCTCCATTTACAGAGTCTCTTTTTTGTCATCTGAAAGAAGAAAATGAATGCAATAGCATAAGTAAGAATTCATACATTAGGTATTAAAGAAATGAATGCTCGTGGTGGTATTTGATTTGCTGCATGTATTTTAGAGGCTTTGATCTCATATTTGAGAATAGAGTTTAAGAACAAAGTAGGTCATTTAATTTTCTGATGATACAATTTGTACATGTGTTAGGCCATATTACCTATCTTAAAGCATTTAAGAAAGTAGGCTCACTGGTCATATTTGGGGATGAATTAGTTCATCTTATTTTCCATTATCAAATACAGAAATCATTTATGCTCACCATCCTAGCAGATTAGTGAGATAATTCTAGTTGTCAGTCATCACTTGAAAAAGATGTTCATGGGAAAAGAAAAGAAATTATAAAAGTTAAAAAAATTTTTTTCATGACTCCACAGAGGACAAAGATGTAAAGGTTTGGCATGTTGTGTGGCATCAGAATGATGCGAATCATTGGACTTTGCTTTTGTGTTATGTGTGTGACATCACAGGGCCCTTGCTTAAGAAAGGCTTTTGCAGATGATCACTTCTAACTCAGTGTGCCTTCTTTAGACAGATGCCACCAGGCAGGTCTCTAAAGGAACAGTGGCTCAAATTTGTGGGACCTGAGTACTTTCATGTCTTTGGTTTAGCCCAAGGCACGAAGACCTCTTCATCTTGGCAACACAGTATGTCTGAGAACCAAGTGCCCTTGGGGACTGTGTCACCTCAAGATGGAAAGGCAAACTGCCATTCATCCATTGCTTGCTGCTGCCCCAGGCCTCTGTGTAGCTCTCAGTACCTCTGAGCTGTGGCCAGAGCTCCTTATCTGGCCAGCTTGCCTCTAGTCTCTCTCTCACCCCCCAGTATATCCTCCATACTGTTGGTAGTCGTGCATCTTCCCAGTACCAAGAGCCATCACAGCATTCTTCCTTAACTGGATTTCTGCATCTTTTTTTTTAAAAACCTAGCTTCTCAGCTGGACATTTTCATCCTTCCACAATTTTCTCTTGACCTGGTGTTTTACACTGTCGTCATCTTGTGTACCTAGATTCTGGCTGTGCTATTGTAACTACTGTTTCTGAATGCATCCTGCTCTCATCCACTTTCAGAGTTAAGCTCAAGCTTGCTTCTCAGCCTAGCTGCCATCCTCCATGCAGTTGCTCAGAATGATTTTCCCCACCGAGCCCCTAGCAGATGGGGCTGCATTGGGAAGTAATCTGTCATTTGTCTAGTCCATGGGGTTACAAAGAGTCGGACATGACTTAGCGACTGAACAACAACAAATCAGATGTCTTTGGGGGTAAAGTGGTTATCACTGTACTAATCTGTCCCTGCATCTGTCATTTGTCTAGATCCTCATAATGCATTGGATCTTTTCCCTTGAACTCCGTTTCAGTTAGCTTTTTTATCAGCTACCTGCCACCGCACCCCCCCACCCCACCCCACCTGTCTCTAATGGAGACAGTGAATGCCTTTGGAATAAGGACTGTCTTAATCATCTTAATGTCCCCTATCGTGCTTAGCACAGTGTGACTATTTAGTGGGTTCTCCAGAAATTTTTGGTAAAAGCCTGAGGTAAGAATACAGAGAAAAGATCACACAGGTACCATTCAGGAGGTAATACTGAGCATTCTGTTGGTTTTAATGGTAACATTATTTGGGGTTTTATATGTAAGACTGACAGTGAATATCATGGTAGATAAAACCTTTCCCTCTACTGTATTGAATATCATTAGTATTCATTTATGTTCAGTCTTTAATTATTTTAGGAATCAAAGTCAAATAGGAAGAAAAGCTGGTGTTGGTATTATAAATGGAATTTGATGTTACCCAGGGCTAAGAATATTTTTCTACCATGTGAATGTCCATTGTGCTCTATGTTGTTCTGTTTCATTGGTCAAGAGTTCTGTTTTATTGCTGCTGCACCTTCCCTCTATACCATTACAACCAGGCGAAAGAGTGTTGGTGAGGAGTACTGAAACTATCATCTGTATTAGCATTTCATCATTGTCAGAGCACTGTAATGCATTTTGGGTCACTTAATCTTCCTAAAAGTGCTATGTAGAAGATTGATAAGAAATGTAGAAGATTGATAAGAAAATGCAGGTTCAGAGGGGTTCAAATGGCTTGACCTAAATTTCAGACAGCCAGTGGCAGAACCAACTCCAGATCCAGATTTTCTGACTCAGAATAGTCAACTCTGCCTTGCACCCTAACATAAAGAAGAGTCATCTTATATAAGTATCATTTACGTAGAATTGTAGCACATTCCACGGAAGGTACCTATACTGGAGGGAATATTTTTAGGACTACACATGAATAAACCTGTCCATCTACCTGTGGTACAGTGATAACCACTTTACCCTGAAAGACATCTAATTTGTTGTTGTTGTTCAGTCGCTAAGTCATGTCCGACTCTTTGCAACCCCACGGACTGCAGCATGCCAGGCCTCCCTGTCCATCACTATCTCCCAGAGTTTGCTTAAATTCATGTCCATTGAGTTGGTGATGCTTTCTAAGCATCTCATCCTCCGCTGCCCCCTTCTCCTCCTGCCCTCAGTCTTTCCTAGCATCAGGGTCTTTTCCAGAGAGTCAGCTCTTCGCATCAGGTGGCCAAAGTATTGGAGCTTCAGCATCAGTCCTTCCAATGAATATTCAGGACTGATTTCTTTTAGGATTGACTGGTTTGATCTCCTTGCTGTCCAGGGGATTCTCAAAAGTCTTCTCTGGCCCCACAATTCAAAAGCATCACACAAGGTATCCAAGGCCATTCCCTTAAAATGAAATGGTTTGTTCTCTGAAAGAAAAAAGAAATATTCCAGGGCTGCTCAGAAATCCAAAATGAATCTGGTGTTGGTGCTGGTCTTTCTGTAAGTTATCTTGACCCTCAACTAAAGGTCAGGATGAACTTCCTTCTTTCTCTGCTTTGTCATGTCTTCACTTCATACCAATCCCAAAGAAATGTGTCTACAGCAAGGGTCCCCAACCTCTGGGCCGCGAACCAGTACCTCCTGTCAGATCAGTGGCAGCGAAAGCGCTTGAATCATCCCCAAACCACCCCCACACACCCCTGGTCTGTGCAAAAACTATCTTCCACAAACTCAGCCCCTGGTACCAAAAAGGTTGGGGACCACTGCTCTGCTGAGCTCCCCTCCTGAAAGTAGCCTCTGGTTTTCTTTGCTCTAGCCTCTCCTGTCTTCTTGCTGCTTCTGCTAAGTCGCTTCAGTCGTGTCCGACTCTGTGCGACCCCATAGATGGCAGCCCACCAGGCTCCCCGGTCCCTGGAATTCTCCAGGCAAGAACACCAGAGTGGGTTGCCATTTCCTTTTCCAATGCATGAAAGTGAAAAGTGAAAGTGAAGTTGCTCAGTTGTGTCCGACTCTTCTCGACCCCATGGACTGCAGCCTACCAGGCTCCTCTGCCCATGGGATTTTTCCAGGCAAGAGTACTGGAGTGGGGTGCCATTGCCTTCTCCATGTCTTCTTGCACTTCTTCTCAAAGAGCTTCAGAGCCATGGCTTTGTCTTCATGATCCGACTTTAGTGTTGCTTAAGGAGCCTATAATTCACCATTTCCTGTCCTTCCTCTGAGAGAACCCAGGAGGTCATTAGTTGCCCACCAAGCTGGCCGTATTTCCGTAGTCAAACTGGCTACATAACTGAACAAATACAAGCACACATTTAGAGCAAATGGGAAAGAATATTGAAAACTGGGAGTGTCTTGTGTCCTTTGGATATATGTCTATGGGTACTTTGTGTTCCTTTATTCTGTAGCAAGGGCTTATCTCCGAAGGACAGCAAAGGAAGGATGCTTGAAGATCTCCATTCCTGACTAGATATGTTACTGAATTCTGTTATTCTTATTCATGACACCTCCCCACCATCACCTTGGAAAACAGAAAATGGCTAATTAGGAAGTGTCCTGGGGGTGTCTTATCTCTGTCTTTAGAATTCCATTTCTCCAATTGTTGCACATAGCATTCAGTAAATATTTGTTGAATAAATTAATGAATAAATGAATTGAAATGAAGCTGAATTTATTTTCACTGTTACACTCTTGCATGTAGTTGTGGTGAAAACTCTTCTTAATACCTAATTTCATAGAGAAAAGCCTTTTGGAAGCTTTTCTTCTACTTGCCTTTCAGAATACTTCCCCTTTTTAAACGTCTTTGATGAGCACCAAGCATTGCTTTGTCATAAATTTAGAATGCTCAAAGTTCATTTTCCAAATCCTAAGCCCTGCCTGTCTCCACCTTCCTCCCCAGCATTCTCTGATTCGTGGCTTATGCCACAAAGATAAGGTGAAAGCTCTGAGCAGAAGCGAAGTCTGACTCAGAATTTTCTCAATAGTATCTCTCATAAATTTGGGTGACTAGTGACTTCTATAGTCTGTAATGTTTCACTTCTGCATAACATCTCTCCCTCATTCAACAGATAATTCTGATTCACCTCTTTGGTTGAGCCCAGTTGGATGTGGAGAATTTGCTCCACTGTGTGTCTTTGGCACTGCAAACTCAAAGTTTGCTTTTTTTCATGCATAGATGAAAGCCTGCAATCTCCTGACTTAAATCTGTAGTGTCAAATTCTGAGGTATTTTTCTTTGCACTGTCTAAATGAACTCAGACTTGCTGTGAGATTCTAGGTACAACCCTGGCAATGAAAAAGGTAACCGTTATGAAAGACAAAACCTCATTGTCATTCTGCTGCCTGCACATCAAATTGATTAGATTGTTCCCAAGTCTAAAAGGAGGGTAAATACTAACCAGATTCACTGCGAAGTCTACAGTTAATTAAAATGGTTAATAGATATTATATGACGCCAGGGGAATCTGGACTTCTAGTACCTACTCAGTACCTTTCATTGATCTTGTTGTTGGGCAGCCAGTCATTATGCAGCCTTTTGCCTTGATCCTTTTCATTCCTCCAATGGCTATGTAAGATTGTTAATGTTATATTCAGAGAAATTCAAGATTGGTTACTTACACCACAGAATTAAACTAGCTGGCAACCATAATCCTGTTGCTTTCCCTTACAAATGACATGATGACTGGGTTAGAGTCTGGTGGTTTTCAATCTTCACAGTCTCAGAACATCTTTATTCCATGTTCCTTCCTTAGGTCTTTGTGTGAGACTCACATGATGGTGAGGAGATGGCAAAGAGGGGGTCAGGAGTGGGCATTCCACCACAGAGATGTCAGGGGGAACAGCACGGGATGTTTGGAAACTGTAAACTGTGGTGTGTCTTCTGTAACAGGGCAGGGAATGGGACGAGACGAAGCCAGACAGGTCAGCAAGGCCAGGTGGGGATGGACAAAGATGTGATGAGGTGCTGAGGAGTAGGGGCCTCCTGCACGCCCCCCCCCCACCCCGGGGTAAGCCAGGATTGATCCTGTTAGACTTATATGCATGACTCGGCAGCTGTGTGTGGATGGGGGCGGGAGCGGGTGAGGACTTGGAAAAGCACAATCCTGGAAGAAGGAGTCATATTGGCAGGGAGCATGGAAGCCCAGGAAAGAGATGATAAGGGCCTACAAGAAGGTAATAGAAAAGGGGTGAGGGATATTTTGGGGGAGGGGTGGGGCTGTGTGGCTGGCTGGTTAGGTGGATCTGGGGAGGGAAGGAATGAGCCCCAATTCTGGCCGAAGCACAGCAAGGTTTGTGGGCAGCTGGGACTGACGTCTCAGGAGGAGCTGTCTACTGATGAATTGAGAGTTTGCCCTTCGATTCAGCAGAATTTATCGAGGGCCTTCCTCAAGGTCGAGTCACTGGAAGATGGTGAATGGGGTGCAGGAGACGTCGAGTTTGAGGTTCTGGTGGTGGTGTTGTTGTTTGTTGAGTTGCTAAGTCATGTCTGACTCTTTATGACCCTATGGACTGTAGCCCACCAGGCACCCCGTCCATGGAATTCTCCAGGCAAGAATACTGGAGTGGGTTGCCATTCCTTTCTCCAGGGGATCTTCCTGATCCAGGGATCAAACCTTCGTCTCCTGCATTGGCAGGCGGATTCTTTTCCACTAAGCCACCTGGGAAGCCCTTCTGGTGACATACCCACGGACAAATGTGTGACAGGGAGAAGTGAAACTGTGAAGCTTGCAGGAGGGGTGTGGGCCAGAAAGAACAGATCTGTGAGTCACCTGCTCACAACTGGTTGTTGAGACTGAGGGTAAATTTATCTACCCAGGGAGCACATGGCAGAAGAACACTGGGCTTGGTAGAACTCTAGAAGATGTAAACACTAAAATGTTTATAAAATTCCTTTTATTATTTTAGTAAGTAATTCATGCACATTATGGGAAATCCAAAGACATGTAGAGAGAAGTGAATCTTTTTCCAGCCTTGTCCTCTGGCTGTTGTTCTCCCAACTCTCTACATATGCAAATATTTGTAATCAGTGGTTGAGATTATTTCACACGGTGCCATGCAGTGTTCATTTGGTCTTTTTGTTCTACTTAAAGATCCCTAATAACTTTACACATGCTGGAGGAATATGCCAGAAGAAAAGGGGAAGAATGCTTTTCCCAGAGGAGACAGGAGGGAAAGAGGCACAAAGACACAGGAGGAGGCCTGGTTTTGAACAAGAGAAGTGAAAGTGTTAGTTGGTCAGTCATGTCGGACTCTTTATGACCCTTTGGACAGTAGCCCACTAGGCTTCTCTCTCTGAGGGATTCTCCAGGCAAGAATACTGGAATGGGTTGCCATTTCCTTCTCCAGGGGATCTTCTCAACCCAGGAATTGAACCCAGGTCTCCTGTACTGCAGGCAGATTCTTTACCCTCTGAGCCACCAGGGAAACCCAATCAGGAGCACCTCTGAAAATGTTCTTGTAGGTGACACAGTCTGGGTAAGGAACAAGGGTGAGAAAGGTAACAGTGCACAGTCACTATCTAGTAGACATCATTGGTAGGTTCTGATTCTCATAGCTGGTCTTTACAGTTTTATAAGTTGGATTGGGCAGGAAAGTGCAGTATATGAGACATTTAATGAAACTGGGGCCTCATGCTACTTGGCAATATGAGCCCCCAAAACAAAGGGCTCCAAAACCTTTTAAGATAAAGGGAGCTAGTTTTCCCACATACATCAGACCACCAATATCTTTCATGGCAAGAGAAGCTGAAGGACATACCTACTGCATTTAATAAGCTTGCCTCAGGCTGGGAGGACAGTTGCATGGGGTGGGGTCAATGTGATTCAACTAAGCAACCCAGTAACCCAAGTTTCCTTCAGTTTATCCTGAGTTAATCAAAGCTCAGGGGGACCAGTTCATCCTATCCCATTCATGGATGTGGATGAATGACATCGAATGACAATTTATTTCCTCCTTTATCTGAGCTCTCCCTCTTTTTAACTGTCTTGTTATACTAAGTGTGTTAATGTGACCCTCAACCTTTTTGGGGAGCAGCCTGAGGTGTTTTTGAAGAAAATTTTCTTTTTCACAGTAAAGATGGTTTTAATGTGCATATTATAATCCTGTGTAAACAGACAACTTAACTTAGATTCTAGTCTTTTTTTTAAAATTGAAGTATAGATGATGAACAGGGAGGCCTGGCGTGCCGCGGTTCATGGGGTCGCAAAGAGTCGGACACAACTGAGTTGAACTGAACTGATAGATGATTTACAATATTGTGTTTCAGGTGTACAGCAAAGTAATTCGAGTATGTGTGTATGTGTGTACTTTTTTTCAACTATTTGCCATTATAGGTTATCACAAGATATTGTATATAGTTCCCTATGCTATACAGTAAATCCTTGTTGTCTATTTTATATATGGTAGTATCTGTTAATCCCAAACTGTACTTTATCCCTCCCCCTCATCCCTTTTAGTAACTATAGGTTTGATTTCTGTATCTTTGAGTCTGTTTCTGTTCTGTAAATAAGTTCATTTGTACTGTTTCTTAAATTCCACGTATAAGTGATATATTAGTCTTTGTCTGACTTCATTTAGTATGATAATCTCTAGGTCCATCCATGTTGTTGCAAATGGCATTATTTTGTTCTTTTTTATGGCTGAGTAATATTCCATTGTTTGTCTATGTACCACATCTTCTTTATCCATTTGTCTGTTGATGGACAACAGCATGAAGTTTTAGGTGTAAATACTCATTCTATTTAAGTGGGAAATATATGTTTTTTAAAGATTGGAGGCATCACTCCATTTTAGGGTCTTGTGTCTTAGATATCTTGGAAATGATAACAAAACTAAAACTGGTGAGCTTAGACCTCGGCACAGGAAATTAGATAGGCATAAGGATTGCTTCGGGCTTCCCTGGTAGCTCAGCAGTAAAGAACACGCCTGCCAATGCAGGAGACACTGGTTCGATCCTTGGGTTGGGAAGATCCTCTGGAGAAGGAAATGGCAACCCACTCTAATATTCTTGCCCAGAAAGTCCCATGGACAGTGGAGCCTGGCGGGCTACAGTCCATGGGGTCACAAAAGAGTCAGACACAACTTAAGTGACTGAACAACAAGAAGGATTGCTTCATCTCAGAGAAAAACCTAAGGAACCCCTCCAGTGTTAACAGTATTCATGATTTACCGGTATAGCTATTGTCTTCCTAGAACAGGCTGGATAAAAGCTGAAGTTCTTACAAGCCATTTTCCCTTTTAGATCCTCCATGAAGACCCTCATCCTTCTTGTAACTTTTATTACCAGACCATGGTGCTACAGTAGAACTGACTATAGTCTGAACTTTCTTTAGCTACATTCCAAGCCTGAGGACATCATTCCACGCAACTCGCCAGATAGTTAGTGAATACTTAATGTGTTTTTCAAAGTGCCAAGACTACAAAAAGGGATAAGCCTTGATTCTTACTCTCATGAAGCTTGTAATAAAAAAGACATTAAAATGTAAACAACTAAGTATAACCCAGTATTGTAAGTTCTCTGGGGGCACGGAGGTCTCAGTTCTGTCTGAGGGACTAGAGAGACCTTCACAAAGGGAGGTGAAAATAAAGGCTGAATCGGAGTTTTCCAGGCTGAGAGAGGAAGTAAGGATGAGCCTTCCAGTCTGTTGAGACAATGAGTTATGTGTGTTCAGAACACAGGAGGAAAAGAACAAGAGAGTAGTGGAATGGTAGCTGGAGATCACTGTTGAAAGGGCTTTATATGTCAGACAAAGGAGTTTGTATTTATCGTATAAGCAGTTGAGCAGTGAGGGCTTTTTGAGGAGGAGATGATGGAGAAGAATGATTGTAGGCAGGGAGCTAAAGCCATGGAGACTGGCAGAAGGACAGTGCAATAGTTCGTTGAAAGATGGCCAGGTTCTTAACTAAGGATCCCTTATGCAAGTGAAGAAGGGCTGAAGAAATGGGAAGGTCACTGAATGAATGAGGCCAGGGAAGATGAGACAGGGAGGGATGGGGCAGTATGAATTTTTTCACTAGGGAACTGGGACATGGCAAGTAAACAAAAACCATAGAACATACAAGAAAAGCTACTAAGCAGCCAAGGTCAATGGATAGAGAAAAAGAACTATGTACTGAACATACTGTTGTTTGCCCCAGAAGATTCAAGTGGAAATTTCCTGTATTGCTCTTGTGTATTCACTTTCCAAAAAGGATTTTTTTAAAAAAACATAGCAGTAAGATTCCTATAGTAGAAATAGTAAATCAATGAACATAGTAGGGATTAGCTTAGTTGATATAATTGAGCTTCAAATTTGGTTTCAGGTTCCCTGCAGGCAGGGGGCTAAGAGGAAACAGTGGTTTGTCTCTGTGTCATTGTTGGATGAAAGAAGTAAAGAAACATGATTATCTTTGTTTAAACCCAGTGTTGGTTACACATTCTTGACATCAGGCCATTTGTAGCGTTCTGTTGAGCTCACTTTGGTAAGAACTACCGGTGTGTACTCATGTCTCTGCAAATGGAGCCTGGACTTTTATCACAAAAGTAGCTCCCGATATTCTCCAGTAGGGAAGTCCTACAACCCCAGAGACCAACATGATTTAGTCTGGAAAATTCAAAGATAGGTATTGAATTATCTCCCATAAGATTAGATAGTTATATGAGGGCTTTTACAGAACATCCCAATGGGAGTGACCTGGCTTTGCAATCAAACCAGCAAAAAGAAATTCCACCAAGAATTTGACAAAATTAATTTGCTATATGGAGTTCTTAATTGTTGTTAGCTGATTGACTCTTGAAACATGTGCACCAAAGACAGGAACTTTGGCTTCTACAATGATTACTGTTGGATTTTGCTTTCTAAGTTGTTAGATGCAAAGACTAGTTGTTACTTGAGGCCTCTCCTGGGTTGTGGTACAAAAGTGTATTACTAATATGTGGGAATGCAGGTATAACATTCATCTCGACATATTGAGGTATAAATTTTGAACGTGTTGAAGGAAATGGCAACCCACTCCAGCATTCTTGCCTGGGAAATCCCATGGACAGAGGAGCCTGGCAGGCTAGAGTGCACGGGTTTGCAAAGAATACAGTCCTGTATAATGCTACTTGAGGAAGCTGATTCCTTTTCTGGCACTGAAATGTTAGAAGAAGGATAAACGATGAATCTGTCAACCTTGCATGGCTTGGTACGTAGCAAGGTTAAGCTCACAGAGCCCATGGCTAATGGAGACATCCAGGAGACTGTGGGAAAGACAGGTCTGGAGACTAGAAGTCTAGATTGAGGTGAGGAGTAATGGGTGGGGGAGGTGAGGTCATGGGCTTAGAGGAGGTGGAAGCCTAGAGAGAGGACAGGGTCCTCCTAAGAAGAGAGCTTATGTGGAAAGAAGACCAAGGACTTCCTGATGTACTGGTTTGTAACTGGCTATGCCCAGTTCTCCACCAGTAGCAAAGTTAGAAATGGTTTCCTGCTTTGTATTAATTACATACTTGGATGACTTCTGCAGATTATCAAACCCTCCCCGTCTTTTCCCTGCTATGTTAATAATTAAAGTTCTGTATCTTCAAGTCCTGGGTTACCTTTTGATACCACTCTGTCTGCTAACTTCAGTTTATAGGTAAATCCATATGATCCTTTTTCTATAATTTATGAGTAACTCCAAGCAACTATTTCGAGGATAGAAATAACCTCTATTCTTAGCTTAACCAATGAGTATAATTCACAGCCCTTTTACCCAGTAGTGTAAGGTTTGTCTACAGGAAACTAAACAGTATCCCACACACTAGAAGCTGAGCTGTTGAAAAGCAAGGGAATGTGTCTCACTTATCTTTCTCTCTGTAGTACTGGGTGTAGAAATACGTGTTCATTAAAGGAATGGATAAATGCCCTTTGGACTTTTCTTGTGCCCTGCCAGATTTTTTAGCAGGTTTTCAGCTGTCTTCTTTGTTTTTCTCATGTCCTATGTTATTGTTCTTTGCCCCAAATCTTTAATAAACCTATTTATTTTCTTCTTTTTAACTTTTATTGGAGTATAGTTGATTTACAATATTGTGTTAGTTTCTGCTGTACAGCAAAATGAATCAGTTGCCCATATACGTATATGTACTCTTTTTTAGATTATTTTACCATACAGGTCATTCCAGAGTATGAGTAGAGTTCCCTGTGCTATAAAGTAGGTCCTTATTAGTTATCTATTTTATATATAGTAAGTAGTCACTTCTTTTTATTGCCGAGTAGCACTCGTGATGGCTTCCCTGGTGGCTCAGATGGTAAAAATCTGCTCGTTACCTGTTTTATATAAAGTTGTGTGTGTGTGTGTCAGTCCCAATTATCCTTCTCCTCCCCTTCCCTTCCTGGTAAGTATAAGTTTGGTTTCTGTATCTGTAACTCTGTTTCTGTTTTTTAAGTTCATTTGTATCATCTTTTTTAGATTTCACATGTAAGCGATATAATATGGTATTTGTCTTTTCTGACTTACTTCACTTAGTATGATCACCCCTAGGTCTATCCATGTTGCTGCAAATGGCATTATTTCATTCTTAATGGCTGAGTAGTATTCCAGTGTATATATGTACCACATCTTCTTTGTCCATTCATTTGTTGGTAGACATTTAGGTTATTTCCGTGTCTTGGCTATTGTAAATAGTGCTTCAGTGAGCATTGGGGCACATGTATCTTTTCGAATTAGAGTTTCCTCTGGATATATGACCAGGAGTGGGATTGCTGGATCATATGGTGACTCTAGTTTTTTAAGGAATCTCCATACTGGTTTCCATAGTGGCTGTACCAATTTACATTCCCACCAACAGTGTAGGACGGTTCCCTTTTCTCCACATCCTCTCCAACATTTGTTTGTAGACCTTTGGATGATGGCCATTCTGAGCAGTGTGAAGTGATAACCTCGCTGTAGTTTAGATTTGCATTTCTCTGATAATTAGCGATGTTGAGCATCTTTTCATGTGCCTTTTGGCCATCTGTATGTCCTCTTTGGAGAAATGTCTATTTAGATCTTCTGCCCATTTTTTGATTAGGTTGTTTGTTTGTTTGTTGACATAGAGCTACATGAGCTGTTTGTATATTTTGGAGGTTAATCCCTATGTCAACAAACAAACAGACAACCTAATCAACTGAAAACATTGAAGTTGTTCAGGTTAACCCAGACTTGAACATTTCCTAGGATTATTTTGGGGCTCTCTTTTAAATTCATTGTCTGAAAACCCTTAGATGTGTCTGCACAGATAATTCTGTAGACATGTACATGCCCTATTTCTCTCATGTACATGGCTTAAACTTGATTTCTCATAGTAGGAGAGAACATTAGAAAATTATTGACTTCATTGGGGAAATATCTTTTTTTCTATGAGAAGTAGAATTTTGAATTTAGAACTTATTTTTTATAAGAGGTTTACCAACATATAATTCACATACCATAAAATTAACCCATTTAAAGTGTGTAAGTCCCTAATTATTAGTATTTTCACATAATTGTGTAACCATCATCACATAACCAACTTTACAACAATTTCCTCACCCCAACAAGAAACCCCATACCAATTTTTAGTCACTCTCCATTTCTTCCAAGACAACCACACTCCAGCCCTAGGCAATCACTAATCTACTTTTTCTGCATGGGTTTGTTTATTCTGGACATTTCATGTAAATGGAATCATATAATAGGGGGTCATTTGTAACTGACTTCTTTCATGTAGCATAATATTTTCAAGGGACTCTTATGTTAGAGCATGTATTTGTTCAATTGCTAAGTTGTGTCCGACTCTTTTCTACCCCATGGACTGAACCATACCAGGCTCATCTGTCCTCAATTTTCTCCCAGAGTTTGTTCAAATTCTTGTCCATTGAGTCAGTGATGCTATCCAGCCATCTCATCCTCTGCCTCCCTCTTCTCTTGTCCTCAATCTTTCCCAGCATCAGGATCTTTTCCAGTGAGTTGGCTTTTCGCATCAGATGGCCAAAGTATTGGAGTGTCAGCATCAGCATCAGTCCTTCCAATGAATATTCAGGGTTCATTGCATTTAGGATTGACTTATTTGATCTTCTTGCAGTCCAGAGGACTCTCAAGAGGCTTCTCCATCACCACAGTTCGAAAGCATCAATTCTTCGACGCTCAGCCTTCTTTATGGTCTAACTCTCACATCCATACATGACTACTGGAAAAACCATAGCTTTGACTATGTAGACCTTTTGTTGGCAAAGTAATGTCTCTGCTTTATAATACACTGTCTAGGTTTGTTATAGCTTTCCTTGTGAGGAGCAACTGTCTTTTAATTTCATGACTGCAGTCACTGTCCACAGTGATTCTAGAGCCCAGGAAAATAAAATCTGTCCCTGTTTCCATTTTATCACCTTCTATTTGCCATGAAGTGATGGGAGCAGATGCCATGATCTTCGTATTTTGAATGTTGAGTTTCAAGCCAGCTTCTTCACTCTCCTCTTTCACCTTCATGAAGAGGCTCTTTAGTTCCTCTTCACTTTATGCCATTACAGTGGTGTCGTCTGCATATCTGAGGTTGTTAATATTTCTCCAAGCAATCTTGATTCCAGCTTGAGCTTTATCCAGCCTGGCATTTCTCATGATGCACTCTGCATAGAAGTTAAATAAGTAGGGTGACAATATGCAGCCAATTTGCATACTCCTTTCCCAATTTGCAACCAGTTAGTTGTTCATGTCTGATTCTAACTGTTGCTTCCTGATCCATATCCAGGTTTCTCGGGAGACAGGTAAGGTGTTCTGGTAGTCCCATCTCTTTTAGAATTTTCCACAGTTTGTTGTGATCCACACAGTCAAAGGCTTTAGGGTAGTCAATGTTAAGAAGGAATAGATGTTTTTTTGGAATTCCCTTTCTTTCTCCATGATCCAACAAATGTTGCCAATTTGATCTCTATTTCCTCTGCCTTTTCTAAACCCAGCTTGTACATCTAGAACTTCTCAGTTCCTGCTGAAACCTAGCTTGAAGAGTTTTTAGCATAACCTTGTTAGCATGTGAAATGAGCACAATTGTATGGTAGTTTGAACATTCTTTGGCATTGCCTTCTTTGCATTTGGAATGAAAACTGACCTTTTCCAATCCTTTGTCCACTGCCAAGTGTTGACAAATCTGTTTACATACTGAGTGCAGCACTTTAACAGCATCATCTTTTAGGATTTTAAATAGCTCAGCTGGAATTCCATCATCTCCACTAGCTTTGTTTACAGCATGTATTAGCACTTCATTCTTTTCTATTATTGAGTGATATTCTATCATATGGAAATACTACATTCTAAAACATTCATTTGGTAGTTGATGGACATTTGAGTTATTTCCACTGAATGGCTATTGTGAATAATTCTGCCATGAACTTTTGTGTATGAGTACTGGAACTTTACAGAAATGATTCTGTAGTTTCTGTCATTGTAATAGAGGAGACCATAGGATCAAATACAGCAAGAGTATATAGCAGTGCATGCCAGGAAGTGAAAAAGAGGCCAACAAGATAAATTTACTGGGAGAATTTAAGGCCAAGTCTAACTACTCATGAGGGACTCAAGCCAGGACACACAAAGCTTAAAATTATGATTCTCTTTGAGACTGTTACAGCTTTTTGCTGACCACAGACAATGAAAGTTTGATATTTTACTGTATATGTTTGAAAATTGAAACATACTTTTCCCAATGGTACTATTCCTGGAGACCAGACTTCCTCACTTCTAAAACCTTTCCAATCTTAGCATGCTTTTTGGATGGTTAAAACTAGTCACTGTCATACTTGTCTTGGGTTTTGTCTGTCAGCCTTATTTCTAGGCATAATGGGATTTTTAAAAATGAATTCTTGTTTTGAACCTCCGATTAATACACTTATTCTTAGACAATACTGTGTTAGTCCTTGATCAGAAATTTGATCAAATTTGGAAAAAAATCTCAGTCATTGAAGATAAAAGCAAACTAGAGTCAGTTAATACTGTCAGGTTCTGTCTCATGGAGCTTGAGCAAGATATAGATTTAAGCAAATCTCATCCCAGTGATCTTAGCTTAGTGATTTCATTTTACCCAGATGATCAGCTGTGATACACTTTACTACAGCAAAGATGATGGAAAATACAGAGTAATTCCCAGATTATGGGGTAGCTACAATAGTGATGATGGGGGGAGGCAGCTAGAATTAAAGACAATATGATGAATCAACTTGAAGTGTTCTTGAGCTACCCTATATATATAAAGAGAGAGAGTGTTGTTCTTTAGTTGCTCAGTCGTGTCCGACTCTTTGCAACCCCATGGACTGTAGCCTGCCTGGCTCCTCCATCCATGGGATTTCCCAGGCAAGAATACTGGAATGGGTTGCCATCGCCTTCTCCAAGGGATCTTCCTGACCCAGCTATCAAACCTTCATCTCCTGCATTGGCAGGCGGGTTCTTTACTGATGAGCCACCAAGGAAGCATGTATATATGTATGTGTGTGTGTGTGTATATATATATATGTGTGTGTGTGTGTGAGATATATATATATATATATAGTACCAAGCTCAGTAGGTTTTACTAGATTGCTGTTCTTTCAGACAGTTTAAGTGCTTTCTTTTGGTAAGTAGGGATTTCCCTGGCAGCTCAGACGGTAGAGTCTGCCTGCAATGTGGGAGACCCGGGTTCGATCCCTGGGTCAGAAAGATCCCCTGGAGAAGGAAATGGCAACCCACTCCAGTATTCTTGCCTGGAGAATCCCATGGATGGAGGAGCCAGGCAGGCTACAGTCCATGAGGTCTCAAAGAATCGGACATGACTGAGCGACTTCACTTTTTGGTAAGTAGCTTTCAACACACCTGAGTTTCCAAATCCACAGAGTAGACAATATAGAGAGAAAGAAGTCATAATAATTATGAACACTTAGAATGGGCCGGGCCTGGTTCTAACAGAGCTGTACATAGAGACTGTAGACTGCACCGGCCCACTGAGCCTCCTGACATGGTAAGAGCTTAGGGCAGTTTTCTAGCCTCAGCAGTTGGCATAGCCTGGCTTTGAATCAAGGTCTTTCTGACTCCCAAACCATTCTCTCAAGCCCTCTTCTAATTCCGGCCTCAGCCATAGGTTGCAAAAGGGACCAAAAAGTCAATGTGTCCAAAGAAAAATTATCTCACATTTCTTTACTTGATTCAGTATTGCTTTTCAATGCAGATATCACTGGAAGAAATGGTACATGATTATAAAATCCCACTGAGGTTTATTCAGTAGGAAAGGGGTTGGAAATGAAGAGCTCTGAATGCATTACAAGGGGACAATGCTAAGAGAGAAGGATTAGAAACAAGAGCCTGGGGATTCCTGCCATTTTTACTGTTTTGCTTAAGGCAAACCTAAAATATGCATATTTTTACTTCCCACCCTGTGAGCGGCTCCTTAATTAACACTGATAGTGCCAAGGCATATTAATGTCTCTTTTCCTCTGGTTTAGGGGTATTTTTGACTTTGTGTTTGATAAAACTTTACAGTATAGCTTTAAATATTTCAACTATAATTGAAAAAATCTCTGTGCAATTTCCAGTTTTTAAAATACCTCACGCTTGTGAAATGTCTCTTTGCCTTTTTTTTTTTTTTTTTTAGAAACTGCTAATTTGCCGGATTTATAGTTGCCGTAGTAGTTCTGTGTGATTTACTACATGTGCCCAAATCCACATTGGCGGATATGATTTAGCAGCTTTTAATACTGTACGAGGGTAAAGCTAGATTTCTCTGGACCTAATCTTTTTAGAGGCAAACCTTTGTAGTTGTTCTCGCTTTATGAAATAGATCTTATGTGTGCTCATGCTTTGATATACAGTTGGATGTATAAGACTGTTAAGACCATGATCACTAAAAAGTGATCTTCATACAGCTATTTAATTACAGTAAGGAGGTTCTATTTAAAGAGTACATGACCTGCATTGAAAACACTTGACTGACAGCAGTAAATTAATAGAAATTACATAAAGATTGTTGTAATGTTCTTTATTGCAACTAGCAGAGAGCTAGTTATGATTGCTAGAGGGACCGGATGCTTTCATGTTTTCAGCACGTGGAGGTAAAGCCAATTTGATTTCTAACTTTTCTGTCTCTTATATCCATTAGCTAGTTAGGAAAAAAAAATATCTAATGCAAATTTGTATCTGGACCACCACATTTATACACATGATGAGATAAAATTAATCAGATAAAGCCACAAAGTTGTAGAATGGAGGATTTTTTTTAAGCTCTGTGGAGAATAAATTAATAATGGATAGCAGACTGGCTGCAGGAAGAAATTGTGGTAACAGAAACCATGTGAAGTGAATTTGAATTAGTGTTCTTTAGGGAGATACCAGAGAAATATAATTTACAAGATAATCAAGAGCCTAAATAGATTCTCTGTGGAGTCGGCGTCTGATTCCTGACATATATTCATCTATGTTGAAATGACTCCACAAATACCTTCTAACAATAGGGGTGAAATATGCATGTATAACTTCAAGAAAAGCAAAATATATATCAGTAATAATACAAATCGACCGCCAACTGTTAAAATGAATAGATTGTATAGTTGTTGTTAAGGTTTAAAACGAGTCACCTTGGAACAGTGGTATCTCATTGATCTTTTGTGGGAATGATATATTGCCTACGTGCTTTACAAATACTGTGTCCAAAGAAACGTAACATTATGATATACTTTAAAGGGTACTGACATAGATGTTTTTAAATATAAGGAAATGGCTTAAGCCTTTTAGCCCTTATAAATTATTTCCCAACCCCTAAAACCACTCTGTAACCATGACCACGTTTATTAGGAAATGTATAGTAAAAGTTATCTCTAATTCAACTCTTTGAACATCAGTTTTTCTTGGTAATCTTGAAAATGTATAAATACCTGTAAAAGAGAATTTAGACTCTAAAAACTTCATATTTTACTTGGTTTCTGGTGAACATACCTCCTTTTAAGCTATTTCTGGCTTTTTTAACCTTTGCCATGATAGTTTGTCCTACCTCAGAGCTTCAGGGGAAAAAAGGATTCTTTCAAAATCAGGCTTGTTATTCAGCTTAATGGAAGTTTTATGTGTGCCACATATTTGTTTAGGAGAAGGTACTTGTTTGGTTCATTGGACCCTGTTGTGGTAAATTTAGATTTGAATGAGTGCTGAGGAAACCTTGATCAGACATTTACAAAATCAACACATCCTGGTAGCTTTCTGATTAATATAATGTTAGCTTTTGCTTTGAGGCGGCATCTTCTCCTTCCATTTTTCCAGTGGTAGGTTATACATGGAGTAAAAAAAATTAAAAAGTCGTTACTATGCTTTAAAACAAGATGAACGTCTCTGTGGACCAGAAATGGCGGGTTGGGCAGTAGTATGTGGGGCTTAGTCAGTGAACTTTCAACTCCTGTTGGAATAGCAGTAATTAAAATGCAGAGTCGGACATGACTTAGTGACTAAACAATAGAATTCTCCTCACCAGCTTGGGGCACATAGCCAGATATTTGAAATCAGGGTCCTGCCAAAACACACCTGGAGAGAGACATACACATACTCACTTATGTGAAAAAGTTGAAGTGTTAATCACCCAGTCACATCCAACTTTTTGCGACCTCATGCACTGGAGCCCGCTAGGCTCCTCTGTCCATGGGATTCTCCAGGCAAGAATACCGGAGTGGGTTGCCATGCCCTCCTCCAGGGGATCTTCCCACTGAACTCAATAGACATGGTAAATTGGGCTGGACCCAGAGGAAGTAAGGAATTGAAAAGAGATGATTCTGAGGACTTCACTATACAAAGCAGTAAGAAAAACAGATAAATATAAATAAAAAAAAGAAAGATAGGGAATGGACCATAAGGCTGTAAAATATACCTAGTACAAGGTTCAGAAGAAGAGAAGGGAGGAAATGGCAGAGAAGCAATAACAGCTGAGACTCTTCCAGAACTGAAGAATGATGTGAGTCTTTAAGGAAATGGTCTCCTGAGAGAAATTTCAAACATCTGGGAAGGCAAGAAAGGCCTGTGTAGAGCAATTGGCATTCTTTACAGCTCAGCTTTAGGAATTCCTGACTGATTCAAATGAGTTCTCTCTGTCTTTTACTGGAAAACATAAAAACAGAAATGCAGTGTGTTGTGTATATTAAACCATGGTTTCTGAACAAGGGCACTTATAAAATAACTCATTAAAGGAGAGCTTCATGGAAAACTAGGCCCAGATGAAGACCTCTCTGGAAAAGGTAGATAACTTTGTGAGAAATAAGTGGTAAGACGGTAGTCGTTTGTTGTACTATTCTGAAGTCCATGTCTAAAAGCAATGTTTTCAAAAAGATCATTGTGGATGACCCACTCTGGTAGAAAGAGTTCTGAATAGGATTCTACATATAAAAACTGTTATCAGTTGGGACATTTCAATGAAGGTGGATTTCTTTTAGCGGATACTTCAAGCAGGAAAAAAAAATGATAATTTCTATTAAATGAAACCCTCTGAAGAGTGGGTGATGCTTCAGGTTCACAGGAACATTTAGATGATTGTCAGTTAAGTGGCCCGAAATTGGATATAATTAACATGAACTACTTGTGTTGGCTTACACCCAGAGGACCTGTGTACAGAATCTAGCTAAGGGTAAACTTATTTGATAAATTTTCTTCTTATTACTGCTTTGTCAGAGCAGATTGCTAGGAAACAAACTGCACACATAACTCTCTGTGAAGATTGATAGTAGACAGAATTTCGGTCAATACAAATAGGAGAGTATATTCTTGCAAATGAAAAAGATCATTGACTGATTTCCCTGCATAACTTGAAACAAATTCCTGGAAAACTGGTAACATTAGGTATAGGGTAGATCTTTGTGCATGCTAAGTCACTTCAGTTGTGTCCTGACTCTTTGTGACCCTATGGACTGTAGCCCACCAGGCTCCTCTGTTCATGGGATTCTCTAGGCAAGAATACTTGAGTGGGTTGCCATGCCCTGCTCTAGGGTATCTTCCTTGGGTAGAACTTCAAACAAAAACAAAAAAAGAGATTAGATTGGATTGAAATAAAATCTTCTTTGGTGTGGAGGTCCAGCATTTTGAAACTGGATGTTCTGGAAGACGTGCCATCCCTGAGGAACGTTCATTCCAGGTATGGAGCGACAGAAAACATTTTCCTAAGAGGAGAAACCCTCCTGCAAAACAAGAGCCTCCAGAGACACAGGTTTGGTCCCTGGGTCGGGAAGGTCCCCTGGAGTAGGAAATGGCAACGTGCTGCAGTATTCTTGCCTGGGAAATCCTATGGACAGAGAAGCCTGGCAGGATATAGTCCATAGGGTCGCAAAGAGTCAGACACGATTGAGCACACACACATAATAGGAAGCCTGATCATAAGATTATTTTTCCTCCTCCAACTGGACAAGGGAAAAACTCTTCTTGACTGCTCACTACTTCTTCTCATGTCCTTTCTCATTGATAGAGATCTTCCACCTTTGTGGCTAGGACATTCTCTAACCCAATCAAATAACATCTGTGAACAATAGAAATCTACCATCCGATTTTGGTGTTCATTATAACTGGAAGAAGGATACGAAGAATTCTAATCATTTGCTGGGTACCAAATAACAGAAGTGCCCTCCATTGGTATTCTCAACAATTTGAAAGCAAGAAGGAAACCTATGCCCCTAAATGTCTCTATTAAAAAACATAAAAAGAAAGGACTTAAGTATTCAACTTAAAAGCTAGTGGAAAAACACAGTAAGTTATAGGAGATTATTTGACATAAAAGGTGCCTGGGGTAACTGAAGAGCTTAACCACATTCCTGATGTAAAGACTCAATAATGCAAAGTCAGCTGTTTCCATTTTATTCTATAGATTCAGTGTCACTCAAACCCTAAATGTCAACAAGGATTTTTCTGGAATAGAAAATCTTGACTCTAAAATCATCAGTTCAGTTCAGTTCAGTCGCTCAGTCGTGTCCGACTCTTTGCGACCCCATGAATTGCAGCACGCCAGGCCTCTCTGTCCATCTCCAACTCCCGGAGTCTACCCAAACCCATGTCCATCGAGTCAGTGATGCCATCCAACCATCTCATCCTCTGTCGTCCCCTTCTCCTCCTGCCCCCAATCCTACCCAGCATTAGGGTCTTTTCCAATGAGTCAGCTCTTCGCATGAGGTGGCCCAAAGTATTGGAGTTTCAGCTTCAACATCAGTCCTTCCAATGAACACCCAGGACTGATCTCCTTTAGGATGGATTTGATTGGATCTCCTTGCAGTCCAAGGGACTCTCAAGAGTCTTCTCCAACACCACAGTTCAAAAGCATCAATTCTGCAGCGCTCAGCTTTCTTCACCGTCCAACTCTCACATCCATACGTGATCACTGGAAAAATCATAGCCTTGACTAGCAAAGTAATGTCTCTGCTTTTTAATATGCTATCTAGGTTGGCCATAACCTTCCTTCCAAGGAGTAAGTGTCTTTTAATTTCATGGCTGCAATCACCATCAGCAGTGATTTTGGAGCCCCAAAAAATAAAGTCTGACACTGTTTCCACTGTTTCCCTGTCTATTTCCCATGAAGTGATGGGACAAGATGCCATGATCTTAGTTTTCTGAAATCATAGAGATGATCAAAGAGGTATGAAGAGCAAAGACAATTTTATGGCAGAATGAAGTGGGAGTGAGAAGGCCTACCAAACCACAAGATACTCACAACCATAGTGTGGAATTCGCACAGGGACACACAGATAATAAACCAACCGCAGAGAATAGAGACCTCCAAAGCACATTTGTGTATTTATGGGTGCTGGATGGACTGTCAAAATGCCATCGAAATCAGTGGGAGTCGGGGAAAGGTGGACTATACAAGGCACAGGGCTGGCTTAATAAGTTATCTATGTCAGAGGGAGTCAAGTTAGATTTCATGTTCACACCAAACAAAAGATTCTGGGTTAAGTTGTAAATGTGAAAAACAGAGTTGTAAACTGTAAAATGTAGGTGTACGGGAGATTTTTCTTAAAACATGACACGCAGAAAACATGGAAGAATGTTTTGAAATTAAAAATCGTAGAATAGGATGCCAAGAGTAAAGGTCAAAATCAGCTATGCTAAGATTTGGCTAAGAGATAGTATTTGCTATGCATATAATTGGTAATAATTAAGCATCTAGAACATATCCAGAATTTGTATAAGAAAAAGACAACCCAGTAGGGAAACAGGTACGGAAACATTAAAAGCCAACTAAGATGAAAGACGTTCTCCCCTAGGAATTCCCTGGCCGTCCAAGAATTCTGTGCTTTCACTGCCAAGGGTGCGGGTTTGATCCCTGGTCAGGGAACTGAGATCTCATAAGCTGTGTGGCACAGCCAAAAAAAAGGTCAGCCTCACCAATAAAATGTACCTGTCACCCGAAACTTACATGTTTGGTAACACCAAGTATTTGATGAAGATGTGGCCAAATGGAAAACCTCACTCACTGCTGGTGGGAGAGCGAATTGGTATAAAAACATTTAGGAGAGCAGTTTGGTGATCTGTGGCAATGTTGATGGTGGTGCTAGAACCCAACAATTTTACATCTACATATATTCTGTAAAGAATCTCTCAAACAGGTGTTCAAGGAGACAGGTAGAAGGAAGTTCATTGTGTCACTGTTTGTATTAGGGAAAAGTTGGGAACAACCTAAATGGTCTTTGACAGGAGAATGTTGATGGCATATTCAAGCTGCAAAAGAATGTTGAAGGCAAAAAGCAGCTCTTAGAATGGAATGTACATGCTTCAACAAAGTTCTTAAAGTTTAAGAACTATGCTTATATGCTATGTTAAATAATGCTATTAGATTGAATCACATGAAATGGCCATTTATGTAGGTTTAAAAAAGCTGAATATCAGCATCTTTATTAAGTTCAATCTAGTAATGGTGGATATCATGGTAATGATGGACATGGAACTCAGGATGGAATTATCTCCTTAGGGGTAGTAGTGAGCAGGGAACTGATATAATAAGGAGAACTTGTGAGGAAGCTTCAGCTGTAACTGTCATATTTTATTTCTTCAAAATTTTGAAGAAAATATGGCATATGTTAAGTTTATTAAAGCACCATGGTGGCTACATGGTACACTCTTACTATGTTCTTCTACCGTGCTGTTGAAAATATTTGATGATTTGTTTAAGCAAACCCAAGTGTCGATAGAAATATAAGAATTATAATCTGATGACATTCTAAGGCAATATTTACACAATGATTAACTCCTTTGCTGCTTAATTATGTAAACATAGCACTCACAAGGCTTTTAAGTATAGAAGATTGAAAAGCATCTCCTCTCACACACACCGGGCAGACGCTTCAAACTTTATTTTGTTTCTTTTTTTTTTTTTCTTTAAGCATTGCTAAAATCGTCATCATAAAAACCATTCATTAAGTGCCTCTCTTTTGCTTGCTATTGTGTTTGGTGGCGGTCAGATATATCTCTCTGCCATTAGTATAAGAAAATCTGGTGATGATACTCAACTTCCCTTTTCTTGTTTTTTCCCTTGTTTTTTTCCCCCACTTCTTTTGATGCCAAATAGGAATCTGCAGGCAGAATATGATCGTCTCAAGGAGCAGCATGAACATAAAGGCCTGTCCCCACTGCCGTCCCCTCCTGAGATGATGGCCCACCTCGCCACAGAGTCCCCGGGATGCTGAGCTCATTGCTGAGGCCAAGCTACTGCGTCAACACAAAGGCCGCCTGGAAGCCAGGATGCAAATCCTGGAAGACCACAATAAACAACTGGAGTCCCAGTTACACAGGCTCAGGCAGCTGCTGGAGCAAGTGAGACACCCCTCTCTCTAACATGGGATCTTTACAAAAATCCACTTTCCCCTCTTACAACTAAGAACTAGAACTCTCAGTCCTTTTTCAGAAATGCAGCAAACATTGATTTGGTCAGTATTCAGTGTGTGCTTTGCCAAGTGCTAGATAGCAAGGGATATAAGAGTAGGAATGAAATGAGTATGTCATTTTATGTTGCTCCCAGTTGTGTCCTATGAAAATGTGTTTTTATTTGACCAATTTAAAATTCATCTTGGGGAAAAAAATGCAGAAAGGTTTCCACTGGTATCCGAAAGTGAAATTTTTACTTCTTAAAAATCAGGAGCTCTCTTTTTTGCAGTTACTCTTATTTTGTGGTATGCCTTTGGTTTCTTTTGATAATCCCTTAAACATAATTTAAGTGGCCATTGAAAATGTAGCAGGATATTGCATTGTAGGAGACCCTTCCCTGTACATAGTCCTGGCTTTCTGGGAATTATAAATTTTGAGATATGGTCTCTCCATCTTATTGGATGCTGCTAAATCGCTTCAGTCGTGTCCGACTCTGTGCGACCCCATAAGACGGCAGCCCACCAGCTCCCCCGTCCCTGGGATTCTCCAGGCAAGAATACTGGAGTGGGTTGCCATTTCCTTCTCCAGTGCATGAAAGGAAAAAGTGAAAGTGAAGTTGCTCACATCGTGTCTGACTCTTAGCGACCCCATGGACTGCAGCCTACCAGGCTCCTCCGTCCATGGGATTTTCCAGGCAAGAGCACTGGAGTGGGGTGCCATTGCCTTCTCCAATCTTATTGCATAATACTTCACAAAAGTATGAATTTTCCATTACACTTTTGAGGTCTCATATGGGCTTCCCTGATAGCTCAGTTGGAAAAGAATCTTCCTGCAATACAGGAGACCCCAGTTCAATTCCTGGGCCGGGAAGATCCACTGGAGAAGGGATAGGCTACCCACTCTAGTATTCTTGGGCTTCCCTTGTGGCTCAGCTGGTAAAGAATCCGCCTGCAATGCGGGAGACTGGGTTTGATCCCTGGGTTGGGAAGATCCCCTGGAGAAGGGAAAGGCTACCCACTCCAGTATTCTGGCCTTGAGAATCACATGGACTATATAGTCCATGGGGTCACAAAGAGTTGGACACGACTGAGTGACTTTCACTTTCACTTCATATGATTTCACCATTCTCAGATGACCTTCTACATCTTTCAGTTAGTGTAATGATTTTCTATATCTTACTCCACTGTAGCTGTACTGTCTTTCAAACTTTTAACGGGCTATGATTCAGGTACAAAGACAGTATCCATGGATCTTATGAACTGTGAAATTTCCTGAATTTAACTGTCTGTGGGAGATTTCTAATTGGAAAAGTCATAATTTCAGAGTCTTGAGTGTCTGTAATAGGTTTATATTTATGTATTTGTTTGAGTGTTTATAATGAAAAATAATTCTATTTTCTTTGGATGCCTTAGCCCCAGGCCGAGGCCAAGGTGAATGGCACAACGGTGTCCTCTCCTTCTACCTCTCTTCAGAGGTCAGATAGCAGCCAGCCTATGCTGCTCCGGGTGGTTGGCAGTCAAACTTCAGAATCCATGGGTAAGTGTCTCTCTTAGCTACTCCTGGATTTTGTCATCTCTTAAGGTCTGGAAATGGTGAGCTATTTGAAGCAACTTTTAAGTTGTCTGCTCAATTATTTAATGTCACTTATGGACCAGAGGTTGTCATGAATGCCTTAGCGGTATCAAAATGAAAGACACAGTCCCCTTACCCTCTAAGGTCTGGCTGTTCAGTTACTAGAATAAGGCCATGTGGTATTAAAGTTTCAGTCATTTGGGAGATCTGAGAAGGATTTTTGATGAATTGATATCTGTGAAGGGTTCTGAAGGCTGGAGGAGGAACTGAGCATTTGTTGAAGATGGAGAGATAAAGGCCAAGGGCAGGAAAGAGCCAGGGTTCCAGACATTAGAACGATAGGATCCTGGCAGGAGTGGGGGAAAGTAAGGCTGCAGAGGAAGGTTAGGGTCACAACGTAGTGATGTGAATACTGGGCAGAGGTGTTTGGTCGGTGTCACAGAGCCACTGAGAATCATTTAGCAGGTAAGAAATAGCTACAAAGATGTACTCTGGCAGCTTTTATCTGTCCCAGAGTAAAACTTCTATAGTTTGAAAGACTAGTGAGAAGGCAGTCACAAAGGCCAAGTTATGGGACTTCTGAGGATGCTTAAGAGATGTCTGGGATGGGATAGGAGGGGATGACTGTGACTTATTTGAAAATAGAATACCCAAGACCAGGGGACTGACTGGAAAATGTAAAGAAAGGAGGGGAGAGGACTTGGTTGGAAGAAGATGGTGATCCTTTTGAATGTGGAGGTACTGTCTTTGAGGAGGTGGTAAAAGGGCAGTCTGGAGAGATTTGAGAGTGAACTTCACAGAATGGGGAGCTGAAAGGTGTGAGAGGAGAAATATAACAAAGGTGCTTGGTTTCAGGGCCTTGGTGAAGACCTCCATTTAGTTGATGGGGGGAGTAGTGTTGGAAGGTGTAGACATACCAGGTCATATTCTCCAGACTGAGAAGGACCGTTAAGACCAAAGACTGAAGCAGGTAACTCCGTAAATGAAAGCCAGCTTTCATTTCTTTTGTGAAGGAAGAAGAGATGTTTGAAGTTGTTTTCCCAGCTCTGCCACACCTCAGTGATTTAGGGCATCCACTGCTCTTGCCTCCACCTGAGATCTGAATCGAGCTAATCGACTGTTGGGACTGTAAGCAATAGCTCAGCATCTGAAAACGTATTATATGCCTTTGTCAAGTCCTTACATTCCCAAAACAACGGAGTTTTAGTATATCTGTTGTTATTTCCTACTGCAGGATTTTCTCCTTTTTTGAAGTAAGCTCAGCCTGAGAAGCTAAGTCTCATATTTGAGAGGTGAGATGCAGAGCCCTGGGTGCTTAGAAGTATTAATTATTTAGACCTGTCACCATAAGCCCGGAGGCAGCATGCCTATGAACGCACCCAAATTAAAGTACACCTCAGGCCATGGGCCTGATGATTTGTGGAGCTCAGAGAATCGTGGCACACCCAAATACAAGGACAGAAATGCATTTGCCAGTGGCTGAGTTAGGCTAAAAGATAAATTGCCAGTGTCAAATGGATAGGCTCTATTGTTAGTAAGTTTGTTCTCTGAAGAGACTGAATGCAGAGGGGATTCCCCCCACCCCGCACTGTTGTTGTTCATTTGCTAAGTCGTGTCGACTCTTTGTGAACACAGGGACTGCAGCACACCAGTCGTCCCTGTCCTTCACTATCTCCCTGAATTTGCGCAAATTTATGTCCGTTAAGACAAATATAAATGGACAACAACAACTTATCTCTGACTCCTTAACTTGTACCCAATCATTCTTTTTAGAGAACATTTTGTATTTTGTTTGTTTAAACAATGTTAAAAGGTACCTTTGCTGCTTAGAACAATTTCAAACTTAGGGCAGATGCAATTTAGTCAACATTTTGCCAAATTGCTGTATTTTTTTATAATAAATTTATTTATTTTAGTTGGGGGCTAATTACTTTACAATATTGTAGTAGTTTTTGCCATACATTGACATGAATCAGCCATGGGTTCACATGTGCTCCCCCCTCCCGAACCCTCCTCCCACCTCCCTCCCCATCCCATCCCTCTGGGTCATCCCAGTGCTCCATCCCTGAGCATCCGTCCCATGCATAGAACATGGAATGGTGTTCCGCTTCACAATATGACAATATACATGTTTCAGTGTTATTGTCCCAGAACGTCCCACCCTCACCTTCTTCCTCAGAGTCCACAGAACTGTTCTATGCATCTGTGTCTCTTATTCTGTCTCACATATAGGGTTACCATTACCATCTTTCAAATTCCATATATATGCATTAGTATACTGTATTGGTGCTTTTCTTTCTGGCTCACTTCACTCTGTATAATGGGCTCCAGTTTCATGCATCTCAATAGAACCGATTCAAATGTATTTTTTTAATGGCTGAGTAATATTCCATTGTGTATATGTACCACAGCTTCCTTATCCATTCGTCTGCCAATGGACATCTAGGTTGCTTCCATGTCCTGGCTATTGTAAACAGTGCTGCGATGAACATTGGGGTACACGCGTCTCTTTTCAATTCTGGTTTCCTCGGTGTGTATGCCCAGCAGTGGGATTTCTGGGTCATATGGCAGTTCTATTCCCAGTTTTTTTTTTAAGGAATCTCCACACTGTTCTCCATAGTGGCTGTACTAGTTTGCATTCCCACCAACAGTGTAAGAGGGTTCCCTTTTCTCCACGCCCTCTCCAGCATTTATTGCTTGTAGACTTTTGGATAGCAGCCATTCTGACTGGTGTGTAATGGTACCTCATTGTGGTTTTGATTTGCATTTCTCTAATAATGAGTGATGTTGAGCATCTTTTGATGTGTTTGTTAGCCATCTGTATGTCTTCTTTGGAGAAATGTCTGTTTAGTTCTTTGGCCCATTTTTTGATTGGGTCATTTATTTTTCTGGAATTCAGCTGCAGGAGTTGCTTGCATATTTTTGAGATTAATTGTTTGTCTGTTGCTTCATTTGCTATTATTTTCTCCCATTCTGAAGGCTGTCTTTTCACCTTGATCATAGTTTCCTTTGTTGTGCAAAAGCTTTCAATTTTAATTAGGTCCCATTTGTTTATTTTTGCTTTTATTTCCAATATTCTGGGAGGTGGGTCATGGAGGATCCTGCTGTGATTTATGTCGGAGAGTGTTTTGCCTATGTTTTCCTCTAGTTTTATAGTTTCTGATCTTACGTTTAGATCTTTAATCCATTTTGAGTTTATTTTTGTGTATGGTGTTCAATTTGCTGTATTTATTTATGTTTGTTAACATCTTTGTGTCTGTGCGTATGTGTGTGTGTGTGTGTGTGTATGTATACACTGTATATATTCCTGTTTTATGTGCATGTATAGTTTTACTCATTGAATGACTATATTTCATACATAGTAACATTTCACCCCTAAACATTTTAACATGGATCTTCCAAGGTGAAAAATATTTTCTTACATAGTCACACTCAGGTAATTAACACTGATATACCGTTATTATCTAATATATAATTTAGATTCAGATATCTGCCATTCTACCAATAATATTCTTTCTATTAATAGCTTTTTATCTTTTTCATTTAATAGCCAATGAAAGGTCACCCTTGGCATCTAGTTGTCATGTCTCTTGAGTTTCCTCTAATCTAGAACACTCCCCCAACCTCTTCAGATGTTGCAGGACACTGGCATTTCAGAAGAGGTCAGGCCAGTTGTTGTGTAGGATGTTTCTCACTGGGGATTTGCCTGCTTGTTTACTCCCAGTTGGATTCAGGCTAAGTATCTTATGCCAGATCACCACAGGTGATGTTGTGTCCTCAGCACATCACTTCAAGGCTTTTTCTCAAGATTGCCAGCTAGACCTCTCTTGTGAGTATGTTCTGGATAAAACCAGATAAAAATAGAACACACTCTGAAATCACGATCAGCGTCCAGAATATTTCTCCCACTTTCTGAACAGTACAGAGGTAACCAGTTTTCCACATTTTCTTCTTTTACCTACCTGCCTTCTTTTTTAGCTTCATTCAAGTGTAAATGATAAAGATGTACTTTTAATGTATACATCTTGATAAGGTTGAGCGTGTGTGTGTGTGTGTGTGCACGCGCGTATATATATACGCACGTGCACACACACACACACACCCCCAAGGGCTTCCCTTGGTGGCTCAGTGGTAAAGAATCCTACCTGCCAATGCAGGAGACATGGGTTCATTCCCTGGGTAGGGAAGTTCCCCTGGAGGAGGAAATGGCAAGCCACTCCAGTAATCTTGCCTGGAGAAGCCCATGGACAGAGGAGCCTGGTGGGCTACAGTCCATTGGGTCTCAAAGAGTTGGACATGACTGAGCAACATGATACCATCATCATAAGCAAGGTACTAAATTCTTCCTTCTTTCTCTCTCTTTCTTTCCTTCCATTTTACTCCTTACCATGATATTCAAAATCTACCTTCCTGTACAACTCATTTTTTTCTCCTTAGTTAAGTACTTCACCTCCTTAAAAGCAACGACTAAGTCTTGCTCATTTTCTTTCCCAATTGACCACCTTTTATGCAACAAGCATTCAGTAAAATGCTTCTTGAATGAATAATTTCAAAGTCAAGCACAGTACACCATTATGTAGATACAGAACAATTTACACAGTGAGGAAGTTTCACTGGAGTTTCTGGATCAAGATGACAACATAAGATCCTGAAATTCCCTCCTCGCACACAAACATGGAATCTACAACAGCTACACACTGAATAGTTCCCTCTCAAAGACATTCAGGAAATAGCTGAGTGAGTCCTGTACACAAACATTGGACAAACAAAAAAGCCCACATCCAGCATGTAGGAGGTGTAGAAAACAAACCTAACGGTTACCAGGGGAGTTGGGAGATTGAGACTGACATATACACACATATATAAAACAGATAATAAGGACTTACTGTATAGCACAGGGAATTCAGCACACAGCACACAGAAGCGGAAGATATTAAGAAGAGGTGGCAAAAATACACAGAAGAACTGTACAAAAAAGATCTTCATGACCCAGATAATCACGATGGTGTGATCACTCACCTAGAGCCAGACATCCTGGAATGTGAAGTCAAGTGGGCCTTAGGAAGCATCACTACGAACAAAGCTAGTGGAGGTGATGGAATTCCAGTTGAGCTATTTCAGATCCTCAAAGGTGATGCTGTGAAAGTGCTGCACTCGATATGCCAGCAAATTTAGAAAACTCAGCAGTGGCCACAGGACTGGAAAAGGTCAGTTTTTGTTCCAATCCCAAAGAAAGGTAATGCCAAAGAATGCTCAAAACTACCACACAATTGCACTCATCTCACACGCTATAAAGTAATGCTCAAAATTCTCCAAGCCAAGCTTCAGCAATACATGAACCGTGAACTTCCAGATGTTCAAGCTGGATTTAGAAAAGGCAGAGGAACCAGAGATCAAATTGCCAACATCTGCTGGATCATCAAAAAAGCAAGAGAGTTCCAGAAAAACACCTATTTCTGCTTTATTGACTATGCCAAAGCCTTTGACTGTGTAGATCACAATAAACTGTGGAAAATACTGAAAGAGATGGGAATACCAGACCATCTGACCTGTCTCTTGAGAAACCTATATGAAGGTCAAGAAGCAACAGTTAGAACTGGACATGGAACAACAGACTGGTTCCAAATAGGAAAAGGAGTACATCAAGTCTGTATATTGTCACCCTGCTTGTTTAACTTATATGCAGAGTACATCATGAGAAATGCTGGGCTGGAAGAAACACAAGCTGGAATCAAGATTGCTGGGAGAAATATCAATAATCTCAGATATGCAGATGACACCACCCTTATGGCAGAAAGTGAAGAAGAACTAAAGAGCCTCTTGATGAAAGTGAAAAAGGAGAGTGAAAAAGTTGGCTTAAAGCTCAACGTTCAGAAAACTAAGATCATGGCATCTGGTCCCATCACTTCATGGGAAATAGATGGGGAAACAGTGGAAACTGTCAGACTTTATTTTGGGGGGCTCCAAAATCACTGCTGATGGTGATTGCAGCCATGAAATTAAAAGACACTTACTCCTTGGAAGGAAGGTTATGACCAACCTAGATAGCATATTGAAAAGCAGAGACATTACTTTGCCAGCAAAGGTCCGTCTAGTCAATGCTGTGGTTTTTCCAGTGGTCATGTATGGATATGAGAGTTAGACGGTGAAGAAAGCCGAGCACTGCAGAATTGATGCTTTTGAACTATGGTATTGGAGAAGACTCTTGAGAGTCCCTTGGACTGCAAGGAGATCCAACCAGTCCATCCTAAAAGAGATCATTCCTGGGTGTTCATTGGAAGGACTGATGTTGAAGCTGAAACTCCAATACTTTGGCCACCCCATGTGAAGAGTTGACTCATTGGAAAAAACCCTAATGCTGGGAAGGATTGGGGGCAGGAGGAGAAGGGGACAACAGAGGATGAGATGGTTGGATGGCATCACTGACTCGATGGACATGGGTTTGGGTAGACTCCGGAAGTTGGTGATGGACAGAGAGGCCTGGCGTGCTGCAATTCATGGGGTCACAAAGAGTCGCACATGATTGAGCGACTGAACTGAACTGAACCGACTCTGGAATAACCCATGTGGGAAAAGAATCTAAACAAGAGTAGATGGATGTATAACTTATTCACTTTTCTGTATACCTGAAACTAAGAACATTGTAACGCAACTCTACTCCAATAGAAACTAATTTAAAACAACATAGGAGAGTCTGAGCCACAGTCTTGCTGTGAACCCCGTCCCAGTCATGGTGACACACAACCAGGAAGGAACTCACAACTATTAACTTCGCTCTGAGTAGTAAAGGTTTAAGGCTCAGCTCTTAATATGTCCTTCTACCTGAGAGATGGGCTCCCCAAACATCTAACATCCACAAAGTCCAGAAAGCCAGAGTGAACAAAGAGACAGTACTTACAGGGCTCATGGGGACTCACCATGCCTAACACTGCCCCTGTCCAACTGCACAGCATAAAGGCAACAGGCTGGAACGCACCTAGTCTTTCCATGAAAGAGGCTCATTTGTTTATGTCTTAAAAGCCTCAGCCTGAAGAGGCAGGCTTCTTATTTAACACACATCCAGGGGCTTTCTTCCATACTCTCCAGAGATGATATAGGCCAGCTAGTGCCATCTCACCACTCCTGCCTCGCTCCAGGTCATTGGTATCTACCGTAAAGGAGCTTGTGCACATATCTCCTGTTCTGGTAGTCAGTGGCGGGTTATGTTCACAGCTCAGTGAAATGGTAGCATACCAAAAAAAAAAAAAAAAAAAAACAGCAGTTTTTAAACAGCTAGCTATCTTCCCAGAGCTCAGTGCAGAGGGAGCATACGGAAACTTACATCTCCCAGTCTTTCCCTAAAAGAGGTCTGTTTACATACTTTAAAAGCTGTTGCCAGAGGCTCAGTCTTCCACTCATCTTGCATCTAAAGTGCTGACTGAAATCCTCCTCCCCTTTGGAACACTGACAGGTCTGGGCACACCCTCAACTACAGAGGCACTAAGAAACAAAAAAGCCTCCTTGGACAATCACGAGAGTTTCAGAGATGATCAAGAGGTAGGGCAGAGCTGAAAAATAAGGCTGATCTCCTACCTGAGATCACCCCTTCAAGACAGGAGGGATAGCTTGTAGCTAATGCATAGAAACCAACAGAAAGGGACAAGGCAAAGGGGGGAAAAGGAGAAATATGTTCCAAAGAAAAGAACAAGCTAAAACCTCAAAAATGACCTTAAAGAAATTGAGATAAGTGTTTTCCAAGTAAAGATTTCAAAACAGCAGTCACAGAGATGCCCATCAAGGTCAGGAAAACAATGCACAAAGTGAGAATTCCAACAAAGACAGAAAATATAAATGAGAAAGCAGTGAATACAGTAACAGAACTGATAAATACGATAGAGGCATTCCGCAGCAGACTAGATGAATTGGGAATAAAAGATGAGCAAACTCAAAGAGGGCACTGGAATTCATCCATAATGCACCAAGTTTTTAAGTAGCTATGGAAAAACTTATGGTTACCAAAGACAGAAGGGATAAATTAGGAGTTGGGGATTAACATATACACACTACTATATATAAAATAAATGATCAACAAGGACCTACTCTATAGCACAGGGAACTCTTATCAATACTCTAACAACCTATAATGGGAGAGATGTATGTAAAAAAGAATATTTGTATATATAACTCAATCACTTTGCTGTACATCTGAAACTAACACAACATTGTCAGTCAACTATATTTCAATAAAAAAATTAGAGAGAAGATAGCTTAAGGAACTTACTGTACACCATCAAGCAGACAAAACAAATATTCCTAACACAGAGTCCTAGAAGGGAAAGAAAGAAAGGAGCAGAAAACTTTCTTAGCCTGAGGAAGGAGACATACTGTGTTAGGAAACCTGGACAGTTTCCACACCAAGACACATCATAATTAAACTGTCAAAAATTAAAGACAATGAGAAGGTCTTAAGAGAAACAAGAGAAAAACAACTTCTTACATACAAGGGAACCCCATAAATCCATCAGCAGATTTTTCAACAGAAACTTGACAGGCCAGAAGGGAGTTTCATGATATATTCAAAGTATTAAAAAAAAAAACTGCCAAGCAGAATACTCTATCCAGCAAAGTTGTCCATCAGAATTGAGGGAAAGAAAAAGAGTTATCCATACAAGCAAAAGCTGAAGGAAAGCAGCACTACTAGACCAGCCTTAGAAGAAATGTAAAAGAGACTTCTTTAAACAAAAGGGTCAAAATTAGTAACAAGAAAACATGAAAGTATAAGTCTCACAAGGTAAGAATATAATTAAATTCAAAATAATCAAATGTTATGATAGTGATAGGCTAATGGCTTGTACATTCAGTAGGAAGGTTAAAAGACAAAAGTGATACAAGTAACTGTTACCAAAGTAATTTGTTAATGGACACACAAAACACGTAAATTGTGACACCAAAAACATAACATAGGGAGGAGAGTAAAAATGTAGAGCTTTAGAATGTATTTGAACTTTTGTTATTATCATCTTAAAATAGACTGTTATGTTTCATCTAAACTTCATGGAAACGACAAAGCAGAAACCTATGTACAAACAATAGGAGGAACTCGAAGCATGCCACTACAGTCAGTCGTCAAATCACAGAGAGAGTGAGAAGAAAGGCAGAGAGGAACCCCAAGACAGAAAACAGTCTTTTAACTGGCAGTAAGTACTTACCTATCAAAAATTACTTTAAGTGGACTAAATCCCCCAATCACAATATAAAAGTGGCTAAATGGCTGAAAAGCAAGACTTACAGTCTCCCAAGGCAATAGAAATAAAGAATTGGAACCTAATCAAACTTAAAAACTTTTGCACAGCAAAGGAAACCATAAGCAAAATGAAAAGACAGCCTACGGAATGGGAGATACTATTTGCAAATGATACAGCCAATAAGGGCCTAATTTCCAAAATATACAAACAGCTCATACAACTCAACAGCAAAAGAATAAAATAAAAATAAACAACCCAATTGAAAAATGGGCAGAAGACCTAAATAGACATTTGTCCAAAGAAGAACTACAAATGGCCAATAGCCACATGAAAAGATGCTCAGCATCACTAATTATCAGAGAAATGCAAATCAAGACCACATGAGGTATCACCTCACACTGGTCAGAATGGCCATATTAAAACTCTACAAATAACAAATGCCAGAGAAGATGTGGAGAAAAGGCAACATGCCTGCACTGTTGTTGGCAGGAATGTAAACTGGTGAAGGCACTATGGAAAACAGTATAGAGGTTCCTCAGAAAACTAAAAATAGTATGACCACATGACCCAGCAATCCCACTCCTAGGCATATATCCAGACAAAACTTTAATCCAAAGAGATGCTTGCATCCCTATGTTCACAGCAGCACTATTCATAACAGCCAAGACAGTTAAGCAACCTAAATGTCCATCAACAGAGGAATGAATAAAGAAGATGTGGTACATTATATACATTGGAATATTACCCAGCCCTAAAAAAGAACAAAGTAGTGTCATTTGCAGCAATGTCGATGTAACTCTAGATTATTATACTAAGTGAAGTAAGTCAGAAAGAGAGAGACAAATACCATATGGTATCACTTGTATGTGGAATCTAAAATATGACACAAATGAACCTATCTATGAAACAGAAACAGACTCACAGACATAGGGAATAAACTGGTGATTGCCAAGGAAGAGGAGGTTAGGGTTAGCAGATGTAAACTCTTATATATGGAATGGATAAGCAAAGTCCTGCTGTAGGGTACAGAGAACTATAACTAGTATACTGTGATAAATCATTGGGAAAGAATATTAAAAAAGAATGCCTATATGTATAACTGAATCATTTTACCATACAGCAGAAAGTTAGCACAACACTGTAAATCAACTATACTCCCCCCCCAAAAAAAAAAGGAGAAAGAAAAGACACGTGACAAAGAAAAGCAATACATGAACCTGGGTCAGAGAAAAAACATATATGTATATATGTTACACACACATATATTTGGTTATAGTTAATAAAGGATATTATAAAGGCAATTGGTGAGATTTAAATATAGTCTACACACTAGATGATAATATAGTGCCAGTGTGGTTCCATAAAATAAGAGTTCAAAGAGATAATGATGAAGTACTTAGGAATAAAGAGGCCTGAACCTTACATTGGAATGAAAATGGGTCAGTAATAGTAATAACAAATCTGTGCACCTAGAGAAAGAATCAAAGCAAATATGGCAACATATTAACACTTGGTGAATCAAGGTAAATGGTATACAGGAGACTATTTTACTATTCTTAGAATTTTTCTGTAACTTTGAAATTTAAATAAAATTTAACAAGTCCTTTCTGACAAAAACAGCAGAAAACAAGACCTTGCTATATGCTGCCTATAAAAACTCACTTCAGATGTAAAGACATAGAAAAGGACTTTCCTGGTAGTCCAGTGGTTAGGACCTTACCTTCCAGTGCAGGAGGTGTGGGTTCAACCCCTGGTCAGGGAGCTAAGATCCACCATACCTCGCAGCCAAAAAAAAACAAAACATAAAATGGAAGCGATATTGTGACAAATTCAATAAAGACTTTAAAGATGGCCCACGTCAAAAAAAATCTTTAAAAAAGATGTAAAGACACAGAGATTAAAAGGATGGAAAAAGATATTTCACAGAAATAAAAACCAAAAGAAAACCTGGGATAGCTTTACTTATATCAAATAGACTTTGAAACAACTAAAACAAGAGACAAAAAAGGGCATTGCATAATGATAAAGAGGTCAATCCAATCAGACCTATAACATTTGTAAATATTTATTTCACCCAACATGGTGAATATAAGGCAAATATTAACAGAGCCTGAAGGGAAAAAGAGATACCAGTACAGTAATAGTAGGGCATTTAACCATACCTCACTTAATATCAGTGGATAGGTTACCCAGGCAGAAAATCAGTAAGGAAGCATGGGACTATACATTATATCAGATGAGCAATTAGAGAACATTCCATCCAAATGCAGCAGAATACATTCTTCTCAAGTGCACATGGAATATTTTCTAGGCGGCAACATTCTCTAGGATACATCATATCTTAGACCACAAAACAAGTCTCAATAAATTTAAGAAGACCGAAACCATATCCAGCATCTTTTTGACAATAATATAATAAAACCAAAAATCACTTTCAAGAAGAAAACTGGAAAAACTCACAAATGTGTGAATATTTAATAACATACCACTGAAACTACAAATGGATTGATGAAGAAATCAAAGGAGAAATAAAAAATACCTTGAGACAAATGAAAATATAATATACAAAAGTTATGGGGTGCAGCAAAGCAGTTATGAGAGGGAAGTTCATAATAATAAATGCCTGCAAAAAGAAACAAGAAAAATCTGAAATGAACAACCTGAGTTTACACCTCAGGGAACTAGAAAAAGAAGAACAAACAACATCCAAAGTTAATGGAAGGGAAAAAAAGATTAGGACAGAAATAAATAGAGATGAAAAAGATAATGGAAAATATCATTGAAACTAAAAGCTTGTTTTTTAGGGTTTTTTTTGGAAAAGCTAAATGAAAATGACAAACCTTTAGACAAACTCACCAAGAAAAAGAAAGAACTCAAACATAAAATCAGAGATGAAGGAAGAGCCACTGCAATTTAAACCAGAAATACAAAAGATCATGGAACTATTAAGAATAATTATATGGAAACAAATTGGATAATTTAGAAGAAATGGGTAGATACCTAGAAAACCTGCAACCTACCAAGACTGAATCATGAAGAAACAAAATCTGAAAAGACCAACAATGAGAAAGGAGATTGAATCTATAAACAAACGTCCCCCCCCAAAAAAAAACAGCCCACAATCAGATGGTTTCTCTGGTGATTTCTACCAAACACAAAGAATTAATACCAATCCTTCTCAAACACTTAAAAAAAATTGAGACTACACCCCCTAATTATTTTACAAGTCCAGCATTACTTTGATACTAAAGAAAGATAAGGACACTACAACAAAACTATAGACCAGTATCTGATGAATACAGATGCAAAATTTCTCCAGAAAATATTAGCAAACCAAATTCAACAGTACATTAAAAGGATCATACACCATAACCAAGGGGGATTTATCCCTGTGTTGCAAGGATGGTTCAGTGTGTGCGTATGTTTTTAGTCGCTTAGTCATATCCGACTCTGCAATCCCATGGACTGTAGCCCACCAGGCTCCTCTGTCCATGGAATTTCCCAGGCAACAATACTGGAGTGGGTTGCCATTTCCTTCTCCAGGGAATCTTCCTGACCCGGGGATCAAACCCACATCTCCTGCATCAGCAGGCAGATTTTTTACCACTGAGCCACCTAGGAAGCCCAGTTCAATATATACAAATCAATAAATATGATATACCACATTAATGAGAACTGGAGAAAGGAATGGCAAACTGCTTCAGTATTCTTGCCTTGAGAACCCCATGAACAGTATGAAAAGGCAAAAAGATAGGACACTGAAAGATAGGATATTCAGTGGTGAAAGCTGAAAGTTTTCCACTAAGATCAGAAGACAAGGATGCCTACTCTTGCTGCTTTTGTTCAACATAATGCTGAAAGTCCTAGCCAGCATAATTGGGCAAGGAAAAGAATCAAAGGCACACAAATCAGAAAGAAAGTAGTGAATTTTTCTGTATTTGCAAATGACATAATAATATATATAAGAAAACCTGAAAGGCCCTACCAAATAACTGTTAGAACTCAATGAATTTAGTAAAGTTGCAGAATAAAAACTCAATATACAAAAATCTGTTGCATTTTTACATGTTAATAACAAACTATGAGAAAGAGAAATAAAATAATCCCATTTATAATTGCATCTAAAAGAATAAAACACCTCAGCATAAATTTAAGGCAGTGAAAAACCTGTACACTAAAAACTGTAAGACAGTGATGAAAGAAATTGAAGAAAACATAAATAGAAAGATACTTCATGCTCATGGATTGAAAGAATTGCTACTGTTAAAATGTCTATACTACCCATTGCAATCTACAGATTCAAGGCAATTTCTATCGAAGTTTCATGGCATTTTCCACGTAAAGAGAATGAAAAATCCAAAAATTTGTATGGAACCACAAAAAAGAACCTAAATAGCCAAAGCAGTCTTGAGAAGAAAAAGAGCAAAGCAGGTGGCCTCGTGTTGCCTGATTTCAAACTGTATTACAAAGGCACAGAAGTAAAAATGATGTGGTATTGGCATAATGACAGATACACAGATTAACAGATCAGAGGGCCCATAAATAACCCTCACACATATGGGGAATTAATTTACAATAAAGGAGCTAAAAACATAAAATAGGAAAAGAAGAGTCTCTTCAGAAAATGGTATGGGAAAACTGCACAGCCACATTCAAAAGACTGAAACTGGACCACTATCTTATACCATACATGAAAATCAATTCAAAATGGATTAAAAACTTAATGTAAGACCTGAAACCATGAAACTCCTAGAAGAAAACACAGGCGATAAGGTCTGTGATATATCTTGGCAATGACTTTTTGAGTTGACACCAAACGTAAAGGCAAAAAAATAAATAAATAAAATGACTACATCAAATAAAAAGCTCCTGTACAGTGAACAAAACCATCAGGAAAATGAAAATGCAACCTACAGAATGGGAGAAAATATTTGCAAATCCTATGTCTTATGAGGAGAATATCCAGATTTTGTAAAGAACTCAATAGAGCCAACAATCTGATTGAAAAATGGGCAGAAGATCAATTAGACATTTTACCAAAGAAAATATACCAGTGGCCAGCAGGTACATGAAAAGGTGGTGAACGTCACTAATCATCAGGGAAATACAAATCAGAACCATGAGATATCACCTTACATCTGTTAGTATGGCCATTATCAAAGAGAGAAAATGTAACTGCTGGTGAGGATGTAAAGTAAAAGGGAGCCCTTGTGCACAGTTTTGGTGCAAATGTAAAATGGTACAGAGAACAGATTGGTGGTTGCCATATGCAGGGGGTTGGGAAAAGTGGTCAAAAAGTACAAACTTCCAGTTATAAATTAGTCCTGCATGAGCTATAATGTACAGCATGGAGATTACAGTTAACGATACTGTATTGTATATTTGTATATTTGAAAGTTGTGCGGCAGCATGGATAGACCTAGAGATGATCATACTAAGTGAAGTAAATCAGACAGAGAAAGATAGATACCATATGATGTCACTTACATGTGGAATCTAAAGAATGATACAAGTTAACTTTATTTGCAGAACAAATAGAATCATAGACAAAGAAAACAAACGATTACCAAAGGGGAAAGGGAATAAATTAGTAGTATGGGATTAATAGATACATACTACTGTATATAAACAACAGGGTCTTACTGTAAGCACAGGGAAGTATAGTCAATATCTTGTAATTACCTATAATGGAAAAGAATATGAAAAAGAAATATATATATATATATATATATATATATATATATGAGTCCTCTTGCTGTACACCTGAAACTAACACAATGTTGTAAATCAACGGTATTTAAATTTTAAGTTGCTAAGAGATTAAATCTTTTATTCTTGTGATGAGAACTTTTAAGATTTATAACTATGGTGATGAATGTTATGTTACTGTGGTAATCAATTCACAGTATATACATATTTCAAATAATCATGTTGTATATCTCAAATTAATAAAATATTATATATCAATTAGATCTTAATAGAAATAAAAAATGAATAATAGCTACTAATTTCAGTATCTTTCATCACCATTCAACACAAACCAGCTAGTAATCAGCATCATCACTGTATACCATTAATATATTAGAGAACTTAAACACAGTATTTTTATGTAGAATTGGAACCATCTAGAGCTTCCCTGGTGGCTCAGTGGTAAAGAACCAGCCTGCCAATGCAGGAGATGCAGGTTCAGTCCCTGGGTCCAGAAGATCCCCTGAAGAAGGAAATGGCAACCCACTCCAGTATTCTTGCCTGGGAAATTCAATGGACAGAGGAGCCTGGGGGGCTACAGTCCATGGGGTCACAAAGAGTCAGATAAGACTTAGTGACCAAACAACAACAACAAAAAGACGTCTATTGTCTATCCCAGATCCTGATTTCAAAAAGTCATTGAAGGTAAGAATCAGGTACAGGATAAATCTTTTTTTTTTTCCTTAAGAAAAACTAGAGAAAGGCAGGGACAACATAATAAGTTATCACACATCCAGTTGGAAATTAGTTAAAACAGAATATGTGATTTAGAGAAGTAAACCAAAGAAAAATAATGGTGGACATATTTGTTCATACACAGTCACCTTTTTTAAGAGAAAATAATGTTCTAATGGGCTTCCCTGGTAGCTCAGTTGGTAAAGAATCTGCCTGCAATGCTAGAAACCCCGGTTCGACTCCTGGCTCAGGAAGATCCCCTGGAGAAGGGAATGGCTACCCACTCCAGTATTCTGGCCTGGAGAATTCCATGGACTGTATAGCCCACAGGGTCGCAAAGAGTCAGACACAACTGAGTGACTTTCACTTTCACTTTACACAGCTTCCTTGTATATGAAGAGAAAACAGCAATAGTTCACTTGGGTGTAAAGAGAATAACAGGTATAAGGATTCTTGTGTCTCAGCTGCACTACTTCTGGCTAACGTCACTTTTTAAGCAAGTAAAATTATCATTTGAATTGACAGGCAAATCAGATAGATGGGATCTCTTCCTTTCAAGAAAGCCTAAAACCATGGTGAATTTCAGAAGACTTGCAGAATGTCTTGCCCATAGCAAATGATTTCATTTCCTTTATCTCAGACTTAATTGAGCCATCTCCCTTTCTCTTCACTTCAGCAGTGTCTAGCATATTATACTATATCAGAGTGCTGTTTTAACTTTGACTATGTCTTTCCTTATTTGGAAACATTTTTATCTTTTTTAAATGTTTCTGTCATTTCTTTGGACCAACTTCAAACAAACCATGAAAACTAGGACTAATAATGCAAAAAGGATTTTTATGGACATCTGTGGGAATTACCTTGCATTAGAAAATTGAAGTATTAATGCTAAAGAATTACAATTAACTAAGTTAGAAATCCCTTAACCATTGGCAGTGCTATTTTAGCAGGCAGTGCATTGGTGAAGTAGGGATGACGGCTGGCCAAGTTCCCAGTGTACGCAGTTGGGACTCAATAAATGTTTTCTTGTTGAACAAATGAGGGTTGTTTTGGTGGGAGGAGGTTTATGGTCACTACTATTGTTGTTGGAGTCAGGAACATTTTGGAGTAGCCTGTAATATTGGTGGCTCTGACCATAAAGAATCTGCCTGCAATGCAGGAGACCCAGGTTTGATCCCTAGGTTGGGAAGATCCCCTGGAGAAGGGGATGGCTATCCACTCCAGTATTCTTGCCTGGAGAATTCCAGCGATAGAGGAGCCTGGTGGGCTGCACTCCATGGAGTCACAAAGAGTCAGACATGACTAAGCGCCTAACACTTTCACATAATATTATAGCTACATATCAGCATATGATTAAGATAACCTGTAAACATTTGTATCTTGCTGGTTCAATACATTAAAACAGAGTATACCAGTCAGCTATTGCTATGTAACAAAATAATCGCAAAATTCTCAAGGTACGTATTTGTCATTCATGCATCTATTGGTTGACTGGAGTTGTGCTGGAGCTCAACTAGCACAACTCCCAGTTGTGGGTTGGGGTCAAGTCTGTTTCACGTGTCTCTCATCCCCCTTGGGTCAGCAAACCACTGGATCCTATACTTCTTATGGCACATAAGCACAAGAAAGCAAGCCCAATCACCCAAGGACCTTACAAGCTTCTGTTTCTGTCATATCTGCTAAAATCCCATTAACCAAAGCAGGGCATATGACCGTGTCCAAATTCCTGGGCCAGGGAAGCACGTGCCCTCTAATACTTGGTCACTTTACTTTGTATGCCCTAGCCAACTTCCTGGTCTTCTTGGAACAAGCCAGTCACACTCTCCCCTCAGAGTCTGCATTTGCTATATTCTCTCTGTCTGATGCACTCTTCCTTCAATTAACTACATGGCTCTAAGTCTTCTTTCTAATAACTACAGACCTTTAAGTCCCTAACATTTTAGCTTGCCTGCCCCTTATCAATGAGGACTTCTTAGACTCCCCTTTCTGCAGACTCTTCCTCACTGCCCTTCCCTGGCCCTCTTTTCTGAGGCCTGTATTCCTCCGTAAGAATGTGAGTTCCATGGAGACCAAGCTTTTTAGTTGTGTATTGCTATAATCCCAGTACTCAGAACCCGGGGTCTCCAACCTCCAGGATCTCATGCCTGATGATATGAGGTGGAGCTGATGTAATAAAAATAGAAATAAAGTGCACAATATATGTAATGTGCTTGAATCATGTAGAAACCATCGCCCCAACCGTGGTCTGTAGAAAAATTGTCCTCCATGAAATCGGTCTCTGGTGCCAAAAAGGTCGGGGACTGCTGCTCAGAGCAGTTGCCTGCCACATAGTTGGCTTTTGAGAAACATTTGAATTTATAAATAAATCTGTTTTGAAATATTTTTTAACATTTAAAGTCTGGCTCAATGTTGAATAGTCCAGTGGCCTTACTTTAATTTCAGGTGTCATTTAGCTGTTTTCACTTTTCCAGTACAATCTGACAGAAAATATTAGGCTGTAAGCATTTTTCAGTGGTTGATTCACCTCTGCTCATGCATATATATAATTCTGATTTTGATTCTTAAAGGAGATTAGTTAAACCCAAAGGAGTTTCTGCTTACTGTGAAAATCTTAAGAACAGATTATATTTTACTTGTTTATGTTTACACCTAGGATGTAATAGGCCTTCAAAAACTATTAGAATAGACACATTTATCACTGCCATGAAAGTTTCCACTGAAACCAAGAAGCCAAGTTTACATTCCTACTCAGACACATACCTTTGAGACTCATAGACGATAGTTATGACTGGTTGACATCATTAGGTTTATACTGTTTTTTGATCCTTGAAGTAATTCAGGGAGAAGAATGTCAGTCACTTCACTGAACTGCATGTAAACCTTAATCACAGTCCAGTGGAGTTCCTCGAGCTCCAGCGTGAGGTGATTAAACTGTCAGAAATATTAACATTGCTGCTTATGAGTGTCTCTGTTGGTTCTGACTTAGTCTGCAATGTGTACAATCACTAAAGTTGACTTGATGCCATGAAAAATGCCTTATGTTCCCCAAATCAGCAAAATTTTGCAATTGGTAATGGAACCAAGAGATGTAATCAACCCTGCAGCTGTCAGCATCCTGTTCCTTCTGGCGATATTTCATTCATTCCATCTTTTTCAGATGATGGTAGTCTAAAAGCACAGGCAAGAAGAAACTAGAGATGCTGAATTTCGTTCTTTGATTTTTAAAGGCATGGATATGAGCAAGTAGTTTGTGTGTGTGGATGGATAAATATTCTAACTTCCTTTTCCACCTTATGACCTGAATTCTTTAGCAATCATTTCCTGTCCTTAGTACTTCAAAGAGGTTTCCTATGGTATGTTACCAGAAGACTCACTGAATCAGAGGGGTTTTTTGTCTCTCCCAGGTCCTTAGCCCTCCTTTCTAATAATGGTATACAGCCTCACATTCACCTTGCATATGATTTTATCTCAGTGGTGAGCATTGCCAGTGATTCTTCCAGCTTTTGCTTTAAGAAAGAAAAGGCGAAAACTTGGTAATAAATGCAGGGTTATAATCAGAGATGAAATTCCAAGTGGCATAGACCAAAGGAAATGACAAGCATATTTAAGTCATTACATCACTGGCTCCCTTTTAAAGTCAGATGTGAACCTGAGATTGTCCTTAAGTGCGTCCATTATTGTTGATTTGCTGAAACAAGGTCTTGTTTTAAATGGAAGTGACAATGTACTGAACAAACAGAACTCAAAAACACGTTATTTTCACAGTTGGAAGATTGAATGTTATGAAAAATGACTTTCAGAGACCTTCAGAGTTCAAAATAATTTTGTTTGCTCTAAGAAATTTCTCCCTTACTGCAAATGCTATTTGAGGTGTATTTCCTTGACACACGAATAAAAAGTAGAGACACAGATCAACAAACTCTACATGGAGACTCCCATCTTCAGAAGACCATCCATGCCTAACCTCCTTTCTTTCCAAATCATCTTTCTCTCTTCACAGAAACAAATTCTCAAAAGTTAAAAACAAGTTTCCCTTTGTAAGCCTCCAAAAACATAATTATGAAGTAACCCCATGTAACAAAGAGGAAAGGAACATAACTTCCCAGTATCTCCATATGTACAGTCCTTAAAATACCAATATTTCATTACCTTTATGGGTCACATGAAACTCTTATTTCTCCCTATTAACCTGGACTTCAAAGGTACTTGAGTTTTGTTTGTATTTTTTTGTTAAATGTCAAAGAAAAGAGTAGAAAAAATACATCAATGTCTCCACTCCTTACATTCATAAAGTGAATTCAAAATGTCACATTCTTCCTTTGTGCTGAAGAGACGCACTGCAAGTGTGCACTAATCCTTTTTTATTACAAAGAGCAGCATTTTACATTTGTCAATGGGGCATAAGCAACTTATGGCAACTTTATCTTAACTTCTAAGCAGGTACACAGTTTTCTTTTCCAAAGATAATGACGTACATAAATCCCTGCATGAAATTCTTCATCCCTTGAAGGAACTGCTCCCTAATTAGTAAGCTTGAGGGGTTATTTTTATTTCTGTTATTTATGAACAAGTGGCAAAGAATTTATGATGGATTTTAAAACGCTATCATGAACCTTTTCTCTAGTCTCACTGTTTTTTTCCTAAAGTGTAATTTGCCATTATTTGTGTTTGCTTTCATTTAGGCGAGGAAGACCTTCTCAGTCCTCCCCAGGACTCAAGCACAGGGTTAGAGGAAGTGATGGAGCAACTCAACAACTCCTTCCCTAGTTCAAGAGGTAAGTGCCATGACTCGGAAGTCACTCTGACTCACCGGAAGTAGACTGCTCACTGCCATACACAACTGGCATGCGTAGTTTCCATGTTAACATAAACAAGTGCTGACAGAATGCCAATTTGGGATCATTGTGAGAAGAATTTCTTTTTGAATGTGAATTTCTGACTTGGAGTGTTTTGAATTCAAATAACCTGTTTCCAGAAATAAGAATACTAACTTAACATTTATAAGGTGTCTTCGTTGCTTGGCACATTAGTCTGAAGAGTTAATTATGAGATAGCTTTTACTATGGAGCAATTATTAAGTGAGACTACAGATGAGGAAATTAATGCCTTGACGGTGCCTTTACCAGAGACATACAGCTACCACGTGATACAGCAAAGTGCAGAACATGCCTAGTGTACAGTAGTGGTGGGCACTTGAGCTTGCAATCTGATGCCCTTTATGTATATTTTAAAACTGTATCTTACCCCTTCATTTAAATGTAAGTACAGTTAAATATATATGTACTAGTTTGGGTTTTTTTTTTTCACTTCCTTAGATAGAATACAATTTTCACAAAGAAAGGCATTAGTTTCTTGGACTATTTTTCTTGGTTCATTGCCCTAACATAAAACAAAGTCACTGACCCACTCCCCCTTCAGTGAATAAAAAGAATGGCAGAGAGCATGTGGACAAGAGTCAATAATATTGCACTGCAAATGTGAAAATTGCTAAGAGTGAAAGTCTTAGGAGTTCTCATCGCAAGAGAAAAACCTGTAACTTTGTATGGTGACAGATGGTAAATAGACCTATTAGAGTGATCATTTCACAATGCATACAAATGTCAAATCACTAGGTTGTACACCTGATACTAATATAAGGTCATATGTCAGTTATACTTCAATTAAAAAAAAAAACATAATGGCAGCAGTCACCTGTGAGCAAATAGAAGGAAATTCTAGAGAAGCCAAGGGGAGAAAGCACAAGGCTCTGTGGCCAGTGATTGGCACCCCTAATGGGCAGCCAAGGAGGGAAGAGCAACAGACAATGGGGCTATTTGTTCCTCTCCATAAGGGCAATGAGGAGGATGTTTGCAGTCCTATGTTTTTCCTATCTTTTTGTTCAGTGTCAGTTAACAATGGCCATTTCCCAGCTATTTGATGTGCGAGTGAGCGTTCTGCAATGCACATTAAAAGCAATAACTTTCTGATAGAGCGTTGCTAAGGAACCATAAGGGGAAGCTAATTTTAAATGTCTGCACCAGCCATCTTTTCACTGCTGAGTGCCTCTGACGTGTTGATTTTAAGAGATAAAATTCTTGTGTCTTCCACCCACTGCCTTATCCCCCACCTAGCCAGCCTGTTCTCCATCCTGCCTTCACTGTCTTCCTAGATGGCCTGATTCATAACAAGAAGACCACATGCTGGTCTGACCAAAATCAAACACATTCACCTTTATCCTGCCTCCTGTCGCTAGCGCCTACTATGTGCCAGCAGAGGTGTTAAGGATGCAAAGGAGAAATGCCAAGCTCTTGCTGTCAAGGTGCTTATGGTCAACTGGGGACACAGCCCTCCCAGACGTTCAAATCACCGCAAAATTAACTGTATTACTCCTATGATGGAAACATCTGCGCCTTGAGCGAACCTTAGAAACACCCTTCGAGATAAAGAGGGCATCAGCCTCAAGCAGAGCAAGGGTCTTCCTCAATATCACACAGCTCCTCATGGGCCCAGTGCTGTGGAGCCCAATTCTCACACACATTTCACTGACCCCAGCTTTCTCTTGAAGGTCACAGACCTGCATCTCATCCCAAGTCCTTGGTCTGAAAGCTTGTTTACTGATTCTGTGGGAAGTTAGTGGTCACCTCGGGCATTTCTTTCACATCCAAACCACTAGAGTAGATCCAAGGAGAGACTGGAGCAGGGTGCCAGGGCTCTGCTTCCCCAGTGGCAGACTTTTCATACCCATACCGGGTCCCTGGCCATCCTGATTATCTTAAGGTGAGAGCTAGACACCCTCTCCCTGCATCCCCCTCTTAAAGTACTTGAGGCTAAACAGCACAGGAGTGTGAAAGACCAGAAATACACCTCCTCTGATAGGGTATTTGGCAGTCAGCCTCTGATCTTACATTCACTTGTATGATGGTAATTTACTTACATGGAAACCTGGGAACCTCTCTTCAGGCCACCTGGTTAGTGTTTACTAAATTAGTGCTTATGGAAGCATTTCATCCCCTGAGTGCTAATTGGACTTCTCATATAGGGCATAAGCAGGCTTTGTTGGAAACCAATTCCATTAACCAAGTTCCTACTTCCTCAACAGTACCCTGGTGGCCTGAGAGAATTCATTCATTGTCCTGAAACAAACACAATCAAATCAACAAACAAACACAGAAAAAGAGAATAGATAAGGTGCTGGAAGAGCTGACTGGTCTTTCTGTGATGTGATGACCCTGACATTTTTTTTTTGTTAATTCCTACCAAATTATACCTTATCATAGGCCCTTTATGATTTTGCACCCATTGCAATATGTAGGTTCTTTTTCCTACACTGCCAAACAGTTCTCATATACCAGCAGGTATATGCTGCAGATATATGCTCCAGTTCAGCTCAATTCTGACTCTTACCTACCCAGAGACAGGATCGAAGTCCACAGGTTAAGGTCTCAGTCCCACAAGACAGCCCCTCCTCTCCTCACTTCAGAATGCCAGTTTTAAGTCTCAGTCGTCCGTTGGGTTTCTGACCCACTGGCTATACACTAAAGATTCCAACAACCCACTCTTTGGGTCAGTTAATTTGCCAGAGAAGCACACAGAACTCAGAGAAACATTTTCCTTACTAGATCGTGGGTATGTGATAGAAAGATATAATCAGAAACAGCCAGATGGAAGAGGTGCATAGAGCAAGGCGTGGGGAAAGGGCGTGAAGCTTCCATGCCCTCCCTGAGCTCACCACTCTCCCCACTTTGTCTCCACATGTTCACCAGCCAGGAAGCTCTCCAAACCCTGTTCTTTCCGGTTTATGTGAAGGCTTCATTACATAGGTATGACTGATTAAATCATTGGCCATTGGTGATTAAAGTTAACCTCCAGCCCCTCCCCTCTGAGCTCCCTGGTGGCTCAGTGGTAAACAATCTGCTTGCAGTGCATAAGCCACAGGTTCAATCCCTGGGTTGGGAAGATCCCCTCGAGGAGGGCTTGGCAACCCACTCCAGTATGCTTGCCTGGAGAATTCCATGGACAAAGGAGCCTGGTGGGCTAAAGTCCATGGGGTTGCAAACAGTCAGACACAACTGAAGTGATTGAGCACGCAGGCATGTCCTCTCCTTTTTCTAGAGGTCAGGGGGTAGGACTCAAAGTTCCAACTCTCTCATCACTTGATTGGCTCCCCTGGCAACCAGCAGCCTTCCAAAAGTCACCTCAGTAGCACATAACAAAAGACACTTTGCTGCTGACCACAGGAAATTCCAAGAGTTTTAAGAGTATTGTGCCTTGAAGAGGGATGAAGACTAAATATATATTTCCTGTTATATGTCACAGTATCACAACCTATCTGTGCATAAATTTAAATGGATAAAATGTCTTCTCATTGTAAAAAGGCTGATGATCAATGCACTCTAAAAAGTGGTTTTTCAAGCATCTAGATCCCAGACAGGTGGGAACCAGAAGGTTGATGATGCTGACTCCCAATTACCTCACCACCAACCAATCAGAAGAACGTCCATGAGCTTATCACACACACAAACCCCCTCCCTCACCCTGTCTTTATAAACCTTTTGCTGAAAGCCTTGGAGGAGTTCAGGTCTTTTAAGCACTAGTTATCCTGGACTCCTGGCTTGGCTCCCTGCAATAAAGCAATTCTTTTCTACTTCACCCAAAAAAATAAAAATTATAAAAGTGGATTTTTGGATACTTTATTTCTAACTAAAGACTTTTTTTTTAATATTCAAAGAGTGGATAATATATACATACACATACATATATATATGTGTGTGTGTGTGTGTGTATATATATATGTATAGTAGGATTTAGTGGGAATATATTAACAATTGGTAGATACATTGACATTAAGCCAAAAATCTTGAGATTCTTAATGTCTCAGGATTAGAGACTCTCCCAAATTGGAAGGGCCTTGAAAGATCATTTTAGCATCTTTGATATTCAAAACAATGGCTTTTGATCTTTTCTGATCATTATCCATAATAGAAACATATTTCATCTCAGACTGGGGTAAAGATACAAGTTATTTGTGTGTGTATGTACACACATATATGTATGTACCCACTGTGTATATACCACACATATACATATATACTCACATATACACACAAAGATCTGAAACAAAAGTTTCATGACAATACTTTCTTTACTACATACAATTCACACTGTTTCTGTTTTATGTATTTAAAAATAAAATGCTGGTTGCAACCCACTATATTTATTTCTGGTCCAGTGGTTTAAAAACACTGTTCCCTAGCAGTTGAAAAACCTTCGTACTGCTATCTCTGCTTCACTAATAACAAAAGAACTGGTGAATGACTCAACCAAGGGCAGGAAGCTGAAATAGTTTGCGTAGAATTAGGACTCAAAGTCTAGTTCTTTTAGTTCCACATACTGTGATCCATAATCGAGCACACTATTCCCCACACTTATTTTAAAGATCTGTAAAATGAAAATACAGGTACTAGATTTATTGAAAACAATCTGTGTGTAAGTGGACCCACGCAGTTCAGACCCATGTTGTTTAAAGGTCAACTGCAGTCTTTTATTAATAAAGAAACAAGCAAGATCCATGCATTGAAAAAATTAGAACAGACATACAAAATTAAATATTGCATTTTCACCAAAAAAAAAAATACTGCTCTAACTGATCTCAGCTTTCCTGACCCAGGTGAATATATTTTTTTAAAAAGTGATGTTTTAAAAGTCTCACCATGGAAGTTGCTGCCAAGACCTGGCTAGTGTCTTAGAGAACACTGGATTTTTCATCTAAGTCTGCCATCCACATTCCCATTGGTGTATTACAAAAAGTGAAGTTCATGCTTGCTACAGCTGTCTTGGACAGCTGTTTGCATAACTTAAAACAGATGTCAGACCCAAAGGTCTGACATTTAGTGGAAAACTGCTATTAAATACCACCTCATGGTTTCCTTAACCCTGCTAGGTAATTGCCCACAGAGGAAAAGACTTTTTAGTATTATGTTTTTCCTAAATATAAAGCATATAAATAGGGGAGTGTGTACTTTAAATTCACAACTTTTTTGTTACATTTTCCCATAGTTTTGACTTAGCAGTAACTCTTCAGGTATCAGCTAATCTTCACCATTCCACTAGAAGTACCTGAATACCCAAAGGAGGGAAGAGCCTCCTTCAGGTGAGCTTCAGCTTTTATCTTGATGGCCTTGCTAAACTCTTCTACGAATTAATAAAGGGAGCTGCCTGCTCCTCTGCTTAATGATCAGGTGATAGTTAGCACTACCCCGTCTCAGAGTGGCTCTAAACTGCAGGGAGTTCACACTGAGAATGTGTGCGTGTTTAGCTTTGTGATCCTATCTTTCCTGTTGAATCTCTAGCTCTGGTTAGTTACTCACACCCACCAGAGGAGCTTGAGGGCCTTGGTGTATTTTAAACCCAGAATGTTAGCCAATTTGTAGTTAACCTATTTAATCTACCTATATAATCTCTCCCTGGGTCTATAAATGGGGGAGTTGAACTCTACTGTAATAAGAATCATTATCTACCATAAGACAATTTCTAAATCCCCAACATCATTCTATAGGAATGCTACCTGGTTAGAACGAACAATAAACATCATTTTAACATCAACTCTTGAAGCAATTTGTCCACACATCTCTGATCATTTAGCAGTCAAACAAAGAGCTTTTTTGATGCATGTGGATTCGTGAAAGAAAATGCTTCCCTAGTCTGGGTTTGTATTGGCCCCTGTAAAAATGAGGTGTCACTGTCCATATAGATTAATGATAGGATCCCAGATAAGTTCTTAGTGCAGTGAGACAACTCAGGAAGCAGTCAGCACTGTTAGTCAGGTCTGTATGCTGCCTGTACCATCTTTTACCTGCTGACCTGTGCTACATTATTTTTATCCCCAACAGCCCATGCCATCCTCTCTCTCTCTCATACTCCCCCTCCGAGATAAGCCCACATACAGTCTGTTAAATGCCTCTAAATTAGCAACCCAACAGCTCTGCAAAACCTACAATTCAAGCCTTGTCTGTGGTTCTTTCATGGAAGAGCAGCAGAAAGCCTGCAGATGGATGGAAGCATCCTAGTCCTGGGCCCCCTTGCGGCCCCCTTCTCTTTCCTCTCGGCTTCCAGAAAGGAGCCAAGCTCCTTTACATCAGGGGTCGGTGAACTGCAGTCTGTGGGCCAAATCTGGCTCACTACCTGCCTTTATAACTAAGCTGTCATCATAACACAGCCACCCCAACTCATTTACAAATTGTCTACGGAGGCTTTCTCACTCCAAGGACAGATAGTTGTGCCAGAGCTGAAGAGCTGCTCCAGAGACCATGTGACTGGCAAAGCCTGAAATACTTACTGTCTGGCCCTTTATAGAGCAACTTTGCCAACTCCGGCTTTACATGATTACATTGTTGTCCACTCTTGCTCATGATGTATGTACAGTCACAGATTTCAGTGCTGATCAACTTTCAGCTCAGCAAAACTGTGCCTCTGAATTGATTTATACATTTATATCCATGTTCACCAAAGACCCTGCATTTTCAATCAGCTATAGCCATTTCAGTCTTCTTTCACTTGTAATGAAACAGAGATCCTTAAAAGGGACTCATTCTTCTTGAACTTTTAAGAACAGTCAGTGAATTGAGATACAGAAGCTAATAAAGATACCCAGAAACAGAAACATCCCGGGACTGTGACTCTGAACAATGAATTACAGCCAATCATCTCGGGTTCCCACTGCCTGAGGAAACGCGACTTCTCCAGACCTGACCAAGCCCTTTATTTAGACTCAGGACTCCCCGACACACTTCCTCTTTCTCTTGATTCATTTCCTGACAGACAGCACACCACATTGCCAGATGGACCCCCTAACCCAAGGTCTAAGGAAACTCATTTCCAAAGAATGTGTTTTTGCAATGCAACTTTTATCTGGTACTTGATTTATTGGTAAAGATTTTTTTTAATGACGCAACCAGTGAGCCTCTGTTTTGCCAGCATAGAAACTACTCCTGATACAAGCAGAAAACATGTGTTTTAAGTCTTTTTAAACACAAAGCGGACCTCCCTTTGTACTATACTAATGGGCACACCAGGACCCAAAGTGACGAGGGAGGGTTTTTGAAAGAACTTAGGGATCATGTAACTTGGAGAGATCCATTTCACAGAAAGCATGGTTTCTGAAGAGGTGCCTGAAACAATCCAAAGCATCTGCTGCAGCTTCAGCAGTGACCAGTTGATCCTGAGCTCTGAGTATGGCTTGGTGAAGAATTAATAAAGATCTGTAACCTTTATCATTCTAGTAACTATAATTACATTCCAGAACTAAATCACATTGCTTTCTAACAACCCTGACCTTCCTAAGGTTCTGAAGTCTTTAAAAATACACCCAACTCAAGGACCTACTGTATAGCACAGGGAACCAGACTCAATATTTTGTAATAACTTCTGTGGGAAAAGAATCAGAAAAACAATATATAGGGACTTCCCTGGTGGTCCAGCGGTTAAGACTTCATCTTCCAATGCAGGGGATGTGGGTTCTATCCCTGACTGGGAAACTAATATCTCACATGACTGGTGGCAAAAAAAAAAAAAAATCCAAAACATAAAAAAGAAGCAATATTGTAACAAATTCCATAAAAACTTTAAAAATGGAATTTGAAAGATGGTAATGGTAACCCTATATGTGAGACAGAATAAGAGACACAGATGCACAGATCAGTCCTGTGGACTCTGAGGGAGAAGGTGAGGGTGGGACGTTCTGGAACAATAGCATTGAAACATGTATATTGTCATATGTGAAGCAGAACACCATTCCATGTTCTATGCATGGGACGGGTGCTCACGGATGGAGCACTGGGATGACCCAGAGGGATGGGAAGGGGAGGGAGGTGGGAGGAGGGTTCGGGAGGGGGAGCACATGTGAACCCATGGCTGATTCATGTCAATGTATGGCAAAAACTACTACAATATTGTAAAGTAATCAGCCCCCAACTAAAATAAATAAATAAAAATAAAATAAAATTAAAAAAAAATGGTCCATATCAAAAAATTCTTTAAAAAAAACTTACCCCCAAAAAAGAATAAATAACTGTATATATAGATAGATAGATAGATACACACACACACACACACACACACACACACACAGCTTCCCAGGTGGCTCAGTAGTAAAGAATCCACCTGCAGTGCAGGAGACAAAGGAAACTTGTGTTCCATCCCTGGGTCAGGAAGATAACATGGAGAAGGAAATGGCAACCCACTCCAGTATTCTTGCCTGGGAAATCCCATGGATAGAGGAGCCTGGCAGGTTACAGTCCATGGGGTCACAAAGAGTCAGACACAACTTAGTGACTGAACAACCACCACAACATACATACATACATATACATATACATATACATATACATATACATATACATATACATATATATATATGAACCACTTTACTATATACATGAAACTAACACAACATTGTAAATCAACTATACTTAAATTTAAAAAATAGAAAAATAGACCCAAGTTACAAGCCAGAACTAGTGAGCAGCCCTTGGCATCCAAGCTAAAGGACAGCAAACAAGGCCAAGTGTCCGAAAACATCAAAGGACTCTTGGCTATGACCTAGTGTGGCGACCTTCCTACCTTATTTCACCTGGCAGTTACCAAATACCCACAGTGTCAAGGTACAGCAGAGGGATCAGGGATAGAGAGGTAGGTGAGCAACATGTGGATCTGCCTTCAAGGAGCCCATAATTTTATAGGGGAGGAGAGTTAAGTCTACCACCAGACAGTATAACCATGAAGTAAAAGATTTCTTTTTCATTTTGCCAGTGGTGCCAAGGAGAATAGATGACTCATTCACCCTGGGTTTGGGCCCTCAAAGATGATGCTGTTTCCCCTTTTCCTTTTTCCCATTGTCTGCTATGGTCCTACCGCTGGAAACGCCCACAACTGTGGAGCCAGTATTTTTTTGTCTCTCTCTCTTTTCTGATTTGAAGAGCATCATGAATACCTTGACCATGTTTATTACATCATCACGCCTGCCATTTTTGTATCCCCAAGAAAGGGCTGACTCAGGAAAATTCAGAAGGAAGCCAGAGGCAGGAGAAGGTCATACTTAGAAAACCTTTACCTGTATGCTAGAAGTTCAACCCTAGGCTTGAGTTTTGAAAGCTTTCTTCTGGATGAGTAATTCCAGACCTCTTTGCTCTCTACGAAGAATCCCGGGGTCGTAGGTCCTTTTGGAGCCACTGACCATGGTGTGTTGGGGGGAGGGGCTCTGCTCTGCTTATATCTTGCTCTACATACTGGATTCCAGAGAAGGTTGTTTTAGGAAATATCCCACTATTAAAGCCAAAGTTTAACAACCAGTACTTCACTTTGGGGTACCCTGGAGATAAAAAGGAGATTACATGCCCGAGATGCACCAGGTATGATCAGCAGTCCCTCGTTTTCTGCCCAGTTATAAATACTAGCATAGCAAAATTTTCTTAGCATAGCAAAATTTTCTCAGCACAGCCTGCTTTTCGAAAACACATAACCGCATGTACATAGGATTCTAGAAAACCAACAAGGCCAGGGGGGGTCTGTGGCTGACCCTCCAGGCTCCTGGGATCTGCTGAATCATGAGGTGGAAGGTGAAGGCTCATTGCTGAATCATGCTCCATGGCTTGCCCACAGTGGGACTTAACTCCTTCTGGCTTTGTTTCCATTTTCTCCAATGCCCCCAGTCCCGTGACAGACATGTTGAGCTCCTATCAGAACAAGTTCTCCCGAGAGGATGGGGTCTAGGCTCTATGAAGCAGTGTTCCACCTTGCTTTCACAGTGCAGATTTTTGGCACCCCAAACCAACTACCGTATGGTTTGGTGTGTTGCTTGTCAAGTGGACAATCAAGAGATTCTGAGATTTTTGGCTAGTAAACTTGAGATTCGACAGTTGCCCTTGAAAACAATGCTCAGCTTGTCAGGTTTCCCTGCCGAGCCAGCTTTCATCCACTTAAACACATGAGCTCTATGGATCCTCTGAGTGATGTCTCCTGGATCGTGTTATCTGTTTACACCGATTTTAAGTGTACGTAAAGGTTATTTGACTGGATGTGTCTTTTGGGTTTTTTGTTTCTGTTTTTTTTTTTTTTCCAGAAGGGGATAAATGAATTGTCATCTCAACATTTGTTTGGTAAAAGAAGCAAATTGGTATGAAACTGTGTATTTATGCATGTTTTTTTTTCCTTTCTGATATCTCTGCCTCTTCCTCTCTCTATTATTAAAGGAAGAAATACCCCTGGGAAGCCAATGAGAGAGGTTAGTGAGATTCAGGCTCACAGCCATGGCTTCTGTCTGTCTCATCCCGCTTTCTATGTTTGGCGTCTGTGTAAGAATTGTGTGCGTGCACGCGCATGTGTGTATTACACGTGTCATCATGTAAGGATGGTAGTCACCTCTCCACTTGCAGCTCATGAGGAACATGCCTCAAATGTTCATGGCCATTGTCATCACCATGACAACAGGACCAAGGGTTGGGGGAACAGGACTCTCTTAAAGGGCAACCCTTCGTAGTCCCTAAGTTGGAATCCTGAAGTTCATCATCTGTTGCCATTTGCAACATAAACAAAATCTTCACAATACATTTAGCCTCGCACATAGTCGATGAGTCATAAAGCTTCCTTCCACTTCCAAGATCCTAGTGTTTTCTGCCAGTGCCCTTGGTTTTTATTCTTTTGGGATGACTTCATTTTGTTTTCATTTTCTTTTTCCTGGTTCCTACACTCTCTTTCCCACTTTAGCTAACATTTTTTTTTCGAGCACTTACTGTATGCCAAAGACTTTTCTAAGCACTTGCCATCTTTTTCATTATGTAATCTTCACAACAAGCCTCTGAGGTAGGTACTCGTATCAACCCCGTTTTAAAGATAAGGAAACTGAGTCAATAAACGGGTAAGCAGGGTGTCCAAGGTGACAGAGCCAGGATTTGAATGCAGGCAGTCTGGGTCCAGAGCCACACTCTTAACTATGTGCTTTACTGCCACTTAGAAAACGATGTGTGAAAAGCATATGACATCTCAACTTGCTCATTAGAGGAGTTTGTTTGTTTGTTTGTTTTTAACTTGGCATCTGGAGCCAAATAGACCCACACCAATTCAGGAATAAAAAGTGAATTTTGGAGTCTAGAGGGACTTTTTTAATGCCTTTTATAGGTAGCTGCTGCTGTTGCTAAGTCGCTTCAGTCGTGTCCGACTCTGTGCGACCCCATAGACGGCAGCCCACCAGGCTCCCCCGTCCCTGGGATTCTCCAGGCAAGAACACTGGAGTGGGCTGCCATTTCCTTCTCCAATGCATGAAAGGGAAAAGTGAAAGTGAAGTCGCTCAGTCGTGTCTGACTGTTAGCGACCCCATGGACTGCAGCCCACCAGGCTCCTCCGTCCATGGAATTTTCCAGACAAGAGTACTGGAGTGGGGTGCCATTGCCTTCTCCGTTTTTATAGGTAGGGTAGGTACAGTGTTATCACTGAATGTGGTTTGAGGTTTAATAGTAAAGGCCACTTCCTTCTGCATACTACCCGGAATATTATCTAAACACTGAATTACCTCACGAAATGACATGTTGAGTGACAGCCCAAATGAAACAAGATCGTGCTTACCAAGAGTTGAGTATGAAGGAAGTGAGAATGAATGCTCTCCCATGGGTGGCAATAGCGTATACTCTGGTGGGAGCCAGGCTGGATGGGTGGGGAGTCCTTAGGAGAGGGTTCTGAATCCTTAGCAACAGCATGGACAAGAGTAGCCACTGATTCATTTAAATGTAAGGAGTCATACTGGAAATTCTGCCAATGCCATGCCATGCAGGTCTAATCGACTGAATGATCCTCCAGTGTGTTTCTACCTGTACTCCCTTCCAAGGCTTGTGGGGTCCGAGGGAGGGGAGTGGTGGGCTGGGAGGAGAAACAGGAAACCTGAATCTGTGAAGTATTGAATGCTCCTGACGGTTTGCCTTCTAATGTGAGACTTCTTGGGTTCACTCTGATGGTAAGTTCCCCTTAAAATTTATTTTAACTTGTGGTAAAAAGTTGCACTGTATTTTTTTAACCACCCTGAACATATGTCTCTTATGAATGACTTTTAGAAAAGACCAGCACATGTAATGGAAGTCCCACAGGCATGTGGAAACTCTACTACCTGAGGTGTATTACAGTCAGACAAGTTTCCAGGAAGTCAGGGAATCAAAATGATAGTGATGTTTTTTATTGTTATGAAAATAACCCCCAAAGGTACAGTAGACCAGATATTTTTTTCCAAGATTAAATTCTGGAAGGAGAGAAGATAAGCACGTTTCACCATGGTATTCTGGCTGTCCTTTGGCCAGTTGAATGCTCACCATTTCTTTGGGAATGGTGTTTTTTAAAAAACAGAGTGCCAGATTGCTGTTGAGGTCTTAGGGCTCTGCCAGAAATTCTCAGTTGCAATCACTGCAGCAGACAGCTCCCTGAGGCAGAGGTGGCGTGTGCAACTCGAGTCACAGTTTGCGCCGACTCAGAAAAACATACAGCTAGCCTAATGTTAAATGCATGGTGCCTTTCTCGACAACAGTCCTTGCTTAAGAATGGATGAAATGAATACTTTCTATAGACAAATTTTTCGGTCTACTTGTGCCTGAAGCTCATCGCAGATGTCTGAATCCCACCTGTTTTTCAGGGCCTCTGGTGCTCCTAGTTACGAGATTTTCATTTTGGCTTTAGAACAGTCTGTCAGGTGAAATGAAGGCTCTCACCAATCTGCTGCCTTCCACACATGGATAATAAACGCAGGATACAAACCTTTATTTTCTGTGTCCCTACTTGTGTGTGGTTTTATGCCTCCAGCAGGTTCAGGTGTATGATTCTTTGGGGCAGTATTTCGAGCAAGAGAATTGTCTTTTCTGGCTCGAAGGAAAAGCTCCATGGAAAACTGGAGAACTGTTTTTCTGGCGAAATGGGTATAGGTAAACACAGTCATGAAAGGCATCATACAGATACATTCATTTTTTTGGACAGCCGTGAGGTCATTTGTGAACATTTAACCATCTGGATAGGTTAACAGTCACCTAACATTTTGTGGGAGTGTGTGTAGTGTATTAAGAACCATGACCCTCTGCTTGACCTGGTAACTTTGTAAACAGCAGATACCCCTAGAACTTAGGCCTCTTACGAGACTCAAGACTTTTTCTTCCAGGTAGTAACTGAACACCATTTTGAGTAGGAAAAGCACCACCTGGCTATCTAATCTATAAATGCATTTCTTTGTCTTGACTATCTTTTGAACCGCAGTCTACATCTCCTGGTACACAGTCTAAAATAGGCCCTTTGAAATCATTGTTACTCAGCTGATGGGGGGAAAAGTGATCTCTGGCCTGTTTCATAATACATGTTTCTAGCCACCAGGTGGACTACACTATAGGCAGCTGTGGGTCATGAGAAATGGTTGGAATTATATTTAGGTGTCAGGTTGTAAGAATCTTGGGGTTTGCTTTTACTGGTTTCAGTGACTGTTGTTAAGATTGCAAGCAATTTAAAATTTGCAGTTACTCCAACTATTTTCAATCACACATGAATAATTGTACAGCTTTCCCAGAGTTGCTGGGCAGTCAAAAGGAGACACAGGGGAAGTTCTCTAACCTGCTGGCATCAGGTTTATATCTGTGCTCCAAGGAACAGCAAAGGACTCACTATGTCTTTGTGTGGTTTTTATGGTTTAGAAAACCCAAAGGTGATTTTTGTTCTTCACTGAGGGCTGCCAAACTGTTGGCCTGCTCTATGCAGAGGACATACGCTCAACCAAAATCCAGAGTAAATTTTTTTTACAGCACAATTAGTCCTCACTGAAACTTTCTGCCCTAATAAAGCTCAAAGAGATTTACAAACTTGGTCACCATAATATAAATGGCTGCGCAGCCTTAAACTTTTAATAAGTCTTAACTTGATCCAGTGCCATGGCTGTTTAAGTGCCAGCCTATGAATCCTCTTCAGATCCTCTCGTATATTTAAAAACGATATGTCTCTTGAAATAAATATTAGACTAGAATGCCTGCCCTAGTCTATCTTTAACTTTTATAGGGATTTTAACAATTATTATGGGAATCTGTAAAGTTGATACATGGCAAGGTAGTAATAGCCTAGTAAAGCATTTTTCCTTTCAAAGGCAGTACTTGAATAGTATAATGATTTAATAATGTCCAAGAATTAAAATTAGCCGTATAAAAATATGGGACATACGTGAAAAGGCAAGTCATAAAGTATGTCTCAAATTATCTTACTCGAGATCTGAGTTTCACCACAAAGTACCCAGAGACATTGGGCTGCCTTTATGCTCCATGCTGGGGGATTAATGCTAGGTCATGTCATATTATTATTAAAAGGCTATTCTTTAACCCTCATTTAGGAGGAGATCAAAAATGAATTCACAGGATACCCAAATGCATGCTACACATGTGGGTCATATTCTAATTAGGCTCTCAAATAATTTGGAATCAAAAGTGATTTTTTCCTGAAGCTTCCTAATTCAAATGTTAGTAGTGCATAAAAAGGTCAAGAGTTTATCTTTTAATTCAAGTAAGAACAGAGAGAAAACAGTCACCTCCACCATAGCCTTAGATGTGAGCCAACATCTTGTCACAGCCTTGAGATGAAGACTTCACTTCATGGTGATGGTAGTCGAGTGGTGGTGGTGGTGATAGGGTGGTGGTGGTTTGATAGTAAAAACAACTTTTCTTTTAAATACAAGTACATAGCAAATATTCTCCCACAACAAGGTGGAAAAGATACATGCCACCATGAATTATTCCTCTTAAACAGGAATCTTGTGTTTATCCATGGAATCCTTCTGATATATATCTACACAGGGAAGAGGAGTATAGTGTTGGACTTTTGCCATTTCTATGATGCTAAGAGCCTGATCCCTGAAAGGAGGCTGATACTAACAATGTGGAATGGCTTCATTAACAAGGCTTTGCTTCTTCCTGGAACACTGGTGAAAAACCAAGCCCTGTTGTGTATCCCCCTCGATGCAGCGTCTGTGTTGTCTTCACCTAGAAACAGGGGATGATTTCCACAGCGGCAGAGAGTTGGGGTGATGATGTCTGCACCTTGCATCAAATCTCTCTCTCTCTTTGTTTTCCAGGACACAATGTAGGAAGCCTTTTCCACTTGGCAGATGATTTGGGCAGAGCGATGGAGTCCTTAGTTTCAGTTATGACAGATGAAGAAGGGGCAGAATAAATGTTTTACAACTCCTGATTCCCGCATGGTTTTTATAATATTCATACAACCAAGAGGATTAGACAGTAAGAGTTTACAAGAAAAAAAAAATCTATATTTTTGTGAAGGGTAGTGGTACTATACTGTAGATTTCAGTAGTTTCTAAGTCTGTTATTGTTTTGTTAACAATGGCAGGTTTTACACGTCTATGCAATTGTACAAAAAAGTTATAAGAAAACTACATGTAAAATCTTGATAGCTAAATAACTTGCCATTTCTTTATATGGAACGCATTTTGGGTTGTTTAAAAATTTATAACAGTTATAAAGAAAGATTGTAAACTAATGTGTGCTTTATAAAAAAAAAAGTTGTTTATAAAAACCCCTAAAAACAAACACATACCTACACACACACACACACACACACACACACACACACACACACACACACACACACACTGAGGCAGCGCATTGTTTTGCATCCTTTTAGTGTGGTATCCATATGGAATTCATGGATTTTTTTTCTTTTCTTGCATATTAAAGATAGGACTTCCTGTAAGACCACCAAATGACTACTTCACATAGCTCTGTTTGGAATTGTTGACTGAGTGGGACTGCCATGGGTTTTCGTTTTACACATCTATATGTCTATCAGTATGTAAGCACTGTAGGTATATAGGTAAATATAAATTTCAAGAGATGTTTAAAATTTCTCGTTCAAATGTTCTTGCCACTTCCTAATGGAAAGAAATTGCTTCTCATTATCCAGGCTCACCTGCTTGGTCTAGAATGAATCCTCCCTGGAGCCTGAAGCCAGAAGGAAACCACTAAACCATGGTCTAGGGTTCCAGATGTTTCTCATTTTGAACTTTCCACTGACAACTAGAGTATTGAATTTTTTAAGGGACATATGAATGAATACACAGGACTTATTATGTCAGAGTAATCCACTGGTTGATACATTCAGCTTCCTGCTGCTGACAATGCCACGGTTTAGAGTTAGCGATGCTTTGACGAAAGAGCATCTGAAGGCATTTTTAACTCCCAGGCAGGAGGGCTGTAGATTCCCTCAGAGAGAGCAGACCACTCTTGACGTAAAGGATTGGATGACTGTTCATAACCTTACAGAGAGAGCTTTATAATTACAACATAGTTATTTTCTCACAGTCAAACAGCAGTGGGTGTCTTGGTTTTCCAGTTTTGTAAGATTTTTTTCCCATTGCAATGAGTTTGTAAATGCAACAAGACTTAATTTAAAATAACCCTTGTGAAAATGTGGAAGACAGTTGCCCCATCACATTATAACACTGTTAAATACCCACCTAGATGCCCAGGACCCCTGCGTCCCTGCTTGGCATTTCTATACAAGTAACTCCAGGCAGATTTGTTGAGTAGGAACGCAAATGGATTCAAATGTTCCAAGAGGTACTCCAAACCCCTTTTTGGTGGATTAGGCAGGTTAAAAATATATATAAGTAAACAGAAATTGTTCAAAAAGAACAGTCAAGAGGACTAACTGGTAGGAAAAAAGCTTTACTCTTTCATTTTGTCTTATTAGTCTTTCACTCCTTTTTATCATCCATTCAATAGAAATCACCTTGTGATCTATCATTTTGCAAATGTGTTACCTCTTACATCGAGTGTAATTAACTTTTGGAGAGTGGGTTTTGTTCCTTATTTTACTAATGATAATTAACATCAAACATGGCTTCTCATGCTATTTCTACCTCACTTTGGTTTTGGGGTGTTCCTAATAATTGTGCACACCTGATTTCACAGCTTCACCACCTGTCCATTGTGTGAACATTTTCCTCCATTTTCTTTTTCCTTTATAATTTCCAAAAGAAAACCCAAAGCTCTAAGGTAACAAATGACATGAAGATTTGATTTTAGCCTTGCATTTTTTTTTCCTTTATGTGATGCTGGACTTTTTCTTTACCTGAGGTTTTATGTTTTGTTTTGTTTTTAACCATGATTTAAAAAAAAGGGTTACTTTACTTCCTACTAAGAATTTTAAGTTTCATTCTAAAATCAGAGGGAAATAGAGTGCTTGATTTTGTTTTAATCTTTTTTGTTTTATTTTATCTTTTAGACATTAGTTCTGGAGTGAGTCTCAAAATATTTGAATAAAAACTGAGAGCTTTATTGCTACATTTTATGCATTAATTTGAACATTATTTCATGTTCCTTATAACCACCAAGTAGTAAACTGTAAATCATAATGTAACTGAAACATAAACATCACATGGCATGTTACGTCATTGTTGTCAGGTACTGGGTTCTTACTTGCGTATCGTAATATATTGTGTTTTAACACCAACACTGTAACATTTACTAATTATTTTTTTAAAACTTCAGTTTTACTGCATTTTCACAACATATCAGACTTCACCAAATATATGCCTTACTATTGTATTATATTACTGCTTTACTGTGTATTCTCAATAAAGCACGCAGTTATGTTACAAAAAAAGTGTTGACTGCGTTGTTTTTATTTTAATTTAGTCACTTTTACATAGGTAATACTTTCATATTGTCAAAAAATGAAAAATCTACACAGCCAGTGAAAAGACCCTCACTACCTTATTCCCACTTCATCCTCACTGCCCTCTGAATAAATATCAATAATTTCTTGTGTATCCCAAAGTGTCAGTATTATTTGAGCAGTTACAAACATAGGTTCCTATGTTTTTTTCCTTTTCATACACAGAACCTAGCATTCTATGCATTCATTAATACATTTTGGTTTTTTAAACTTAAGAATGGGCTCAAGTAATCCATTCTTAATTATATTGAAATAGATCTTTTTGTTTCAACATATAAAATGCTTTCCTCATACTTTTTTTCAGGAAAAAATCCAGGAAACGAGGGATTCCCTGGTGTCTCAGACGGTAGAGAGTCTGCCCGCAATGTGAGAGACCCGAATTCGATCCCTGGGTTGGGAAGATCCTCTGGAGAAGGAAATGGCAACCCACTCCAGTATTCTTGCCTGGAAAATCCCATGGATGGAGGAGCCTCACGGGCTACAGTCCATAGGGTCACAGAGAGTTGGACACAACTGAGCAACTTCACTTTCACTTTTTTTCATACTTTGTTACAGATGTCTCATAATCCAGTGGGTGTTTGTGGGATATTATTTAAGTGGACCCCTTTGGTGGGACATGTGGGTGGTGGTTTTCCTCTTTCACTCTAACAGACAATACCACACATCTCTCGTTTAATTTTTTCACTTGCATAAAAATATATCCACGGGACACATTCCTAGAAGTGAGCTTTCTGGAACAAAGGTGGTAAGCATTTGTAGCTTGGGAGGTAATTTTTATGCAGCAATGGTTATAGTGTTTGTTTTGTTTTGTGTTTTAGTAATAACAAGTGTATGAATTAACCAGTTTGCTGTAGACACGTTGCTTACCACTTCTATTATTATAAATGGTATCAGACCTAAGGAGATGTCTGAGCAACAGAAGTCATGCCAAGAATTATGTCTCAGAACTGGTTCTGGGGAGTACACCGCTCTCCTACATAGTCTTGACCACCACTAGAGGGTACCCCCCGTCACCCCTGTCCTGATCTGCCTCTGTCCCAGCTGCAGAGGAGGCTCAGAAAGGATTAGCAAGGTCAAGTCCTCTAGCAAGAGCCTATCTTTGCCTACCACCCAGATTCACGGGGAGGACTTTCCCAATAGTGTTCAGATGTTGAGAAGTCCAGAGAAATGACACAAGTCCAATAGGTAAAGCCTGTTCTGTGCTGTGCTTAGTCAAGCAGTCATGACCGACTCTTTGCGACCCCACAGACTGTAGCCCACCAGGCTCCTCTGTCCATGGGGATTCTCCAGGCAGGAATCCTGGAGTGGGTTGCCATGCCCTCCCCTGGGTTGGGGATCTTCCCAATCCAGGGGTTGAACCCAGGTCTTCTGCATTGCAGGCTAATTCTTTACAGTCTGAGCCACCAGGGAAGCCCAACAATACTGGAGTGAGTATTCTGAGCTACCAGGAGAGCCCACAGCCTATTCTGCTGCTGCTGCTGCTAAGTCACTTCAGTCGTGTCTGACTCTGTGCAACCCCATAGACGGCAGCCCATCAGGCTCCCCTGTCCCTGGGATTCTCGTCCCTGGGATTCTCCAGGCAAAAACACTGGAGTGGGTTGCCATTTCCTTCTCCAATGCATGAAACTGAAAAGTGAAAGTGAAGTCGCTAAGAGTCAGACACGACTCTTAGCGACCCCATGGACTGCAGCCTACCAGGCTCCTCCATCCATGGGATTTTCCAGGCAAGAGTACTGGAGTGGGGTGCCGTTGCCTTCTCCTAGAGATTTGGAAAATAACCGGCAATGGTCAAGCTGGTTAAGAATGGTGTTGACTGTTTACAATAGCCAGGACATGGAAGCAGCCTAGATGCCCATCAGCAGATGAATGGATAAGAAAGCTGTGGTACATATACACAATGTAATATTACTCAGCCATTAAAAAGAATACATTCGAATCAGTTCTAATGAGGTGGATGAAGCTGGAGCCTATTATTCAGAGTGAAGTAAGCCAGAAAGAAAAACATCAATACAGTATACTAACACATATATATGGTATTTAGTCAATCGGTAAAGATAACTCTGCATGCAAGACATCAAAAGAGACACAGATAAATAGAATGCACATATGGACTCTATGGGAGAGGGCGAGGGTGGGATGATATGGGAGAATGCCATTGAAGCATGTAAATTATCATATGTGAAACAATTCGCCAGTCCAGGCTCAATGCATGATACAGGGTGCTCGGGGCTGGTGCACCGGGATGACCCAGAGGGATGGGATGGGGAGGGAGGTGGAAGGGGGGTTCTGGAAGGGGAACACATGTACACCTATGGTGGATTCATGTCAATGTATGGCAAAACAAATACAATATTGTCAAGTTAAAAAATAGAAAGTAAACTAATTAAAAAAAAAATGGTGTTGAATGGGTGTGGCAATTCTGAAATGAATCCCCAAGTTTTTGAGGCTGGGGTGATGACGCCAACCTAAGTGACTACTACACAGCAAGACTTCCCTTGAAATCCTCACATACCAGGGCTAATTTTCATCCTGTTTAAATAAATCATGTATCCCCCCTGCCATTCCCCAAACCTGCTTCTGTTTGAAACACCCAGGCTGGCTGTTTTGATGGCGTTCAACTAGGTACCTGAGGACTCCAGCACTTGAACCTGTCTGAGACAACTGTGAGGGGCTGACTCTGAGGAGGGCACTTGGCTCTCCTCTCCACACTTGGCAGAGGCTGGAAGGGAGGGAATTATTTCAGTTAAAAATCAAAATGGATCAAGCTGGCACAGCTTCTGCATCAGCAAGCACAATGTGTGTTTGGGGGGAAGCACCAAGACTAATGAATGTGTTTCGTGGAGCCGCAGTGGGACTCCCCCATACTGTAATGCTCTACCAGCAGAATGAGGACAAAGGCAAGCACTGGGACACTCGCAAAGACTCTGCCTTCACATGAAGTGCAGGAAGGACATGAATCGCATCCTTCCCCACAGTAGCAAAGCTACTAGAGTAGGAACCATAAATACATCCCCCACTGCTCCTAGAGCTGCCAGGCACTGTGATCTCCTGGACTGACCTGACAACACACGAGGGGCAACAAGCCAGAGGTACAGTAACAAGCAATATTTTGTGAGTGTGTGAAGTGTGGGGATGTTCCAGAGTGGCTTTCATATAGAGATGAATTTCTCATAATCACATAAAGATTATGTACAGTAACTTTAGGCTTAACTTCTGTGTGTGTGTGTGTGCACGCACACACATATGTGTTTGCTTTGTATATATTCACAACACATTTTTAGCTCTTCTGTAGCTTTCCATTTTGCAATAAATCAAATTGGAGCCTTGGTGTGAGCCTTGTTTGGGGAACCAAGATCCTGCATGCCACACGGTCAAAAAAAAAAAAAAGAAACAAGAAACATTTCACTAATATTTTATCACTCCAGGATTTCATTACTCCTATGAAGATTAGGGAGCTCAATTCCATGTAGGTATCTGCTGATCAGCTTACATATGATAATCACCACAAAGTTTCAAGGATGGCAGTCCTTATGTTTACTAATTGTTAAGGCATATGCATTTCATATATTTTTCATACATTAAAATATCTAAGGAAATTATAATATTTAGAACACAAGTGCCAACATAGCCATTTATTCATTTTATGACTGTCCAATCACTTATTTAATACTTACTGAATTGACTATTGCCAACAAACAAATAATCAAAACCATGTTCATGAAATTCCACATTCCAGTCGAAAAGTTTGCCACAGAGAGGTGGGCAGAGACTTGATTAGACAGTAAAGAGTTGGTCCTTTATTTGTGGTGCAATCTAAAGTCACTGGAGGATTTAAGCAAGGTAATGGTATGATCTCATTTGAGCTGAATGTTTTTAAATGATCATTTTGGCTGCTGTCTAGAGAATAGACTATGGCAGAGCAAGGGTAGAAACAGGACCCATTTTAAAGTAAACTGTATTAGCTTAGAAAACAATTGACAGTGTTTCAAGCTAATATATTAGGAGGCGGAGAGAAGAGGATGCACATGTATTTGGGGGATTGAACTAACACAATTTGCTAATAGATTGTACTTAAAGGGAGAGAGAAAGGGGAAAATTGAGGACAAATTCTATCCTATTGTCTGGCCAACTGGATGGCTGGAGATGCCAGTAACTGATATATTAATATTAGGAAAGCCATGGGAAAAGAATGTTAGAAGTCTAGGGTGGGCTATCAGGAGTCCTATTTTTGAACCTGCTGAGTTTGATATCTGCCTGAAGATGTCTGGGATGTAGCTGGCTATTGGAATCTGGCATTGAGAAGGGAGGGCAGGGTTGGAGATGTAAATATGGGAGCCATGAATGTACAGGTGGCATTGAAAGCCATGGAACAGGATGAATTATGCAGAGAAATCATGTAAAATAGATAAGAAGACCCAGAAGCTCAATCTTTTAGAAACTGGGAAGGAGTAGCAGAGTCAGAAAGGAGACTGGAAGGGACAAGAGTGGGAGGCTAGGAGAGTTTGGTGTTCTAGAAGCAGGTTCAGGAGATTGGAGCAGGTAGAAATCCAATTGAAGTTTAAAGATATTTAGAAGAAAGGAAGTAGAGACAATGCATGTACACACTCTTTCAGTAAATTGTAATGGGAATGGAACAGAGCTATTAATTTCTTTTTTTCTCTAAAAACACAGTATTTAAAGATGATACCTTTGATTACATTTCACTTCCGCTACAAATCAAATTACCCCAAACATAGTTACTTAAAAGATAATTTTAAAAAGGATAAATATTTATGCTTGCTTACTATTTGGCAGGCTGTTCATCTGGTTTGGTAAGCTTGCCGGAGCTTGGCTTGTCCTGATGGCCTCATTCACATGTCTGATTGTTGGCTCTGTGGCAGGTAAGGAAGAAGATGACTTGGCCATGTGTCCCACATCATCCAGCAGGTTAGCCTGGGCTCATTCACATCTCGTGATTATAGAGCTTCCAAGACCAATGCACACTTTGCAAGTCTTTGCTTGTGTTACACTTGCTATGGTTACATTAACCAAAGTGAGTCACACGGGCAAGCCAGGAGTGGAAGGGAAATGCTCAAGGACATGAAGAGAGAGAGGAAATTACTGCAGTTCTTTTTGCAAATAATCCCCCACAACTATTAATGTATTTCTAATTATGTGAATTCATCCTCTGAGTTGCTCATGTTAGAAATGTCCAAGTTATTTTCTACTTTTTTTCCTCTCCTAGTGTAAAATGGGAACTATTTAATTTACTAAGTATAAATGTCTTCTGTGGAAAATCATTTTCTCTCTGTACTTTAATAACCTAAATATTAATATAAACTTTGATCACAGATGCATTACAGTTTTAATTAATTATATTCAGAAGCTGGAGAGAAGTAACATAATTGGCAGACTAAAATATGAAATTTATTTACATCCCTTATAACAAAATGTGGCTTAATAACCCAGTAATACATTTCATTTGTTTTCTTACAAATATGCAAAGAGGTAATCACCACTAAGTGGTAATATTTAAACACTTGGAAAAAATATTAAGCGGCACTCCCATCTTAGGTGATTGTGTATATGCTTTTTATCGGAAGTTGGCAGCAAGTAAAATTAAATGGTTTTCCAAATAACTGCATTGTCAATCCACCTCCTTTCAGCTAATTGGCTGATTTCCATCATTGCTGCCTCCCAAGGGGTCACCTGCAATGACAAGGAGTATAACAATCCTATATGGTACCAAAGCTTCCTACAACCAGGGGTTGGTGCAACCCTACAAGGGAGGTTTTCTCTCTCTCTCTCTCTCTCTCTCTCTCTCTCTCTCTCTCTCTCTCTCTCTCTCTCTCTCTCTCTCTCTCTCTCTCTGGCCTTCCCATGTGGGATCTTAGTTCCCTAACCAGGGATCAACCCTACCCCTCCTGCATTGGAAGCATGGAGTCTTAGCCACTGGACTGCCAAGGAAGTCCCTACAAAGGGCCCTTTAGACAATGCTCAACAGGGATTATTTCCTGCCTGGAGAGGCAGAACTATAAGCATGGCATTGCACAGCACGCATGCAGGCTAAATCACTTCAGTCGTGTCTGACTCTGTGACCCTATGGACTGTAGCCCACCAGACTCCTCTGTCCATGGGATTCTCCAGGCAAGAATACTGGAGTGGATTGCCATTTCCTATTCCAGGGGATCTTCCTGACCCAGGGATGGAACCCGAGTCTCCTGTGTCTCCTGCATTGGCAGGTGGATTCTTTACCACTAGCGCCACCTGGGAAGCTTAAGGCACACTCAAATTAGCTGTAACAATTTCGGGCCTCAATTTAATTCATCTGGAAAACAGGAGATTGGGGAATTCCTAGGCGGTTCAGTGGTTAAGACTCTGAGCTTGTACTGCAGGGTGCGTGGGTTCAATTCCTGATCCCAGAACTGAGATCCTACATACCGGTGAGGCTCGGCCAGGAAAAAAAAAAAAAAAAAACCCAGCAGATTGCGTTTAAAGTTTTCTCTTCAACCTGTGGCTCTGGGTACCATAGAATTTACATTCTATTGACCATAGAAACGAAGGATGGGCCCCAACATCTCCAAATTCTGGTTAAAACAGGAGGCAAGAGCTGTCATAACCAGCATCTAGAAACGTTTACTATACTGCAGACACAAATCCAAAGTTCAAGGACACAAGTACAAAAGCAGGTAGGTATCCAAAGCTTCACGTGCACCAAAAGATGACAATCATCTGTGAGGGGTGTTGGGTCCGTAATTGAGCCTTGAGTGTTTTGGGCTTTTTTTTTCTGGGCAGCATCCCCTTGTGGCTGAAATGACTGCTCCCTTGCTTTCTAAAGTCCGTCAAGCTGAGCCAATCAGGAGGCAGCCATACCACGGTTTCAGCTGTAGCCAATCCTTGACATGATGAGCGTAGGCACGTAGACACGCACAGGTGCAAACGGGGAAGCCCGCTTCCGGGGTCAGAGGCGCCGCCGGGACGCTGGCTCGTTTGGCTCATCTCTCGTGCTCCTTCCAGTTTCTGAGCAGCGTTGGAACATCACCCGTCAGTCTCTCAGCCCCTCATTGTCCCCCACGCCAGTCAGGCCACTCAACCTGAGAGCAAATTCATCTCCAGGTAAATTCCACCTCCCCTTGTGTTTACCTCCCTCACAGCTCTTTTTCTCTGTACTTCTCAGGAGGCGTCTGTGTTGAGTAAACAATTTGTCGTTCTAGTGTGGCATTTGAGATTTTAGAATAGACCTGGGAGTTCCAAATCTCACAGTCTTTAGAGCTGAGTCCTAAATGTTGATCTAGAATATCCCTGGGACTTCCCTGGCAGACCAGTGGTTCAGACGCCCTGCTGCCACTGCCCGGGTGTGGGTTCCATCCCTCGTGGTGAACGGGGAACTGGAATCAGGCTTGCCGCACAGCATGGCCGGAAAAAAAAAAAAAAAAACTAGAACATCCCTGCCCCTTCCTGCTGCCCAATCTTAAAAGTAAAAAAATATATATATATGTTTGTATTACTAAGTCACTTCGCTGTATACATGAAACTTCTTGTTGTTTAGTCCCTCAGTCATGTCTGACTCTTTGCGACCCCATGGACTGTAGCCCACCAGGCTCCTCTGTCCATGGAATTCTCCAGGCAAGAATATTGGAGTAGTTGCCATTCCCTTCTCCAGGGGGATCTTTCTGACCCGCGAATCTCCAACCTAGAGTTTCAATTTAAGGAAGGATTCTCCTGGTGTGTCATAAAGCTGAAGATGGGACTGTATCTCCTAATAATCAACATAATAAAACAGTAAAATAATAATAAAAATAGCTAAATTGCTAAATCTTTACAAGTGTCAGTCTGGCACAGTGAAAGGTAAAGTAAGCCCTTCACCTTTTGACTCGTGATTTCAGTCACACATACATGCAGGATGTACCGTTATCCCTGGATGGGCCAGCTGAAGCTTGGAGAAGTTGCACATCTTGTCCAAGAAACTATTACGAAGGCCACATGATCACTGATTATTTTTTCCAAAAATAATAATGTTGTATGCACATGTACTTCTTTAGAGTTTACAGACTTGTTTGATTTGCATTATTTTCACTTGGTTTTCTTCTGACATGTTCATGCGGGTCTGCTCCAAGCACATCTTGCCTGCCATCTCGTGTACCTTTCATCAGAGAACCTAAAAAGCATCATCTTCCCTGATAGCTCAGATGGTAAAGAATCCGCCTGCAGTGCAGGAGACCCAGGTTTGATCCCTGAGTTGGGAAGATCCCCTGGAGAAGGGAATGGCTACCCAATCCAGGATTCTTGCCTGGAGAATCCCCTGAACAGAGGAGCCTGGCAGGGTACAGTCCATGGGGTCGCAAAGAGTTGGACATGACTGAGTGGATAATGCACACATCTTTAGAATATTGTCTACATCTTAGAAACAAGGAGTTCACGTCTGGCCCTAAAGGCTACCTCCATAATGTGTTCTGGGCCAAGGAAAGTTTCTTATCCAGGTAGATGGTGGATTGGGTAGAAAGGCCAATGGTCTCCAATGTTCCCAAGGAGCCCTCCACATGGTTAGTCACTAAGACACTCATCACGAACCCCAGTCCCCATCCCCCCTCCTCATTGAAGTCACAGTGAAGCCAGAGCAGGAGGTTCCTTCCTGGCCACTAGAGGCCAGCACGCCACAGCCAAGACCCTCTGAGCTGCAGGGCGCAGCTTCTCACATCATAAGGCCGGTTCATTCAAAAGGAGGAAAATGTTACTAGAACATTTCTAGAACAGAAAAACCCCAAATATTTTCAGTGCCTACTACTGAGATGCTTTTGGTTCTTCAGGCTTCCCAAGGCTTCTTTGTGGGGGTGTCCGTCCAGTCTTCTCATAGCCCCATGAGCTCCTTTTCAGCATGATGCTTTCCTTCGTTCCCCTTGCTGTTTGAAATAAAGCACAACTTTGAGTGTTCTCCCCCTGTCCAGGATTGTTTGACTTCCCAGAAGCCATCATGAATGTTTCGCCCCTTCCTCACTTCTCTTGAGGCTGAATGGCCCATCCCTCCCTGTCTCTTTCTTTTGTGTCTCCTCCTGCTGTGTTGCCCTTCTAGAAGGAGAGGGGGGTGTTGTGCCCTCAGAGGAAAAGAGAGCAGATGGGAGAGGGCTTTTCCCAGCTGAGCACTGTGGTGCCCTGCTCCAGGCTTCCTACAGCTGGCCACTGGGGCCCTTCTTCAGTGTTTGTTCTCGGAATTTTAAAGGATATTTGAGAAGATAGACTTAGAAAATAAATACTGAAGTATTTAGGGTACAGAACCACAATGTAGACAATTCAGTTTCAAATGATTCAATGTGTGTATGTATAATCACTTGAGAGTAGTAGGAGAGAGTCAGTGTGTGTGTGTATAAAATGAGAGTAATGGAGAGAGTGTGTGTGTATATATGGGGGGATTAGAGTACAATGATAAAGCAAATGAGGCAAGATGTTAACAATAAGTGACTTGGGGTAAAGTGCCAGCTGTTCTACCTACCATTCATGTTCTTGCAATTCTTCTATATGCTGAAAAATGATCTCCAAATACAATGTTAAATGTTAAAGCCACTCTTTTGTTTAATTAAAATTTTTTATTTATTTATTTTGATTTTTTTCTGCTGTTCTGGGTCTTCGTTACTGCACAGGCTTTCTCAAGTTGCGACAAGCAGGGGCTACTCTCCAGTTGCAGTATGTGAGTTTCTCACTGTAGTGGCATCTTTTGTTGCGGAGCACAGGTTCTAGTGCACATGGGCTCAGTAGTTGTGGTGCATGGATTTAGTTGCTTTGCGGCATGTGGGATTCTCTCAGATCAGGGATCAAATCTGTGTCTCCTGCACTGGCAGACGGATTCTTTACCACTGAGCCACCAGGGAAGTCCCTGACTACTCTTTTTAAAATGAAATTTTTGTGTGCAGTCATCTTTTTAAATGATGCTGGACATGTTTCCAGGAGGTGTGGCTTTGGGGTGACCCTGACACCCATGAGCTGATGGAGGGACGGAAGGAGCAGCCATAGCCTGCTGCCTCCAGTTGGGGTCTTCTGTGTCTTTCTCACCCCCTCGGCCGTCCACTCCTCAGGAAATGGGCCACCTGGCTTCCCCCATCCTCCTTCCAGCTGAGTAGACATGGATGGAGGTTTTGCACACCCAGCATGTATGCCATCTCTTCTCTCCAGGGATCTTCTTTGACTGTCTTCCCAGGCAGCATGCAACAGCCCTATCAAGGCAGCAACGTGAAAGGGCTCCACGAAAGGCAGTTGGTACCACTTTCTTTTTTCAGTAGCTTGTTTTTCTGCTGTTACCTTCTGGGAGAGTGACCAAGGGGAAATAATTCAGATGCAACAAGGTGGCAGAGGCTAGGGTGTGAAATCAGTCAAAAACAGCCACAGATTTTTCCCATCCCTGCATGCGTGCCCCTGTTCAGTGTGGCTGGGCAGATTCTTCCACACAGAGGTGGCCTTTATATTGCAGCCTTCCACTCCACTATTCTTGTCTGGAGAATCCCATGAACAGAGGAGCCTGGTGGGCTATAGTCCATAGGGTCTTACAAAGAGTCGGACATGACTGCGCTATGAAACCTACCTACATGTGGGCTGTCTTTGTGACCCAGCGACCCGACCCAAGCAGAGGCTCCAAAGCCCAAGCTCTTGAGCTTGTCTTCTCGCTGCACTTGGACCCCTGAGACCCTCATGAGGATGAGCCAGAGCTAGCCCCTACTGAATGATGAGAGACACTGCATCAGCCCAGGCTGACACTGAGCCAGTTTCAGGAAACATGCATGAGGCCATCCGAGCCCATCCGTGCCCTGCTGAGCCACCAGCTGGCCCCAGACACGGTGCAAGCTCAATCTAGGTCGGAGCAGTAGCCCAGGCAAAAAGAACTACCCTGCCAGATTTCAGAAGAGTCAGAAGGTATACTTATTTTTTTTTTAATTGATTTATTTGGCTGTGCTGGGTCTTTGCTGTGGCACTTGGGATCTTTGGTTGTGGCATGCGAACTCTTAGTTGCCACCTGCGGGATCCATGGACAGTTCCCTGACCAGGGATCAAACCTGGGTCCCCTGCATTGGGAGTGCAATCTTAGCCACTGGACCACCAAGAAAATCCCTATACCCATTTTTGGCTTTAAGTCACTCACTTCTAGGAGGGCTTGGTCTGCAGCAAAAGCTTACCGCAGCAAGACCCATCCCAGCCAGCAGGAGTGATGTAATTGGACAGTGAGGCTCTTACTGCAGCATCAGGCTGGACAGAGAGTTGCCTGGCTTACCAGTGTTGTGCCTTACCCTGGCTTCACTCTTCATCAGCTGGTCCCCACCCAATTATTACTGGCCGAGATAAAGAACAGGAGAGTAGAGTGGCATGGACTATCATGATGAATTTATTTCTGAAATTTCTACTGGGTCTCACCTAGTATGCATCGTCTCGAAGGCTGGAAAATCATTGCTCTGAAAGGAATAGTCTGCTTTTCATTATAGGATGCTGTTCTCTTTAAGAGACCAAACAGTTCAAAGTATATGTGGGCTGCTTGTCTTGCAGACAAGTTCTATCCAGAGGGTGATATCTTTATCAAGAAGTAGTCAAGATGTAGATGAGTACCAGAGGGATTACTGGAAAAGCACCCTTCCGCTGTGTATTTCATAATAGCAGGGGCTCCATCTATCTCCAGAGAGGGAAGGAGGCAGCAGCCAGAGAGGGTTTTGTAGTCCTGTGAATAAAGGTTTATTACTTTCCTCTGCCTTCCATCAATCAGCTCAGTGTTAGAAGTAACTAAAAAGGAAAAAGCAAGCCTAATCTTTGTGTCTGCTCATAAAATAAAACTGGCAGAAAATTCCCTCATTCCTGACCTTGAAAGTAAGTTTTTCAAAGTTGGGTAAAACCAGGGATCCTGATTTGATTAGACCCAGAAACTGGAAGAGAAGGTCTTTCACTTTTAACCTCAGTCGAGGCATTTTTTCCCTAGCTGTCACAGTTCAAGTCAATGACCATTTATGAGCACCCACTGAGTGCAGGGAGCAAGGCTAATGACGCAGAGAATGCAGAGATAGACAAGACATGCCTGCCCTCCCTGGACTCACAAAATAAGACTTCCTCTGATGATCATGTCGTAATATCTACAGATATCAAATCATCATGTTGTCAACCTGGAACAAATAATACTGTTATAATGTCCATGATACCTCCATTTAAAAAAGTGCTGGGAAGGGAATTCTAGACAAACAATAGGATATAAGGAAAAGTGGAAAGCTAGGAAACATGTTAAGCAGCACAGAAACTGCAAGGGTCCATTGAAGGCTGGATGTACATTAGGGACGGGTTGTGGAAAGGGGAAGGTTGAGAAGAGATTGTTGGAGATGTTGAAGATGGTGGCATGATGGAGGACCTGATTGTGTGCTTCAGATTGTATTTGAAAACATAATGTTTCCTCACAGAGACTTTTCTCTGCTACTACCAGGGGCATGGGGACACTAGTGATTCAGATCACTACATCTAGTTTTAGGGCAGAAATCTGGTCCTCAGGGATGACTTGAGTCTGGGCTGCAAGTTCACGAGAGGTTTGCTTCTGACTTTTTCTGACTCCTAGAGTAGTTTCCCAGGGGCCTCACGCTGGACAGGCCATGGACACTGACTTTCAACTACCAAGCCCTGAGAATCTGTCAAAGCAGAACTTGTCATCTCAGCTGCCCAGTCAGGATCACCCATGGCCCCCGAGAACCAGAGCAACCACAATACCGTTGTTGCCTTTCCAAATTCCCTCTCCGACCAGTCTCTCTTCACTCTTTTGTTACCTACTTGTTGCTTTTCAGAAGTCTTGAAAAATCTTTTGTCCAGCTTTTCTGTCTGGAGCATTAGACCAAATTACCCAGTTCTCCTTCCCGGGTGTGGAAGTTCTGCCGAGTTGCTCCTTTATTTATGATTTAAAAAAAAAAATCTGAAGTGGACTCTGAGCACTGCTGGGCCATTCTAATGCCTCCAGTAGTTAATTCACTCCCTCTTTTTTCTGAGATAATTAAAAATACCTTCTTCTTTCTCCTCAAATGTTCAACAGCCCTGCTGCCTCCTCACTCTCAGCTGGGGCTCCCAGTTTGAATTACACTGAAGAATGAGAAACCAGATGAAGAAAATGGCCCTATCTCTCCACCACTTGTCAGCTCTGTGGCTCTGCTCATGTGTTCTTCCTGTACCGTGGACAAAATGTCTGAACCCCCACCAGGACCAGGTGGTCTAGTTATTCCCTTGTGCCCTCTCAGTGATTTTCTCCTGTCATTGTACTCTTTTCATGTATCACCCCTTTTTCTTTTTCTATTGTATCATCGTAGAAACATGCCCACCGCATGTTTAAGATGTCTCATTAAAAACACCCAACCATGTCTTTTTTTTTAAACTGACATTCCCAGATTCCAACACAATCCAGACGTTTATTGCAGTTGCCAGCCAACTTATTTAGGATTGTCTGTGGGATGGAGGGAAGAGAAGATCTTCATTTTAAAGATTTTACTCATTTATTTTGGCTGTGCTTCTCTTGTTACGGAGCACAGGCTCTAGGCACATGGCTTCCAGTAGTTGCAGCATGGGGGCTCAGTAGTTGTGGTGCATGGGCTTAGTTGCTCTGTGGCATGTGGGACCTTCCCAAACCAGGAATTGAACCCATGTCCCCTGCGTTGGCAGGTGGATTCCTAAACATGAGGCCATCAGGAAAGCCCCCAACCCTCTCTTAACCATGTAGTCCCATTCAGCTAAGTCTAATTCCCTGAAGGGTTCCTCTTTTGCTTGATTATTTTTTAATCCTTTCTTTTTTTTTAATTTATAGGGCTGTTTCGAGTCTTAGTTGCAGTACATGGGGTGTTTCATCTTCCTTGCAGCATGTGAAATCTTCAGCTGCAGCATATGCTATCTAGTTCCCTGTGTGTTTGCATGCGTGCTCAGTCATTTCAGTTGTGCCCAACTCTGTGTGACCCTATAGAATGTAGTTCCTTGACCAAGGATCAAACCTGGGCCCCCTGAGTTGGTAGTGTGGAGTCTTAGCCACTGGACCACCAGGGCAGTCCCTTGATTCTTCCTTAATCTCCCACTCTTCTCATCAACAGATCTCTATTATGTTCTCTTCCCCAGCACTCTGCTGAAATCTCTCCTGGTATGGTTGCTCATGACCTCTATCTTGTTAAATCCCAAAGTAAGTTATCAAATGGCTCTTAATAGAGTGGATCTCTCTTTCTCACCTTTTAACTTTTTATTTTAAAATAATTTTAAACTTGCAAAAACATTGAAAGATAGAACAAGACTCTCCTCCTCCTCAGTACTTTATACCAAGAGGTACATAATGTCAGTTTGTCCCATTCTTCGGGCAAAATGATTGCTTTTGAAGTCATCATTCCATCTAGATTTATTAGTTGATATTAGTTAGCATGTAAAAAAGAGCTTTTTCTATTTGTCTATTGATATCATGGATTTTTGTTTTATTCATTGGGTTATTATCCATTCATATCATGATATATTTTGATGTGAAATTGTCCCAGATTTGGCAACTGGAATCCTATTCAGGCTGACTTCTGTGTGCTTTATTACTTTCTGGCACATATACACAAAATAATGTTTCTGGCTCATCTGATACTTCCCATATCCTAGCCCTGGAATCAGTCATTTGTCTAAGGATCCTTGATTCTTTTTAGTGAAAAATAATATTTAGAAATAAAGATCTGGTGCTCAATGCTGTCACTACCATTGTGGTATTTTGCTTCCCTTACAGTGGAGACCACTGAAAGAATTGGAGTTCATGCCAATTCACCATCAGCATACTCTTCCTAGTCTTTACTCAATCCATATTTATATCTCCTGTCTTCAATACTGAGACACCTGGCTCCCAATAGCAGACGTATATTTACTCATTTGGTCAACCCTACAATACACATTGAAACGTTTCAGAATTTCAAACCCACACCTAATGGAAAATCAACATGAAACCCATCCACTGAATTTCAAGGTTAGTTTGCAGTTCTTTTTGTCTTTAGATTGAAGCTAAATTGTCAAAGGGACTTTCAGGTGGCACCAGTGGTAAAGAACCTGCCTGCCAATGCAAGAGCTGTAAGAGGCATGGATTCAATCCCTGGGTCAGGAAGATCCCCTGGAGGAGGGCATGGCAACCCACTCCAGTGCACTCCAGTGTTCTTCCCTGGAGAATCCCATGGACAGAGGAGACTGGCAGGCTACAGTCCATAGGGTCACACACAGTCAGGCACAACTGAGGTGACTTAGCATGCACGCACAAATTGTCAAAGAACCGTGTCCAAAAGTTAACATCTCTCCTCAACTCTGTGTTCTGTGAAGCCACATTTACACCGTGGGGATTGTCAAATACTGCAAGTAAGTACTTTGTTCCCTCCAGAGTGACTTTTTTTTTCTGTTCCGTGGGGCGTGTGGGAATCCTTGTTCCCCAACTCGAGATTGAACCCATGCCCCCTGCAATGGAAGCACAAATTCCTAACCTAAGGACCTGCAGGGAAGTACCCACCCACCCCCACCCCCAACTCCCATTGACATTTGTTAAACATTTTCAGCATACTTTCACTAATTCCCTCATATTTTCAGACCCCAAATCTAAGAGTTATCTTTGCTGACTCTCTTATATCTCTTATCAGATCCATCGAATTATGTATGTAATCTGGCTACTTTTGTTATGGACTGAATGTTTGCATCTCCCCTAAAACTTACTTAATTTCTATTTATCTTCCTAATAGCTACCTCAAACATTGACTGTTCTCTTCAAATCTTCTTTCTTTTCAGCTTACTCAGTAGTCACAGAGAATATTTGTTTTGCTTTCTTAGCTTCCCAGAATCTTTGGAACACCCATTCTATGCTCCAATCTCCATAAAGGATAAGCCAGAACCATGATCTGTGCCAATTAGAAGAGGTGCCCTCTCTGGGGGAGGCAGTCCCATGGGCTCACAGTCAAATGTGAACACAGTATTTTTATGTGATATAATGATATGGTTACTGGTATAATGATATGGTTCCTGGTTTACTAAGAAGGTAAGGCCCATCAAATTATTCCCATACAGTGATGACCTTATCCCTCCCTCCTTCCTTCCTGCCTTGGAGGAAACACTGTTTCTAATGGCTTCCATCAAGGCTGACTGCTCTGCCCAGGTGCTGCTTCATATGGTGTGTCACAGCACCTACCATATCCATTACACTCATTCTCTCTGGAATCCTAATCTCCAGTCTGCTTTCTCCCCTCTGAATATAAATAGGTTCAGATTGCTGTCATCCCAAGGAATTCTTCTCTTGACATCATGACCATCTCTCCCAACCCTGAAAAACAAATGCCTTACCTATTCCTTGACCTCCCACCAGGGCTTTGAGACCAGATTCTACCTGAAAGCTATGTCAGCAGCCCATGATGTTCTTCTCATTATCTTTGACTTTTGTGCCGGGCTGCCCCCTCTCCTGCCCCAGTGGATGTTCTGTTCTTCTCAAATACTTCATCATGTGCCTTGCAGATCAGCCCTTGTTTCTGATTCCCTCCTTATCCCTTCTATTGTTGCTTGTGCTTTCCTGATTCCTCTTCTCTCTCTTCCTGAACCTTGAATGTTGGAATTCCCCATCATTCTGTCTTCAGGAAGTCTCCCCTTTTGACTTTCAACAGTCTCTGATGAAATGCGTTGATTCCTGTATGATCAACTCCCACTTCCAAGCTAGTATATTATCATGTGTACATTTCTACTTACTTTTCTCAGGATAGACTATATTTCTTATTTCTGCACAAATTTACCACTGGCATCTCAGACTCAACCTAACTGTATCCTAACTGCATCTCAGACTCAACCTAACTGCCTGGTTTCATCAGAGACATAGAACCACTAGGAAAGCACATATATATTATTTAGTATAGGGAATTGACATCTTGCCCTTGTTGATATTGGTAAGTGTTTTCTGTGAGGTTTGGTCTCTACACTGGATTCTGATGCTTGAAGTCAGCAGGGTAGGCAATTAGGAAGTGAAGATGGCTGTAAAATGGGGGTGGATCAAGGGACCAATAAGGACCTGTGAGAAAGGACTAGAGCCTGCATCAGTGTCCTATGGCCTGTCCCTACAACTTTGATGATGTGGGTGTCCTACAGGAGAAGCTAGCATCTTTTACTATGAAGTTAACTATGCACCAGGTCCAGGAGTCAGAAAAGCAGAAGGTGGATAAAGGTGCAAAGTGGAGCACCTGTGGGCCCAGCTGCCACCAAATTCCAAGTATTGAGCCAACACATAAGTGACAGTGCATGAACTGCAGCATTGCCTGGGGCCTCTGCACTGACCTTCCAAGTATTGGGTTGGCCAAACAGTTCATTTGGGTTTTTTCCATACCATGTTAAGGAAAAGCCTGAATGAACTTTCTGGCCAACAGAATATCTGGTGACCAATCATAACCAGAAACATTCAGAGAAAGGAATTCCGGGACATACAGATTCATCTAGGCAAATGTATATATTACAAAGCCACCACAGTGTTCAAAATTGGATTCACAACCTTCCTTCATACTCTTCCTGAAAAAAAGTGCTGTTTCTAACCCCTCCTATTTCAGGATTACCATCACCATCCTTCTAGTTGTCTAATCAAAGAACTTCTGAATCGCCCCTACCTTTTCTCTCTTACCATTCCTGCTCCCTCCCACTCTTGCCATATCTAGCAACCAAGTTAGCAACCAAGTATTGGTAACCCTAACTCATCAATTTTTTTCACATTTATCCTCTTCATGCGATCCCATATCTTAACCATGGGCCATGGTCATGGTCCAGTCCATGAAGTAGAAGCATTTGCCCCTGTGCCTCCAGTCCCTCCCCACCTCACTCACCTTCCATATAACCACCAGGATGAACATTCTAAAATTTAGATATAATCACTTTATTTCCTTAACATAATACCTTCCATGGATCTTGTCATCTGTAGAAAGAATGAAAACTCCCAAACATGTAGATTGGATTGTTGTTTGATTTACAGTGCTGTGTTAATTTCTGCTGTACAGCAAAAAGATTCAGTTATACGCAATCCTTGCTATAATGTCAACTCTATAAGTATATACTTGCCCATTGGCTTGCATGGGTCAATGGAATCTTGACTGATGTGACATGAACAGACTTTCAATGTGCTTATATGGTTTGGATCCCCCCCCCCTGGCTTCAGCTGTTGTCAAGAGAAATAACTTGCCCAGAAGTTATGCTCTGTGCAGGTGACTATAGGTCTCAGAGTAAGACACATGGAGCAGAATTGGTCTGCAGCCTGGTGCCAAGCCCACCTTAACCCAAGCAGGTCCAGCAAACTTGAACCTAAATAAACCAAATCTCATCTTACCTACCTGTGAGTATGAAAACAATGCTTGTTGTCATAAGCTACTAACATTTGGGGGTTTTCTCATTACACAACATTACTGTAGCAATTGTTGAGTAACACATGTCACATATAAGCCCTCCACAATCTGAACTGAGCCAGACTTCTAGTGCCAATCTCAAGCCGTTATCTCCCATATGCTTCTAGTAATACTTGTTCCCATGTATTGAGCACCTTCTGTTTTCATGCCAGGTTAACTTGCTGAGGTACCCAGCTAGTGAGTGAGGAGCAGAGCTAAGATTCTTATACGTCATAGTCCAGAGCAGTGTGTGCTGTTGTCACACTTCCAGTCTGTGAATCTGTTCTCCAGCCACAGAGTTGCTTGGGACTCCCCAAACATGCTTCTAACACGAAGTCTGCATTTCTCTGTTCTACTTTTTGTAGGTCAAGTCTCAGGTTCTCTTCTGCGTATAATTTGATGATATTAATAATGACTAATATTTATTGAGTACTATGTTCCAGGAACTTTTCTACGTTACTGATTTACTCTTCACAATGACCCTTTGTGATGGGTAGTCTTATTAGCACTATTACATTGACTCAATGGACATTAGTTTGAGGAAACTCCAGGAGATAGTGAAGAATAGGGAGGCCTAGCATGCTGCAGTCCATGGGGTAGCAAGGAGTTGGACACGACTTAGTGACTGGACAGCAGCAACAATAGGAAGAAGCTGAGGCATAGAGAGGCAAAGTCACTTTGCAAGATCACACAGGGAATCACAGATCTGGAATTGAAATTCAGTTTGACTCTAGAGCCTCTGCTCTTAATCACTCTACTGGATCTCCATCCACTAGTGTGGGGTGTCTGTGACCCTATACTACTGTGCATGTACTTGGATTACAGCTCTGCATATTTCAACATTATTTATACTACTATTTCCCCCACGTCACTGTAAACTTTTGGAAGTCAAGGGCTCAATCTTATGTGTCCTTACATGTCGAGTACCTGGTGAGGTGGCTGGCCCATAGCTACTGTTCACTAAGTGTTTGTGATTGCTGTTTGCTGTTGCACTGCTTTGTCATGAGTCAAATTTCCTCCTAGACTGCCAGAGAACTGGTCCAAATTGCCTTTCTCTGAAAACCGAAAATGACACAACAGATTTTGAAAGTGATTTATAGAAAATCATGTATTTCATACAGTTGGAAGGGATACAATGATAGGAATTTTTCAAATTTCCTCTCCAGCACTTGTCTTTGAAACATCAAACAATCCGCAAATCATGACCAAGAGCCTCCTGTGTATCAAAAAGAGGCCAACCACTTGTATTGGGTTGGCCAAAAAGTTCTTTTAGGGTTTTTCCATCTAATTCTGTAAGATGTTAGGGAAAAAGACGATAAACTTTTTGGCCAACCCAATACTAGAAGTGGAAAACTAATTACTTTGTGTTCTGGTGGCAGTGTTTTCTTTTTCTCAGATGCAGTCTTGTTTTTGTGTCTTTGAGCCAGTGGGATCAATGAATATGGAAAGAAGTGAAGATAAAATAAAAATTTTACCTGACAGCCTTTTCTGGAAGCTTCAATGACTCTGGGAGAATTTATTGATTCTTAAAGAAAAATTACCATTCTCTTTTAAGGAAGGGTGAAACAAAAGAGGATTTAGTGAATAAAAGGATTTAGAACAATTAGCATAGCTTTTTAAAAATCCAGGATTATCTCTATTGATTAGACTGCCTTAGAATTGTTGACAGTAATGGAAATTACATATGTGAACTTGACAGAGTTAGGTCTGTGAACCAAGACTAACCTTTTTGAAGAAAAAAGCCCAGGGTTGAGAGAATTCAGTCATGAAAGTGAAGCCAGAGTTTCTGAAGGTTTCAAAGTAGAGTGGGAAATAATGTTCTCTTTTCTTTATAAAGGTTAGGTACTCAGGCATGCACTGAGATTTTCGAGACAAAGTACAAAGTACAAATTACCTGGTTAAAACACTAATCAGAACAGAAAGAGACTAGAGGCAATATTTATTCAACCTCTTAGATCTATGAAAGGGAACAGGGAAGGCCTCATTCTTCTTAAAGTTCAGAGTTCATTAGTGGGTTATTTTCTTTCAGCAAGTGTATGAATATTTTTATTTGGTGGTGGTACGTTTTAGGCAGATTCTTTGTCCTACCTAAATGAAAAAACTGAATACAATAGGATTAAAATATTTTAGCCCAGTTCATCAACAACAAAAAAAAAATACAGGTGAGTAACATTTTCTTTCTTAGTGTTGACTTCTCACCAGTTCTATATGAATCTACTCAATGAAAAAAAGTGATTTTTTGAATGGCCAAGTTATTTGTTTGGTCAAATACTGCCTGGGTTTTAGAGAATTAAAATGCACATTTCCTTGTCACAATACATTTTCTTTTTTGTTTTTTCCATTTTTTCAATTTATTTATTTTTTTACTTTACAATGTTGTATTGGTTTTGCCATACATTGACATGAATCCGCCATGGGTGTACATGTGTTCCCCTTCCAGAACCCCCCTTCCACCTCCCTCCCCATCCCATCCCTCTGGGTCATCCCGGTGCACCAGCCCCGAGCACCCTGTATCATGCATTGAACCTGGACTGGCGATTCATTTCACATTTGATAATTTACATGCTTCAATGCCATTCTCCCATATCATCCTGCCCTCGCCCTCTCCCATAGAGTCCAAAAGACTGTTCTATACACCTGTGTCTCTTTTGCTGTCTCACATACAGGGATATCTTTACCAACTTTCTAAATTCCATATATATGTGTTAGTATACTGTATTGGTGTTTTTTCTTTCTGGCTTACTTCACTCTGTATAATAGGCTCCAGTTTCATCCACCTCATTAGAACTGATTCGAATGCATTCTTTTTAATGGCTGAGTAACATTCCATTGTGTATATGTACCACAGCTTCCTTATCCATTCGTCTGCTGATGGACATCTAGGTTGCTTCCATGTCCTGGCTATTGTAAACAGTGCTGCGATGAACATTGGAGTACACGTGTCTCTTTCAGTTCTGGTTTCCTTGGTGTGTATGCCCAACAGTGGGATTGCTGGGTCATATGGCAGTTCTATGTCCAGTTTTTTTAGGAATCTCCACACTGTTCTGCATAGTGGCTATACTAGTTTGCATTCCCACCAACAGTGTAAGAGGGTTCCCTTTTCTCCACACCCTCTCCAGCATTTATTGCTTGTAGACTTTTGGATAGCATCCATTCTGACAGGCGTGAAATGGTACCTCATTGTGGTTTTGATTTGCATTTCTCTGATAATGAGTGATGTTGAGCATCTTTTCATGTGTTTGTTAGCCATCTGTATGTCTTCTTTGGAGAAATGTCTGTTTAGTTCTTTGGCCCACTTTTTGATTGGTTCATTTATTTTTCTGGAATTGAGCTGCAGGTGTTGCTTGTATATTTTTGAGATTGTTTGTCCATTGCTTTGTTTGCTATTATTTTTCTCCCATTCTGAAGGCTGTCTTTTCACCTTGCTTATAGTTTCCTTTGTTGTGCAGAAGCTTTTAATTTTAATTAGGTCCCATTTGTTTATTTTTGCTTTTATTCCCAATATTCTGGGAGGTGGGTCATAGAGGATCCTGCTGTGATTTATGTCAGAGAGTGTTTTGCCTATGTTTTCCTCTAGGAGTTTTATAGTTTCTGGTCTTAGGTTTAGATCTTTAATCCATTTTGAGTTTATTTTTGTGTATGGTACTAAAAAGTGTTCTAGTTTCATTCTTTTACAAGTGGTTGACCAGTTTTCCCAGCACCACTTGTTAAAGAGATTGTCTTTTCTCCATCGTATATTCTTGCCTCCTTTGTCAAGGATAAGGTGTCCATAGGTGCATGGATTTATCTCTAGGCTTTCTATTTTGTTACATTGATCTATATTTCTGTCCTTGTGCCAGTACCATACTGTCTTGATGACTGTGGCTCTGTAGTAGAGCCTGAAGTCAGGCAGGTTGATTCCTCCAGTTCCATTCTTCTTTCTCAAGATTGCTTTGGCTATTCGAGGTTTTTTGTATTTCCATACAAATTGTGAAATCATTTGTTCTAGTTCTCTGAAAAATACGTTGGAAGCTTGATAGGGATTGCATTGAATCTATAGATTGCTTTGGGTAGTAAACTCATTTTCACTATATTGATTCTTCCAATCCATGAACACGGTATATTTCTCCATCTCTTTGTGTCCTCTTTGATTTCTTTCACCAGTGTTATAATACATTTTCTTTACATGAGCAACAGAATGGTTTGTAACCCAAATGTGGGGGAATGCAACTGAAGAAAAGTAAATCTCAAGATTGAACCAGTAATAAATGTAATGATGAAAAACATAATTGAGTCAAGAAAGCATAGAGCTCAGTATTTTGTTAGATAGGGTAATTAAAAAATTATTTATGTATGTAAAGAGAAAGATGAAAGATGGTGCTTTGGTGGTTCTTTTTGTGGTGTTATAGCATAGGATGAATGGTATGCAGTTAGGGCCCATGTAAAGTCACATTCTAACGAATAGGGAGTGTTGGCTTTCAGTGCAGGCCTGCATTCCCAGTGTAAGTCAGGCATCATTTCCTCAAAACACACACACTCATCTCTTCCATTGCACAGCCACACCTGTTTGCTGTATATGCATTCATTTATTCATGAATATGTATTAAATCTGGATAGTATGTTTGGTCGAGGACACAGTAACTGTTCTCTTAGCCCCAAACTTGTCACTCTTACCATCTTTCCTTTTGGAGTAGAAGTCACCATCTGTTTTGCTTTTATACCTGTGCCCAAAGAACAAGCTTCCATTCCCTGAAACCTGCCCTCTGAAGAGTCCCACTTGGGTATTCTTTTGATCACAGCACTCACCAGGAGGTGAGGAGTCCATGGGACCAAGGAGATCCACCCACCGAGAAGCTCAGTCTCTTGAAAACTTGTGTTCTTTGAGAGCCAATTCCCCTAGCCTTCTAGACAAAACTCTGAATCAGAGGAAGTTTCATAGGCCTGCCCCTGTGCAGTCATATGGGGCCCTGTGCTCAGAGAGGTCCACCCTACACAGGGAACTATATTCACTATCCTGTGACAAACCATAACAGAAAAGTATGTGAAAAAGAATGTGTGTATGTATACACACACACACACACACACACACACACACACACGTATAACTGAATCACTTCGCTATACAACAGAAATTAACCAACATTGTAAATCAACTATACTTGAAAATATATTTTATTATTTTTAAAAACTATTTATTTGGCTGCATCAGGTCTTAGCTGGGGCATGCAGAATCTTCGCTGCCTTGTTCAGGATCTTTTAGTTTTAGCATGCAGGATCTTTAGTTACAGCCTGTGAATTTTCGTTGAGGCATGTGAGATTAGTTCCTTGACGAGGGATCAAACCCAGGCCCCCTGCATTCAAAGCATGGAGTCTTCGCCACTGGACCAAGCAAGTCCCTAAATTTTAAAAAATAAAAATAATAAAGGTCCACCCATGATTTAGTGCTCTGCTGTTACTGTCTTGAAATTCTTAGTAATTTTATTTTCAACCTTGTGTTTGGTGGAGGAAGTCTGGTGGGACAGTGGATGTGCACACAGGCAGAGGAGATAGGCTGCATTTCCCATATGATCTCTATCTCCTGCTCAGTGCCACCACTCTAGCAAGTACCGTTTGCACTGCCCCATGAACACAGAATTCTGGTGGGACTATGTGTATGGGAGTTTAGTGGGACTCAAAGTAACTACGGGGTGAGTGTCTTACATCTGTGACTAAGGAAGTAAGGGCACAAACAGCCTGGAGAGACCAGGCTCCCCATTCAAACTAGATCTACTTCAGAAAGAAGGCGCTTCTAAGAAAGCACGAATGACCAAGGAACCCTATGGAACCCATACCCTTTCCTACTCATTTACTTTCGTGTATTAACAAACTACTGTTGCTGAAAATGAAGACATAGATGAAAAGGGAAAAACATGTCATTCTCACTCCTTTCTTTTCTACCTGAAGGTAGAGAGTACTGGTAGAAGGTGTGTATGTCAAGAAGCAAAATAGAAATGATTGAGTTAATTTGGCACAGGCTTTCCATTGTTCTGGTAAGAATGAAATACAAATATATGTATATACTGGTTATAAAATAGGACTTACATAATTTTGGTGATTCTTCATAGGAGTTAAAAGCTTTTGTATTTGCGTTTCAAACTGGCATTGCACAATATAAAGATGGATAGTAAAACTCATGCTAAGAATTTTAAATTTTAAATTTTCTTTACTTAGAATGGTGTTAAATAGCAAGTAAAGAACACCATGGCGCATTGAGAGAGACCATGGAAAAAAGGAACAAGCTTTATATTTTAGGACCCTTAGCACTTTTTTCCTGCTTCGTGTGGCTTTTCATTTCACACTGGACCACATGCATGGTGTAGCCAGTCCTGTTCAGGCTATCTGGGACCCAAGAATCCCTTGCCTAAAGTGTTCTTACCCCTCTTCCACACCTTTTCCTCAGATGCATCTTCTTGAGGGAAGCCTGTATCATTTCTCTGTGCACCCCTAGGTGAGGGGAGCCCAAGAGGTAGCTGTTGGCACAGCTCTGGAAAGAGCTGAAACTTGCAGGCAGGGACATACACTGTCGGCCACTATGTTTGGGTTGTTCGTTACATGGCAAGAGAAAACAAGAACATAGACATTGTCTTCTTATTTTCTGTTTCCTTCACTAAACTCTGAGTGCACATGGGCCCTTGTTTCCCATTATGTTTCCACCTCCTAGCACAGAGCGGGATTCAGACTAGATACTCAATAAGTACTTGATAAATTAGTGAATGAACGAATGAACAAACGTGAACAGGAAAGTCCCTGCCTTCAATGGTGTAACATCTACAGTGGGCAAACCATGAAGTTAAATTAGATTGCAGGTACTTTTTAAACAAATGAATGACTGAATAAAAATAAGGTGCTGTAGGCTCACAGATATGGGGCCCTCAACTCAGGTTTGTTAGTGTCTAGGCCAACAATCTTCAGCATTAGGTGAACATGAGAATTATGTAGGATTTTTTTTATTATTATTGGAGGATAATAGCTTTACAATGATATGGTGGTCTCTGCCATAAATCAGCGAGAATCAATAATAATATTTTACACACAAACACTCCTCCCTCCCTCCCTCCCTCCCTCTTGAGCAAGCTGAGTAATTACAATTTAATTGGTCAGTGCTGGATCAATTAAAATCAGACTTCCTGGGCATGGCACCCAGATAGCAACACTTTTCTAAAGTTCCACAAGTGATTCCAAGATGAAGCCCAAGCTGAGGACCACATGTCTAGACTGGATTATGAAAGATGCACAGAATCGAGGCAAAAGGTGGTAGGGGCAGTCAGGGTGGGATGATGACATAGCAAGAGAAGAGAAAGTGGACTGGAGGGTAAAAAACTTCACATACCTTGGGTCTCATTTATCTCACCTGTAAAATAGGGCTAAGAATATTTAGCTTATGGGGTTGTTGTAAGGATTAAAGAGTTGATGCCTGTGAAGTGCCTGGTTCATAAGGGATGCCCAATAATACAGAAGTTAGAGGTTTCATGTGTGCAGTGCTTGAGGATTTGTGTTTTCTGTGAATGTTGTTTGTAGTGTGGAGAATCTACCCACACTTCTGAGCATTTCTCCAAGAGGCCAAGGGCATGCTGAAGGGCTCCTTGCAAATCGTGTCTGGAAGCAGAAGCCAAAGCTTTCTCCCAAGGCTCAACAGGTCCCTAGCCTCTTTGTTTCCTGGTGGCAAGATTCCTTATAAATAATTAGTTTCTGCTCTATTCTTAACATTTTTCTCTTTGTTAACCTGATTTTCAACTTACCTCCTCTGCCTCAGCTCAGTGCATTCCATCTGTGTTCTTTAAGAAAAACAAGCAATTCCCATCAGCATTTCTCAATAGCCTGAATGACTCTGACATGTTTCATTTTGGTTTGGGCTCCGGGAATGGAATGTGGGGGTTTCAGAGGGTCATGCAGTTGAGTCTGTATAAACAGGATGGAGTGCATGGATCCCAGGCAACAATTTGTGCTAAATCCTTTGATCCAAACCTTCTAGGATCCAGTTGAGTGAGTTGGACCAGCCCAAATCTAAAGGATTGAGATGCATGCAGATTCCCTGGTAGGCCAAAATGTTTTTGTTCAGTTACTAGTCATGTTCTACTCTTTGTGACCCCATGGACTGAAGCACCCCAGGCTCCTCTGTCTTCCACTATCCCACATAGTTTGCTCTAATTCATGTCCATTGAGTCAGGGGTGTTATTAACCATCTCATCCTTTGTCGCCCCCTTCTCCTTTTGCCCTCAATCTTTCTCACCATCAGGGTCTTTTCCAATGAGGCAGCTCTTCACATCAAGTAGACAAAGTATTGGAGTTTCAGCTGCAGCAGCAGTCCTTCCAATGAATATTCAGGGTTGATTTCCTTTAGTATTGACTGCTTTGATCTCCTTGCAGTCCAGGTAACTCTCAAGAGTCTTCTCCAGCACCACAATTTGAAAGCATCAGTTCTTTGGTGCTCAGCCTTCTTTATGGTCCAACTCTCACATCCATACATGACTACTGGAAAAACCATAGCTTTGACTAGATGGACCTTTGTTGGCAAAGTGATGTCTCTGCTTTTTAATACGCTGTCTAGGTTTGCCATAGCTTTCCTTCAAGTGTCTTTTAACGTTTGTTGTGATCGACACAGTCAAAGGCTTTACCGTAGTCAATGAAGCAGAAGTGGATGTTTTTTGAAGTCATTTCCTTTCTCCATGATACAACAAATGTTGGCATTTCGATCTCTGGTTCCTCTGCCTTTTCTAAACCTAGCTTGTACATCTGGAAGTTCTTGGTTAATGTACTGCTGAAATCTAGCTTGAAGGATTTTGAGCATAGCCTTGCTAGTGTTTGAAATGAGCACAGTTGTATGGTAGTTTGAACATTTTTTGGCATTGCCCTTTCTTGGGATAGAAATTAAAACTGACCTTTTCCAATCCTATGGCCACTAGTGAGTTTTCCACATTTGCTGACATATTGAGTTCAGCACTTTAACAGCATCATCTTTTAGGATTTTTAACTAGCTCAGCTGAAATTCCATCACCTCCACTGGCTTTGTTCGTAGGAATACTTCCTAAGGCCCACTTGACTTCACACTCCAAGATGTCTGGCTCTAGGTGAGTGATCACACCATCGTGGTTAATCCAAATCATTAGGATCTTTCTTGTACAGTTCTTCCGTATATTCTTGCCATCTCTTCTTAATCTCTTCTGCTTCTGTTAGGACCTTACTGTTTCATTCCCATCCTTGCATGAAATGTTCCCTTGATTCTCCAGTTTTCTTTAAGAGATCTCTAGTCTTTCCCATTTTGCTGTTTCCCTCTATTTCTTTGCATTGTTCACTTAAGAATGCTTTTTTTTTAATAAATTTATTTATTTTAGTTGGGGGCTAATTATTTTACAATATTGTAGTAGTTTTTGCCATACATTAACATGAATCAGCCATGGGTTTACATGTGTTCCCCATCCTGAACCTCCCTCCCCATCCCTTATCTCTCCTTGCTTTCTCTACAGCTCTGCATTTGGTTGAGTATATCTTTCCCTTTCTCCCTTGTCTTTTGCTTCTCTTCTCTCCTCAGCTATTTGCAAAGCTTCCTCAGACAACTACTTTGCCTTCTTGCATTTCTTTTTCTTTGGGGTAGTTTTGGTCACTGCCTCCTGTACAGTGTTATGAACTTCTGTCCATAGTTCTTCACGCACTCTGTCTACCAGATCTAACCCCTTGAATCTATTGGTCACCTCCATGGTATAATCATAGGGGATTTGATTTAGGTCATACCTGAAAGGCCCAGTGGTTTTCCCTACTTTCTTCAATATAAGCCTGAATTTTGCAATAAGGAGCTGATGGTCTGAGCCACAGTCAGCTCCAGCTCTTGTTTTTACTGACTGTATAGAGCTTCTCCATCTTCGACTGCAAGGAACATTATCAGTCTGATTTTGGTATTGACCATCTGGTGATATCCATGTGTAGAGTTGTCTCTTGTGTTGTTGTAAAAGGATGTTTGCTATGACCAGTGTATTCTCTGGACAAAACTCTGTTAGCCTTTGCCTTGCTTCATTTTGTAGTCTAAGACCAAACTTGCCTGTTATTCCAAGTATGTCTTGGCTTCCTACTTTTGCATTCCAATCCCCTATGATGAAAAGGACATCTGTTTTTGGTGTTAGTACTAGAAGGTGCTGTAGATCTTTGTAGAACCTGTCAAGTCCAGCTTCTTCAGAATAAGTGGTTGGGCCATACACTTCGACTACTGTGATGTTGAATGATTTGCCTTGAAAACAAACCTAGATCATTATGTCATTTTTGACATTGTATACAAGTACTGCATTTCGGACTCTTTTGTTGACTATGCTGCTGCTGCTGCTGCTGTTAAGTCACTTCAGTCTTGTCCGACTCTGTGAAACCCCATGGACTACAGCCTACCAGGCTCCTCTGTCCATGGGATTTTCCAGGCAAGAGTACTGGAGTGGGGTGCCATTGCCTTCTCCGTTGTTGACTATGAGGACTACTCCATTTCTTCTAAGGGATTCTTGCCCATAGTAGTAGATATAATGCTCATCTGAATTAAATTGCCCATTCCTGTTCTCTTCAAGAAAATTAAAGATACCAAGGGAATATTTCATGCAAAGATGGGCTTGATAAAGGACAGAAATGGTGTGGACCTAACAGAAGCAGAAGATATTAAGAAGAGGTGGCAAGAATACACAGAAGAACTGTACAAAAAAGATCTTCATGACCCAGATAATCACGATGGTGTGATCACTCACCTAGAGCCAGACATCCTGGAATGTGAAGTCAAGTGGGCCTTAGAAAGCATCACTAAGAACAAAGCTAGTGGAGGTGATGGAATTCCAGTTGAGCTATTTCAAATCCTGAAAGATGATGCTGTGAAAGTGCTGCACTCAATATGCCAGCAAATCTGGAAAACTCAGCAGTGGCCACAGGACTGGAAAAGGTCAGTTTTCATTCCAATCCCAAAGAAAGGCAATGCCAAAAGAATGCTCAAACTACCTCACAGTTGCACTCATCTCACACGCTAGTAAAGTAATGCTCAAAATTCTCCAAGCTAGGCTTCAGCTATACATGAGCCATGAACTTCCAGATGTTCAAGCTGGTTTTAGAAAAGGCAGAGGAACCAAAGATCAAATTGCCAACATCCGCTGGGTCCTTTAAAAAGCAAGAGAGTTCCAGAAAAACATCTATTTCTGCTTTATTGACTATGACAAAGCCTTTGACTGTGTGGATCACAATAAACTGTTGAAAATCCTGAAAGAGATGGGAATACCAGACCATCTGACCTGCCTCTTGAGAAACCTGTATGCAGGTCAGGAAGCAACAGTTAGAACTGGACATGGAACGACAGACTGGTTCCAAATAGGAAAAGGAGTATGTCAAGGCTGTATATTGTCACCCTGCTTATTTAACTTATATGCAGAGTACATCATGAGAAACGCTGGGCTGGAAGAAACACAAGCTGGAATCAAGATTGCCGGGAGAAATATCAATAACCTCAGATATGCAGATGACACCACCCTTATGGCAGAAAGTGAAGAAGAACTAAAGAGCCTCTTGATGAAAGTGAAAGAGGAGAGTGAAAAAGTTGGCTTAAAGCTCAAAGTTCAGAAAACTAAGATCATGGCGTCTGATCCCATCACTTCATGGGAAATGAATGGGGAAACAGTGGAAACAGTGTCAGACTTTATTTTTTTGTGGTCCAAAATCACTGCTGATGGTGACTGCAGCCATGAATTAAAAGACGCTTACTCCTTGGAAGTAAAGTTGTGACCAACCTAGACAGCATATTTAAAAGCAGAGACATTACTTTGCCAACAAAGGTCCATCTAGTCAAGGCTATGGTTTTTCCAGTAGTCATGTATGTATGTGAGAGTTGGACTGTGAAGAAAACTGAGTGCCGAAGAATTGATGCTTTTGAACTGTGGTGTTAGAGAAGACTCTTGAGAGTCCCTTGGACTGCAAGGAGATCCAACCAGTCCATCCTAAAGGAGATCAGTCCTGGGTGTTCACTGGAAGGACTGATGTTGAAGCTGAAACTCCAATACTTTGGCCACCTGATGCGAAGAAGTGACTCATTGGAAAAGACCCTGATGCTGGGAAGGATTGGGGGCAGGAGGAGAAGGGGACAACAGAGGATGAGATGGCTGGATAGCATCACCAACTTAATGGACATGAGTTTGGGTAAACTCTGGGAGTTGGTGATGGTCAGGGAGGCCTGGCGTGCTGCGGTCCATGGGGTCACAAAGAGTCGGACATGACTGAGCAACTGAACTGAACTGATTCCTGTTCATTTTAATTCACTGATTTCCTAAAATGTCGATGTTCAATCTTGCCATCTCGTGCTTGACCATGTCCAATTTACCTTGATTCATGGACTTAACATTCCAGGTTCCTATGCAATATTGTTCTTTATAGCATCAGATTTTTCTTTCATCACCAGACACATCTACAACTAAGTGCCATTTCCACTTAGGCCCAGCCACTCCATTATTTCTGGAACTGTTAGTAGTTGTCCTCCACTCTTCCCTAGTAGCAAATTGGACACCTTCTGACCTAGGGTGCTCATCTTCCAGTGTCATATCATTTTGCATTTTCATACTGTTCATGAGGTTTTCAAGGCAAAAGAATACTGGAGTAATTTGCTATTCTCTCCTCCAGTGGACCACATTTTGTCAGAACTCTTGACTGTGACCCATCTGTCTTGGGTGGCCCTGCATGGCATGGCTCATAGCTTCACTGAGTTATACAAACCCCTTCGCCACAACAAGGCTGTGATCGTGAAGCAGGGAAGATGGTCCCTGTGCTGTATGCTTAGTCACTCAGTTGTGTCCAACTCTTTGTGACCCCATGGACTATAGCCCACCAGACTCCTCTGTCCATGGGGATTCTCCAGGCAAGAATACTGGAGTGAGTTGCCATGCCCGCCTCCGGGGGATCTTCCCAACCGTGGATCGAACCCAGTTCTCCCGCATTGCAGACAGATTCTTTGTCATCTGAGCTGGAGACAGTTTGGACAGTGCTTCTTAAGCTATCTATGGTCAATTATCAGATATTAAAAAAATTTCAGCCAGTAGCCTATCGATACTTTTGAAAAATTGCAATAAAACTAAAATACTATGAAAATAAAGACATAAAATCCAAGCTTGTTTTATTAGATTCAAATGCCATTAATTATATTTCAATAAATAGAATCAAAGCAAATATAAAATTCAAAAGAATTACAAAAACCACATGTTTATGAAAGTATGCACGTAGCTGATTAATATGATTAATTAATATAATTGCTATTATGCCTGTTTGTAATTCCACAAAAAACCCAAAAGTTGAGTGAAGTAATTTCTAATATTAAATGCCTATGTACATTTTTAAATGAACATTTTGTGTATATCAATATTTGAATTTTCAGTGTTACAAATGGGTTTTCACTTCTTGCTTGTTAACTAATCTAGAGACCACTACTCATGGGGCATGATGCATATCTAAAATGTTTATGTTCTCTTTTAATAACACTCATAGTAAAGAGACCAGTCTTACGTACAAGTGGTGATGAAAGTAGAACAAGTTATTTTAAGGCAAATTTCAGCAAGCTCAGTGCCACTGACATTATTTTTATGGCAGTGTTTTCTTGATGAAGGTAAATGTGTTGATTTATGTTCTGGGGACACCCTAATCTGAGTAACTACTCAGAAGATTTTCTTATAATTGCAGCTGAGCCATCCCAGTGTTACCTCTATTGGAAACCTAAACTTTCAGCCACTTTGGTTGACAGTGTTTTATCACTTGAAACATTTGTCTATGTAGTTTTATACAGTGTGGGACTAGTCTTATTTTTAGTAATGATGTTGAAAAAAATTCTTCCTTAGTATTTCCTTTATATTGAAATTGTATATGTGTAAAAAAACTGCTGTTTTAACTCTTTGTTAATACTGTCAAGTTGCACTGAAGAACATTTTGCAAGCTTTATGTTTTTTATGAGTTGAAACAACGTGAAACTGTTAGTTACTCAGTCGTGTCCAACTCTTTGTGACCCCAAGGACTGTAGCCTACCAGGCTTCTCTGTCCATAGGATTTTCCAGGCAAGAATTCTGGAGTGGGTTGCTATTTCTGTGAACTGGTCCTTGGCATACTAGCCCATTCCTGTCTTTGCTGTCTAGTCACTAAGTCATGTCTGACTCTTGCGATCCCATGAACTGTAGCCTGCCAGGCTCCTCTGTCCATGGAATTCTTCAGATGAGAATACTGGAGTATGTTGCTATTTCCTCCTCCAGGGGATCTTCCCAACCTAGGGATCGAATCCACGTCTCCTGCGTTGGCAGGCAGATTCTTTACCACTGAGCTATCTGGGAAGCCTATTCCTGTCTTTGGAAAGTGATACTTGAGCTACCTTCTTTACCACTAACTCCATCCAGCATTCCAAGCAAAAACCTTTATTGCATCTCACTAATGCCTTGGTAGTAGTAAATGAATTTTCATTCTTAACAAACTTAAGGGATATTCTATAATAAGCAACTTGCATGGCACTAAAGTTTCAGTTCAGTCGCTCAGTCATGTCCAACTTTTTGCAACCCCATGGATTGCAGCACACCAGGCTTCCCTGTCCATCACCAACTCCAAAATTAGAACTCGCTGCTGAACAACCATCGACAGGAGAATGTTGGATCCAACCAAAAAAAGATACCCCACGTCCAAGGGCAAAGGAGAAGCCCCAGCAAGATGGTAGGAGGGGCGAAATCACATTTAGAATCAAACCCCATACCCACCAGAGACACTTGGAGGGCTCGAACAAAGCTTGTATGCACCAGGACCCACAGACCCCACAGAGACTGAGCCAGGACTGTGTTTGAGTGACTCCTGTGGAGGTATGGGTCAGCAGTGGACTGCTGCAGGGGCAGGAGCTCTGGGTGCAGCAGACCTGGGTACAGCATAAGCCCTCTTGGAGGAGGTTGCCTTTAACCCCACCATAGAGCCACCAGAACTTACACAGGACTGGGGAAACAAACTCTTGGAGGGCACAAACAAAAGCTTGGGCACACCAGGACCCAGGAGAAAGGAGCAGTGACCCCACAAGAGACTGACCTAGACTTGCCTGTGAGTGTCCAGGAGTCTCCGGCAGAGGCGTGGGTCAGTGGTGCAGGGTTGGGGGCACTGAGTACAGCAGTGCATGCATGGGACCTTTTGAAGGAGGTCACCATCATCTGCTTTACCTCCACCATAGTTTGTACTCAGGTCAAACAACAGGGAGGGAACACAGCCCCGCCCATCAACAGAAAATTGGATTAAAGATTTACTGAGCATGGCCCTGCCTATCAGAACAAGACCCAGTTTTCCCTTCAGTCAGTCTCTCCCATCTGGAAGCTTCCATAAGCCTCTTATCATTTTCCATCAGAGGGCAGACAGAATGAAAAGCACAATCACAGAAAACTAACCAATCTGATCACATGGACCACAGCCTTGTCTAACTCAATGAAACTATGAGCCATGCCATGTAGGGCCACCCAAGACTGACGGATCATGATGGAGAGTTCTGACAAAATGTAGTCCACTGGAGAAGAGAATGGTAAACCACTTCAGTATTCTTGCCTTGAGAACACCATGAACTAATGTTTATATGTGAAAATTGAATATCTGCTTCTTTCAAATTTTTTTATTACAATACTGTTTCTTTCAGAGATTCTTTTTGGTCTTGAACTTATTTCTTTTTTTTAATTTAAGTACTGAAGACTGAAGATTTACAGTGTTTTAGTTTCAGATGTCAGAGAAGGCAATGGCGCCCCACTCCAGTACTCTTGCCTGGAAAATCCCATGGACGGAGGAGCCTGGTAGGCTACAGTCCATGGGGTCACTAAGAGTCGGACAAGACTGAGCGGCTTCACTTTCACTTTTTCCCGTTCATGCACTGGAGAAGGAAATGGCAACCCACTCCAGTATTCTTGCCTGGAGAATCCCAGGGATGGCGGAGCCTGGTGGGCTGCCGTCTGTGGGGTCGCACAGAGTCGCACACGACTGAAGCAACTTAGCAGCAGCAGTTTCAGATGTACAGCATGATTTGGTTTTTTTTTTGCAGATTATATTCCATTATAAGTCATTATAAGATATTGGGTTTGTAATGCCCAGTGCTATACAGTAAATTCTTGTTGATTATCTATTTTGTGTAATTTGTATCTGTTAATCTCATCTGCTTAATTTGTCCCTCCCTACCTCCCTCTCTCCTTTGATAAGCGTAAGTTTGCTCTTTTATGTTAGTGAGTGTTTCCATTTTGTATATAGATTCATTTGTATTACTTTTTAGATTCCACATATGTATCATCATATAGTATTTTTTTCCTCTGATTTGTTTCACTAAGTGTAATACCCTCCAAGTCCATCTACATTGCTGTAATCGACAGTATTTCATTCTTTTTTATGGTTGAGTGATATTCCATTGTATACATACACCACTTCTTCTTAAGCTAGTCACTGACAGGCAGTTGGGTTGTTACCATATCTTAGCCATTGTAAACAGTGCTCCTATGAACACTGGGGTCCATGTAGCCTTTTGAATTAGTTTTCATTTTTTCCACATGTGTATCCAGGAGTGGAATTGCTGGATCATATGGTAATTCTATTTTTAGCATTTTAAGGAACCTCCATACTGTTTTCCTTAGTGGCTGCACCAATTTACATTCCGACCAACAGTGTAGGAGGATTCCCTTTTCTCTGCATTCTCACCAACATTTATTATTTGTAGACTTTTGATGATAGTCTTTCTAACCAGCATGAGGTAATACCTTATTGTAGTTTTGATTTGCATTTCTGTGATTAGTGATGTTGAGCATCTTTTCATGTGTTTTTGGCCATCTGTACATCTTCTTCAGGCTTCCCTAGGGGCTCATTCGTAAAGAATCTGCCTGCCAATGCAGGAGACCCGTGTTCAGTCCCTGGGTCCGGAAGATCCCCTTGAGAAGGAAAGGGCAACCCACTCCAGTATTCTTGCCTGGAGAATTCATTGGACAGAGGAGCCTGGCTGGTTACAGTCCATGGGGTCACAAAAGAGTTGGGCACAACTTAGCAACTAAACAACTACAACATGTCTTTGGAAAAATGTCTATTTATGTCTTTTGCCAGTTTTTTTTATTGCATTGTTTGGGGTTTTGGGGTTTTTTTTTTGCAATTGAGTTGTATGAGCAATTTGTATATTTTGGAAATTAACTCCTTGCTGGTCACATCGTTTGCAAATATTTTCTCCCATTTCTGGGTTGTCTTTTGGTTTTGTTTATGGTTTCCTTTGCTGTGCAAAAGCTTTTAAGTTTGATTAGGTCCCATTTATTTATTTTTGCTTTTATTTCTTTTGCTTTGGGAGACTGATGTAAGAAAACTGCTACAATTTATATCAAAGAATGTTCTCCTATGTTGTCTTCTAGGAATTTTATGGTGTGTCATTTCTTACAGTTAGGTCTTTAAACTGTTTTGAGTTTATTTTTGTATAAGATGTAAGGGAAAGTCCCAATTTCATTCCTCTACGTATAGCTGTCCGGCTTTCTCAACACTACTTGTTGAAGATACTATCTTCTCTCCAGTGTGTATTCTTGCCTCCTTTGTCATAGATTAATTGACCATAGGCATATGAGTTTGCTTCTAGGCTCTGTATATGTTCCATTAATTTTTGTGTCTGTATTTGTGCCAGTACCATGCTGCTTTGTAGTATAATCTGAAGTCTGGAAGGGTTGTACCTCCAGCTTTGTTCTTTTCCCTCAGGATTTTTTGGCAATTTCAGGTCTTTTGTTCCATATAAATTTTATATGGTTTTATATGGTTAAATTTATATGGTTCCATATAAATTTTAGTATTATTCTAGTTCTGTGAAAAATGTCATGGATATTTTTATAGAGACTGCGTTAAGTCTGTAGATTTCTTTGGATAGAATGGCCATTTTAACTATATTCTTCCAATCCAAGAGCATGAAATATCTTTCCATTTCTTTGAATCACCTTCAGTTTTCTTTATTATTCTTTTATAGTTTTCAATATATAGATCTTTAATCTCCTTGCTTAAGTTCATTCTTAGGTATTTTATTTTTGATATAATTTTGAATGGACTTTTTTTTTTTTTTTACTTTTTCTGCTAGTTCATTATTAATGTATAGAGATGCAATTTGTGTGTACTCAGTCGTGTCCAACTCTTTGCGACCCCATGGACTGTAGCCTGCCAGACTCCTCTGTCCATGGGATTCTCCAGACAAGAATACTGGAGTGGTTTGCTATTCCCTTCTCCAGGGGATCTTCCTGACCCAGGGATCGAACCTGTATCTCCTGCATTGGCAGGTGGATTCTTTAGCACTGAGTTTACCTGGGAAGCCCATAGAAATGCAGTAGATTTTTGTATATTAATCTTGTGTCCTGCTACCTTGGTGAATGTATTAGTTTTTTTAATTAATTAATATATTTGGCTGTGACGGGTCTTAGTTGCAGTACCTGGGGCCTTCGTTGTGTCATGTGGAATCTTTTGTTGTGGCATGAGGGCTCACTAGTTGTGGCATGTGGACTTAGTTGCTCCATGGCATGTAGGATCTTAGTTCCCCAACCAGGAACCAAACTGCATCCCCTGCATTGCAAGGCAGATTTTTAATCACTGGACCACCAGGGAAGTCCCTGGATGCATTAGTTCTAATAGTTTTTTTAATTAAACATTTTTATTTTTAGAATTTTATATTGAAATATAGTTGATTTACGATATTGTCTTAGTTTCAGGTGTATAGCAAAGTGATTTAGTTATCCATATACATATATCTATTCTTTTTCAGATTCTTTTCCCATGTAAATTATTACAGAGTAGTGAGTAGAGTTTCCTGTGCTATATAGTAGGTCCTTGCTGATTATCTGTTTTATATATAGTAGTGTATATATGTTAATCCCAGCTTCCTAATTTATCCTTCTCCCTTACCTCCTTTCCCATTTGGTAACCATAAGTTTGTTTTCTAAGTCTGTGAGTTTGTTTCTGTTGTGTAAATAAGTTGATTTGTATTGTTTTTTAAGATTCCACATATAAGTGATATTATATGGTACTTTTCTTTGTCTGACTTGACTTAAAATGGTTATCTCTAGATCTTTCCATGTTGCTGCAAATGGCATTATTTCATTCCTTTTTAATGGCTTGGCTGTGTAATATTCCTTTGTATATATGTACTTATGTGTGTGTGTGTGTGTGTGTGTGTGTATATATATATATGTATACACCATATTTTCTTTCTCCATTCATCTGTTGATGGACATCTACTTGATGTCCTGGCTATTTTATATTGTAAAGAGTGCTGCAGTGAACATTATGTATGTGTATGTGTTAGTTGCTCAGTTGTGTCTGACTCTTTATGACCTCATGGACTGTAGCCTTCCTCTGTCCATCAGGCAAGAAAGCTGGAATGGCTTTCATAGTGCACACTGGGGTGCATGTATTTTTCGATGTATGGTTTTTTCCAGTTATATGCCCAAGAATGGGGTTGCTGGATCATATGGCAAAGAGTCTGCCTGCAGTGTGGGAGACCAGAGTTTGATCCCTGGGTCCAGAAGATCCCCTGGAGAAGAACATGGCAACTCACTCCAGTACTCTTTCCTGGAAAATCCCATGGATGGAGGAGCCTGGTGGCCTGTACACTCCATGGGGTCACAAAGAGTCAGACACGACTGAGCGACTTCACTTTCATTTTCACATGGTAGTGCTAGTTTTAGTTTTTTAAGGAAACTTCATACTGTTCTCCAGTTGTCATTCTTACCAACAGTGTAGCAAGATTCCCTTTCCTCCACACCCTCTCCAGAATTTATTTTTGTAGACTTTTTGATGATGGCCATTCTCACTGGTGTAATACCTCATTGTAGTTTTGATTTGCATTTTTATAATAGTGGGGTTGAGCATCTTTTCACGTGCTTTTTAACCATCTGTGTGTTTTCTTTGAGAAGCATATACCTAGATCTTCTGCCCGTTTTTTGATTGGGTTGTTTGTTTTTTAGTTCTAATAATTTTTGTTTGGAGACTTTAGGGTTCTCTGTATAGAATATCACGTCACCTACAATAGTGACAGTTTTACCTCTCCCCTTTCACTTTGGATATCTTTTATATTATTTATTTTTTTGGTCTGATTGCTGTGGCTAGGACTTGCAATACTCTGTTGATTAGGAATGGGAAGAATGGGCATCCTTGTCTTGTTCTTGAATTTAGCAGGAAAGTTTTCAGCTTTGAATATTGTGTTGAATATTACGTTGGCTGTGGGTTTGTCATAAATGGCCTTTATTATGTTGAGATATGCTCCCTCTCTACCCACTTTGATAAGAGTATTTTTTATCATAAATAGATGTTGAATTTTGTGAAATGTCTTTTCTGCATCTGTTGAGATGATCATGTGGTTTTTTCCTTTCCTTTGTTGATGTAGTATATCACATTGATTGATTTGCCTTTGATAAGGCAAGCAGCATCACTAGCACAGAGCTTAGTACTTAGTAAATGGTGATTTTTATCACAATTAGTTCATGATTATTTAGTGTTACCCTTCAGGAAACTAAAATTCCTTTATTTGGGGGTGTTCATTACAAATGTGTGTGTGCACACAGGTATGTGTGTACTCATAAATGCCCATGTACACACTTGCCCTCAAATACACACATACTCATATGTCATAGACATTTTGTTTGGATTCAGCCAACTCTTTCTAGAGCACATCTTCTTTTGAATTCATAATCACCTGAAGGCCCAGAGAAGAGGGAGTTAGATTGGTTTGGGGGTAGAATAGGATGAAATGAGAAGCTCCCAAATTGGGAACTATCAAAAGGCCAAGACCAGGATTTGATTCTGCCCCAAATCTCTGTGCATTTAAAGTGACTGATTTTTCTCTTCCTTTGTTAAACGTGTCACTTGTTTCTTTTGATCCTGCCAGATGTATTACATTTGGCAGAAGCCATTGAAGAAAGTATATCAGAGAAGTGAGAACTGTTATCGTCTACTAACCTTCACAGTTGATGTTTCTCAAACATTCAGCTGACCTTCACTAACTTTTCATGATAACTTACACTTATAAAATTGTATACACAGTGTGATAAAGCTTTCTTTAAAAAAAAAACCCAGTATAGATGTCTACAGAAAGAAAATGATTATTTTAGACTGGTGGGATTATGGGTATTTTTGAAGTTTCTCCTAACAGTATTTATTTTTAAAAATAATCAGAAGCAGCCAAGTAGTTTCTTTTTTTTTTAACAAAGAAATAAAATAACCTACTCTTAGTAATATGAAGAGGCTTATTCTTCTGTGCTTTCATTTTCATCATGAGGGATGTGGAGGAATGGAATTTATTGGTTTGGGGGTTGTTTTGAGAATTTCTCTTTTGGATTTTATCTTGACATTCTCTGAAAAGCTCTAACATGAATTTACTACTCAGACTGCTTCGCTAGTTTATTATTAGACCATCCTCCTCTAAACTTGGCCGGAAATCAAAGGCCCATCCAGATAAGAATCTCCACAATGTGCATTTTTCAGAGCAAGTCAGAAGCTGTTTTGTTTTAACGCTCAAAGAAAGCTTTTGTATTTTCAATTTCAAGTGCTCTGCAGTAAACCAACAGTCTATATAGATTACACAGAAGGATCATATGTTGGTTTGAGCTAGCTTCTAGGGGGGAAAAATCACCATGGAGGAACAGCACCTATTTAAACAGTGAACTGACAGCTGCTGGCCCATTACATTCCTTCATGAAGCCAACTCCTGCTCTTTTAAATTTCACTGGGATCTGTAGATACTACTCTCTGTGGCTGAGCTGGTGATGATGGGCTGTGTTCCAGTAGCACCTGCACTTATAAGAGCAGTACCTTTTATCGAAGAACTCTCACATCATGTCCTTTATACGGAAGAAAAACAGTGCCAGCTTGGAAAGGGAGAAGAAAATCTATACCTGTTTCAAGTTCCGAATTGGCATTTAAGTACTTGTAGAGTTAGAACTAAAAACTTAGAGTTCTTGATTTAGACTCTATTCTCATGGCCATTCTCAGGAGTATCAGAATCCAACCTTTGCTGAATTTTAAACCAAGTAGTTAGACCTCACAGCTTGCTAAGTTAAGTGCTTTTTTAATGATGTTTGCCTTAAAAAAAAATCTTTCTGGTGATAGTCATAAAGAAGCGACATGAAAGAATGTTTTTTTCAGCTTCTGCTTCAGGGAACCACAATCCTCTTTTTTTTTTTTTTTTTTTGTATTGGAGTCAGGTGTCCATAATCATCCGCCCCTTTGAACAGCCCAGGGCTTTGGTCCAGGGTTCTGCTGGAGAAGAGTAAAAAGTCCGAGGTGAAGACAAGCCTTTGATTCTTTTTATCAAGGTCTTTCCTCACCTTTGGTTTGATTCCCTGCTGAATTGCTCTTTTCCTTCAGTCTTCCTTTGGGGTCTCTGGGTTAGATGGTTGATGTTTCCACCAGTGTTTTGGGCTATTGCTTGCCCTGACATGCCTCAGATCTGCCACATTTTTTTATTTTATTTTTTACCACACCGCACAGCATGTGGGATGTTAGTTCCCTGACCAGGGATCGAACCCGCACCCCCTGTAGGAGAAACGTGGAATCTTAACCACTGAACTGTCATTTTATTCCCTCAGATCTGCCAAATGTTGCTTGCTTTCTCAGTTCTGAAGCCCGTCACCTCCCTTCACCTCTGATCCTGAATAACTGCCTCTCTACATTCCTAGACACACCTTTAACCTGCCCCTGCCTCTGCCTAGGCTGAGCCTAACTAAGTTTCAGCTCGACCAGTTTGAAGTGAGCTGAAAAATCAATTCAATTTACATTACAAAAAAAAATAAGCCCCACTAGTTCTTCAATGCAATGGATTTACTTTTTTCATAAATAATGAGCAATTTTTTATTAATTGTGATTAACTTTGGTTTTTTAAGATATTTTATTTGTTTATTTTTTGACTGCACTGGGTCTCTATTGCTTTCTCTAGTTGTGGTGAGCGGGGGCTTCTCTAGTTGTGATGCTCAAGCTTCTCATTGCGGTAGCTTCTCTTCTTGTGGAGCACAGGATGTAGGGTGTGTGGGCTCTAGTAGTTGTGGCACAGGAAATTAGTAATTGTGGTTTGTGGGCTCTAGAGCACAGGCTCAGTAGTCATGATGCATGGGCTTAGCTGCCCCACAGCATGTGGGATCTTCCTGGATCAGGGATTAAACCTGTGTCCCCTGCATTGCAAGGCAGATTCTTAACCCCTGGACCACCAGGGAAGCTCATGAGCAAATTTTTGACTGCACAAAGTAATAAAGTCAAAACATAAAATTGGTCCTGTCTCACACAGCATCCTTTTTGTTAGCTTTTCCCCTGCTATAAAAATACTACATAAATTTGGTAGATGTAGTGAATAAGCATTTTTAACTTAAAGTTTTCATAGTGTGACTTCTAAGCAGAAAGGCTACCTCCTTTCATCAGATGGAGAGGACAGTAGAGGCAATAGTTTAATAGGCATGGCAGGGGAAACTTAAAATCGATGCTATGGTACCTTCAGTAAGTCATATCTCCATTGCCTAAAATCATCTGAAACCCAGTTCACATATCCTGTTTAGTAGCTATTGGCTTTTGAGGTCTTCTTCTTCAGGACAGGTGTAGATGTCTTAAGATCAGGCATGTCTCCTCTCTTACTTGTGCCTTTCACAACAATATCTGGCACCAAACTCAGGGCCCAGCAAGTCTCCCAAAGTCACTGAAGTGAATTCATGGTTGACCTGAAAAAGGAAGAGGGTTACACTGAAAGATACAGATTCATGCACTTTTTTGGGTGGTAACACAGGAATGAAGGAAGATGTAAATAGTACGTGAGCGGAAGTGCCTCAAAGGGAACCTTCAACAGCTCAGAATAGATTGATGTCGTGTCACTTTGACTGTGGGGAAAGCAAATCAAATAGGTTTAGTATTCAAAGAGCCACTTAAAACATTAAAGCTTCTGCTAAGTAAATACAGCATAATATGTTTACCAAAAAAGTCATAAGGCATCAGATGGCAAAGTAACATGTAAAGATTCATTAGACCTACTTCATCCATCCAGAATGAGATGAACTGTGGAGCAGTTTTATCTAGACGTGGAGGGTACCCAGCCTTGTCTGTGTCAGACAGAAACATTCAAAGCAATGAGATAAATGCAAACACTGCAAAACATTCTCTATGTATCATCAGAATATAGAGCTACATAAGTTATAAGAAAAAAATTCTGAACAAAGTCTGAACTACTACCGCTGTCAAAATGCTGACATTGATTTTATTCACTTCTTGAGATCTAAATTGGAAAATCAAAAAGGATCAGATTGCACACAGGTCTTTATGATGTGCTGTAATCAAAGAAAACATAAGGCTAGAACTACAATGCATAATGGAAGATCTTGAAGGATGGAATTTGCTGATTCTGGGATGGAAAAATAAGCTGCCATTATCAGAGTGAGTTTTGTCCCACAACTTAGTGATTTATTACTCATGTTGCCAATTCACAGATCATTGTCTCTTCACTCAGACAAAGAAATCTGAAGCGTTGTAAAGAATAATGAAAATGAAAGACCTAAACTTACAAAATTATGTGCACATAAAGAAAGGGAAGGCTAATTCACTATCAAGTGGCTTTTATCTTTACTTAAAAAATACAGAGGAACAAAGAAGTGATTCTTCTCTGTGGTTATACATACAAAGAGGTTGCTTAAAATTTTAAAGAAATTAGGTTTCATAGACAAAATAGAGATGTCACAGTGGTATTGGAGAGCACGTCAAATGGTTCTCTGTTAGTTAATGCACTAGGTCAGAAATCTGTAAACTACTAAGAGGGTTGCTTTTTTTTCACATTCTCTCCCCCCCCCCCCTTTAAAAAAGTTGAAGTATGTTGATTTACAAAGTTGTGTTACTTTTAGGTGTACAGCAAAGTAATTGCATACTACATACATATATATCTTCTGTTATAGATTGTTACAAAATACTGAACATATTGCCCTGTACTATATAGTAGATCTTTGTTGGTTATCTATTTTATATATGGCAGTGTGTATCTGTTAATCCTAAACTCCTAATTTATCGCCCACCCCTTCTAATAAGAGGGGTTTTGACGTTTATATATATGGTTCAGTCAGTTCAGTTCAATCACTCAGTCGTATCCGACTCTTTGCGACCCCATGAATCGCAGCACGCCAGGCCTCCCTGTCCATCACCAACTCCCGGAGTTTACCCAAACCCATGTCCATCGAGTCAGTGATGCCATCCAACCATCTCATCCTCTGTCGTCCCCTTCTCCTCCTGCTCCCAATCCTTCCAAGCATCAGGGTCTTTTCCAATGAGTCAACTCTTCGCATGAGGTGGCCAAAGTATTGGAGTTTCAGCTTCAACATCAGTCCTTCCAGTGAACACCCAGGACTGATCTCCTTTAGGATGGACTGGTTGGATCTCCTTGCAGTCCAAGGGGCTCTCAAGAGTCTTCTCCAACACCACAGTTCAAAAGCATCAATTCTGTGGCGCTCAGCTTTCTTCACCGTCCAACTCTCACATCCATACATGACCACTGGAAAAACCATAGCCTTGACTAGACAGAACTTTGTTGGCAAAGTAATGTCTCTGCTTTTAAATACGCTATCTAGGTTGGCCATAACCTTCCTTCCAAGGAGTAAACATCTTTTAATTTCATGGCTGCAGTCACCATCTGCAGTGATTTTGGAGCCCAAAAAAATAAAGTCTGAAACTGTTTCCACTGTTTCCCCATTCATCTCCCATGAAGTGATGGGAACAGATGCCATGATCTTAGTTTTCTGAACGTTGAGCTTTAAGCCAACTTTTTCACTCTCCTCTTTCACTTTCATCAAGAGGCTCTTTAGTTCTTCTTCACTTTCTGCCATAAGGGTGGTGTCATCTGCGTATCTGAGGTTATTGATATTTGTCCTGGCAATCTTGGTTCCAGCTTGTGTTTCTTCCAGCCCAGCGTTTCTCATGATGTACTCTGCATATAAGTTAAATAAGCAGGGTGACAATATACAGCCTTGACGTACTCCTTTTCCTATTTGGAGCCAGTCTGTTGTTCAATGTCCAGTTCTAACTGTTGCTTCCTGACCTGCATACAGATTTCTCAAGAGGCAGGTCAGATGGTCTGGTATTCCCATCTCTTTCAGAATTTTCCACAGTTTATTGTGATCCACACAGTCAAAGGCTTTGGCATGGTCAATAAAGCAGAAATGGATGTTTTTCTGGAACTCTCTTGCTTTTTTGATGATCCAGCGGATATTGGCAATTTGATCTCTGGTTCCTTTGCCTTTTCTAAAACCAGCTTGAACATCTGGAAGTTCACAGTTCACGTATTGCTGAGGCCTGGCTTGGAGAATTTTGAGCATTACTTTACTAGCGTGTGAGATGATTGCAATTGTGCGGTAGTTTGAGCATTCTTTGGCATTGCCTTTCTTTGAGATTGGAATGAAAACTGACCTTTTCCAGTCCTGTGGCCACTGCTGAGTTTTCCAGATTTGCTGGCATATTGAGTGCAGCACTTTCACAGCATCATCTTTCAGGATTTGAAATAGCTCAACTGGAATTCCATCACCTCCACTAGCTTTGTTCTTAGTGATGCTTTCTAAGGCCCACTTGACTTCACATTCCAGGATGTCTGGCTCTAGGTGAGTGATCACACCATCGTGATTATCTGGGTCATGAAGATCTTTTCTGTACAGGTCTTCTGTGTATTCTTGCCACCTCTTCTTAATATCTTCTGCTTCTGTTAGGTCCATACCATTTCTGTCCTTTATCAAGCCCATCTTTGCATGAAATGTTCCCTTGGTATCTCTAATTTTCTTGAAGAGATCTCTAGTCTTTCCCATTGCAAAAGGTTTTTTAGAAGAATGGTAACTTATGACATGTGACAATTATAGGAAGAGTTCAGTGTCCATAAATAAAAGTTCTATTCACACACAGCCACGCCCATGCATTTATAGATGGTCTATGGTGACTTTCATGCTACAACAGCAGAGTTTTGTTGGGAGAGACCATATGGTCTGAAAATACTAAATCCTAAATTCTAAATAAAATATTTATTATCTGGCCCTTTATGGGAAAAAATTGACAACCCCTTTATCGTAACAGTATATGACATTATTCAGTCACTCAGTCCCATCAGTCCTGTCCAACTCTTGGTGACTTCATGAACTGCAACACGCCAGGCTTCCCTGTCCGTCACCATATCCTGGGGCTTGCTCAAACTCATGTCCATTCAGTGATGCCATCCAACCACCTTGTCCTTTGTCACCTCTTCTCCTCCTGCCCTCAGTATTTCCCAATATCAGGATCTTTTCCAGTGAGTCAGCTCTTCACATCAGGTGGACATATCTAAACCTAGAAAGAGGACATGTTTAGAAAGAGACTGGAACTTCATATAACTTTACATCTGAAGAAAAAAGTATCTACTACACAGGTACACTTATCTCTATGTACACACAAAGGGGCACCCATAGATGACCCATAAAGGCAGCTAATACATCTCATGAGTGCTTTTGATAGCAGAGTAAATTCACATATTGCTTGGAAAGCTACTTATGAGAAGAGATTAGTATTTGGAACAGAGTCCCTTGTCGGTTTTCTCTGTTCTCTTTATGACTGGAACAAATGGGCTGGATTGGACTGAGCTGTTTCACAATACCTACACAGCAAGCAGAAATACCAGCATTAGGTCTTTTCAAACTTAAACAGATTGAATGTCACCAGTACCAATGAGAACCTAACAATTCCTAGCAACTTGCAACATTAAAAAAAATTAGCAGCCTCCTTGACACCATCTCACTCCCACACTCCAGGATGCACATAAGGTTGTATGTTTTCCGACTACTTGAGGACTTGGCCAGAGAGAAAATAGAGCATGCACCAGAAAATATGTTGTTGAATTTCCTGGTTATGGCTTTCTTATTTTAGACAGCTCAAGTATAAATGCAATCTTGACCTTTATATGTGTGAAAAATATACAATACAAGCAATAAACAAGCAGCAAAGCATTATATTTCTAATTGAGTCTGCTACTGTCTTGTAGCATGTTGATTTGCTAAATATAATTTGTAGTGTTGCTATTGGGCAGAAGGCCACTGCCCACAAGCAGGCTCCCTGAGTAAAACTGTCCCGTAAATAAAATCTTTAATACAGAAACAAATACATTAAAAAAATCTTGTTGTCTGCATGAATGACCCTGGGAATAAAACAATTAGTGCATGGATGAAATCGATAAGTCATTGGCTAATATGGAATGCTAGCAATTTCTATTGGAATTTTATTAGGTTGGAATAGTGTGACACCTCTCTGGGACCCAGTTACTTAAGAGGCAAGCAGCTGTGGGAAGCGAGGATTAGAAACCCTTTATTTTTCAAGGGATGAAGAAGGAGGTTTGTGCTTGGAGGACTCTGGACAGAGTGGTTGATTGCAAAAAAAGGCCACAACCATGCCCCCCATCTCTACCTGTACATCCTTTGCAAGTTGACTTTACTGCTCCTCCCACAAGTAAAAGTGTTAGCTGCTCAGTAATGTCTGACTATTTGTGACCCCATGGACTGTAGCCCACCAAAATCCTCTGTCCGTGGAATTCTCCAGGCAAAAATACTGGAGTGGGTTGCCATCCCTTCTCCATGGGACTTTCCCAACGCAGGGATTGAACCTAGGTGTCTTGCCTTGTAAGCAGGTTCTTTACCATTTGAGCCACCAGGGAAGCCCTGGATCTAGTTCCCTGACCAGGAATCAAACCTTGGCCCTCTGTATTGGGAGCCTAGAGTCTTAACCACTGGACCACCAGGGAAGTCCCTCCCTTCAAGAGGTTGAGTCTATTTTCCCACCCCTTGAACCTGAGCTTGGCCATAGGATACAACAGAATCTTTGTTAAAAAAATTTAAAATATTACTCAGCCATTAAAAAGAATACATTCGAATCAGTTCTAATGAGGTGGATGAAACTGGAGCCTATTATACAGAGTGAAGTAAGCCAGAAAGAAAAACACCAATACAGTATACTAACACATATATATGGTATTTAGTCAATCAGTAAAGATAACCCTGTATGTGAGACATCAAAAGAGACACAGATAAATAGAACAGTGTTACAGACTCTGTGGGAGAGGGTGAGGGCGGGATGATATGGGAGAATGGCATTGAAGCATGTGAATTATCATATGTGAAACGAATCGCCAGTCCAGGTTCCATGCATGATACAGGGTGCTCGGGGCTGGTGCACAGGGATGACCCGGAGGGATGGGATGGGGAGGGAGGTGGGAGGGCGGTTCTGGAGGGGGAAAACATGTGCACCCATGGTGGATTCATGTCAATGTATGGCAAAACAAATACAGTATTGTAAAGTTAAAAAATAGAAAATAAACTAATTTTAAAAAAGAAAAAAACATTTTAATTTTATACTGGAGTATAGTTGATTAACAATGGTATGTACGTTTCAGCTGTACAGCAAAGTGACTCAGTTATCCATATACATATACCCCTTCTTTTGCAGATTGCTTTCCCATGTAGTTTATTACAGAATATTGAGTAGAGTTCCCTGTGCTATCCAGTAGGTCCTTATTATCTGTTTTATATATAGTGGTGTGTTTTGTTAATCCCAGACTCCTAAGCTATCCCTCCCCCACCTTTCCTGTTTTCTACGAGAATCGTCACTAGCCCCTGCCCTGTGAAGCTGCCCTCTCTTTGCCACCCTGAGTTCGCTGTATGAAGAAGCTCAGGCTAGCCTGCTGGAGTCCATGGAACAGAAATGAGCCATCCCACCTGTGGCCACTGAGACCAGCCACCCTGCCAACTGCTAGACAGGTGACAGACCATACTAGGCAGCCCAGACCAGAAGAGCCTCTCAGCTGACATCCAGAATCAGGAGAATGAACCAATGCTTATTAGTTCAAGCCACTAATTTTTTTTAATTAATTAATTTATTTTAATTGGAGGCTAATTACTTTACAATATTGTAGTGGTTTTTGCCATACATTGACATGAATCAGCCATGGGTGTACATGTGTTCCCCATCCTGAACCCCCCTCCCACCTCCCTCCCCATCCCATCCCTCAGGATCATCCCCGTGCACCAGCCCTGAGCACCCTGTCTCATGCAACGAACCTGGACTGGCGATCTATTTCACATGTAGTAATATACATGTTTCAATGCTATTCTCTCAAATCATCCCACCCTCGCCTTCTCCCACAGAGTCCAAAAGTCTATTCTTTACATCTGTGTCTCTTTTGCTGTCTCACATATAGGGTAACCATTACTGTCTTCCTAAATTCCATATGTATGCATTAATATACTGTATTGGTGTTTTTCTTTCTGACTTACTTCACTCTGTATAATAGGTTACAGTTTCATCCACCTCATTAGAACTGTTTCAAATGCATTCTTTTTAATAGCTGAGTAATATTCCATTGTGTTTATGTACCACAGCTTTCTTATCCATTCATCTGCCTATGGACATCTAGGTTGCTTCCATGTCTTGTGCATAGGAGTGCGTGTATGTTCTTGAATTACAATTTTGTCCAGGTATATGCCCAGGAATGGGATTATTGGATCATATGCTGATTTTCCTTTTAGTTTCCTGAAGAATCTGTGTACTGTTTTCCACAGTGGCTGCACCACCTTACATTTCCAGCAACAGTGTAGGAGGGGGCACAAGGATTTCACAGACTCTCCAGAATGTTCCAGTATGCAGCTAGAGTTGAGAATAACTGAGCTAGAGTCTCATTTTAGGTCAAAGCCCCTCAAACTTACATATCAGTGGAAACCACCTGGGAGTCTTGATTGCATGCAGATTCTGATCCAGGAGTGGGGAGGAGCTCGAGAGTCTGCATTTCTAAGGATGTTGAATTCCCTAAGACGAGGGAATGTGTTTCTGTCTGTGCCAACTGCAGACTAGGTGCCCTGTGAGTATTTGCTGCCCACAAGCTTCCCAGTTGCCACAGTTTCCTTTCATGGCCCTGTGCCACCACCAGTAGATCTGATGACCTAAAATACAATGGGATGTGTGACCTGATCAAGATGTCAGGTCTATGGACGTTATAAAAGGACTTTAAATGGGTAAACCTTTTGTATGAAGTCCTTCCATTCTGGAGCCATAGCGTTGTGATCCTGGGCCAAGAACGAAGCTTTCGTCTCTCCTGCTATGATAAAATGGGCTCTTGGTCTTCAGATTCTTCCCCAGAGCTATTATCATCCCCTCAGTCTTGCTGAGTTTGACATGAAGTGAGGCAGACTTCAGCCAGAGTGGTTTTCTGGGGGGAGGGAAATGGGAAAGTAAAGCTGCTGCTCTCCTTTTTGGTTTCCAATATCCTCTGTACCGTCATAAATAGCCCTGATTCCTGACATCCATACCACAAAACTAGATTTCCAGGTCTCCGTCCATCTTGTCAACAACTTCATCAGTTGCCTTTATAACATCTTCTTCCGAAGGCTTCTTTGTGCCACTTTATATATGTTCCTCTGCCCAGAGTGTTCTCACCCGAAAGACATCCCTCAGGCGTCCATCCTGCTTAGCCAGCTGCTGAATCCAAAACGAAGTCGCCCCTGGTCTGGCCCCATCTTACTCCAGCAGAGCCGATAATTTCACTCCAGGGGGCTACATCTTCTCTCCTTGCCATGGAATTTCTCCCTAATGAGGTTAACATGGGTATTGTTGTTTCAGGGTTTGCTGACAGGAGGAGGATTTATCCTCTCCTCTACTCTTTTCCTGACTCTGAAGAGATTTGCAGACCTGAAATCTGCAGTGCCTCTGAGTCACTAGGTAATTTAAAACTGATGACTTGAAAAGAGAAGGGAGATGGAAGACGCTGTCCTGGGATGTGTCCTTTTACAGAGAGGTATTATAACTGAGGGACAGTATTCTTTCATGCAACTCTTTTGAGGAAAAAAACACACAGTGGTTTAGGGGTCTACTGTGATGACTTAATCAGCCAGCTGTTCATTGGCATCCTTTCTGAGTATAGAGACAGAAGATGTACAATTTACTGATTAGAAAAGGGTTCATGAAGGTGCTAATTAAAATCTTACAACAGTGTGTGATTCCATCTTGTAATGCTCAAAACCGGGCAAAATCACTATGCTATTAGAAGTCAAAATAGAGCTCACCGTGGGGTAGGGGTTAGTGACTGGAAGGAAGCATAATGAGCGCTTTCTGGGGTTCCAATGATGTCTTATGTCTTGATTCTTTTCCTTGGGCCCTGTTCACTCTGTGAGATTTCATTCATTCACTTTGTGAGATTTCATTCATTCACTTTGTGAGATTTCATTCATTCACTTTGTGAATTTTCATTTGTGTGCTTTTCTCTGCCTACTGTACTTCATTAAAAAGTTTACCGGTAAATATCCTACAATTATAAACACACTTTAAAATGGTTTCCTCTTTATGAATGGATCAGAAGTTCAACGAATCAGTGTGTGAAAATCTATTTGAAAGTCCATTGTTCAGTTAAAGGCTGGATTCCTCCCCCACCCCCGCCAAAATGTACATTTTCCCCCTCAGACTTGAGTGCCCTGTGTGTGTTAGTCCTCTTCCTGATCCTAACAGCTTTGCTTTGATTGTGCTTAATGCTGGAAAAGCTTTCACTTGGAAGGAGCTGTAACCTTAACAGGCTTCTTTATCTGGTGGATGAATTATATCCTAGATACGTGCTCATGTCGAAGTATGCAGCCTTCCACCAGTCATTAGTCACAGAAACCACCCCAAATCTCAGTGACAGGCCTCACTATCAACAGCTGCAGGACAAGATGAGGACCCTTGTGATCAAGCCTAGTGCTTCCTGGATACTAATGATATCTCCACACATTGGATCCGCCTTTGCTTACCCGGTTAAAGAATGAATCAGAATGTTGAGACAGATTAGACTGGAGCCAGCTTTACTTAGCTAGGAACAAACCAGACATAATAGATGAATTAGGTTTTTTTTTCTATTTATCTAATTTCTGGAATGAGTATACCTTCACGTGGTTCATGAATCACAGAGTACAAATATTATGCAGGGAATAGTATTTCTCCACTTCTCTCCTCCATCAATCAGTGTCCACCCCTACCATCACTGTTGATAGTGGGTTTGTTGCCAGAAACTTGCAGTGTATACTAAAAAAAAAAAAAGACCCTGAAAATATCAATAAGAGGATTTCATCCAGCTCCTATGATCACTGACAACTCCCTGTTTTAGGACTGTGCCACTCAAAGTGTGGTCCTCAGAACAACAACATCAGGCTCACTTGGGAGTTTGTTAGAAACGGAGAATCTCAGGCCCTAGCTCAGACCCACAAATTGGAATCTGCAATTTAATAGGATCTCCAGGGTATGTAGAACCCTAAGGTGTGAGAAACGATGCTTCAGGGGAAAGAGACCTTGTGTGTCAAGATGGGGGTCTACAAGGGTACCCAACTTATCCTCAAGGAGTTCTTTGTTCTTTGGAGGAAAAATGAATTCAATAGATTCTCATCAATCAATTTTATGACAGTTTTCTCAAAGGTTTTTCTCTTGTGCATGTGAATCTCATCTCGTGTACATATAATGATGTGTAATTGTCTTCAGCAGACATTTAAGGCTCTAAACACTTGCCCTGGTTCTAGCTTTTGAGGACTCTTACCTGAGCATGTCAGGACCAGAACATTGGGTGACTGAGTGTTGAGCAGTGGACACATTGTCTTGTTTTGCTTGGATTTGGAGCCAGAGAGTTATCAACATATGAAACAAAGGAGGGAAATTGCTTTAAAATTCTTACTGCCTCTTAGAAATAATATATTGATAATGTGTATGACTTTTACTAGAGGGAAGAAATTCCATGTGATGGTTACCTCTTGCCTTGACATGTGACCTTTTTGCTAGTCAAGATTGTTATTCTTGTTCAGTCTCTCTGGCATGTCCGACTCTTTGCGACCCCATGGACTGCAGCATGCCAGGCCTCCCTGTCCTTCACCATCCCAGAACTTGCTCAAATTCATGTCCATCGAGTCAGTGATGACATCTAACCATCTCATCCTCTGTCATCCCCTTCTCCTCCTGCCTTCTATCTTTCCCAACATCAGGGTCTTTTCCAATGAGTTGGCTCTTTGCATCAGGGGGCCAAATATTGGAGCTTCAGCTTTAGCATCAGTCCTTCCAGTGAATATCCAGAATTGATTTCCTTTATGATTGACTGGTCTGATCTCCTTGCAGACCAAGAAACTCTCAAGAGTCTGGTCCAACACCACAGTTCGGAAGCATCAATTCTTCAGTGCTCAGCTTTCTTTATGGTCCGACTCTCACGTCCATACATGACTACCGGAAAAACACAGGTTTGACTATACGGACCTTTGTCAGCAAAGTAATGTCTCTTTTTAATATGCTGTCAAGGTTGGTCATAGCTTTTCTTCCAACAAGGAGGTGTCCTTTAATTTCATGCTGCATTCAGCATCTGCAGTGATTTTGGAGCCCAGGAAAGAAAGTCTGTCACTGTTTCCATTGTTTCCTCATCTATTTGCCATAAAGTGATGGGACCAGATGCTATGATCTTCATTTTTTGAATGTTGAGTTTTAAGCCAGCTTTTTCACTCTCCTCTTTCACTTTCATCAAGAGGTTCTTTAGTTCCTCTTCGTGTTCTGCCGTAAGGGTGTTGTCATCTGCGTATCTGAGTTTATTGATATTTCTCCCAGCAATCTTGATTCCAGCTTGTGCTTCATTCAGCCTGGCATTTCGCATGATGTACTCTGCATATAAGTTAAGTCAAGACTGTTGGTGTGAGACATTTTTTGCATTGGTATAATTATTCTGGTTTCTTCAAGAAGGGACATACTGAAACTTAAAAAAAAATGTTTTTAGTATATTGGAGTATAATTGATTTCCAATGATTTTTTAATTCCAGACATACAGGAAAGGTGATTTACTTATACGTATATCTATTGCTTTTCATATTCTTTCCCCGTTTAGGTTATTACAGAATATTTAGTAGAGTTCCCTGTGCTCTACAGTAGGTCCTTGTTGATTATTTTACACATTATATAGTAATGTGTATATGTTTATCCCAAATTCCTAATTTATCCCTCCCCATGCCTTTCCCCCTTGGTAACCATAAGTTTATCTATTTCTGTTTTGTAAATAAGTTCATTTGTATCATTTTTTAGATCTCACATATAAATGATATCATATTTGTCTTTGTCTAATTTACTTCATTTTGGATGATAATCTCTGGGTCCATCTCTGTTGTTGCTAATGGCATTGTTTCATTCTTGTTTATGGCTGAGTAATAGTCCATTTTATAAATGCCCCACATCTTGTTTACCCTTTCATCTGTTAATGGTCATTTAGGTTGCTCTGTGTTGTGGCTGTTGTGAACAGTGCTGCAATGTAGCAGGTGCATGTATCTGCTCAAATTATGATTTTCTCCAGATATATTCCCAGAAGTAGAGTTTCTGGATCATATGGTCATCTATGTTTAGTTTTTAAAGACACCTCCATACTGTTTCCATAGCAATTCCACCAATTTACATTCCCACCAACAGTGTCAGAGGGTTCCCTTTTCACCTCACTCTCTCCAGCATTTATTATTTGTAAATTTTTCATGATGGCCATCCTGACCTGTGTGAGGTGAGACCTCATTGTGGTTTTGATTTGTACTTCTCTAATAATCAATAATGTTGAGCATCTTTTCATATGCTTTTTGGCCATCAGTAGAGACATACTGAAATTTGACACACTTTTTCACTTCCTTTTCTCCACTTTTCAAAGTTCTTTCCTCAAGAAGTATTAGCCACAGAGCACACCCTTATACTCTGGAGGAGAAGGGGGCGACAGAGGTTGAGTTGATCGGATGGCATCACTGACTCAATGGACATGCGTTTGAGCAAACTTTGGGAGATAGTGAAGCACAGGGAAGCCTGGTGTGCTGCAGTCCATAGGGTCACAAAGAGTCAGACATGACTTAGAGACTGAACAACACCCTTGTATTGGGTTTCCCTGGTGCTCAAATGGTAGAGAATCTGCTTGCAGTGCAGGAGACTTGGATTCCATCCCAGGCTGGGAAGATCCCCTAGAGTAGGGAATGGCCACCCACTCTAGTATACTTGCCTGGAGAATCCCATGGACAGAGGAACCTGGCGGACTGCAGTCACTTTCACACCCTTGTACCATGTAACTATTCACCTCTACTCTCGATTTCCTTCCCTGCAGTTTACAGTCACTGAGCATCTGTCACAGTCTGATGTTGAGAGTTTTTTCTAAAGGTTTCAGTTTTCTAAAACTTTGTTGTGGTATGAGCACTTAACATGAGCTCTCCTCTCTTAACAAGTTTCTAAGTGTATGATACATTACTGTTGTCTGTAAGTACGCTGTTGACAGCAGCTCTCCAGGGTTTATTCATCTTGCTTAACTGAAGCTTTGTGCCTGTCAAATGAGTTCTCATGAAATTATTAGTATAATATACACACTAAAAAGTTCATAAATCATACGTGCACAGCTCAGTGAGGCTTCAAAAGCTGATCACACGCTGGAAACCAGCACCCAGAACAAAACCCAGAGCAGGTCCAGCCCCTCAAGAGCTCCGTCACGCCCCCTGCATAGCCGCACATGCCTGTGTGGGTCAACACTATCTAACTCCTAATAGCATATGAAAGTAACACTTGCCTGCTTTATGTAGATGGCACCCTACAGCCTGCGCTCTTCCATCCGCGTCCTTTTATTCAATATTGTGCTTGTGGTATCCAACTGTAATATGTGATCGTTCATTCTCCTTGCTGTCTTAATTTATCCATTCCTCTGTTGGTGATGATTTTGTGGCTTCCCATTGGAAGCTATCATGACCACAACTGTTAAGAAAATTCCTGCACATGCCTCTTCATGAAAATACATAAGCTTTTCTGTTGAGTATGTACCAAATATGAAAATTGCTGTGTGATGCTGACTTTTTAATATATCACAGCAGATTAGTTTGTGCATGTAAGTGCCAAAGAAGCAAGGTATGTGATTAGGCAGAGAGGTGTGCATTCAGACACCCTAGCCCAAGAATAGGAGCCAAGATCTTTTCTCCCCGACATGAAAAGGGAACTTTCTGCCTCCCAGCGATTTCTGAGCTCCTACCTGCTTCTAGCCTTCCAAGGATGCAGTGTTGATGGCTTTAGTTTATTTTATGATTTTAATGAGATCACCCCACTGCTGCAATAGCTTTTCCAAGCATGACACATCCTGGCTGCATAGTGAAAACCAAGTCAATTCTCAGCTGTGTGCCAGCAGCAGCTAAAAATTTGCTCTTCATGAATTTGTGCTTTAGAATCTCCATCCTTGAAGGGAAATAGTGGAGGCAGGACAAGCCATCAGCAAAGGAGTTGGTCGTGTGCATGCCTTCACTGGAAGCTCTGCATGGCCCTTAAATAGCTCTGTGGTAAACACCCTCTTCCTAGAGGGCCTGGAACCCCCACCACTTAAGCTAGCATTTAAGGTTAGACCACTGAGGCAAGGGCATGCCTCAGGAAGGCCACTGCTAAAATGTACTGGTTTCCCGCAGGGAGAGGGAAGGTCTTAACGGTCCCCCCAGTGGGGGATAGTAAGTCAGAAACTTGGCAGTCAAGAGAAGTCAGTACTTGGGGCATGGGAACCAGAGGGTTTGATGGAGGCAGCCTGGCTAGAAGCCTGTAGCAGCAGAAACTTGAAGAGAAGGCAGAAAATTTGGGGGTAATGATATGAAGAGCCACGGACTGGAGGGGGTTCGTGGTGAGGCCCCCCGCTGTACCACCTGAAGACCATCTGGGGTGAAGAGAACACCCATGAGCAAAATGTCTGCTGAGAAGCCCCTGGGATCTTCACAGGTCTGCCCCTCAGATTCTCTGATTTCATCTGATGCATAAGAACCAGTTTTGATCTCTAGATTTAAATATCTTTGCTGTTTGTACTTTCCTTATCATGCTAATCTTATTTGGAGATATTTTAGCTATTTCTTCTGAGAGAGGGTAATGGGGCCATAATTTGATGCTCTATTCTCAGTTCTAGGCTGTTCAAGTTTTTTTATGTTAAATTTATTGTACTTTTCTCTATATTCATACATATACATTATATATATATATATTATATATGCATGTATATAGTGTTTTATACCATTACATTCTGCCACAACAGAGATTTTTCAAGGAGAGGAGACACATTCTTGGATAATCACCCACATTGAATGGACTTAAAAAATCTTTGTTGTTTCTCTGATTATAAAAGAATGCATACTCATAAGAAATTCAAGTTTTACCACAAACAAGTAGAAACTAAAAGCTCTGCATACCTGGCGTGTATGTTAGAGGTACTGTTAAGAAGTTAGGGATGCCTTTTGCTCATGTTTTTTATATTTAAGGGCATATTAAAAAATACTCTTGACTGCTTTTTATATAACAACATTCCACATGTGTATTAAATCCATTTCCCGTGACACATGGCCTGCTTGGCCAGGAGATGTGGTGGGCCTTCCAGGGAATGGAGCAGAGCCTTCCCTTCTCCTCTTTTTTTTCTGACTCCTTCTCCATCTTGCACTAAGATTTGTAAAGCAAAGAAAGAGACTACATAATGAGAAAGAGACTACACATGCAAAGAGACCTTAATAAAATAAGAAATTTATAATGCTCATGAAAGACTGTACAAGAATGTTCATAAGTTTTCCCCCTAAATAGCCCCAAACTGGCAGTGGTCCAAATTTCCATCAGTTGGAGAATGGATAAATAAGTTGTGGCATATTCATACAATAGAAGACCTCTCAGCCATGAAAAGGAAGAATCTGCTGATCATGCAGCATCAAGTGAGAAGCTCAAAAACATTTTGTTGAGCTAAAGAAGCCAGAATTAAGAATACATACTATACGATTCAATTTACATGCAGTTCTTTTTTAAAAAATACTTATTTCTTTATTGGCTATGCCAGTTCTTAGTTGCAGCATGTGGGATGTTTAGCTGTGACCTGTGGTATCGAACCTGGGCCCCCTGCACTGGCAGTGTGGAGTCTTAGCCACTGGACCACCAGGGAAGTCCCCATTTATGTGCAGTTCTGAAACAGCCTAACCTAATCTCTGGTGATACAAGTCAGGACAGGGGTTGACTGGGGTCAGGACCAGGGTTGGGTGTGGACAGGGATTGGCTCCAAGCAGGTGGCGCAAGGAACTTTTGGGGATGATGGAAATGTTTCATATCTCATGTGAAGTGGATTTCCATGGGCATATACAGTTGTGAAAATTCATCACCCTGTCTCCTTCTCATCCGTGCCTTCTATCACATATCAATTACAGTTCAGCAAAAGTAATTTTAAAAGCATATCATCATATGTGAGGGGGACACATGGTATATGGCTCTGTTTTGAAATAAGGGGCATGCTCCCGGTTTTGACTGCAGTGGTAGGGACTGCAGTCGCTCACCCCTCACTGCTGCTGCTACCTTCTGCCTCAGACCTTCTCCAATACCAGGAACATGCTGGATCATCACTGAAGCACTGCCCAAGGGTTGCTGTCCCTGGAGGCCACCCTCAAGCAGTGGGGATCATGAGCCCATGGATAAGTAATACACCAGCCTTCCAGGTGGACAGTGCTAGAAGGTCTTCAGTAGGCTATTCAGGAGTCTTGGTGGGATCGAGTCCCTGAAAACGGATTCAAGCATCCTTAAACTGGCTCTTTCTTCCCCTTCTGGCTCCCCTTTCACTTTCATGCTCGCACTTTGGAATCCCCTCCCCAATAAATGACCTACACCCCTGTCTCAAGCTCTGCTTTCTGAGAAACCCAAACTAAGAATGGCACCATGGTGGCAGGAGAGGAAGTTACTGTGGTCCATGCTCCAGCATTCCCTTGCTCCTTTATTCCTCTCTCTCCTGTCTCCTCTGACTTAAACATTTCTTTGACTGTATTTTAGGAAAAATAGAGAAGAAGGAAGATGCATTAGAGGAGGGTTAGTAAGAGAAATCTAAGGTGTTTTGTTTGTTTGTTTGTTTAGAAAATGCTTCTGAGAATCTCTGAGGATGTTTATGGTGACTGTACACAACTCTGCGAATACACTAAAAACTGTTGAATTAGTGCACTTTAAAATGGGTAGACTGTATAGTATGTAAGTTATCTATCAGTAAAGTTGTTTAAAAAAATTAGTCCTGGTCCAGGCAAAGGAGTGAGCACCGATTTTAGGAAACAATTTTCTCCTGTTTTAAAATTGATTGGTAAAATGACAAAGATCATAAATAGTGGAGAGAGAATAGTACACCTGCACTCATATATTTTTCCCAGATGTCCTGTTTCCTGAACCTATTAATGAAATTATTTAATAAATATCTAAATATTAATTAGAACAGTGTGCATCTGGAAATGCAATGATGAGTAGGAAGTCACTGTTCCTGTCTCCTGAAAATTAGAATCTACTGGAAAAAAAATAACCAAAAAAGGGGCAAGAAATGACAAATAAGATGCTTAGAAATGGCATAATAGTATAATTCAGTTCTTAAATCAGAAAAAGAAATATATTTCTTTTAAAAATAAATCAATGTGTGGAATGGGGCACTCTGATCTGAGAGCCTTGAGGCCTTACACTTACTGTGGCAGAATTGGACAGTGCCCCCCCCCAACCCTCCACCTTTGAGGTTCAAGGATGTATAAACTGGTCTAAAGGCACAAAGATGATCCATAACAGAGGCTCATGTATTAACAGTATTTTCTTTATTTTAAAAAAATATTTTCATATTATAATGCACTTCAACAGTATTTATTTTTGTCTGTGCTGGGTCTTTGTTGCTGCACGTGGGCTTTCTCTAGTTGTGGCGAGGGGGAGCTACTCTCCAATTGTGGAATGGGGATTCTAGGGCCTGTGGGCTTCAGTAGTTTTGGCACACAGGCTACAGAGTGTGGGCTCAGTAGTTGTGTTGAACAGGCTTAATTGCTCCGCGGCATGTGAGAATCTTCCCAGACCAGGGATCGAACACGTGTCCCCTGCACTGCAAGGTAGACTTCCAACCAATGGACTTCCAGGGAAGCCCTTAACTATATTTTCTGATTTTCTCTCTTCTTGATGCTCTGACATCTGGGGCGTGGATGACAGGTGACCAGAGGGGAATTGTTCCTCCCATGGTCAGCTCATTTCTAGGGATAGCAAACAGCCTTTCACATGCAAACTAACCAGTCCAGACCGCACACAACCCCATCTCTTCAGTCTGGCCTTAGACTCCCTGCTAATATTCCCCTGCCCTAATCACCCCAGGGTGAGTATCAGATCACTCAGGGCAGCCCCCCAACCCCAGAGCTTGCAGAAATGACTGAAACTAGCCAATCCTAAACCAGCGTACCCTGCCTTGCCTTTTCCTTTTGATGGAAACCATGGGAAAGGCTTCTGCCCACATTTCCCCGTCACTCCCTCTGCTTCCTCATCAACCCTGGTTCCTCTATGTGTGGCCCTGCATGGCAGGACGTGGCCCTTCCTCTGGGGTCCAGTGGCAGTCATCTCCCAGTCTCTTGGTCTCAGCATACACCACCTGAATAATACTGAACTCAACCTTGTCAAACAGCTCACTGTAGGTCGGGACGAGTCTTCACAGAGGAAGAGAACTGGAAGTCTGAACAGGTGGCTCCATTTTTACCCAGAGCCTGAGCATTTGGAGGGAAGATTCGTTCTGCATATAAAATACAGGGAATGATCAAGATGGGTTCAAGCATGCTGATAAGCATTCCTAGAGATTCTTAGAAATGTTTGCTTTTAAAATAATTGGGCTTTCTTCTAATTCACTAAGTGGTCAGGACTCCAACATCAACTTAACGTGTCATGAATTCCAGGGAATTTGTTAAAAACAATCTTACATTTGTCTGATTAAATAGCATTGTATGTTTAAATACTGAGACACCACTGGGAGAATTTTTTTAGTTTTAATTTTTTTTAAACCAAAAACATTTTGTATTGGGGTATAGCCAATTAACAATGTGGTGATAGTCTCAGGTGAACAGGGAAGGGACTCAGCCATACATGTACCTCTATCCTGGGGGGATTTTTTTAAAGCAGTCATATTTTCTTCTCCTTTGATTTATTGTTTTCTAGTTATAAATAATACATTCTCACTGTAAAAAAAAAAGAAAAAGCTACCCAAAATACTCTGAGAGAAGGAGAAAGAGAAGAAAAAAAAAGATAAAATTACTCTATCATATAATAACTACCATTATCATTTCAGGTTCTGAGAAAAACTCTCTCTCCCAATACTTGGTACAACACAGAGCTGTTTCTGGGGAAGAGATGGGTGAATATCCTCAGGGACCAAAGTGGGAGCAAAGAGACTGATCTCTGTCTCTCCTCTTTCATGGTTTGAAATGGTCCTGATGGAGTTTTGTCACTGGCAAGGACATGAAAGGCTCCAAAGGGACTCACCACCACAAGAGAAGAAGCCTTGATGAGTGATTGGGGTCCAGTACCAGGCCCTCCATGTGGGTGGATGAGAGACTGTTTCTGACATAGGGTGTGTGTAGTCCAGGCTGGAGGTCTTTCCTGATAAAAGATGCTTTAGGGGTAATAACTGAGCATGTATATGTCAACTTGGTTAAAGTTAAATAATTGGCTAGAGTGCTATTGTCTTTTGTTGAGGAATGTCTGTGGCCTGCAGAGGTCTGTACTACAGTAAGGGTCACAGCTTGTAGTGACTTTATGGGTGCCACGAAGCAATACCTGCAAGAACGAGAGGCCTGTTAGGGATTGAACAAAAAATGTCTAATATTTCATTCCCAGTCTGAGTGTGTCATATGCCTTTAACCCTATCTACTTATTTAACCCTCACAACAATCTAATGAGATGGTTACATTAAAAATCAACTCCCATTCATCTGTTCATAGACATCTAGGTTGCTTCCACATCCTGTGTGTGTGTGTGTGTGTTAGCATCTCAGTCATATCTGACTCTTTGTGACCCCGTGAACTGTAGCCCACGAGGCTCCTCTGTCCATGGGATTCTCCAGGCAAGAATACTGGAGTGGGTTGCCATTTTCTTCTCCAAGGGATCTTCCTGACCCAGGGATCAAACCTGAGTCTCTTGAATCTCCTGCATCAGCAGGCAGATTCTTTACCACTGTGCCACCTGATCCTAGCTATTGTAAGTAGTGCTGCAATGAATATTGGGGTACATGTGTCTTTTTCAATTATGGTTTTCTCAGGATATATGCCTGGTAGTGGGATTGCTGGGTCATATAGTACTTTTATTCCTAGTTTTTTTTTTAAGGATTCTCCATACTGTTCTCCATAGTGGCTATATCAATTTTTATTGCCACCAACAGTGTAAAAGGGTTCCCTTTCCTCCACATCCTCTCCAGCGTTTATTGTTTGTAGATTTTTTGAAGATGGCCATTTTGACTAGTGTGAGTTCAGTTCAGTTCAGTCGTTCAGTCATGTCTGACTCTTTGTGACCCCATGGACTGCAGCACACCAGGCTTCCTGTCCATCCCCAACTCCCAGAGTTTACTCAAACTCATGTCCATCGAGTCAGTGATGCCATCCAACCATCTCACCCTCTGCCGTCCTGTTCTCCTCCCGCCTTCAATCTTTCCCAGCATCAGGGTCTTTTCCAGTGAGTCAGTTCTTCACATCAGGTGGCCGAAGTATTGGAGTTTCAGCTTCAACATCAGTCCTTCCAATGAACACCCAAGACTGATCTCCTTTAGGATGGACTGTTTGGATCTCCTTGCAGTCCAAGGGACTCTCAAGATTCTTCTCCAACACCACAGTTCAAAAGCATCAGTTCTTCGGCACTCAGCTTTCTTTATGGTCCAACTCTCACATCCATACATGACTACTGGAAAAACCATAGCTTTGTCTAGACAGACCTTTGTTGACAAAGTAGTGTCTCTGTTTTTTAATATGCCATCTAGGTTGGTCATAGCTTTTCTTCCAAGGAGCAAGCATCTTTTAATTTCATGGCTGCAGTCACCATTTGCAGTGATTTTGGAGCCGAAGAAAATAAAGTCTCTCTGTTTCCATTGTTTCCCCATTCGCCATGAAGTGATGGGATCAGATGCCATGATCTTAGTTTTCTGAACGTTGAGCTTTAAGCCAACTTTTTCACTCTCCTCTTTCACTTTCATCAAGAGGCTCTTTAGTTCTTCTTCACTTTCTGCCATAAGGGTGGTGTCATCTGCATATCAGAGGTGATTGATATTTCTCCCGGCAATCTGGATTCCAGCTTGTGTTTCTTCCAGCCCAGCGTTTCTCATAGGTGTTCTCGCTTCTACCTTTGCTCCATAGTAGTCTTTTGTCAACAGAGTAAACAGACTGATAGTTTGACATGCAAGATCATGGCACTTCTCTGCTTTTCATTTCATGTTGAAAACCAAAGTCCTTACTTTTAAGTCCCTGTATATGGTCTGACTCCCACCAGACAGAGTAGTACCTCATCTTATATCATGAGCGTGGATATAGATCTAGACATACTGTAGGTACATCAATTAATGACACCAGTTATAGGGAAATTCTGCAAGCCCCACATCCTGTATAAGGTTAGGAAATATGCTTTCAGAATAGAATTTTTTTAAGTTGGAAGTCCAATTAGGTATTGTTCATATTCTCTTTGTTTGACTGCACTGGGTCTTTGTTGTGGTGTGTGTGGTGGGGAGGGGGCTTTTCTTGTTAGAGTTCACAGGCTCTAGAGCACACAGGCTCAGTAGTTCCAGCACACTGACTTAGTTGCCCTGCAGCATGTGGGATCTTAGTTCCCTGACCAGGAACTGAACCCGCCTCCCCTGCTGGGGACCACCAGGGAAGTCCCTGTGTTCATATTTTCCATGAAAGCAGGTAGGAGAGTCAAGCTGGAGAGGAGTTTGGCCTCCCTCACCAAATTCTTGTGTTCCCTGAACTGGGTTGAATGCATTCAGCAGCCCTCAGCTACACTTTAATGGCACATGGCCACATCTGGCTTCTCTGAGCTCACACAGCTGTTCTGTCAACTCCCTGTGGGTTTATGTCCCCTCCTCTTCTAGGAAATTGCACTGCCTATTGGCAATTAGCCCTAATGAAGCAGCAGGAGTTTCCTGAGGGGAATACATTGCTGACAAGTATAATTACTATTAGCAGCTGTGAGGCCTCTGGCTCTGTGAAAGTAACCCATCCACCTGTCAGAGTGTGCACAGGGAGTGCCAAAGCGGCACCTAGCAGCCAGTCCAGCATACGAAGCTGGGCCACCATGTGATGAAAACAAGAAGCTGGCATTTGGAAGCCAATTGAGAGCATTTACTTCAAAATGTTCAAATGTCTGCAACCCGGCGGCATGGGTTGTAGAGTCATAGCAAATCACCCATTTGCATCTTTCAGTTCAGTGTGATCACTGCTGCTTTCAAGCTTCCATAATGCCTGTCTTTACTTAGAAAGGAGCGGGTGCCCCCATAGGAATACAGGAATTTCTAATTGTATTTATTTTTTATCAAGAAAGAAAGGCAACAAGCTTTGCTAGTGTTGAATAACTGCCTAACCCTGATTCTTTTTCTGGGTCGATGTATGAGACCTTCAGGTCCCACTTCTGGGGGAAGATTCGGTTCTCCAGTGCCTCACTTTTGGTGATATATTTCTATGCAAGACTGAATATGGCTGCAGATTCTTTTCTATTCCTGAGAGATGGAATCTGATTGCCCTCCCACTTGAGTCTAGGCTGGCCTTAGTGACTTAGTTGACCAGTAGTGTTCTGTGCTAGTTGTGGGTCTAGCCTATAAAAGGACTAATAATTTCTGCCTTGCACTTTTAGAACCTTGGGGCAATCATGCTCTGAGGAAGCCCAAGCTAGCCAAATGGAGAAGCTGTATGGAGAGAGAGTTGCCTGGCTGGCTCTACACAATCAAATTATCCCAGCTGAGGTCCCGAACACCATGAAACAGACGTTAACTATTCCCACCATGTCTTGTCCAAATTCTTAACTCACAACATTTTAATATTTAATAATAATAATATTAAGCTCCTGTACTTTTGGGGTAGTTATACAAGCAATAGATAGTAGAAAGAGTTACAGTTGTTGTAAGCCTAGCTGAGATTTACAGATTATACTGACAAGTTTGACTGGACTCTTGAGACACTGATAAAGGCTTCAAGAGATTCTTACCATGGATCCTCAGATGGATGAAAATACCAAGAATAATACAAGTAAATGGAGGGGCTGACACTCCTCCTACATTTAGAACTAGGTCTTCATCAGTCATATTATGAAGTAATGATAGTAACAGTCTTATAAAATCTAACAAGAAGTTATCCAAAAAGTTGTAAATTATTAAAGAAGACCATTTGAAAAGTGAATATACCTCCACTGTCATTAACAGTATACATCACCTTAAGTGTATATCAGTCTTGAGAAGATTAGCTAACATGAAGCTATCATGATTAGCAAGACATTATAAGCTAAATATTCAGAACATGAAGCCAGCCTTCTACAATTTGATAACAGAAGTGTTTTGGGGGACCATGGAGAAAATTAAAAGAATGTTTTATTTTACCTTTACTCCATCCTTTAAAAATGGCTCTTTTTATGTGTTTTATTTTTCCTACATAAACAGTAATGAATCTGCAATACAAGAGAAAAAGCTCGGGCAATGTGGGACACCTGGGTTCGATCCCTGGGTAGGGAAGATTCCCTGGAGAAGGGAATGGCGACTCACTCCAGTGTTCCTGCCTGGAGAATTCCATGGCCAGAGAAGTCTGGTGGGCTACAGTCCATGGGGTTGCAAAGAGTCAGACACAAACTGAGTGGCTGGCACATAGAGTACATAGTTATGTATAAAATTTATATATTTATGGTTATGCCCATTAATTTATAAATTATTATGAAATATATTGTACATGTAAGAGTGTCAAATGCACACGTGCAAAGTAAATAATACCAATAAAATACACATTCATGGACCTGCCCTCCAACTTCACAGCCTGAACATTTTGAAGCCCCCTGGAGATCCTGTTCCTAATCCCTCAGGTGATCAGTGGCCTGGATTTTGTACTGACAACTAGCTCACTTGCTTTATAGGTTTTTCTTTAGAAGAAATAAAAGAGAATTTTATTCCAGCCAGATTAAGGATTATAACCCAGGGAACAGATTCTAGGGAGCTCCAAGAACTATTCCATTAGTTTGGAGTTAGAGATACAATTTTATACATTTTTGAGACAAAGAATTTATGTATCATATTGACAGATTAGCATTGTACATAAAGTTGATCAAAACTTTTTTTTTTTATCAATAATGTGTGTACAGAGCAAGCCTTTGGTCAGTACAACCCCCTGTATGGGATGAAAAAGAAATATTAACCTTAAAATCATAAGACTGGTGTCTGAAGAAAGGGACCATATTTCTCAAAGGTCGATTATATTCTCCTCTGAGAAGGTCTAGTTAATGTAGAAGGTAGATGCACAGTACACACTTGGAAAGGTCTACTACGAAAAGGGCATGTTATCTTTTTTCCTTCCCAGTTTGATTGTCCTGTTGTAGAAAAAATTGTGACTTCTCATTTGCCTGCTGCTTTTACTCAGTATAATGTTTAGAGGTTTTTTTTTTTAATATTTCTTTATTTATTTCACTGTGGTGAGTCTTCGTTGCTGCGCTCAGGGTTTTTTCTAGTTGCAGTGAGCAGGAGCTACTTTCTAGTTGTGGTGTGAGGGCCTCTCATTGTGGTGGCTTCTCTTGTTATGGAGCATGGGCTCTAGGGCACACGGGCTTCAGCAGTTGCAGCACGTGGGCTCAGGAGTGATGGTGCACAGGCACACAGGCTTAGTTGCTTTGTGCCATGTGGGATCGTCCCAAACTAGGGAACCCATGTCCCCTAGATTGCAAGGTGGATTCTTTCTTTGTTTCTTTTTTTAACTTGGTGGAAAATTGCTTTACAATGTTGCATTGGTTTCTGCCATACAACAACTCGAATCAGTCGTAATTATATGTATTTCCCCTCCCTCTTGAGCCTCCCTCCCCTCCCCCCAACCCACACCTCTGGGTCATCACCTGTGAGCGACTAAGCCCAGCACCAGGCTGGGCTCCCTGTGCAAGGCAGATTCTTAACTACTGGACCACCAGTGAAGACCCCTCCCTTTTTAAAGCCACGCATGAATATATTTCTTAACCACATGTTGCTTAGTTTTCCATGATTGGGATGGTCGACAATTGGGTTCATACTGGTTGCATTCTTTGGTGACCTGGCTCTTTCACTCAATTTTGCATCTTTCAGCCTCATTCAAGTTGATGCATGGGGCTGTAGTTTGTTCATATCCAGTGTCACAGAAGATCCCAGTGTACAAATATATTTCAGTCTGATGATCTTTCTGCTGATGATGAAGACCTGGTTGTTTTCAGTGTTTCGCTCTCAAGAATGAGACTACCACAAGCATTCTTTCTACATCGCCTAGTGCATGTGCAAGAAGTTCTCTAGGGCGTATACATAGAGATGAAATTACTAGATCATAGATATGTGCATTTTAAAAATTTTCTTTTCCAAAATTGAGCTTCTACCAGCAGCAGATGAAAGTATACACTGTTTTACATCTTTTGGTCAAACCTTGTTTATTATCTGACGTTTCGATTTCTCCACTCTGTTATATGGAAAACAGTATCTTATGACTTTAATTTCTATTTTCCTGAATATTTGTCAGACTCATCATCTTTTCATATGTTATGGCCATTTTAATTTCCTTTTTGGTGAAATGTATATATCTCTTTGTCAGTATCACACTGTCTTAACTATTATAGCCATTAACTACAACTTGATATCTCATAGGGCAAGTCTGCCCACTTTATTTTTCTTCTTTTGGCTATTGTTGGTTCAGTTCTCTTCTATAGGAATTTACAATCAGCTTGTCAAATTCCACACTAACCCTGTTGAGTTTGTGATTAAAATAGCATTGGCTGTATAGATCCAGCTGAGAAGAAAGGACATCTTTACAATACTGAGTCTTCCAAATCAGGATATTTCTCCATTTATTTAAGTTTTCTTTAGTGTGTTTCAGTGGTGCTATTGGTAGGTGCTCAGATGGTAAAGAATCCACCTGTGAGACACCTGGCTTCAATCCCTGGGTCGGGAAGATCCCTAGAGGAGGGCAAGGCAACCAACTCCAGTATTCTTGACTGGAGAATCCCTATGGACAGAGAAGCCTGGCGGGATATAGTCCATGGGGTCGCAAAGAGTTGGACACGACTGAGTGACTAAGCATGGCACGATGGTAAAGAAACCCCCTGCCCATGCAGATGTGGGTTCAATTCCTGGGTCGGAAAGATCCCCTGGATGAGAGCATGGCAACCCATTCCAGTATTCTTGCCTGAAGAATTTCATGAACAGAGGAGCCTGGTGGGTTACAGTCCATGGGGTTGCAAAGAGTCGGACACGGCTGAGTGACTGAGCACGCACACACGCACACACACATACAGTATTATAATTTTCCCATAAAGGACTTACTCAGCTTTTGCTGGATTGTTTCCTAGAAACATTTATCTCTGCTGCTAATTTAAGTAGCACTTTTTAAAAAAAATTATGCCTTGTAATTAATTTTTTCTGGGATATAGAAGATCTGTTGATTTTTTTTTTTTGAGTTTGTATTCAGCAATCTTGCCAGTCCATCTTATGAATTCTAGTAATCTGTCTGTAAGTTGAATTCTTTACCAGCTGGTAGCTCAGCTGGTAAAGAATCTGCTTGCAGGAGACCTCTGTTTGATTCCTTGGTAGGGAAGATCCCCTAGAGAAATGATAGGCTACCCACTCCAGTATTCTTGGGCTTCCCTGGTGGTTCAGATGATGAAGAATCCGCCTGCAATGCAGGAGACCTGGGTTCGATCCCTGAGTTGGGAAGATCCCCACTCCAATATTCTTGCCTGGAGAATCCCCATGGACAGAGGAGCCTGGCGGGCCACAGCACATGGGGTCGCAAAGAGTTGGACATGACTGAGCGACTAAGCACAGCACTTCTGTAAGTTTTCTTGATTTTTCTGCATAGGAAATTGTAATCACCTGCCCAGAAATGTGTTTTTCCTTATCAATTTGAAGACTTTTTTGTTTTTAGTCTTACAATACTGGCCAGAACCTCCAAAACAATGCTACCTGGAAGCTGCATTAGTGAGCTAAGTTACAAGCAACCTGAGAATCTTAGTGGCATACAAAAAAAGTTTATTTCTGATTTGTATTTTTTGACCCTGTTAGGGTGGCTGTAGCCTCCAGGCCATTTTCATTTTAGAACCAAGAGTGAGGGGCATCCCCTATCTCAGGCATTGCTGAAAAGCTCAATATGGTGGGATCTCACTGTGGTTCTTAAACCTTCAAAATTGGAGCGTATCATTTTCAGTCAGTTTCATTAGCCAAAGTAAGGTTATTGGCTGAGGTGGACACCAATAGAGTAGGGAATGTATGATTCTAAACAGGGAGTGTCAGCAAACATTTTGAGAAATAATAAATCTACCACAGAAAGGGTGCCCCCATATTTTACTAATAGGAGTGCAGCATCAAAAATGTTTGAAGACCACTGGTTTAGAAGAGTAAGTCCAACTTTCTCTTTGAATCATTCTGGCTTTCTCCTTCTATTAGCTCCACCTTCTCCCAGCTGGATGTACCTCTTTTTTGCAGTCAAATGTGACTTTGTTTCCTTATCAGTGATCACTCATATTTCTCCATATTTACACTTTTGCTCTGTTGGTAATACACATACCCCCATTCAGTTTCAGTGTTAGTCACTCAGTCATGTCCGACTCTTTGCGATCCCATGGATTGTGGCCCACCAGGCTCCTCTGTTCATGGGATTCTCCAGGCAAGAATACTGGACTGGGTAACCATTCCCTTCTCCGGGGCATCTTCCCAATCTAGGGATTGAACCCCAGTTTCCTGCATTGCAGGCAGATTCTGTACCGTTTGAGCCACCAGATGGTACTAGTGTTAAAAAAAAAAAAAAAAAACCCGCCTGCCAATGCAGGGAGACACAAGAGAAGCCGGTTTGATCCCTGGGTGAGGAAGATCCCCTGGAGGAGGGCATGGCAACCCACTCCAGTATTCTTGCCTGGAGAATCCCATGGACAGAGGAGCCTGGTGGGCTACAGTCCATGAGGTTGCAAAGAAGCAGACACGACTGAGCAACTGAGTACACCCACACATTCTATTTCAGGTAGAGTCCCTCTCTTTTTTCAAGGTTAGGTGCAGAAACAACTCCTCCATGAACTCTTCATTGAATAAGACCAGGTTTCCTTACTAGAATCTCTAGTGTGTGGCCTCCATATTACCAAGCCATTGATTGACTATATATTGCTTTCTAGTGTTCTCACGTTGTTCAGAGCATTGTGTCTTTGTTCCTCTTTAACTGTCAGAATTAAATGAGAAGATATGTGGAAATCTCCTATATGTAGTACCTAAAAATGTGTATTTGCTTCATTATTTAAGAATATTCTGATGTACTATATAGAAAACAAGAGAAATTGAGATAATAAGTGAAATAGAGAAGCAGTAGATTGCTAATAAGTTGAGACATATTAGACATGATAAGGTAAGTAGAGCATGTATGTTGAGAAAAAGGACCAAGTCAGATCAAATATTCAAACGAATTGTAGATTTCTTAAATCAGCCACCCATTAGTGACACCTATTCCAGCCCCTCATCCTCTGTTTGAGACACGCAGACACAGTGTGTAGAAGTACAGTGGCTATTCAGTAGGCTATCAGTGTATTATAGCAGTGGCCAGGCATACTTGTCCCTTTGTCACATTGATAGAACAAGAAGATGTTGTCTCCAGGTAAGTTCCATTTGCTGAGTCTCCGTATTCATTCTTGGCTATGATCTTTGTAACCACATCAGTAGGTGATGTGACCAAAAGATACAGGATATATAAACTCTATATAACCTATGATTCAGCTGTTGTGGTCCTTCCATATCACTTGCTCCCCATCCCAAATGTGTTAACCCAGCCTATTGATAGTTTACAGTGAACAATGTCAGATTCGTGATCTTTGAAGAAGAAGATTTAGCTTTGGGGCCGGGGACCAGGCTTGATCATTCAAGAGCTTTTGTGTAGCAGAGTTTTATTAAAATATAAAAAGGAACAGAGAAAGCTTCTGACACAGACATCAGAAGTGGGGACAGGGAGTGCCCCCCTTGCTAGTCTTAGCAAGGGAGCTATATACTTTTTTAATTGGTTATTACAATACATCAAAAGAATGTCTCAATGTTGTAAAGATCTTAATAGACCCACTCCCACAATTTACATTTTAAGATGACAGGGTTAGTCAGAAGGTTCTCAAGAAGAAGAAACATGTCCTCAAGTAGGATGCATTGTTGTCATTGGTACAGAGTTTAAGGGAAAATATATCCTTGAGTAAGATGAGTTGTTTTGTTGTGCAATCAGCTCTGGGCTTAAAGAAAAAAATGTTTGTCCTTTTCTCCTCCTTGAGAACTCCAGACTCCTATCTCCTCCTTGAGAGCCCCAGACCCCTCTCTCCTCCTTGGGGACTCCGTACCCCTTTCTCCTTCTTGGGGGCCCTGGACTTCTTATCAACCTACCTAGGAATTGACTCTCACTATCTATTTCTCTTTCCTTCTCACTGTACATTTTGAGTCAACTCAAATCCTGTAATTTGAACACTATAATTTGATCTGTGAGCTTTTCTGTTTCTTTATCTTCTTGGATGGCTTTTCTGATAGTGTATGTGGAGTCTCCCAATTCATCAAGATAATTTCCTACCACGACAGTCTCATCACATGGTAGATGTTCAATCAATTTTAATTATCTTCATTTTTCCCCACTAAGCTCTTTGAAGGCAGAAACAATTTTTCTACTTTTCTTATATCCTCTCTAGCAACCAGAGTTGAACATATGATAAACATTTGACAAATATTTATTGATGGACTATTTTCCCAGTAGACCTACTACCTTGATAGGCCTACTACTATCAAGTAGGCAAGGTATGACAACGATGATGTTACTAATTGTCCTGAAACATATCAAGTTTTATAGATATACTTTCAGGTCTTAGCATATATAATTTTGAGACAGTAGTGTTTTCCTTCATGTACAGTATTCCAAACAATTATTGATTGGGGTGTGTGTGCATGAGCATGCATTTGTATGTTGGTTGAGTTGTGGAGGGTGGGAGAGGCGGAGGAGGGCACTAACACTTATTGTTCAGTTACTGTGTGATGTGGCTGCCTGGCTTTATGCCAGAGTTATTTAAATACATTACATTGTTTAGTCCACTATAACAGTGGTTCTCAAACTCTAGCCTGCCTAATACCCCTCTGTAAGGCTTGTTAAAGTACAAATATCTGGGCCCCACCCTCAAAGTTTTTGATTCAGTAGGTCTCAGATGGGGCCTGAGAATTGGTATCTCAAGTGCCCAGGTGATGCTGCAGCTGCTCCTGTGTGACCACACTTTGAGGTTCTTTTATTCTAACAACTCTGTGAGCTAGGTATTAGTCTACAGATGAGAAAATCCACTTATACAAGTAACATATATTTCTCAAATTCACACAGATAGTCACTTGGGAAGTTGGACTTTGAACCCAGGTCTTTCTGGTTCGAAATGCTGCGTAGAGGTAGAGAGAGGGTTATATGATTGTTTCCCTTGAGTTCCAGGGAAAAAGAAACCTGTGGGGTCTTGTAGAGATGTATGTGTTGTCTGCAAGCTCACAGCAAGGCTTCTGATGAAGTAGTGTCTCTAAAATATGTGTTGACTCTAACTCAAGTACTCCGAAGTCACTTACCATTATCTCCTCTATTCTCTAAATATCTTTGATGGTCATGTGCTCAAAACCAAATCCTTCATCTTCAGCTTTGCCTTGCCTTTCCACAGTGCCATTTTGTCAAATGCTTCCTGCTATGTTTTCCATCTGTCCTCATATATCCACACCCTGTTTTCCCATAAAGTTAGTTCAGTGGGGATTCCACACAGTTGAGTTCAGCATAAAAATCATATACACAAGTCTATTTTAAATCATAATTTTGTCATCCTCATCATGGGTTTTTCAGTCACTTTCTGAAGTTCTACCTGAATGGCCCTGATATAGAATGTCATTATCAAGAACACAGATGTTGATTTATATTTGTGCAGACCTTTCTAGTTTTGAAACTGCTCAAAGATCTATATCCTTCTTGTCCAATCTTCTCAAAAATTGTTTGAAAATATTATTACTAACCTCAATTTGCAGATAAAACTGTAAAATTTGAGGTAGGAGAAGAAACTTGGCTGAGGTTTCTAGACACACTCTAGGCACTCATACATATTTGCTCAATGAGTAAAAATAAAGCAGCTAATAAGAGAAATGGACCTCAAATCTTTAGCAGTTGTTCCCTTTTATACATTTTTAAACTTAAAATCTTTCTACAGAGAAGTATCTCACCAAGTCCACTTTTTTTCCTTCTTCTTTATTACCTAGATTAAAACTAATATGTGACCTTGGAATGAAAGTGTTTTCTTTTTTTATTATAAACGACATTGTTGGAACAATTTATTTGTTTGGAATATAGGCTGTTGATTAAGTGAAAATATTGCATCCGTGTTAAATGTCCTAAACTTGATAACTGTCTCATCTTGGTCTTTGGACATACACCCTGAAATATTAAGGGATTAAGAAGCATAAAGATATAGTCTTCTCTCAGATGGCTCAGAAAAAATAAAAGAATAACACAGCACATATAGCAAAATGTGAAAAATGGTCAAATCAGGGTTAAAAGCGCCTGGAAGTTCTTTGTACTATTCTCACTGATTTCTCTGGTTGAAACTTTGTCCAAACTAAAAAGTTAAGTAACAATAACAAGAAAGACCACCAAGATTTAAAGCCTGTCCTAGGACATTTTGTATTTAGCACCATGCCCCATCAGGTTCCTAACTAAGTCCTCTCACCACTCAGATGCTCCTGTCCTCCCTGAGGTTCCTCCATGGTGCTCCCTGCCCTGGAGCTGGAGGTGTTCCGCCTCATCTTGTAGGAGGGTGACCAACTTTCCTGCTTGGCCTTGTTCTCTCCCAGATGTATCTGTGAACGTCTTGTGTGCAGTGGTCCAAGTGAGAGAGGATGGGGACTTGGATTACATCATTGGGAGTGGAAACAGAGGGAAGTGGAGTTTGGAGGAAGTGTTGGCAGAGCTTACTGATGGATTGTACACAGAGGGTGAAAGAAATAAAAAGGAAGCAAGTACAATCCCTCGAGTTCTGTCTTGAGCAGCTCTCTGGAAGGCAACCATTGACTGCATTGAGGAAGGTGGGCAGTGGTGGGGAAGCCAGCTGAGAGACAGGGAGTCAACAGTAACGCTTCACCTGTGTGAAGTCAGACGTCCGCCACACAGCCATATGGAGTTGCCAAAGAAGCACCAGGAAATGTGAGTCTGGAGTTCCAGAGAGAGGTGAGAGCTGGGGCAAGTCTTCGGTATATGGAGGACCTCATCTTGTGCTTGAAATGAAAGGAGGTGGCCTGTGCTTTTCCCTCGCTGCCAGTGCTATCTGCATTTAGAGGTGGGGTTGGGACATAGAAGCCAGCAGTGTGGACCTAGTGAAGTAAGAGAAGAAGCAGGAGTGAAGTGAAGAAGCTCTTTTATTATGGAAGTATATTTAGCTCCACTCCACTCCACCCATGGGACAAGAAACATACCTACTGTCATACATTTACAGTAAGTCATCATAATCCTTAAATTCGAATAGCACTTCAGTAGATCAAGGGTTTTAACACTAGTTTTCTCATGTAACCTGTACAGCAGTCTTGGGAGATGTGTATTATCATCTTCACATTGCCTGTGAGGAAGCTGCTAATAGACATGTTGAGTGAGTGTCCGGGGTCCAGGGTCCCAGCGCATCTTAGGTTGTTGTTGTTGTTCAGTCGCTCAGTCTTGTCCAACTCTTTGCGACCCCATGGACCGCAGCATTCCCTGTCCGTCACCATCTCCCGGAGTTTGGTCAAACTCATGTCCGTTGAGTCAGTGAATCTTAGGTTGGATTCCCTAAAAGCAATGCCCAGAGCAGAGGTTCTTTTTTAGGTGACTCATTGAGTAAGTGCTGTTAGGAGAAGGGGAGGAGGGAAACAGGATAGGGCAGCAGATGAGAGCTACACAAGGAAGCTGTCTTGATGACACTGGCAGAATGCAGCCCCATCCCAGGGGCGCCCTGGGGCCCAAGTAGCAACACGGAATTGGTCCCCCCTTGAGATGGTTGGCATTTTGTACTCTTTTGTTTGTCAGTTAGTAGCAGATGGCTGCTTCTGGGAGGGAGGGGGCCTTAAGTCTCCCGGGAGAAGGGGCTCCCATTTATATGAGAGCAATTTCCTAGAGAAGAGGACAGCTGTGAGCAGCTCGCTCTTTCCACTCACCAGCAGCTAGGAGATGAGGGCACCAGCCAGGGAGGTGGCATCTGGACATTAGACCAGCCACACCACTACTCAGTCAGTGCTCCTTGGCATTGGGGTTTGAACCTAAGTCTTCCAGGACTTAATCCCTTGGAGTAAGGGGTAGGGTAAAGCTCGCCAGCTTCAGGCTGTACTATAAGATACATATAGAGTCCAAAACCAAGTGTAGGTTTACTATGGGAGGTGGAAGAATAAGACTGGAAGAGTAGGAAGTGGACAGAATATTAAATGAGAGTTTCTAGTGAAGTAGGGGTAAGGAAAGATACCAGAAATAAAGGCTCAACTTGATTCTTTTACTGACAGTCTTATCTTCCAAGTCTGTGACTAGACATTTTCATCCTTATATTCAGCCTCATTATCCATGTCTACCATATTAGAAATTTAATTTGAAAAACTGGTAACATGAAGACAAAAATGTTGAACTTTGAGACAGCAGTCTTATTGGAAATGAGAGGTAGGGTTGGTTGGGAAGAGTATTCCTGTGAACATTTAAAACGTCTTTCTCTAAGACACCTACCTTGATTTCAGATGTTTTCATTGTCATCTTGTCATGAGCTCACTTTGAAGACAATGTTGAAATTAGTTATACTTTGCTGTAAAACCCCCAACAACTTTCATGTCCATTTTTCCCTTCTCCTGTGACCTCAGGATAATTAAGTCTTTTTCTCCCAAGAAGAAATGTGAAGCATGTGGCGAGCCTGCTGGCCTATTTGCTGATTTATGGGTCAAGTCTCTAGTTATTACAGACAAAATTTGAAAGTCTCTGATTAAGAAGCCCTGCTGATTTAAGAATCTCACTAGAAATATGTGCATAATGAATTATCCACAGGTAATAATTCAAATTGTCTCTGGGTGATTCATATCACCCGCTTTTATTAAATTACCTATTTTCTGAGGGATATTCAGGTTTGCACAAAGTAAGATGTTGGGACGCACATAATATTATTAAAGGCTGAGCAGAAAACAGTGTTACTGCAGAAGAGCATTTACTCCAAATTTAAAGCCAGTTTTGTACAGGGCAGCGAGTATATGTGTGTGTGACTTACACAGATGTTTTTAAGAAAACTTTCTGCCTCATCCATGGTTGAACGCTTATATGGTTTATTTTAAAAATGGTTTTCACAAAAAGATATCCATTTTCTTGCAAGCACTGATAGAAGCAGGATAAACATAATCAAATTATTTCTTAGGGGGAAGAAATGGAAATGGCAGTCATCAAGGTCCATTTTTAGCAAGGCACATGGGCCTGACAAGGCATTAGTTAAGAGAATGTGTCACCCTTAAACATGTGGGTTTATTTAACAATGGAACAAGTGGATATATAAAGAACAGAGCTCCAGGACTAAGAATTCCAAAAGACCTATTTTCCTTTTTTTTTTTCCCCAGGAATGAAGTTTTTTTTTTTCACCCTTTCTCTTTTTATATAACAAAGGGAAGACAACCTTCACAAAACAGATGCATCAGTATTCAGTAAGGCAGATGCTAGGTTCAGAAAAGAGGTTCCCCCAGAACCTGTGCCCTCCTCCCTTGGACCCTGGGAGGGAGTAGGAACAGGGTGGGGCTGGCAGGTTTAAATAGGGGCAAGACCCATTTTCAACGCACAACCTGATCAAGAACTGCTCTCAGAGAGTCTGGCTGGCAGAGTTGAAGGGGAGGAATTTATAGCGAGCATGCAAACCTATGCGAAGCTCCTCCACGCCTTCTGCTTCTCCACATTTTGATTTTTCAGGTTATTTTAAGGTTTTCATACCTCTGGCAAGGTGATTTATTATTATTGGGACTTTATATAATGCTATATTTTTGCAAAGTGCTCTACAGTCATTTTTCTCTCCACATTGTGCACCACGCCTTCCCTCTCCTGCCACTATAATTGGTTTTGGGGGCAGCGGTGCTTCCTTTCTGAGGGAAAAGGAGATGCTGTTTCTGATAGGAGGCACTTTCTGAGGTTGTTTTCTTTTTTTTACCTTTGTTTCTTCTTTGCTTTTCTTCTTTTGATCTCATGCCCTGCAGCCTCCTGTCACCTTAGGTTTCTTTGCTCCTCCTTAGATCTTCACTCACCCCCCTACACACACACCTGTAAGGTGTCCTCAGTCCCACATAGCCCTCTTTTTTGGTCTCACCTCTGGGCTCCAAGTGGTCAAGAAACAGTGATCATTTCTGTGGACTTACTTTTTCAAACATTATATACAGATTTGAGTACAATTCTTTTCTATATAATTTTATTTCTAGTTTATTTATTTGTGGCTGCGCTGGGTCTTCATTTGCTGCACACAGGCTTTCTCTAGTTGCAGAGAGTGGGGGATACTCTCTAGTTGTGGTCCACAGGCTTCTCATTGCGGTGGCTTCTCTTGTTGTAGTGCACAGACAGGCTCAGTAACTGCGGCACACAGGCTTAGTTGCTCCACGGCATGTAGCATCTTCCTGGACCAGGGATCGACCTACATCTCCTACAATGGCTGGCAGATTTTTTTTTAATTTATTTATTTTTACTGAAGGATAATTGCTTTACAGAATTTTTCTGTTTTCTGTCAAACCTCAACATGAATCAGTCATAGGTATACATATATCCCCTCCCTTTTGAAACTCCCTCCCATTTCGCTCCCCATCCCACCCCTCTAGGTTGATACAGAGCCCCTGTTTGAGTTTGCTGAGCCATACAGCAAATTCCCGTTGGCTATGTATTTTACATACGGTAATGTAAGTTTCTGTGTTACTTTCTCCGTAAATCTCACCCTCTCCTCCCCTCTCCCCACGTCCAGAAGTCTATTCTCTATGTCTGTTTCTCCATTGTTGCCCTGTAAATAAAATCTTCACTACCATTTTTTCTAGATTTCGTTCTATGCGTTAGAATATGATATTTATCTTTCTCTTTCTGACTCACTTCACTATGTATAATAGGTTTTAGGTTCATCCACCTGATTAGAACTGACTCAAATGTGTTCCTTTTTATGGCTGAATAATATCCCATTGTGTATATATACCACAACTTCTTTATCCATTCATCTGTCGATGGATATCTAGGTTGCTTCCATGTTCTAGCTATTATAAATAGTGCTGCAAAGAACAATGGGATACATGTGTCTTCTTCAATTTTGGTTTCCTCAGGGTATATGCCTAGGAGTGGAATTGCTGGGTCATATGATGGTTTTATTCCTAGTTTTTTAAGGAATCTCCATACCGTCTTCCATAGTGGAAGCATGGAGTGGAGCATGGAGTCTTAGCCCCTGGACCACCAGGGAAGTCCCTCTGGTCCCTCTCTGCCATGGTATATGAACCCTTCCAGTTGTCTCACCTCCCCATTCCCACTGCAGCTCCCAACCCACTGTGAACTTCCACATAGCCTCACTCACTGCCCGCTCAGTCCTAACAGAACTCTTGTCCTCTATGAGTCTCTCAGTGAGGGTGTTCCATTTCTCACTTGTGGGGTATCAAATTAGGTGGTTGGGCAGGTCATCACTGGCTCTTCACGCTTCTTTTAGACTATTCTCTACCTCCTGGGCTTTTGAGACTCAAGACATCACAATGTCGCTCCCTGAATCTCCTCATCTCTGTCATCTTCTAGCTTGCTGGTCACTCTCCCTCAATCAGTGATGCCCCATTGTTTCTTCTCCACCCCAGTCCTGTCATTAACCTTTGAACTTCATCACCCATGTATACAACAAAGCCCCCCCATCCTTTCGAGTTGCACATCTTCCCCCCTCCCCATGACCTTCACATATGTTCCCCTCCATTTATTTATTCCATGTCCTTGTTCTGGAACTTGTGACTCTTAGCACTGTGTCACCTCTGACATCTTATGTTTACATAGTCCACTGACCACAGTCCCCTCTCTCAGTTGCTCCTATGATACCTGTTAGTCAAACTCAAGGCAGCTCTCCCCACCCGACCCCCTAAATTCCCCTTACATAAGACCAGCTCCTCCTAGCTTCCCTGGTCTATCTAGCTTCTGTTCAGTGGTCCATCCTGTAATTTCTCTCTTGCCAAGGTCCTTAATGTCTTTGTTCCACCTCTTCCATTGAATGCCAGGATGGTATTCAGGGATGGATACAATTTCTTCTTTTTCCTTCCATCTAGACAGCTGAGCACTGCTGGACACAATCACACCACCAGCACGACCAGAAATCCATGATGTCTGACTCCACCTGAGGCCACCCTCCATGGTGCCTTGAAATCCCTCCATGTTTCCAAAGTCAGCTCCACCCTTCTCATTTTCTGTAGCGACTCTTTCACCACTTTCACCTTACCTGTGGTCTCCCCTTGCCTCTCCAGTCTCTGCAGGGGTACCATGGTTCCTACTTCACTGTGAAGAAAGAAGAATCATCAGATGGAAGCACGCAGAATTTCTCCCTACCAGACCTACAGATAGCTCTACGACTGTGCCCTTCTCTCTCATTCCCTCCTGTAAGGATGGAAGAAGTGTCCCTCCTTCTCTTTTGTTATTGTTTAGTCGCTAAATCATGTCTGAATTTTGTGACCCAATGGACTGTAGCCCGCCAGGCTCCTCTGTCCATGGGATTTCCCAGGCAAGAACACTGGAGTGGGTTGCGGTTTTCTTCTTCAGGGGATCTTCCTGACCCAGGGATCAAACCCGTGTCTCCTGCATTGGCCAGCGGATTCTTTACTACTGAGCCACCAGGGAAGCCCTCATTCCTTCCTAGCAACATTTAAAAACTTGTAAACCTTTCTACTCATAAGCTATTTTCATCCCATTCTCCTCCATCGTTTCTTCTCTTTTCCCCTTTTCCCTCCGATGTTACAAGGCTAAGTCTTCATTTCCTACTGTGGAAATGAAATTTCCACGGACTCCTTAACCCACTGAAGTCTTAACTTTTGTTCTCACCATACCACAAAAACTTATCTGGCCGAAGTCACCAATAATTTTTCTCATTAAATCCAATGAAGTCCCTTCCCGTCCTTTCTTACTTGCTTGCTCACCATCCTCCTTGGTGTTGAAACACTCTTCTCCTGGTACCTTTCTAGCCACTCCTTCTCAGTCTCCTGCTAAGCCTCTACTTGTTACATTAGGGATTCTTGGAGTTCTGTTCTTGGCAGCCTTTCTTGCATGCATGCGCAGTCACTTCAGGCATATCTGACTCTTTGCAACCCCATGGACTGTAGCCCTGCCAGGCTTCTCTGTCCATGGGATTTTCCAGGGGAGAAAACTGAAGTGGGTTGCCATTTCCTTCTCCGGGAGATCTTCCCAACCCAGGGATCAAACCCACATCTCCTGTGTTGACAGGTGGATTCTTTACCCACTGAGCCACCTGGGAAGCCTGGCAGCCTTTCCCGGTTACTGGAGAAATGGCCTTGAAACATCCTCATGGCTTCATCTGCCATCTGCATGACTCTCTCTTCTCTGGTTGTGTTTATGTGATGGTTTCTCTTTTTCTTCATATTCTACTGGTTATTCAGTTATTTGTCATTTGGTGTGTGGATCATTTTTCAACCAAGGACTGCAGCCAGAACTTAAATAGTTCTAACATGACCTCAGTTGTTTTTTTTTAACCTCTTGGCCACATAAAAGCTTCTTGTTAACTAACCACAGTTCAGTGGCAGTTGATGTGTTATGAGAAAATTTCCAGTAAGATCCTGGTTCTAGAATTCATATTAATCAACTTAATGATGATCATTTATATGGACTTATTTTGATTTCTTGAATGAAGCTTAAAATTCCAAATTATATCCAGAAAATCTGGATATAAAAAAGCTTTAGAAAAGGCATTTTAAATTCTGCAGTGTAAAGAAACATATTAGAGTCTATGTATAATAAGCAGGAGGATCCCAAGACTTATTTGGGGTTGCACAGTGGCACTCTGGGCTTCTCTGGTAGCTTAACTGGTAAAGAATCTGCCTACAATGCAGGAGACCCTGATTCGATTCCTGAATCAGAAAGTTCCCCTGGAGAAGGGATAGGCTACCCACTCTAGTATTCTTGGGCTTCCCTGGTGGCTCAGATGGTAAAGTATCTGCCTGCAATGCAGAAGACCTGGGTTTGATCCCTGGGTTGGGCAGATCCCCTGGAGGAGGGCTTGGCAACCCACTCCAGTATTCTTGCCTGGAGAATCCCCATGGATAGAGGAGCCTGGCAGGCTACAGTCCATGGGATTGCAAAGAGTCAGACACGACTGAGTGACTCAGCACCGCACAGCACAGTGAGTGCATTCTGAGGTGTCCCCCTGAATTAGTAGAGTTTGGAGAAAGATGTAATATAGAATGGGTTCTCCTCATCCAACAGTAGCAACATAACCATCTAATGAATTGTGTGTGGGGGGTAGGGGGAGGTTCAGAATGAGTATTTGATTTGAACATGGTGCATCAGCCTTGTAAATAGTCACTCCCAGAGCAAGTTGCAATTTGCTGTATGTCAAATGAATGATAAAACGGCTATATTCATTCATCACACAATCTCTCAATCTCTTGAGGGAAGGAAAGAAGAGTTTAAAAATTCTTGGTTGTATACTCACTCTTGAGGTTGCAGACTGTGGATTTGACAGGAAACTGTTGCATGTCGTTCCACAGAATGAGGCCCCTCAGATAATGTTTCCGGATGACGAGTTTTCTCTCGCCAGACATGTTTAGCAAGAGGCACCATACACTTTGAAAATGCCTATCAAGGGAATTTAATCATTGTGTAAAGACTCCTGGGGTGAGGCTGGGTAGCACCATCCTGCCCCGTTCATCACTACAGGTTTATTTAATGTATTCTGCACGGTAATGCTTCATTTGGCCGTGAGGATGCTTGATTTGGGTGTTAGGATGCTTCTGATCCCCCAGGAAGCTTTTCTGCCTCAGCAGGTCGCAAGCCTGCATGGCTGCCTTTGATGAAGCCATTTATCTTGGTGCCAGCAGCAGAACTTTGAAAGAGTGTGCATGGGAAGGTATGCAGGGGATTATGCACGTGTTTGTGGAGCCAGGAGATTATTATTGATAATAGGCTTGGAGAAGATTTAGGTTTTATGTCCTTCTACACATGACTGCTGAACAGCCTTTCTGGAAACAGTGAAAGGGAAATAGGGAGGGGTTCTTTCATCTCAGCCCCCAGCCACTTCCAGTGTGCTTTGTTTAGGAGAGGCTATAAAGTAGTTTCTGGTGGGCAGTGTCCCCATGTGATGAGAGCCTGACTGAAAAGTTGCACGATAATGTCTACTCATTTGTGGTCTGCCCCTCTGGGCAGCATCTTTGAAAACCACAGGAGCCATGCTTAAAACACTAGACAGCCTAACTGGTAGCCTATGCACAGAGCCTGTATCAGTTACGTTTTGCTGCATAACAAACTTTCCCCAAACTTGGTGGCTTTGACAGTCATTTATTTAGCTCATAATTTGCTGGGCTGCCTGGGCAGTTCTGATATAGGCTGGTTCTATTGATTTCTGCTGGTTTCCTTCTTGAGTCTACAGTTAGCTAGAACATCAGGACATGGCTGGATAACCCAGAAGAGCCTCACTTACATGGCTGGCTGTTGGCTGGTAACTAGCTGACCAGTGGTTCTTCTTTATGTGCTCTCTTATCTTCCAGAAGGCTAGCTGGGACTCAGTCACATGGTGACCTCAGGATCCCAAGTACAGCAGTAGGGCAGCCCCAGTATATGAGGGCTTTTTAAGCCTCTGCTTGGGTCATACTGGCTATTGTCCCATTGGCCAAAGCAAATCACATGTCGCAGATTCAAAGAATGTCAGAAAGCACCTCACATATTGATGAGAAGACCTGCAACATCTGTATTACAATGATGTGGATGTGGGGGTCAGGAGAGGATGGGGGCCATTTTTACCATCTACCACAGAGCCACTTGGAATTTGCAAAGTGTTTTCACATGCATGACTCCTCACTACAACCATGGGAGGCAGAAACTATGATTCCCATTTTACACATGAGTTAGCTGGCTCAGAAAACCTTACAACAGTACCATTCTTGCCCCACACTACAGCAGTCTGAACTGTGAGAAACAGAGAAAACCTCTGTTATACTGTTATCTCTAAAACCATGCTTTTTTTCCTTCTATTAGGTGGCCCCCAAATTTAATGAGAATCAGTCATCTCCTGACACTTGTTAAAATGCAGATTCTAGGGCTCCAGGGGAGGTTCTGATTCAATCACTCTGCTCAGTGTTTGTCATTTGAATTTTTAACAGACATCCCCAGGAGATTCTGATGCAACTTTTTGTGTTGGGAAACACTGGCGCGCACACACACACACACACACACACACACACACACACACACACACACACACACACACACACACACACACACACACACACACACACACACACACACACACACACGGACTTCCCTGGTGACTCAGTGGTACAGAATTTGCCTGCCAATGCAGGAGACATGGGTTCCATCCCTGGGTTGGGAAGATCCCCTGAAGAAAGAAATGGCAACCCACTCCAATATTCTTCCCTGGAGAATCCCATGGACAGAGGAGCCTGGTGGGCTACAGTCCATGGGGTCACAAGAGTTGGATGTGACTGAGCAACTGAGTACACACACAGATACACACACACATGCACACATATATAATTTTAATTAATTAATTTTTGTCTACCCTCTGCAGCTTACAGGATCTTAGTTCCCCAACCAGGGACTGAACCTGAGCCATGGCAGTGAAAGCACTGAGTCCTAACCACTGAACCACCAGGGAATTCTGTGACACTGGCTTTTATTAAGATATGGAACACTCTCAGCACGGCACCTTTTCGTGTTGTAACAGAGAGCCCGTGCACAATTCATTCGGTCAGCTTTCCAGAACCATGAGTTCCTAGCATTCGGATGGTTATTTAACTTCTCTGAGCCTTTGTCTGGACATCTGCAAAATAGGTTTACTGAGAAAGACTGCCACAGAGCAGGGGCGATGATTGAATGAATAACCTCCAAAGCACTGACCCTGGTGCCTTGTAGAAGTTCAGTAAGTGTTATTTTTCTTGTCTCTTTATCCCGAGAGGCTGTAGGACTCCTGGATAAGGCAGATCTATGAGAAGTGGAAAAGCCATTTCTAGCATGTTCAGCAGACTGACATTGTCAATGCCCTCAGAAAGTCCATAGCTGTTTAAGGCAATAGAGGTTTCAGATTCTTCAGAAGCCTAAGAATCACAACCAGAAACAGTGACAGGCTGGGAGGCAACAGCTATTGTCATTAGAGACCAGCTGTATGCACAAGACACATAGAACGGCTTGCAACGCCTCAGTCCCTCCAGTCTTTCCCAAATTGCTGTGAACTTCTGGCCTTAGCACTGTTGTCTGTATGTCCTCAGACAGCGACAAAATGTACAATGATTCTGTATTAAGACAAAGCCTCACCCAATTCGATTGTTGTCAATGTGGAGAGAATCCCTACAAAATATTTCCTTAAACTAGTTTCAGTGAAGGCTCTAAAACATGATGAGTACTGTGTTATTTCCAGAGCTTGTGGGGGCTTTGTTTGAAGCATGTGTGTTAAAATCATGACCCACCAGCTTGCTTCTTCCAGTATTGCCATTTGGGTGTTTTCATCCCTAATTTTTACGTTGCTTCTCCCATTGTGTCTCCGTCTCATCTGTTTCTCTTTTTTCTTCATAGCTTCTGTCTCCGTACATTTCACGGCTTACTTTCCTTGTTCCTTCTTGTCCCGGTTTTTTTTTTTTAATAGAAGAAAAGTTGCCCTTTTTTAATCCAAACGACCACAATCCAATTGAAAACTGATGCCTTCATTCTGTTGTACATGTTTGTGTCTCTCTCTGTGGTTGTCATGTGTCCAGTAGATGGAGCACATCTCCCATACTAAACACTGTGGTAGGCCATAGGGTGGGGTGTCCTCGCCTGCATCTGTCCTTTTTGCTGCAGTGAAATCGTCGTTGGAAGTTGGTGTAATACAAAGCAGAACTTCTAATCTTGGCTAGACTGGAGCGTATACTTTTCTGACTCATGTCGGGAAGGCAGGGCTTACCAGCAGCTGATCTAGATAGGCGAAAAATAATGAGGCTTCATGCATGTGTGTGCTTGCACGGTGCACATTCTCCTCGGGAAGTTAGCAGCTTTGTGTCCTAGGCACCCTTTCTTGGCCTTCTTTGCCTTCCTCTCCTGCATCCTTCCTTTTGGATACCCAGACTTCACCTGTCTGCTCTTTCTCCCTAGCATCTCGGCTCCCAGTATACAGCAGCATGCCCTTGTCTGAAGACCTCAAAGTAAAAGCATAGCTTGTTAGAGCTGGAAGGAAATGCACATGTAATCTAATATTGAAAACAGCAGGGCCCAGGTTAACCAAGGATTCACACCGGCATTCGGGGCGCCCTTGTCTTTGATCAGACAGTCGTCATCATCCTGGTTGTCATTGCTGTGGAGTTGGCATCCGTAATGGTGGGCTCAGGGCCTGGAGAACGTCCCAACTTCTGTTTTAACTAAAGTTACCGAACAGTGCTGTCAAACAGCTGATTTGATCTTTTTCATCAAATCAACCAGCTGTTTTAACTTTGTATGCTGGGGAAGATGCAGGCGTCAGCTTTTGAATGAATTCACTCCATATGTTTCCTGCTGCAGTGTTGTGTGCATTTGGGTACTTGTGAGACAAAATTTCTCAAAGGTCCATCAGAATCCCCTGGGGCACATGAAAAAGGCACACCAATTCCTGGGTCCTGTTCTTTTTCTGTAGTGTTAGAATCTTTTAGCTTAGGGTTTCAGAATTTGCATTTTTAACCAGTTTCTGCATGTCAGTCTCATTCACCTGAAGTTTGAGAACTCAAAGGCGGAAAAGATGCTAAGCACCATGGATCCCATGATTCACCTCACCTCTCTGGGCTGGGCCTCCTTCCTTTTCCACCTCCATTGTGGGAAAAGCAGAGCATAGGGCCCACATTCATGCAGACACTGGGGCTGAGAACCAATAAAGCCAAGTTATTATCTATTTTTCTGAGTGAGGGCTGAGATTTTCTTTCATAAAAATAGGTCAGAAAAGCTCATTTGAACCAGTTTTTCTTTGGGGGACATCAACTGCTTGCTTCTATGGTGATCAAACAAAGCACATTTGTCCTGAAACTTTATCAGAACCATGGCTGGCATCTTATGGGAGGTAAGTGGCATGATAAGGCACCACAGACAACTTCTCTCTCATTCTACATGTTTGAAAATCCTAATATTTATCATGTATGACCAGAAACTTAAACCCAAAAGCCAAAATACTTTCTGACTTGATTAGCTTGGAAATGGAAAGATTTGGCTGATTCCAAGATGTTTTCCAAATTTCTAGAATTCTCCCAGCTGCATCTGAAGAATCTGTGGCAGAAACTTCTAGATGTCACCTGATACCAGTTCTCCCCTTTGACCTAGAAACAGAACTCTCTTTGTATGCAAGGTATTCAAAGAGTGCCCCAAATTCCATGAAAGGTCACGTTTCCCAGCCTCCTTTGTGGATGGTTGTGGCTGTGTGACTAAGTTCTGGACAATGAACTGGAAATGTTGTGTATGTGAGATTTCTGCTTAAAGGTCACTGACTCATTGGGAAGGGACCCCCCTCTCATCTTTTTCCTGCCTTCCTTCTGGCCGTCTTAAATGTGAGGTATGAGAGCTAAAGCTCAAGTGGTCATCTTGGACTCACAGACAACATTGCAGATGCAAACCATTGCTAAAGATGGCAGAACAGAAAGACAGAGCTTAGGTTTCTCATGGCTTTATGGCTCCACCACGCCAGCCCTGGACAGACCACCTTCAGACTTCTTCTATGTAAAATTACAAGTGTGGTTTGTTTTGCTGCTATTAATTGGAGTTTTACCTTTTATATGCAGTTGAAACCAGTCCCAACTGAAATGCATGATAAACCTCCTCCTACTACAGGGGTTCCTGAACTTGAGCCTGTGTCAGAATCACTTGCTGAATTCAAGATGGTGGAGAAAGCATTCCATTCTCCTTGTTTGTGCTGGGCAAAAGACCCTTTTCTTTTTAAAAAGAAAATAAGTATGTATTTAGCTGCATAGGGTCTTAGTTGCATCACACAGGATCTTTTGTTACAGTGCATGGGGTCTCTAGTTGTGGTGTGGGCTTAGTTGCTCCGTGGCACGTTGGCTGTTAGTTCCCCAACCAAGAATCAAACCCATGTCCCCTGCATTGCAAAGCGGATTCTTAATCAATGGACAACTGAGGAAGTCCCCAGAAGACCCTTTTCTTGTATCTACTGGGAAGCAAAATCTGTGTATGTGGAAAGGACAAATGTGTTCATTCTCATCACATGTTAAAATGCTGGAATGAAATTGGTGCTTTCTACCCAAGGTGATCTGCTAATATAAACCTTTTTAGCTGGTGCTTCCCAGGAAGGAGCTGCTGCTGCTTTGCATATTTTTCCTGGATGGGTTAAGCCCAGTCATTGCTTTAGGGTCCCCTCCCACCTTCTCTATCCCTCCCCCTATCCTAAGGGAATTCTGCCTATCTCTATTAACATTCCTTAACCATTTCCCCCTTTAATTCTTCATTATACACTGCACTTTGGAGTCAAACGTACCTGAGTTGGAAGCCTGACTTGACCGCCTACTTGCTATGGGAGCTTTGGCAAAGTGACTGATCTTCCATTTGTAAAAATGCAGCTCCTCATGTGGACCTCATTGGGCTGAGGCAAAGATGAAATTAGCTAATGTTTGTAAAGGGCTTAGTCCACTTCCCAGCCCAAAATGCATGGTATCTATTATCACTAATGATAGCATTTCTATCCACTACATTAGAATAGCTAAAATAAAAATTACTGAAAATACCATATTCTGGCAAGGATACAGAGATACTGAATCTTTCATACATTGCTGGTAGAAATGTAAAATGGTACGATCACCTGGAAAACAGTATGGTGGTTTCATTAAAAAATTAAATATACACTCAGCGTACAACTGAGCAGTCATGACATACCTGGACATTTATATTAGAAAACTGAAAACTTACATTTATGAAAAAACCTATATATTAATATTCATAGACACTTTATTTGTAGTAGCCCCAAATGAGAAACAACACAAATATCCTTCATCATGTCGATAGTTGAACAAATTATTGTATTTTAATGCTGTGGAACACTACTCAGCAATAAAAAAAGGAATGAACAATTGATACAGCAACTTGGTTGAGTTTTAAGGGTATTATAATGAGTGTCTTAGTCTGTTTGGGCTGCTATAAGGAAATAGGACAGGCTGAGTATTTTATAAACAACAGAAATGTACTTGTCATGGTTCTGGAGGCTGAGAAGTCTAAGATCAAGGTACCAGCACGGTCACATTGTGATGAAGGCTTCCTTCTGGCTCATAGCTTTTTCACAGGGTCCTCGCATGGTTTTCATCTTGGATCAGTTGGATAAACACTAGACTCAAAAGAGACATATGACTGATACTGATTTTTTTCTTAAGACAATTGCTAGGTTGTGTTTTTCTTTCTTGGGCTGAATCATACATGTCATGTTATGATCAGAGCTTTAACATCCTACAGACTAGAGTGGACATACATTTTTAAAAATTAATTTTGTGTTGAAATTATTCTCTGATCACAGTGTAATTTTCTTCTCATCATACAAATGTCTGATTTCCTGACTGAGTTACAGAAATTTCCAATTTTCTTCCCACTTTTAAGTTCTGGGCAGCCACACTAAGGGACCTTTGGAGCCTCTTTCCTAAGCTTGAAGAGTTAAAGGTGATTGGTGGTGTCAAACAGTGTTAAAAGTCACCCAGAAGTCATACCTAGGAAAGTACAGCTTAAAAGAGCAGCGGAGTAATTTAGCCCTTAAGCAGAGATCTTATTTATATGCCACATTTCAGCTGGGAAGAGATTTTATGACCAAATCTTACAGCCTTAAAGATGAAGTCTATAATATAAACATCCTAGCAGCATTAAGTCTAACAGCACAAGGCAGGCTTGGCACTTACCCCGTTTGTTATTTTGATTCTCTTCTGCATGAAAGACATTTCAGAAGTCAGTGCACCACTTCCGTCTATATGATTGTCATCTCCAAACTTAGACGTGATACAGAACCATGTGTAAAATTGCATTACAAACCTCTAGGTATATCTCAACCTACAGAATAGATTCAGGTTTTGGGTTCTCGAGTGGACTAGCATCATTTTTCTTCCTCTGACGAAAGAGAGTTCTGGATTCAGGAAGGGCCCAAACAAAGATTTCATTCTGATTTGTTCTGGCTATTGCTTCCAGCAAGAAGCAAATGACTGGGAGCAAGTCTCTTTTCTTTTCTGAGGTCACCAGTTAGGTTGGTTAGCTTCCATTAAAAAAATAAGGCCGCCAGTAGAGAAAGGAACAAAAGCTCTATAAATTACCAGCTTTCTGTAAATCCTGTCTCCAAGCCTTCGTGAACACGGTTCTATTTGGGATGATCTTCCATCTTTCTCTTTCACCTCAAACTGAGCCCCAACCCTTTGTAGTTAATTTTTGCTGATCCTTCATATCCTCGTTCAAGACTTAACATCCTGAAGGATGCCATAAATTAGCTCAGGGCCCCCATTACACTCTCTCCTGGCAGCGTGGACTTCTCTTTCATAGCACTTATCAGAGATGTAATTAAATAATTAATTGAGTTAATTTTCATATCGTGTCTTCTCTACTACACTAGAAGGTCTCTAGGGCAGGGTGGCAGGAGACCCATTTTGTCATTCAACAAACATTTGTTGAAAAGTAATGAATGGAGGCGTATGTAGATGCCAAGGAATGGTAAAAATCACAGTAATGTTTGAGCATTTACTGTATGTAATGCTAGGCAGTGCAGTAAAGGCTTTGCATGTATGATACCCTTCAGTTCTTACCACAACCCTAAGATAAAACTATCCTTATCCCCATTTAACAGCTAAGAAAATCGAGGCTTTGGAGACCCAAAAGAAAGTGCCTTAGTAACATTCTTCAGTCACAGAACAGCTTCTCTCCTATTCCATCCACTCCCTTCTCCCTCCTCTACCCATTTTGTGTCTCCACTCCCCTGTTCTCTGTGGCAAAAATTTCTGATGTTGGTCTCAGAAAGAAGTCACTTTGTTCTGGACGTATTTTGAGGACATTGCTCCCTAGGGAGAAGCTGCTTCTGGAGCACATATTTGATGGGGTGGCCAAGGGCAGATCAAGTTGCTTGAGTCAGAGCTTCAATATGTATCTGTGGCAGTCTGTGTGTGTGGTTGATATGCTGAGGCAGATTCAGAAGCACGGTTCTGCTCATTCTAATATATATGATAATACTGTACTTTAGTTATAGGGTATTTTTTTTTATCCAAGCATCTAAAAGTTCTTTTTCAATATATCAGTTTCAAAACACATGATCTTGTTTTAAATATAGACTCATAATGCTCTACAAGATCAAATATGTGAGCAGCAAACTGCCAATATTTCTTTTTTTTTTTCAACATCTAACTCATGGTCCTCCCCCCCACCGATGCCAGCTAGTGCACTCATCATGACCATCACGGTTTAGCAGGCTTAAGATATAGGTTACATACAAAGTAGGCCGCAGCTCTCTCAGTGCCATTTGGAAACACATTAAAAATATGCAGCCTGACTTTTCATCCCCTTCACACCCTCTGCATTTCCCTTTTGGAGAGTGCAGAGGGAGGCCAAGTGGGAAGAAAATCAGCCCAAAGATAGGAGAATAGAATTTTGTTCCCATGGAAAACAATGCACCAAACCCAAATCTGTTGTTCTTAAGTCAGGTTCTGGTTCTCCTGGCTGTCTTTTTGTGTCTGTCATTTAGTTTTGTTTAATAGCTATTTGCCACTTAGGAGGGTTCTTTTATTTACCTCTCCTGCCTGTCTTGATCCTCCTACCAGTGCATGCGAGGCACGTGAGGCTCCAACTCCAGCTCCTTTTTGTATTGTTCACTCTTCCTTCACTGTGTCCATTCACTTTAGCCGCATTCTTTCCTAATTCTCCACCCTCTCTAAGTTTTCCAGACCCCAATCATACTTTTAAAAAAAAAAAAAAAAACCTTTTTGTTTTGTACTGGGGTATAGCCTGTTAACCGTGTTACAGTTTCAGGTGGACAGCAAAGGGATTCAGCCATACTTAACACATGTATCCATTCTCCCCCAAACTCCCCTCCCATCCAGACTGCCACATAACATGGAGCAGAGTTCCCTGGGATATGCAGTAAGGTTCTCCAAATATACCTTTTTGCAACTCCAATATATTGTTTCTAAACCTTGACCCTTTTGATTTACTCATTTTATTTCCTCCATTAATCCCTATATGCTTTGGTCTGAAAATCTCGCCACAACTTTCTCTAATTAAATTTCCAGCTTCATATTTCGCTGTGAGCTTGAGTTTTGGCAGAGCATTTACCTGGTGGCTTTTTTCCTCTCATTAATGAATTTCACTGACAAGGCTTTTCATCCCTGCTCTTGGTCCTCAGATGGATGTGGACCAAACAGTTGGAAGCAGTGATGAGGCCTGAGGGAAGGGGCACTGGATTTGGAGTCAAAAGGTCTGGACTCAGATCTGAACTCAGCTATGTAGTCACCAGAACCTCATCTGTAACATGAAAATAATGATATTACTGCCCCCCCCACCCCGTGAGGGATCAAATGGCATAAAATAAGGTAAACAGACTGCAAATGTCTCCTACTCAAGGGATTTTTTTTGGTCTTTATGGAACTGTTATTTCCATAAAAATAGCACCTCTTTTTCCATTTAACACTAGGCCAAAGTAAAATGATGGAAAATGTTAACTTAAGCATTAGAAGTTTAAAATCTTATGAAATTCTCCAAGAGGTTCTAATTAGCCTCTTGGCAAAAATAGCTTGGTAATGTTGGCACAGAGAAGGCTAACTGTATCTACATCTCTCAGCGATAGCCCATACCCCAAGGAGGCTTTGGGGGAAGGGACAGCATCTGAAAACATATTTGCAGTATTAAAATGCAATTAGAATTCAAATAGAGTGAAAAGAGATCTGGAGCACTAGGATCCAGATACTATCATTCAAGTTTCCTGTACAAAAAAAGAAATCTTATCTTTTTAAAAAAATTTATTGAAGTATAGTTGATTTGCAATGTAATGTTAATTTTCTTTTGTGTAGCAGAGTGACTCAGACCTATATATATATGTTTTTTTCATTATGACTTGTCACAGGGCATTGAATGTGGTTCCCTGTGCTATACAGTAGGACCTTATTCTTTATGCATCCTGTATATACTACTTTGCTTCTGCCAATCCCAAACTCCCAATCCTCCCCTCCCCCATGCCTCCTCCTTGGCAACCACAAGTCTGTTTTCTAAATCTGTGAGCCTGTTCTTGTTTCGTAGGTGTGTTGATTTGTGTCATATTCTAGAATCCACATACAAGTAAATACCATATGATATTTCTCTTTCTGACTTTCTTTGCTTAGTATGATAATCTGTAGATCATCCATGTTGCTGCAAATGGCATTTTTCATTCTTTTTTATGGCTGAGTAACTTTCCATTGTGTATATGTGACACATCTTCTTTATCCATTCCTCTGTCGATGGTCATCTAGGTTGCTTCCATGTCTTGGCTATTGTAAATAGTGATGTTATTAACATAGAGGTGCATGTACCTTTTTGTATTATACTTTTGTCTGGATATGTGCCAAGGAGTGGAATTGCTGGATTGTATGGTAACTCTGTTTTTAGTTGTTTGAGGAGCCTCCATCCTGTTCTCCTTAGTGGCTTCACTAATTTACATTCCCACCAATAGTGTAAGAGGGTTCCTTTTACAAAGAGGAAATCTTATCTTAATCACTCTCTTAGTAATGGGTCCTTGCTGTTTTGAGAAGCAACCTGTTTCATTGCCAGATGCCTTATTTTGTGCAAAATGACACATAGCGTTCCCTCACTATTTCTGTTGCCTTCCTAAACAAGTCCCATTCTGTCAGTTGGGACAGCTCTTTGATGTTTCTGAATAGCTTCTCGGTCATCTTTTTCTACAGGCTCAAAGTCCAGTCCTTATAATGGTTTCTCCTATAACATGGTTTTTCCTGCTCTTCTATGTGCCAGACTGTTCCATTTGTCAGTGGCCTCTACAAAGCTGAGCCTCCAGGGCTGGAAGTACTCAGAATCTGTTTCCACCATGGAGTCTGGATAGTGTGATGTCACCAAAGAGGCTCACTTGCCTCAAGAACGTGGCTGCTGTCACTGGTTTTAGAGAGTTGCACTGTAGTCCATTAATTCTCTAGTAAGAGCCAATAAGCTGGTTTTCATTTGTATGTCAAGAACTTCCATAAACGAACTTATTTTCAGTAAGACCAGAGAAGGTTTTAAGTTCAATCGTCGATAATGAATCTCTGATTGTTATGTAGAAACTGAAAGTGTCTGTTAACTATAATTGGAGCCATGGAACTACTCAAGCTTATGATATTCCATATGGTATATCTATGCAAAAGATAAAATACTAGGTGTCAAACTCTTCTCTACAAATTTTTTAACCTTTGTTGAGTTTTTACTCTGTTCTCTGCTTATGAAGCATTTTACACATACAACAGCCATGTGAGGTAAAGCTATTATTATTCCCATTTTACAGATAAGGATACTGAGGCATGAAGAGGTTTATTAACTTGTCCAAGGTCACCCAGCTAGCAACTGGATCTGAACCCATGAAATCTGGCTCCAGCTCTATGCTGCCTTACCTCCCTGGGTAGTACAGAATTGGAAAACATGACTTATGTTAATTGGTTGTTTTCCCCTAAAAGATAAGACCTGAGCAAGAATGTATCCTAAAGTTCCTCTTCCCCATGTTTCCAAGGTCTATTGCATGGAATGTTGCTACCTTAGGGTGATCTAAGGCGAAAAAGAGTTCCCATGTTTAAGGCCGCATAGTTGCCATTTTTCCTTAACTCAGCCACTTTGACCATGCTGTGGCTTGATTCAAATGTTAAGTGACAGGTTTCCATGAGCTGTTATACATGAGAGCACTTTGCAGATGCTGAATACATTGTACCTGCTTATAGCATCTCAGATTATTCATGAATTTTACATGCCTGAAAATGCCATTTAAAACAGTTGCTTCTCTAGACTCACAGAACAAACTAGAGGTTGGTTACCAATGGGGAGAGGGAAACGGGGAGGGGCAATGTAGGAGTAGACAAAAAGAAAGGGGTTATTATTAGATTATTTGAAATCAAGTGGGTGAAACTTTGGGGAACTGTAAAGCCCTATAGAATTTAAACAATATTTCATTCAATAAAAAGCAATTCCACCACCAACAAAACAGTTGCTTCTCTGATTATTTACTGGGTTTGCCAAGAAGTTCGTTCTGTTTTTTCCGTGGGATGTTACAGAAAACCCAAATGAACTTTTTGGCCAACCAAATATTTTAAAATTTGGTTAATCTATGGTTGTCAGCAGTTGCAGCACACATAATAATAGTGAATTGAAATATAAGATTGTTTTAAAAGTGGACCAAATGTGGATGCTGTGTTAGAAGAGAGACAGTGGGAAAAGACAGGAAATGGGAAACATATTAAATCTTATAATGATACTTTGTAGTTCTGTGAAGCAGAAACTCAGTTAAGCTCAAGCATTTATGATGCGGGAAGAAGCATGAAAGAGAAATTTACATTAGTTATGTTGGGCCACTTCCGTATATACTTAAATAACAAACAAAGCAGCAGCAATAAATCCCTAATGACACAAAGAATTTCTTTAACATTGTGTTTAAATGGGAGACAAATCATAAGAAGACCTCACATTCATCTTTATTCCAACATCTCAGTCCTATTTGTTTGCTAACTTCCTTGTATCCATTTTTTTTTTCCCCCCACACTGTAATTCTTTCAGTTGTTTGTACCATCTTCCTTCACAGGATATAGTTACTGAATTATCACAGCCCACTTATAGGCATAATTTTGCAAAGACTAAACAAATTAAGTCTGTTCAATCTCTCTGTGTAAAAGACATTGTCAAAGACAAGTTGAAAAAAAAAAATCGATTCAGGATAAGACACAAGAAAAATGTCAGGCAAACCAGGTGTAAAGTCAGACCAAGCACGTTTGTACATTTTTATTATTATTATCTTCCCCAAATGTAAAAGGAAATAGAAAAATACAAGAACTTTAATTTTGGAGACTGGGCTGGGAAACTATAACTACATTAGCAAGATCCAACAGTGGTATCAACACCGAGCATTTCCTCTCATCTCAACTCAGCAGCCGACTCAGAAGATCACACCTTCCAGCTCATGGAATTTGTGACACTTAGTAATGCATGTGTAATTGGGTAAAAACTAGTCATTGCCACAAGCTTTATTTTTATTTGCTTCTGTATTTCTCTGAAGGGAAAGAATACTCATGGATATCTCCCTGTTTCTTCAAGAGGGCTATGGCCGGTTCTCCTCTGAAGGAATCCATAGCATGACTTTTTTCAATCCCAGTTTGCCCAAGTGCTGCCATATTCCTCACAGGGGAGAGTTGTGCCTGCTAGTAGACCCCAGAAGCTCTTCTCTCCCTGACAAAGCACCAGGCGTGCTGTAAGACCTCAGTCACCTGGTAAAAAGATCTCTGCCTCCACTGAGGCCTACTCTTTTCTCCTAGATGCTGTTGCCAGACCCTATTACTAAAATATGAATCTTACAACATTCCTCCTCTGGTCAAAGACTTTCCATGGCTTCTTATTTCTGGCTGTTTAAAGTCAAACCTTCCCAGCATCTATCCAGAGAATAAATACGTTAGGTAGTCCAGCACCATCCTCTTGGTAAGGTTTATTTTCCTCTTTCCACACCTTGAACCCACTGCTCTTGCCTTGCTTGCTAACAGTGTCCTACCTTTGCTGGTCTCTTGTTCCCTCTTAGAACTGCCTTTTCTTTTCCCCTCTGTGTGTTCAAATACCTGCCTTTCCTCCTATCCCAGCCTACCTTTCACACCATCCATAAGGCTTTCTGTCTTAATTTTCCTATCATTCAGATGGAGGCCTTTTCTTCAACAAAAGAGCCAGACTCTACAAACACAAGAGGGGATTCTTGGTCTTATTCAGTCACTCAGTTGTGTCCCACTCTTTGTGACCCCATGGACTGCAGCACACCAGGCTTCCCTGTCATTCACCACCTCTTGGAGCTTGCTCAAACTCATGTCCATTGAGTCGGTGATGCCATCCAACCATCTCATCCTCTGTCATCCCCTTCTCTTCCTGCCTTCTATCTTCCCCAGCATCAGGGTCTTTTCCAATGAGTCAGTTCTTCACATCAGGTGGCCAAAGTATTAGAGCTTCAGCTTAAGCATCAGTCCTTCAAATTAATATTCAGGGTTGATTTCCTTTAGGATTCACTGGTTTGATCTCCTTACAGTCCAAAAGACTCTCAAGAGTCTTCTCCAACACACGGTTGGAAAGCATCATTTCTTTGGTGCTCAGTCTTCTTTATGGTCAAACTAGCACATCCATACATGACTACTGGAAGAACCATAGCTTCGACTCGACAGACCTTTGTAGGAAAAGTAATAGCTCTGCTTTTTAATACACTGTCTAGCTTAGTCATAAATTTTCTTCCAAGAAGCAAGCATCTTTTCACTTCATGGCTGCAATCACCATCTGCAGTGATTTTGGAGCCCCAAAAAATAAAGTCTGTAACTGTTTCCATTGTTTCCCCATCTATTTGCCATGAAGTGATGGGACAGAATGCCATGATCTTAGTTTTTTGAATGTTAAGTTTTCAGCCAGGTTCTTCACTCTCTTCTTTCACCTTCATCAAGAGGCTCTTTAGTTCCTCTTTGCTTTCTGCCGTAAGGGTGGTGTCATCTTCATACCTGAGATTATTGATATGTCTCCTGGCAACCTTGATTCCAGCTTGTGATTCATCCACCCCAGCATTTCACATGATGTACTCTGCATATAAGGTAAATAAACAGGGCAACAATATACAGCCTTTATACACTCCTTTCCCAATTTTGAACCAGTCTGTTGTTTCATGTTTGGTTCTAACTGTTGCTTCTTGACCTGCATATAGGTTTCTCAGGAAGCAGTTAAAGTGGTCTGGTATTCCCATCTCTTGAAGAATTTTCCACAGTTTTTTGTGATCCACACAGTCAAAGGCTTTAGTGTAGTCAATGAAGCAGCAGTAGATGTTTTTCTGGAATTCTCTTGCTTTTTCTGTGATCCAGCAGATATTGGCAATTTTATCTCTGTTTCCTCTGCCTTTTCTGAATCCAGCTTGTACATCTGGAAGTTCTCGGTTCATGTACTGTTGAAGCCTAGCTTGGAGGATTCTGAGCATGACCTTGCTTGCATGTGAGATGAGTGCAATTGTGCAGTAGTTTGAACATTCTTTGGCATTGCCCTTCTTTGGGATTGGAATGAAAACTGACATTTTCCAGTCCTGTGACCACTGCTGAGTTTTTTAATTTGTTGGCATATTGAGTGCAGCACTTTCACAGCCTCATCTTTTAGGATTTGAAATAGCTCAGCTGAAATTGCATCACCTCCACTAGCTTTGTTTGTAGTGATGCTTTCTGAGGCCCATTTGACTTCACACTCCAGGATGTCTGGCTCTAGGTGAGTAATCATACCATAGTGGTTATCTGGGTCATTAAGATCTTTTTTGTATAGTTCTTCTGTGTACTCTTGCCACCTGTTTTTAATATCTTCAGCTTCTGTTACGTCCATACCTTTTCTGTCCTTTATTGCGCCCATCTTCGTATGATATTTTCCCTTGGTAGCTCTGATTTTTTGAAGAGATCTCTAGTCTTTCCCATTCTGTTGTTTTCCTCTATTTCTTTGCATTGTTCACTTAGGAAGGCTTTCTTATCTATCCTTGTTATTCTTTGGAACTATGCATTCAGATGGGTATATTTTTCCTTTTCTCCTTTGCCTTTCACTTCTTTTCTTTTCTCAGCTATTTGCAAGGCCTCCTCAGACAACCATTTTGCCTTTTGGCAATTATTTTTCTTGGGGATGGTTTTGATCACTGCCTCATGTACAATGAAGGGGATTGAGTGTGGGAAATTCACTTTTAACTCCTTGTAGTCTGAATATATAATGGCCACATTTTATTCCATTCCCAGCTCCATGTAGATGTTTCAGGGCATCTTGAACTTGAGAAGAATAGTTACTTTCTCCCCCAAATCCCCAGTTTCTCCTCTTGGGTTCCTTCTCTCTGGTAATGATGTAGTGTCTACCTAGATGCTCAAAGCTAGGAATCCAAGTATCACCCTTCAAAAATCTTTGCTCTCCTTCGTTGCCCATTTGGTCACCCAGAACTCTCATTTCTGGTCCTCGATATCTCTCGGCATCATTTCCTCCTGTCTTCTTCACTGCTCTGTCTAAGCCAAGCCTTCATCATGTCTCCCCAGGGTTTCCCCAACAGTCCCCTCAGTAAGGCCTCTAGCCTCATCCATGAGCAGAAGCTTTATTCGTCTTTCACATTTGCCAGTGTTCTGAAGAGAAAATCTGATCCCTCAGAAAAAAATCAGCAGTGACCTTCCATGGTTTTTCACATTCCATTGTTTTACACAAGCTTTGTAGTTGAACTGCAAGGTTGTCTCTGATCTGTCCTGCTTCTTTTCCAGCATCTTTTCTCTCCCCTTACCCTGCCCTGTCCTCCCCCACCTTGACCCTAAACAAAGAAAGGTCCATTGTGGCCCATGCCCATCTCGGTCAGTGGTGTTACTCTCCTCAGCGTCTCCTGTCCAGTCTTCAACATTCTTTTCAGTTATCATCACACCTGAGGAAGCTTCCAGGACACCACTCCCAAGTCAAGATAACGTCCCATTTCTCTGTGTGTGCTTCATTCTGTCACAGCACTGATCTATCACTTTTAATTAATCTTTGCTTTGCCAACTAAAGTATGTTCATTTTGAGGATAGAACACCTAGCATCTAACATAGTCCTGGACCTAAATGAAGTCCTCGTAAATAACTGTTGGATGAGTCAATAGCATGCAGTCCTAAGTTTCTCCATAGTGCTTCTTTTTAGAATTGTTCATTGGTTTACATACCTGAGTATATCTAAGATTATAAGGAGCTCAACAATCAGGGCTCTGTGTGTCAAAAACTGTGCTAGAATAATCACACACTTGTGTCCAAGTGTGTTAGATCTACTGGAGATCATGATGAGACTGAGAGGTCAAATATGTGGACTGATCAAGAGGCTGCATTTTCCACCTTTACCACTGAGGAATTGGTGTGAGAGAGACATAATAGCAGATCACCAATCCAACAAATCAGAATTCTGCTCTTGGTGAAACTATGAAAATTAAAGAAGTCTATTGGCTCAGTGGTTTCACTTTCTTAAATTTATACAGAATTTAGAATAAAAAGGAAAATAGATGTAATAGAAAAAAGAAAATGTCATTTGGTAAGAGGAGTAAATATTGATACAAGAACCAAAAGGCATAAGAAAAGCTCATCATGTTGTCAGACTTAGTCTGGTTTCATGAATTCTTTTGGAAAGCTGATGGGCCTAGGGCTTGATCTCGTTTTATGGTCATTTAAAACATGGCACTTCCCATACATTTGCCATACTCCTGCTATATTATATTATGTCACATGGCTCCTCTGTTTCAGCCAAATTTATCCACAACTTGTTTCTGAAAAGACCTCACATTCTGGCTCCTGTCTCAATTCCCTCAGCCCTTTCTTCAAGACCTAGCTAAACCGATAAAGAATGCATAATGCCTGAAATGCAAGAAATGGATACTAATTGGGGAGGACTTTATTCTTCAGGCAGAATAAAATCTCAGGATAGTGAGTTCAATGGGATCAGAGCATTGTTTTGGAAGTAGCCCCTCCTCCAAGAAATCATTATGCCAAAATAGATCCTTGAAGTGTCCTGGTCCATTTAAGAGGATTAAATATAATTGGTGACTGTTACCTAGGGAGTGAATCAAGACCAAATTCACTTAAGGTATAAAAAGAAAAGCAATAGGAATTCTGTTCTTAAATTATTGGTAGTTTCCAAGTGCTTAATTTGTATTCAGTTCAGTTCAGTCGCTCAGTCGTGTCCGACTCTTTGTGACCCCATGAACCACAGCACACCAGGCCTCCCTGTCCATCACCAACTCCCGGAGTCCACCCAAACCCATGTCCATCGAGTCAGTGATGCCATCCAACCATCTCATCCTCTGCCGTCCCCTTCTCCTGCCCTCAATGTTTCCCAGCATCAGGGTCTTTTCCAATGAGTCAGCTCTTCGCATCACGTGGCCAAAGTATTGGAGTTTCAGCTTCAACATCAGTCCTTCCAATGAATATTCAGGACTGATTTTCTTTAGGATGGACTTGTTGGATCTCCTTGCAGTCCAAGGGACTCGCAAGAGTCTTCTCCAACACCACAGTTCAAAAGCATCGATTCTTCTGCACTCAGCTTTCTTTATAGTCCAGCTCTCACATCCATACATGACTACTGGAAAAACCATAGCCTTGACTAGATGGACCTTTGTTGGCAAAGTAATGTCTCTGCTTTTTAATATGCTGTCTAGGTTGGTCATAACTTTCCTTCCAAGGAGTAAGCGTCTTTTAATTTCATGGCTGCAATCACCATCTGCAGTGATTTTGGAGACCCCCAAAAATAAAGTCAGCCACTGTTTCCACTGTTTCCCCATCTATCTGCCGTGAAGTGATGGGACCGGATACCATGATCTTGGTTTTCTGAATGTTGAGCTTTAAGCCAACTTTTTCACTCTCCTCTATTCCATCATAATGTTAGCAGTGTTATACCAAGAAGGAAAACTGGTGGGCTCTAGACTCAAAAATCACTAGCACTGTCATAGCCAGCAAGGAATGCTCCTGCTTCAATCCTAAACAGCATCAGATCATACATCCATTCATTCAAAACTATGTTTTAATTACATATGCTGTTCTAGGCAATATTCTAGGCATTTGAGATAAAATAGTGGGCAACACAAACTTCCTGTCCTCATGGAGTTTATATTCTAGAAGAAGACAGACGGTGGCCAAAATAAATAAGGAAAGGATGTGGTAGATGTTACAGAGAGATATGAAACAGGGAGAGGGGGCTCACTGACACAATGCTATTTGGGCTTAGAGTTGTAGGAGTTGACTCAACAATTCGTGAAGGAGGAATGAGATTTATGGTATATTGTTTGCAAAAATGGTCACAAAAATTCCTATCCTTATAGCCATATCTTGGGGTAGCCACTTCCACACTGGTCTAGGCTTATCCATGTGACCTGCTTTGAAAAATGACACAATATCAAGTGTGACCTAGCTGTCTGATCTTAAACTCTCATGACCACCATATGTAAATGAGGCCGAGCTACCCTTATGATGAGAAAGGCGTGGCTAAGCCATCTGCATTGACCCATCAACATCAAGCCACTGCTACTGTAGTATGAAAGCAGTCATAGATAATATGTAAACATGTAGGCATCATTGTGTGCCAACAAAACTTTATTTACAAGCAGAAGTGGCAGGTCAGATTTGGCCAACAGCCTGTAGCTTGCCAGCTCTTCTCCTTGACCATACACCCTCAGTCAAGCTGGCTTAGAAAAGAACTGTCCATCTGCTCAGAGAACCATGAGGAATACTAATGGTTATTGTGAGTCGTTAGGTTTTGAATTGGTGTGTTACACATGCAAGCTAACTGCTATACAGTGTTCCAGACAGAAGAAACCAGATACAAACATCCTGGCAAAGGAGTATGCTTGAGATACTCTGAAATAGAGCAGAGTTGCTGAAGCCAGATGAACAAGGAGGAGAGTAGTAGGAAGCAAGTGCAGAATCACAATAGAAGGGATGGGACAGGTAGATTATAAGAGCTTTGAGGGCCATTGTAGCAGAGGTGTGACATGATTTGACTTATGTTTTAAAAAGCCCAGTCTTGCTGCTGTGTTGAAAATAGACCCTAGAGTACAAAGGCAGAAGCAGGTAGATGAGTTAATTGTCTACAATGATAACCTTGGTGGGAGGTTGGATATGGATGGTAGCAATGGAGGTTGTGAGAAGGGAACTGAATTTGAGAATATTGAAGAGAAAATGTACTCATAATGTGGACGTGGGCTATATGAGAAAGAAGGTAGTTAAAGATGACTTAATGGTTTTTGTCTTGGGAAACTAGAAAATAGCCATTAATTTGAGTTGGGAGAGACTATAGGTAGAGAAGATGTGGGGGAAAATACGAGTTCTATGTGGCATACTAAGTATAAGATGTCTATAACATTCAAGTAGGTATTTGTATCCATGGGTCTGGAGTTCAGGGAAGAGTAGACTGGAGGTACCAGTTTCGAATCATCAGCACATAGAGGGCATGTGAAATCCATGAGATTGATGAGATTGCCAAAGGAGTGCATATACACAGCAGAGAAAAAAGCCTTAAGAATTGAGCCTTAAGGCATTCCAACACTAAGCTGTCAGGGAGCTGATGAAGAGGAATTGAGGGGCATGAAAGGGGCAGCAGACTGGGAAGGAGAGCCCAGACAGAAAGAAAGAAAACCAGGAGAAGGCAACATCCTGAAGGTCAGCTCAAGAAAGTGTTGAAGTAAGATGAAAGCTGCGAATTATCCCTTGGACTTAACAGTGTAGAGGAAATTGGAGACCATGACAGAATCTGTTTTGGTGGAGTTAGGGACACAGAAGCCCCATAGGCAGGGGTTTAAGAGAAGCTGGGAGGAGAGGACATGGAGACTGTGAATGTGGAGAAGGGAAGAATGGATCCATAATGGATCGGTTACCAGAGGGTAGTGAGAGGGAGGTATTAGAGGAAGTGAAAAGATATGGTTTTATGCTGAAGAGAGGGAATTTTATTCCAGTAAAGAGAAAATGATGATGCCGAAAAGTGAGGCCACCTGAGACCACACAGCCCTTTTAAGCCACCAGATTGCTGCCTTGGCCTGAGTGACTCTAGCAGAGAAACAGAAGCAAGGGCCATGAGTGGACAAGAAGGGATGGGCTCCAGGGCCAAAATGGAGGGGTTTGCCTTAGAGGCAGGGCAGGTTCTTCTAGAAACAGTAGAGGAGGTGGAGTATACGTGCCCAGATGCTGGTGGGTAGGGGGTGTGATGGTAGATGGAAACCTGTGGAGGTCCTTATAATCTCTGTTTACTTCAGTGAAATGGGAAGCAAGGTGATCAGGTGAGAGGATTGGGAGGATGTGTGAGTGGTCAGAGGCCAAAGGAAGTAGTAGATATTCCAGTAATAACTCCCAGAGCATCAAGCCTTTGCTGTTCCCCTCCCACACTGATTCTGGATGTGGTCATATGATTTCCTCTGGCTAATAGGACATTGGAAAATATGATGCATCTAATGACCTAAAAAACACTTGTGTCTGGGAACTCTCCCATCACCACTTGAAGAAGCTCAAGCGAGCCTGCTGGAGACAGGTGGCCCATCCAATAACAAACACCCACTGCCACCTGAGACCAAGCAGCCCCATTTGCATCATCAGAGGAACACAGCCACACAATTGACACCAAGCCACTCCAGCAGAAAAACTCCTCAACCAAGCATGATTGAAATCACTGAGACATAAAATCTTGAGCAGATGAAATAGTTCTGGCTTCAAACCACTGTTGGGACGGCTTGATAGGGAACAAAGGCTGACAGATGCAGAGGAGAAGGTATGAATGATAGACAGGGAGAGCAGGAAAGAAAGTAGAATAGGGGAATATAGCACAGTTGCTGGCAGTCCTGGGGGCCCACTTAAGAGTCACAGTCATGAAGGTTAAGTGCATTCAGTCAGTATGCTTGGGCTTTTCTCTGGCCATATTTCAGTTGCATGGTTGCTGGTGTGGGGGACAGGGGGGATGGATTTAGTCGGGTTAGGGACTTTTCCAGGCAAATACAGCACAGCCAGAGAGTCAGGTAAGATGGAAATGCATCCACAGGAATGATTATCATCACTTACCATGGGATTTAACTTCAGAAAATAGAGGTGATCACGAAGTTGACCAGCCAGGGAAACATTGTTGGACCAATGAAGTGGATTTCTCAGAGGGGTTAAAGGATTTTTGGCATTGGGACACTAGGAAGGATGAATTAGAAAAAGAGGAGGCAGTGGTCAGAGAGTCTGATACATGAATTAGAGATGATGGAAAGAGAACAGGTTTTGCAGATGGCAAGGTCTGTAATGTGACTGTAGCAATGAATGACAGAAGAGATTGGCAGACAAGGTCAGGGGAAGAGAAGGAACAAGAAAAGAAGAGGCCAGGTTGTATTAATAGAGGGATCATCCGTGTAGACATTGGAATCGCCAAGAATTAGGACAGGGCGCATACTGGAGTAGATTTCCCTCCATCAGGAACTAAGGTAACCCAGCAGTGTGGGGAGGGGGTCCTGAGATAACTATAACAAGAGGAGGGAGGGGGCCATGATGTGATGACATTAAATTCTAAACCGGAGGATGTAAGGGAGAAGGGACCAGAGGAAGGCTGGCCTGAAAAGTGTTGACATGGAAGAAGGAGGATGCCTGCCTTACTCTCAGGCCCAGTAGACTGTGTAGGGAGAACACATGCCCGTGACTCAAGAGGGTTGCCCTGGCATCAGCAGCCTTCAGGGAATTCCAGAATTTGCTTAGAGCAAGAAGATGAAGAGAATGTTCAGGAAAGAGGCTGAGAACATTGATGATTGTGCTGATAAGGATCTACGAGTTACAGACAGCATAAGTGAAGGATTTCAGGGACTCCTCTGGTAGTCCAGTGGCTAAGGCTCCATGCCCCCAATGCAGAGGGCCGGGGTTCGATCCCTGGTCAGGGAACTAGATCCCACATGCCGCAACTAAGAGTTCACATGGCACAACTAAGACCCACTGCAGCCAAATAAATAATTTTTTTTTAAAAAAGGAAAGATTTCAAAAGTTGGGGAAGAGTGAGAAAAAGGAACAAGAAGGGAAAGTGCCCAGCCTTTTGAGAATTGGAGTGTGAAGGGTAAGATGTGCTCTGGAAACCAGGGCAGGGTGTGTGTGTTTCGTGTGGTAATGAACATGAGCAGAGATAAAAGGCAATTTGAGAGTAGACCCTGGGGCTGAAAAGCAGATATTGACAACAAATTTGTCAGTTGTAGAGGTTGCGGAATTTCCAGGGTACCCCTCTCCACATCAGTCTACAGCCACGCAGCTGTGTGGACGTGTGGTGTTAGTTGCATAGTCCAGAGGTAAGCACGCACCACACAGCCTCACCTCACTGTGCCTGGATTGTGTCCTGACACACTCGCATCCCCAAGAATGAGTGGCTGCATAAGATACCTACCCCGGCATCTTTTCAACTCCAAGGCTTGCTGATAAACTTCCTTCTTCCAAACGTCTGACAAAAACAGTGAAGGGTTTTTGAAGAGGGACAAAAAGTGCCAGAGCAGAGTCGGATGTTCCCTCCTCAGGCACAAGGGTATAAACCCTGCTTTTCTTTGATGTTGCTCTAACACACTTGTGATGGCCCCCTCCACCAGGGGCTTTGATGTTCTCCACATGCTTCTGACATTCTGACACCTGGACTCGTACTCTGTGGAAGCAGCAAATTGAAACAATAGTCAGACTCTGGTATAAAAAGGAAAAGGACAGCAAGACCTTGCCCAGAACTTTTTGATGCCTGTCACTTGATTAGAGAGAATGTTCACACTGCCTCTTCAAACACACGATTGTGAGCTTCCCATTTGAGTATTCATGACAAGTGTCTGTCACTGGGCACGCCTATCCCAGGATATCTCCAAGAAGAGATTGACCAGTTTCCTCCTGAAGCCCAGATCCCCGTTGGCTGTTTCCTCCGAACGGCATTTTACTTAAACATGAAGACTCTGTTCTTGGCCTTAGGCTGCCCTTCACATTTCATCTTTTATCATCTCTCTCAAGTGACACTGCTTCCCTACTCCCAGATGAGCTCTCTCTCTCCAGCCTGTGTCCTCAGCTCCTGCAGGCCTTGATTTGAAATTCTGTTGTTGTTGTTGAGTCTCTCAGTCATTTCCAACTCTTTGCAACACTATGGACTGTAGCCCGCCAGGCTCCTCTGTCCATGGAATTTTGCAGGCAAGAATACTGGAGTGAGTTGCCATTTCTTCTCCAGGAGATCTTCCCAGCCCATGGATTGAACCCAGGTCTCCTGCATTGGCAGGTGAATTCTTTACCACTGAGCCACTGGAAGCCCCAATTTGGGAGTCTACCTCCTGTCATTTTCAACTTGACATATGTCAAGCCAGCTCTTCCTCCTCCTACTGGGTTCATCTCCAAGCTAACCATCTCCCAGAGAATGTTCCAGATCATGGCTTTTCTAGAAATGGATACTCTTTCCTTCACTTCTTGACTCTCTGCTTTCCATACACGTTCACATCCTTAAAGAATGAATGGAGGGCAAAAAGTAAACAATTATTTTTGGTATTAAAGTTGTTCTTTTCCATGTGAAATCCTCCCAGACAGAGCATGAATTTATGCCAGCCTTAATAGCATTACGAGTTGAACCATAATGATTATGACTATGATTGGGCTTGCCATCTTGGGTTTTCACCCTCAGGTCTCCACTTCTCTTCCTAATATCTTAGACAATTTGGATATTTTCTTTTTCTCCCAAACTTCTTTCCCTGAAGGCTGCTCTCCTTTTGCTGCCATGAATAGATCAGATAGGTAAAGTGGACTTTCTTGATTTGTCAAGGGGAAATCACCCCCTTCATCTTCCACAACCCCCGCTTCTTGTCATGTGGATGTTTTCAGTAAGATGTCGAGGGTCCCTGTAAATACCAGAGGCTCCCTGGAAATCCAGTTAGTTCAGTGCCTCAGCAGCCCCCTCCCAAACTCCTTGAGTCTGTTGTTAACTTCATCACCAGGGGTCCTGGCATCACTGAGCTCTCCTCTGCTAGCAACAGTTCTGCACTGGAGGTCTGCTGTATCTCAGATTGTCCTTAACCAAGGAGGCTTGCCGAAGGACTCTCCAGAGTGGAGACAGATCCCAAACACAAGGCCTCCAGTCTTCTTTCTCCCCTTTTTCTGGAGGTCCATCTGGGGAGCCTTCAGATGACAAAGCGGAGGTTCTCTCTGATCAGAGTTCACTCTGTTTGTCAAGAGAAGATCCTTCCAGAACAAATTGTGAGAGAAGGTAGCTCAGCTGCCTGGTTGTGAAGCGCATATAGTGTCTTCACTAGAGGACCAGAAAGACTGCTTTCTGCTTGTTGCCTTTTCTGAGGGTTTGGATGGATTGTTTTGCTCTTAGATGATCTCTGGATTTATTGGTCTTATGCCACTTCTTGATCAACCCTGCTATTGGGCAAGATTGAACTTGCCTGAGAAAGTGTAATTTTAACGACTGCTTAATATTGCATATTCAGGACTAGGATTCCTGGTTTTCACCTAGGCGGCCCAGGCTCGACTCCCGGTTTGAGAACACCAGTCCTTGGGCTTCCCTCATAGCTCAGTTGGTAAAGAATCCACCTGCAATGCAGGAGACCCTGGTTCTATTCCTAGGTTGGGAAGATCCTCTGGAGAAGGGATAGGCTAACCACTCCAGTATTCTTGGGCTTCCCTTGTGGCTCAGCTGGTTCGCCTGCAATGTGGGAGACCTGGGTTCAATCCCTGGGTTGGGAAGATCCCCTGGAGAAGGGAAAGGCTACCCACTCCAGTATTCTGGCCTGGAGAATTCCATGGATTGTATAGTCCATGGGGTCACAAGAGTTGGACACAACTGAGCGACTTTCACTTTAACCAGTCCCATGCTGCCTCCTCTTTTTCCTTTTTGTTCTCATGGATAGCTATTCAGTGAACTTCCAATGACCTCTTGAAATTCCCTACATCCATGTCTACACCTCAGGGAGCCATACCTTCACTTTCCATTTATTCTTAGCTTCTGAAGTCAACTCCCTCCCCCAACATTTCTTCCTCCAAGAGCCTCCTAGACCTCATCCTCTACAGATAACAGACCACTACAAAGGTGGGGCAGCTAGGCAGGGGCAACTCAGTTGCCTCCAACTCTGCAACCCCGAAGACTGCTGCCCACCAGGCTGCTCTGTCCATGGGATTCCCCAGGCAAGAATACGGGAGTGAGTGCCCCCTATTGGAGAAGACTTTTTTCTCTCCTTTTCAGATTGCTAAAGGGAGTGATTTCCTCAAGGCATTAGAGACGAAGAAATCAATGTCCTTAAAGAAAATGAAGTCATAACTCCCTTTATTGTGAGCCGAATATGCTCCTGAAAGGGTTTTTAGATTATCACCAGGCTGGGCTGCAGAAGGTCTAATCAACAGAGCCAGGAGAGGAACCAACCTAACAATGCCCTGAAAAACATTCATGCCATCTCCCTGAAGAATAGATCAGAAGATGCTTGTGCAGGGACATGTCTGCTGTTTGTTTAAGAGTAGTCTGCATTAGAGAAGAAAAACACATAAGGAGGATAGACAAAACTAAGTATGGATAATTCTTGTGATAGATATTGGACATAGATAAACAGGGCAGAATATATGTGTTCTGAATAGGAATGAATGGAAGGACCAAGTAGACACCAACCATTCCTGACAGTGGTTCATCCTTAGAGCAGCCATATACTGGGGACACCAGTTTTGGTCCCATATGTCCCCTGCCCTGTACATTAGAACTGTTGGTCCCTTGGTATCTCTGACAGAAACTGGTGTATATTGGCTCTCCATATCTTCATCACTGATCTTTATAATCATATGAAGTGGGGAAAACTAAAGCAGCAGAGAATGGACATGTGAACATGACATGACATTGGATTCAGTCCCTTCCATCGGACTACCATGCACTCAAGCTCTGGCTCTCTCACTCTCTCTCTCTCTCTCTCTCTCTCTCTCTCTCTCTCTCTCTCTCTCTCTCTCTCTCTCTCTCCCCTCTCTCTCTCTCTCTCTCTCTCTCTCTCTCCCTCTCCCCCCCGCCACCACTCTCTTTCTCCATCCCTGACCCCTTGTTGATTCTCACTGTTCTAAATCCTTCAGCAAACAGTGTGATCCAAGCCATCTTAGTCTGATCTGTGAGCTTTTTGGTCTGTGACATCTTGTATGTCCTGCCTGGTAATGCAGTTGAAGTATACACAAGCATCAAGGTGATTTGTCACCATGATATTAAGTACTAACAGAAGGTAAAAGAAGTTGAGTGCTTTGGTCAACAAAGGGACAAGTAACTGACAGAGACACCTATAGATCCAGCCTTAAGCTGAGCTCTTTTGATTTCTAGGCAGTAAGAAAACAGATGACCCAGCGATCCAAGTTTCATCTCTTAAATACCATCAGAGGCTCAGAGATACGGGGGCCAATCAACCTAAGGGACAGGAACCATCCTTTTTTGTGGCAGAGGATCCATCCCAGGTTTCTGACTCTTGCATGGTCCATGGTGCTTGAGAAAGAGACTCTAAGAACACCACACAAAACTAAGTACCAGCGGGGCCCAGTGGGGAATTGAAATCAATGAAGAGATGCCTTTGGGTACTCAAGTTACCTTGCTTGAATGGCATGTCATGTGGTAAACTGGAGAATGTAACTACTTTAAGATGGCCACTGAAACTCAACTCTATATGAACATTCCCATGGGACAGAGCCCATTGTGGCTAGACAGTTAATATTTTTATGAGAAGCCAGAAACACAAATTTTTATGAGAACTCTTCCAGTTACAAACTCACAAGTTTGCCAGGATCTTAGTTCCCAAATACCACTTATCCAATAAAAGGAACTAGGACTCCTTGGAGAAGTGGCTAGAGTCTAGGGCTAGGGCAGAGAAAATGCATCTTGAGCTTGGAGCATCTTGTAGTACCATAGAGGAAGTGCTACATACACAGAGAGAGTGATGAGAGATGTCAAAGGGTCACAAGAGCCAACTGAAAGAGTTCCCAATGGAACAATTTGAGCAACTAAATAAATAACATTATTGGTTTGTAACCCAAAGTATTAAGTAAACATTGATGAGTCCATACTGGTATAAATAGATGACTGAATAAATACATAAATGGCAAAAAAAAAAAAAAAAGGTACAAATTCTCCTTTCAGAAGAATATCTCCCCACCCAGGAGGTGGTACTGAATTCCTCCCCACCTCTTCAGGGTAACGAGCTTCTAAAGAATAAAGAATGGAAAGGGAAAAGTAGTATACTAACTTTGCAGAGGAGAAAGCAGGCAGAGCCCATCTCAACCAAGTGATCGAGGTCAATATCACCAGTAATATCACATGGATAGCATGTACCCCCGGTACAAAGTGTGAGAAGAGCATGTCATCTCTGTGGTCTTCTTCCCCCCAACCCATAAGCCAGTCTAATCAGGAGAAAACTTCAGACAAACCCAAACTGATAAATGTTCCATAAAACACTTGACCAGTACTCTTCAAACTCTCAAGGCCATCAAAAACAAGGAAAGACTGTGACAGAGGAGGCCAAGGAGCCATGACATTAAATACAATGTGGCATCCTTGATTTTTGGAACCAAAACAGAAAATGGACTTCAGTGGAAATACACTATGGAGTTTAGTTCATTTTAAAAATTTTTATTTAATCAGTCAATTAATTGGGCTGTACCAGGCACACAGGATCTTTGTTGCAGTATGTGGGATCTTTAGTTGTGGCATGCAAACTCTTAGTTGAGGCATGTGGGATCTAGTTCCCTGACCAGGGATCAAACCCAGGCCCCCCGCATTGGGAGTGTGAAGTCTTAGCCACTGGACCAGCAGGGAGGTCTCATAATGTGCTAGTTTTAATTTCTTATTTTTAACAAATGCACCATGGTTATGTAAGAGGTTAACAGAGGAAACTGGATGGGGGATATACAGAAACTGTACTATCTTTGCAACATTTATGTAAATCTAAGCTTATTCCAAAATTTAAAAATTATTTTTAAAAAATCATTAGTTCAAATAAAACACATATACTGATAAATCTGGCTTGGGGCTTTCTGTTGGATCCTCTGATTTTGATGCAAAGTAAATGTTCCTATGATGGTGCTCCCCTGAATCAGAAACCACAGGAAACCACCACCCCTTAACTCAAAGATCAACCCTCCTTTCATGGCACCCAGATTTATTACCTTTTCCTTCCTCCTAGCGAAGGTCTCAATCTTCTTCTACTCCTATATATGTATTATATATCTATATATCTGTAGCTGTCTGTTCTTTCTTCTGCCTGGTATATTGATATAAGTAGTTGGAACTCCAATAGCCATATTGGAAAATACAGCTTAAGACCAGAAGCCCTGTACAATGGAACAACAAAATAATATATTTTATCAAATCACGCATGTCAGTTTTAAGGCACAGCATTATTTTATGTACCACAAGGGAAGAAAGTAAATGCTACCAATTAAATTAAGACACAACCTTTTCTTACCCATTGGATTTTTCAATTAGTAAAAGATCTCTTTTACACTTATTTAGACATAGATTTTTGGTGATTACATTACTCTTGTGCATACACATAAAAAGGAAACTGCACTAAATAAATTGTTTATGGTACTGCTGGATCTTCTTCAGATTCAAATGTCAACTCTTCTAAGACATCTGCACTTCCATGCTTATTGCAGTGTTGTTCACAATAGCCAAGGCATAGAAACAACCTGAATTCCCATTGACAGATGCATGGATAAAGAAAATGTAGTAGGTGAGCAATGGAAAAAGAAGAAGGGAATCATGCCATTAGTAACAAGGATGGACCATGAAGGTATTGTGCTAAGTGAAATAAGTCAGACAGAAAAGACAAATTCTGTGTGATCTCTGTCCTCCACTATCTCGCAGTTTGCTCAAATTCATGTCCATCAAGTTGGTGATGTCATCCAACCATCTCATCCTCTGCCTCCCACTTCTTCTTTTGCCTTCAGTCTTTCCCAGCATCAGGATTTTTTCCAATGAGTTGGCTGTTTGTATCAGGTGGCTAAAGTATTGGAGCTTCAGCTTCAGCATCAGCCCTTCCAATGAATGTTCGGGAGTTGATTTCCTTAAGGATTGACTTTCCTTTGCAGCCTAAGGGACCCCCAAGAGTCTTCTCCAGCACCACAATTCCCTGTGTTGTTCCCCATGTTGTTCAGTGTATCCTTGCCGCTTATCTGTTTTATACATAATAGTTTGTATTTCTTAATCCCCTACCCCTATCTTGCCCCTCCTTGCTTTCTTCTCCCCACTGGTAACCACTGGTTTGTTCTCTGTATCTGTGAGTCTGTTTGTTTTGTTAAATACATTTGTTTTATTTTTAAAGATACCACATATAAGTGATAGCATATAGTATTTGTCTCTGATTTTTGTCTCAAAGCATAATGCCCTCCAAGTCCATCTATGTTGTTACACTTACAAAATTCCATTCTTTTTATGGCTGGATAATATCCACGTATATATATGTGTGTGTATGTATATATCTCACATCTTTATCCATTGATCTGTTGATGGGCATCTGGGATGCTTCCATATCTTGGCTATTGCAAATAATACTGCTATGAACATTGGAGTGCACATATCTTTTCAAATTAATGTTTTTTTTTTCCTGAATATGTACCCAGGAGTGGAATTCCTGAATCATATGGTAATTCTGTTTTTAGCTTTTTGAGGAACCTCCATACTGCTTTCCATAGTGACGGTATCAGTTTACATTCCTGCCAATCCTGTACAAGGGTTTCCTTTTCTCTACATCCTTGCCAACATTTTTTATTTGTAGTGTGTATGTGCTAAGTCACTTCAGTTGTGTCCCACTCTTTGCGACCATATGGACTGTAGCCTACCAGGCTCCTCTATCTGTGGGATTCTCCAGGCAAGAAGGAGTGGGTTGCCATGCCCTGCTCCAGGGGATCTTTCTGACCGAGGGATCAAACTTGCGTCTCTTACATCTCCTGAATTCACAGGTAGTTTCTTTATCACTGCCACCACCTGGGAGGCCCTGTTATTTATAGGCTTTGTGACAATAGCCATTTTGGCAATAGACATTCTGACAGGTGTGATGTGATATCTCATTGTGGTTTCAATTTGCATTTCTCTAATAATCAGTGTTGTTGAGCATGTTTTCATGTGCCTATTAGCCACCTATATGTCTTCTTTGGAAAAATGTCTATTCAAGTCTTGAACCCATTTTTAATCAGGTTTTAGGGTTTTTTTTTTGTATTGAGTTGCATGAGCTGTTTATATGTTTTGGATATTAACCTCTTATTGGTCATATCATTTGCAAATATTTTCTCCTATTCAGTAGATTGTCTTTTTTTAATTATTTTTATTTTTTGAAATTAAAAAAATTATTTTTAAAATTTTCAGTTGCACTGAATCTTTGTTGCTACGTGTGGGCTTTCTCTAGTTGTGGCGACTTCTTTTGTTGTAGAGCACAGGATCTAGGTGCTTGGACTCAGAAGCTGTGGCACATGGGCTTAGTTGTCCCACCGCATATGAAATCTTCCTTAATGAAGAATTGAACCAATGTCCACTGAATTGGCAGGTGGATTCTTACCCACTGTACTACCGGGGAAGTTCCTCTAGGTTGTATTTTTGCTTTGTTGATGGTTTCAAGTAAATCTTAAATATTCTCACCACCCCCTCCTCAAAAAGGCAATTATGTGAGGTGAAGGATGTGTTAACCAACTTCATTTTGGTCACCATTTCACAATACATATGTGTATCATCATCGCATTGTACTCCTTAAACTTACACAATATTATATGTCAATTGTTTCCCAACTGAGCTGTAATAGATAAATCATTTAAAGAACAAATTCCAACTCTTCTAAATCACTTTTGTACTCAGTATCTCTTAATAATATTGGTATCTCTTAATAATATTAGTATCTCTTAATATCGTCCTCTGCACCATGAAAAGTGTTGTTGATGCATAATTTCTTAAGAGTACTCTTCTAATGCCTCTAGAAGTTTGTTCCTAGCCAGTAAGACCACTCTGTTGAGTCTTTTTTGTTTGAATTATTTATTGTGGCTGCACCGGGTCCTAGTTGCAGTATGTGGGATCTAGTTCCCTGTTCAGGGATTGAACCTGAACCCCATGCATTGGGAGCATGTAGTCCTAGCCACTGGACCACCAGGGAAGTCCCTCTGTTGAGTCTTGATGGGCTCGCTCAGGCAATGACAGCTATGACCAACAGTTTTATCCCAGTTTTAAAGATGTGAAAAACGTGAAAAAAAAAGTCTTAGAATGAGTGAAATGAGATGGAAAGAGTGCCCTCAGTAGTCTGAACTGTTTTCCTCCACACTTGTTTTATATACAGGGGAGAAACTCCCCACCTCCCATTTTTTTAATTAGTTTATTTTCTATTTTTTAACTTTACAATATTGTATTGGTTTTGCCATACATTGACATGAATCCACCATGGGTGCACATGTTTTCCCCTTCCAGAACCCCCCTTCACCTCCTCCCTCCCATCCATCCCTCTGGGTCATCCTGGTGCACCAGCCCTGAGCACCCTGTATCATATGCATTGAACCTGGACTGGCGATTCATTTCACATATGATAATTTACATGCTTCCCACCTCTCATTTTTAAAAGCCATTGCTTTTCTCTTTTTAATGTTCATAGGAGCAAAATTTATTGTCTTTTTCAAAAGCTTAGCCATTCTGCAAGGTCTGTAGTGTTATCAAGGTTTGGTTTTATTTAAATCTGTCTTTTATATATATTGTTTTGTTTTGTTTTGTTTTTTTTGCAACCCTGTGAGTGCTGGATATTCAAGGCCTCAGTCCTGGTTCTGGCCCTGAGTGACCACAGTCATGTCACTTGTTTGGACTCGGTTCTACCATCTGTAAAGGAGGGAAGGGTCACACACTTCTTCCAGCTCAGATTGTCTCCCTTCTGTGTGCATACAGCAAGCAAAAAGGTGTGGATCAGCTGGATCCTAGGAGACCTGCTTGAATGTGAAGAGAATACAGTCGACCCTTGTACAGTATATGGCCACTGCTTTTCCGATCTCTGTTATTCATAACCAAACCCAATCCATACTGGTACACAATTATTGTGTTAGCCAGTACTACTTTGCTCACTCACTGTGACTTATTCCACTCTTACATCCTTCATGACTAAATAAATCAAGGCATACATTTCTTACTTTTTAGGTGTCTTAACACTTTGCTAATCACCCTCATTTCACCCTTCACTTCAGTTTTCCTGAAGCCAATTCTCCATTTATAACCCTCTGAGGCTGAACTCAAGTCTGCAAAAAAAAAAAATAGTAATAAAAATTTTTATTTTTAAATCTAAGCACAGTATCACTTCCAGGATTAGTGGTAATGCCTTCCTCTACTGAATACTTGATTAGATATATCTCTTGAGCTTGTGAAAAGAAACTGGAATTGCTGGAAAATGAAAAAAATTAAGGGAGAACTTAAAAATCAGAAATGTAGAACAAATTTCAAGAGTAGAGAAGATTCAGGAGAAATTAACGGGTGCTTTGTACTGCTTGTCACACATCTCTGAGGGGAAAAAAGACTTTTCCTTTTTCTGGAAAATGAAGTACAACCTGTCAGTGACAACCATCTATTAAGAAATTTCCTTTTGTGATAGAGTGAGGATTTTTTTTCCCCAGAGGTAAATTATTCAACACAGTTAATTTAAATCCGTGTTTGAGCCTGCGATGAAGTTATCAATTTTATTACCATTTCCCTCAGTCTGTCCTGATACTATCATTGCCTGAGACTCCGGTACCCATAGCAACAGCCACTATTTCAGACATCACTTCCCCAAGCAGCAGAGCACAGCCTGTAAGTTGCAAGCATCCAGCTGTGCATCTCAGGGTGGTAGTTTCCAGGGCTGGAAGACCAAATCACAGCAGAGTCCCGTGTCCTGAAAATCAGGTTATCAAGGAACTGGGAAGGCTGCAAGTATGCAGGAGGGTTACACACCCACCAGAAGTTTGCTCACACCTTTTGAGAGATATGCATTGGAAGAGGCTGGGTAAATAAGGAGACTTAGAGTGATGGACACAGTCAAGACACCAAGAAGTACATACAGCGGTGCAGACATTCATCTGAATGCTCCTCACTTCTTTCCATCCCTACCCCACATATTCACAGGGCTGTTTGTGGACCCCAAAACTGAACTAGGAAAAGGGGGATTTAGAACATTTACATTCATCTTGCAGAAGAACACAGAAACGGTTAAGCTGCCACTGTCTTTAAATGTTCCCTGCCAAGTAGTGGCTTGTAATAGGCAGTGGAATGTAACAATCACAAGTCTCGTTGAGTCTGGCCGGTGAGGAAATTCTTCTTTTCCAGGTAAAATAAGAGGATGTAGGTCGAAGTAGACTTCTCTGCATCATCCCAGGGAGCCCCTATGAATCATGGAAAAGGGAAAGATGGGATAACAAGGGGGGCCCAGCACCGAAGACTAGGGTCAGCTCTAGAATCCCAATGAGAGGCCATGACAGCCAGTGGTTCGGTAGATAAATTACAGTACCCCATGCAGAGCAAAAACACAGAGTTTCTCTGTCCAGAGGAGCTGAATTTGCAGATAGAACATGTGTGTTTTGCTACCACCTCCCCCACACACACCTTTCATGCCCGAAGGGAAGCCACTCAGGAAGAGATACAGTCTCTGGGCATTTCCACTCCCAAGGTCTTTCCAGGTGTTCAGAGCCAACTCAGGTAGCAGTGCTTCTGCCTGTGGAGAGCAGCGAGAGAGCCTGAACTGAGGGATTCAGGTGTGTGGGTGTTGACTGCCTTCCAGTGAGGTGCCCTGCTACCTCTGATGCATTTGGTGGCTGCTTTTGAAGACCTCTTCCCTCTGAGCAGGATTTTGGCTGACATGTGGCAGCCATCCCCACCCTAGGCTGGAAGTCACCCCTGTAATTAGAGATGAGACTGCAGTGATCAGGGCTGTCTTCCCGAGGGGATTTCCCTCCCTTCCTGGCCTTCTTACCTGGCTGGATTCCCAGTCTACCCACCCACTATTCTTAACCTATTGATATACCTGTGAGGTAACATGAAAAAAAAAAAAGCATGGCATTAGAAGATCTATGTTCATGTCCACATTCCATAACTTATCTGTGTGGCCTCCCTTTTTCTCACTGATAATGCATATCCTTCATCTTTGTTTTCTTTAAATGTATTTATTTGGCTGTGCTAGGTCTTAGTTGTGACACACAGGATCTTCCATCTTCATTTTGACACTTGGGATCTTTAGTTGTGGCCTGTGGGATCTAGTTCCCTGAACAGGATTGAACCCAGGTCCCCTGAATTGGGAGCACAGAGTCTTAGCCACTGGACCACAGGGAAGTCCCTGTCCTTCTTATTTCTTGAGATTCTTATAAAAATAAAATATAAGAATGGACATAAGAGGACTTGGACCTGCAGAGTGCCATTATTATTATTTTTGTTGGTCAGCCCCTTGACTATAGGGAAGACAGCCGGAGGCTTATTACTCATTATCACTGTCACTCAGGGTGAGCTTGTTAATGACAGTTTCTGCCATGCTGCCTTCCACGACCCCAGCTTGCTACCAAGAATCAACAAACATTAAGATGTGTGCATCTTACTGAACTGAAATACATCACATAATGCTGAAGATCTTTTTTTTTTTTTTTTTTTTTTTGGCCACACTGCTTGTGGGAATTCCCTGACCAGAGATGGAACTCATACTACCTGCCTAGGAAGTGCTAAGTCTTATCCACTGGACCATCAGGGACGTTCCAATCCCTTCTTTTAATCCCTGCCCATTCCCTTCCCTTCTTCCCCACAGGCAACTACTGTGATGAATTCTGGACCATATTGTATCTTTACCATACATAAGCACCTATAAACACCACCCACCAACCCCTGGAGCCCCAGACCACCCACCTTACCTCACCCTCCCCACATACACATTGTTTATAAGGGGAAGACTGATTTTGTATTTTCCAAGGGCCCATGTAAGACCTCCCTCCCTCTGTTGAGATCCTGAACTGCACATGGATGGGGCATGGTTGGGTGGAGAGTCTCCTGGATACCTGTTTAAAACTTAAAAAATTAGAGATCTGCACCCATGAATAAAAGACCTTTATTTTTGCATCAAATAGTAACTTTATTTGAAGAAGTAATAACTTTATTGGAAGAACTGGCAAAACGTTAAGGGCAATACTGCGGTCTGGGTAGCAGGCAGGGTGACCTTTGGCAGTCACCCGTGACTCGGGGGAAAGTCCAGTCCAGGATCAGTCCTCCTTGTCAACGTTGCCCAGGGTAAGCTTGTCAAATACGTACTCTGCCAGGCCGCTTTCTGGGGACCTCATCTTGCTCACGTTGGTGAGATGGTCTCCTAGCTCTTTGATGAACTTGAGCTGCCGGTCCAGGTGGCGCATCTCCAAGAAGTGGCACAGGTGGGCGTCGCTGCTGTAGGTGGCCAGCTGGTTCAGGTCGCGCAGGCTCTGGCTGACGCTCTTCTTCAGGTGCAGGGCATCCTGCATGGCTTGGAGGCTGCTCTCCCGCTCTTGGGTCTCGGGCATCCTGATGTCGAGGAAGGAGACACGGCTGCCTCGCCGGTTCAGCAGGAACATCAGGCTCTCGGCCCTCTTGCTGTGCTTGAGGGAGCGGAGCAGGAAGATGTGGGCGATGTGCTTCAAGGCCACGTTCTGGTGGTGGTGTGGGCTGCAGGCCCTGGCCAGGCACTGGAACGAAGCGTGGAGCTCCAGGGCTGCGCGGCCGTCCACCGCGGCCTCGCACTCGCAGTGGTAGTGGTGGCGCACCTTCAGGGCCGCTGCTGGCATCATGGCGGGAGCTGTCATCATCATCCGGAAGCCATCTCGGATAGGGGAACAGCGGGTTGGGCAGCAGGAGGCTGGGCAGCAGCGGAGGCGGAGATACCAGCCGCCTCCTCGGAGCCCTCCCACGGTTAGCCATGATGGCTGCCACAGCAGTGCTCTCAGCTGGGGGATGGACCGGAAGTGGCAGCTGTTACCGGGCAACGGACTGTGAGGAGGAGCCGTTACAGGAAGTAGATGATTGGACTGGGAGGTGGAGGGGGTGGGGCACTACGTTCTAGGTTCCATAGGAACCTGGGTGAGGCAGAAAATGCAGAGCAAGTGTGCCTCTGTCTTGAGACCATTAAAAAAATAATAACCCTATTGAGATATAATTCATATACTCTAAATTTGATCTTTGGAAAGTGAACATTTACTGTTTTTCGGTGTGTGTGTATTCATGAAGTTGTGCAACCATTACCACATCTCAGAATATTTTCATCACTCCAAAATTAAATTCCCCACCCAATAGCAGTCACTCCCCATCTCGCCTCCCGCCTCACATCTGGCCACCACTAATCAACTTTCTATCTCTATAGGTTTGCTTCTTCTGGACTTTTCCAAAATGAAATTCCCTACCCACTATCAGTCACTCCCCATCTCGCCTCCCGCCTCACATCTGGCCACCACTGATCAACTTTCTATCTCTATAGGTTTGCTTCTTCTGCACTTTTCAAAGAAATGCAGTCGTACAGTATGTGGCCTTCTGTATCTCCCTTATTTTACTTAGCATAATGTTTTAAATCTTTTAGCCTTTTTATTGCTAAATAGTATTCCATTGTATGAATATATCACATTTTATATATTCTTTCATCAGTTGATGGGCATTTGAGTTGTTTTCGCTTTGTGGTTATTACAAATAGTGGTGCTATGAACCTTTGTGTACAGGTTTTTGTGTAGATTTATGTTTTTGACTTGGAAATATATGTAGGAGTGGAATTGCTAGCTTATATGGTAGCTCTATGTTTAATATTTTGAGGAACTCCCAAAATGTTTTCCAAAGTGGTTGCACCATTCTTATATTCCTACCAGCAGTATGTTAAGTTTCTAATGCTGTTATTGTCTGCTTAAAAGTTTTAATCATCTTAGTGGATATTCAGTGGTATCACATTGTGGTTTTGATTTGTATTTCCCTAATGACTAACAATGTTTAGCACCTTTGTATATACTTATTGGCCTTGTGCATATGTTCTTTGGATAAATGTGGAGAAATGTCTATTCAGATCCCTTGCCCATTGAAAATTAGAGTTGTTTATCTTTTTATGGTTGAGTTGTAAGGGTTCTGCATATATTCTGGATGTAAGTTCCTTATCAGATATATAATTCACAAATATTTTCTCCATTCATTGGGTTGTCTTTTCATTTTCTTTTGGTGTCATATCAAGAAACCACTGCCTAATTCAAGGTCACAAAGATTTACACCTAGGTTTTCTTCTAAAAATTTTATAGTTTTAGCTCTTAGATTCGGGTACATTTAGGTCTCTGATCCATTTTGAATTAATTTTTGTATATGATGTGAGATAAGGAATCTGGCTTCATTCTATTGTATGTGAGTCTTCATTTATCCCAGCATCATTTGTTGAGAAGACAATTCTTTCCCTGTTGGATGGTCTTTGCATACTTGTTAAAAATTAATTGGCCAGAAATATATGGGTTTATTTCTGGGCTCCTAGTACTATTCTGTAATAATACAACACTGTCTTGATTACTGTAGTTTTGTAATAAATTTTGAAATAGGAATGTATGAGTCATCCAACTTCATTCATTTTTTTCAAGATTGTTTTGGCTGTTCTGGGTGTCTTGTAGTTCCATATGGATTTTGGGATAAGGTTGCCAATTTTTTCTCCAAAAAGTCAGCTGAGATATTGATAGGAATGGCATTGAATCTATAGATATTAGGGGGGGGTATTGATATCCTAACAATATTAAGTCTTCTGATCCATAAACATGGGTTATCTTTCCATTTATTTAGGCCTGGGACCTTTAAAAATAATAATTATGGTTTAGACGAGGGCCAAAATTTGAATTTCTATACCAGCTTCCAGGTAATACCAGACCACACCCTTAATAACAATGTCTAAAAGGAACGAAGTAGCCATGCTTTGTTGTCTTAGTCCCTTCAGGATGCTGTAACAAAGTACCAGAGACTGGGTGGCTTATAAACAATAGAAATTCATTTCTCCCAGTTCTGGAGGCTGGAAGTCCCAGGTTAGAATGGCAGCCTGGTTGAGTTCTGGTGAGAACTCTCTTCTGCATTGCAGATGGCTGTCTTCTTGCTGTGATCTCAGATGGCTGAAGGGGCGAGAGAGCTCTCCAGGGTCTGTTTTATAAGGGTACCAGTTTCATTTATGACAGCCGTACTCTTGTGATGTATGCACCTCCCAGAGGCCCCACCTCCTAATACCATCACCCTGGGTGTTAGGGTTTCAACATACTGATTTTTGGGTAGGAGACACAAACATCCAGTCTACAGCACTTACTGAGGTTTGGTTTAAAGACACAAACATTGGTCTCCACAAACAGAGATGTCTGTTCCCACCTCACAGACAGTGCTTCCAATAGTTATATTAGATGTGGATTCCTATTGGAAAGAGGAGAGGCCTTCCTCCTATGAGGAAAAATTGTGAGACTTTAAAACTGGCAAAGAAAAGGTTTACTGGGTGTCTTTTTTAGAGTACCCTTTGTGGTTATCTCCACCTTTCATTGATTTGGAGCTATTTTATAACTAAATTGTAGAAAACTAATAATGCAAATTATTCTTGTCCACAGAAATGCAAATGAATTGTGTGTGGTGGAGTGCAACTTATTTTGGACTAATTTTGCATTTATTTGCATTCATCTCAATGTTGCCTCTTGCCTGCCTATATATGTATGGCTCTTTGAGTTTTCCTTTGAATGACTTGTGGCATCTTACTTGTTTCCTCATTAATGAATGAGTTAAATAAAACCCTTGACATCTTTTTGTTTTATATTTAAATGAGAGCCATGATTTTATTTTTAAGAAATATTTGAATACTTCTCATTCTCATCCCTAAGTAAACAGTCAAAGCTCACAGAAGCTGGCTTAGTGCATTAAGCACTTCTATGGGCTGCTCACCAGGTAGATGATTCCGGAAAAGTTTAGGGATCCAAAGGCATAGAATTCCTGACTGGGATGTAGCATCTCTGAGGAGGAGGAGGCAGGGGGGTACTCTGGGGAAGCAGGGGATCAGTGCCAACCAGGGGAGGAAAGAGGCATTTAGAGAGTAAGTCACAAAAAGGACCTCATTCATAGGCAGGGCACTGTACAGAGAATGCTGAAATAGCCATGACCAGTAAAGACCCATTAAGAACCAGAGGCAGTTAAGAAACAAGGTACTGGTGAGAGCTTCCAGGCATAAAAAGCAGCAGTCAGCAGAGATCTGAGGAGTGGATGGTTGACTGACTCAGATGGGAATCTGACAGACTGAGATGCACAATGTGGGTAAAATGAACCCTGGAATGAGGTAGACACATGAGCCTTTGGAGCCAGGAGAAAGACTCCTGTCATCAGCACTTTTGTGCTGACTCAGACCCTGGAAAGGGCTGTTGAGACTCCCAGATACTGAGAGTGTGTAGTATTCAGGACTGGGCCAGGGGCTCCACCTTCCAGCGAAGGCTCTTCCAGCTGGTGATCAGAGATAGAAAGGTTCTAATGCATTCTGCTTGGCTACACCAAAGGGCGTCCTTTTAGCACAAAGGCCACGAGAAAGTTGTGTGGTGGCTCCTGTTTAGTTGGGTGCTAATGAGACATGTCCAACACCCACATCCAGTATAGTCTGAAGAAGAGAAAGCTCCTTCTGGTCTCTCCTTCTGCACTGTTCTGACTTGGGGGAGAAAAGGGAGAATCACAATCTTGGACAGAGGAACGTCCTCTAAATTTAAACATGCCCATTGTATATACTGGTATGTGTAAGTTGACAACTGATACTAGTTCACCTAGATACCAATTTTCTCTAAGGTTATGACCTTTCAGTTTTAGTCAGTGTGCTTGCCGGATATTCTCCATTTGCCTCTCCAGGACTGTCTTCTGTCCTTGTCGATCTTACTCTGAGCCCTGGGATGGTGACTTGTATGGACCGCATCCATGGACCCCTCTGCCCTCTGGCTTCATTAGGTTCAGCCAGTAGGGGGCACTGGCAGGAGATGGGAGGGCAAGAGGAGAGTGAGCTTGGGCTCTTTATTCCCTTGGCTTCGTCTCTCCAGGGCAAATAATTAAGGGGCAAATCTCATTCTCGTTTATACCCCTTTCTCCCTGAATCGAGTTGGACCATTCTCAGAATGGGCCTTCTGTGAACACTGTTCATTTCAGACAAATTTATTCCCCCAAACAAGTGTGCTTTGTCTCAAGTCTTGATGCACAACCTAAGAAATTCATGAGGACCCAGAAACCAGGATACAGCTGGCTGTTCTTTCAAGCCAGAGAATAAGTGGAGCTGATCGAAAAAATAAAGTGCCTCCTCAAGGACAGTCTCGGGGAGTAAAATAATGGCCCACATGGAGCTGCCACCTAAGACTGTGGATCCAGTTTTCTAGCTTGTGGATTTCTCTGGCCTCTGGTGCCCTTCTTTTCTATCACCCTTTGTTTCTCACTCATATAATTAGATGGGGACCAGGGAAGAGGAAGCAGGAGAGCCATCTTCTACTTGTTAATCACCAGTTAAAAAGTCTGGTTAGGGAAGATGTTGACTTAATAAGGTTTGAAAGTTTTCTGTTTATTTCAAATAACCTTTGCCTTTCCTTGCTCACTTTCTGCTGCCAATGATTAGAGATACTGCAGAAAGTTCTGCACAGCAGTGCATGAGTGAATCCAGTCAGTGTTCCCAAGGGGGTGTAGATGCTGACTATTGATTTATGCATGCGTGCTCAGTTGTGTCTGACTCTTTGCAACCCCATGGACTGTAGCCCCCCAGGCTCCTCTGTCTATGGGATACTCCAGGCAAGAATACTGGAGTGGGTTGCCATTTCCTCCTCCAGACTGTTTAATTAGATACATCTAATCCTTTGCTCCTATGCAGGAAGGAATACTTTTGTGCTGCAAATAACCAAAAGTAGATTTTAAAAGTTTTCTTTGCTTGTTGCCTTTTCTAAAGAGAGGATGAATCATTTTTATTATGTGATAGTCCATCCCTTCATAGAGAACACTGGATATAATAGAATAGGGTAAGCTATGCTGCAGTAACAAAGAAAATCTAAATTTCTGAATGGCTGAAGACAGTATTTCTTGGTCACATCGCAGTCTGAGACAGGTGAAGTGACTCTGTTTCATGACTCTCCAACAGTTGGTAGCTTACAGATGCAGCCTAAATTCCATCCTGCAGTTCTATCATCTCAGAATTCTTTACTTCCAGAAGGAAAACAGAATGGGAACAGAATGCATGGTGACCTACCATGAGCTATTTCTTGCCCTGGACCAAAAGTTGTATACATTTCAGCCCAAACCAGCTTCATCAGAGGGTGGGAAGACATGTGATATTTAGTGAGCAATATAATCTATGCCATGCATGCTTTATCCATTTTGCTTAGTTATTTTTTTAAAAAGTTATTTAGAACTCACATGGCTGACCACTCTTATTTACTTTCTTATTTATTAGAGTATGCTTATAGCAAGGCTCTTTTTGAAAAAAAAATTATAATTGCATGTGTGTGTGTGTAAGCATACTAAGTAGTGCAGCTTGTGTGGCCCTGTCTTCACATGATTGCTTCTAGTAGTCCACCATGGTCATATTTCTCTCCCATCCCAGTCCTAGCTTCACATTAAGACTCAGATCCAACCCTGTCTCCTACCTAAAACCTCTTGTCTATGAAGTGAACACAATCTCCTTGAAGATCTAGAGGGATTAGTGCCCACACAATTAGCTTGGCAATCAATCATGGACTGTCCAGTGCTAGCTTGTCTGTAATTGCCTTGAGCTATTAATAATCACCTTTTCTGTTGTGTTCCTTTGATGCAATGTTGTCCCCCACTCATGAGCTTCTGGAGAGCAGAACTCCACAGCACACAACAAGATAGACTAGCACAGAAGAGGAGCTCAAAGACAATGGACTGATTTAATCTCATTTAATTGGATTGATACGGTCTGCAAACATAACAAGCATCTAAGTACCATGTTTTAGGATCTAAGCTAAGAGCAGTGGGGAAAGAGATGATGAAAACATAGTGTTTATCCTCAAGAGGCATTTAGAATGTTCACGATACACTGAATACACACCAGCAGGGTGTGGTAGCTAGTCTCCAAAGATGGCCTTACAGTTCCTCCCCTCCCTGTTTGAGCATGCTGCTCCTCATTTAAAGAGTTGGCACTTATTTTTCTCACCCAGGGACTGCGTTGACCAATGTGGTGGAAGTGGCATTCTGGGATTTCCAAGAGGATGGGCAGATTTTTTCTTCCTTTCATTTGGAGGTTTCCGCTTTGGGGGGCACTTCTTTTCCTCTGCATTTAGCCACCATGCTGTGAGAAGATCAAACCACATGAAAAGTGAAATTGCTCAGTCGTGTCTGACTCTTTGCAACCCCATGGACTGTAGCCTACTAGGCTCCTCCGTCCATGGGATTTTCCTGGCGAGGGTACTGGAGCGGGTGGCCATTTCCTTCTGCAGGGGATCTTCCCAACCCAGGGATCAAACCCAGGTCTCCCGCATTGCAGGCAGACGCTTTACCATCTGAGCCACTAGGGAAGCCCCAAACCACATGAAGGAGGGCAAAAGAGGCTGTTCCCAGACAACAGTCAACATGAATGCAAGCTATATGAGTGAGCCATGTGGGTATTTTTTCTTTTATTTTACATTGGAGTATAGTTGATGTACACTGTTGTGTTAGTTTCAAGTCATGTGAGTGACCTGTCTTAGATATTCCAGATAATTGCATCCCAGCTGACATCACAAAGAGCAGAATAAACACTGAGCTGAACCAGTTCATGCACATAATTAGGACCAATAAGAAAATGGTGGTTGTTTGAATCCACTGTGTTTTGCAAGGGAAAGAGGTTGATTTGCAGCAGAAGATAACTGAAACACAGGGTTAGAAAGTTTATCTGAAACAGTAGGTCCACAGAGGAAGGAAAAGAATGAAGGAAGCTGAGGAATGCCCTCAGAAAGGTGACAGTGGAGCTGATGAATAGAAATTCCCCATGCAGAACCTGAAGGGATGGGCTTTCTAGTCAGGGACCCCACCGGAGGAAAAGCATGGAGGTGGGAAAGTATGCAACATGTGCAGACAAGTCCTAGCAGTTTGTGATGGGTGATGTGGGAATGCAAGCGGGGAGTTACAGGTATTTTGAGAAAAATTTGAAAATCCAGGAGCCTGGCTCTGGGATGTATTCTCTACCCACTGGGACACTTGGGACTTTTCAAAACAGAGGACTGTCAGAATCAGATTTTTGTCTTAGACAGGTTTCTCTGGTGTGGGTAAGAGGGAGACTGGGGTCAGGAGTTGGGGGGAGGCATGAGATTGTAGAGAAAGAGAACAAACAGCCAGGAGACTTTTGGATGGAGAGGGGCACTGGCAAGGGAAACAGTGAGGAAGGAGAGGGGGAGAAGATGTCATTGAGATGGACCAACACTAGAATTTGAAGATGGTTGTGGGTCATGAGGGAACGAGAGGAATCTGGGACTCCCAGATTTCAGGCTTTGACTCTCAAGCCTAGCCATGCAGGAGGACAAGCAGGTGAAGGAAGAAAGTGATGACCTGCATTTTAATTGAGCCCTGTGAGTTCTGGGACATCAAGAGAAGAGGCCCTCAGACAGAGAAGGAGAAATGTGATATGAAAGGGAAAGTCTCTTAGTTGTGTCCGACTCTTTGCAACCCCATGGACTATAGAGTCCATGGAATTCTCCAGGCCAGAATACTGGAGTGGGTACGTGTTCCCTTCTCCAGGGCACCTTGTATGACATCCCTTATATGCAGAATCTAAAAGAAGTGATACAAGTGAACTTAGACTCACAGACTTATAGACCAAACTTACGACTGCTGGAGAGAAGGACGGGGAAAAGAACAGTTAGGAAGTTTAGGATGGACATGTACACACTGCTATTTTTAAAATGGATAACCAACAAGGATCTACTGTCTAGCACAGGGAACTCTGCTCAGTGTTCTGTGTCAACTTGGATGGGAGGAGGGGTCGGGGGAGAATGGATACATGTAAATGTATGGCTGAGTCCCTTCGTTGTCCACCTGAAACTATCACAATGTTGTTAATCAGCCATACTCCAATACAAAATAAAAAGTTTTGAAAAAAGAAGAGGCCCTGATGGACAGTGACTACTGGGCTCAGAGCTCAGTGGAAAGGGCTCAGTTAACATGAGAGTTTTGATAAAAAGCATCCAGCACCTGTGCTGAAATGAAGCCCTTCAGTGGGTATTTATTCCATTGTCAAATCGTGATAGTTTAGGGAAGAGTGTGTCTGAAGGACATCGTGTTAGTAGGCAGAAGCCCAGAGAGATGATGTGAACAGGAAGAGGAGTGGTAAGACTCATTTTGCCCTTAGCAGTGAGGAGTTGCAGAGAGCTATGGACATGCCTATCCAGGCCCCTTCATAGCTAATTGGACAGAAGTGGTTCTGAGACCACAAATGTGGGTGTAGTTGGTGGCTGTGAAGGATTTTCTCTGTGTGAAACTAAATGACCCACATGGGCTTCAGCTCACTCTTGGCTCTATTAGGCCTACTCTCCAAGCACCTGGTGATCTCCCAGCAGAAGGCTGCAAGACATGCCAGTCATCCTAATTACATGAGCTCACTAAAGGTTCGCAGCAAGGGGAAATAACTTTGATTTTCTCGAAAATGTCTGGGAGCTCATCACAGTTTAGTGATTCCAAAGAATCCAACTTGGCACCATGTGGTACTTAACTAGGTGATTATTTTGAAGACAAATGAAATACTTTTAATCAGCTATCTAAAGCACCAGAATCAAGATTAGGACAAGCTTTCTTGGTTATGTTGACAGAGCTGCTTATACCCATCACTGTGAACGTGGAGAGCTTGATTTGACCCCTGCAGGTAGTTTGTGGCAGATCTGTGTGCATGGTATAAATGAAATTGTCCTACTTTTAATGAGCCCTGAAAAGAGCAGAGCAGACATTTGACCTGAATCTTGACCAGACTGTTTGCCCTCTTCCTTTCTATTTATATACAGTCACCCAGCCCTGGGACAATTATGTTGTTAGCTTGCCTTTTTCTTTATTTTCTGGCCATGCCTATCGTACTGGGCTTCCCAGGTGGCTCAGTGGTAAAGAATCTACCTGCAATGCAGGAGACGTGGATTCAATCCCTGCATTGGGAAGGTCCCTGGAGGAGGAAATGGCAACCCACTCCAGTATTCTTGCCTGGGAAATCCCATAGACAGACGAGTCTGATGGGCTACAGTCCATAGAGTCACCAAGAATCAGACACCACTGACCAGGCATGCAAGCAAGTATACCTATCATACACAGGAATATTTGTAAGCTCACTTATTTTGATTACTTAATATGACTTTATTTCCCTGAATGCCATGGCTTCCTTGTAAATAAAACCAGAAGTGGTTTCAGAGGTAGAGCCTTCAGGTCATGGAAGGCTCAGGCCCAGTACTGGAGTCTTATCTGCACTCCTCTGTCCAGTCCAGGGCAGGGCTGTTTTATCAGTCAGAATAGGCTACTGAGGGCTTCAGTAACAAATAAGCCCCGCCCCCAAATCTCAGTGTCTTAACCCAAGGAGAGCCTAATTCTTGCTAAGGGCTAGTGAGGGTAGTGAGTGCCTACTGCACAAAATTTAAGGAGGTGCCTATTCTCAGCCTCCTGAAAGCACAGGGTCTTGCTTATACTAGCCACCCACTGTGCATCACTAGAAGGCCCTGTTCATTATTGCCACACATGGATGAGCCTGCCAGGCTTCATCTCAACACATACTTCTTCATGATCACTGGAGCAGCGGGACAAAGTATGGTAAATTGCATGCTGGCTCTTAAAGCTTCCACCAGTAAGGGATGTTATGTCACTTCCGCTTACATTTCATTAGCCGGGGAAAATCACACATTCTGACTTCAGAGAGGAAAGAGAAATGCCACCTCACCTTGTGCCTGCAAAGTGGAAAACTGAAAGTATCAGGACCTCAGTCCAAATGATTTCCACAGTTATGTTTTGTAAGTTCTCAGGGGTCCCTGAGCCCATGGCCACTGTGCCCGTCTCTCTCACAAGGAGCAACTTGGAAGTCATGTGAATTCTGGGGAGGGGTAGCTGGTGGATGGGGACTGCTTTTGTGTGCCCGAGGAGGCCCGTGAGGCTGGGCATCTGCTCAGCCAAGGAAGGCTTTCGCAGCGAGTGAGGACAGCATGAACCCAACACGGGCGAGACGCTTCTCTTTCCAGTGTGCTGCGTGCAGGGGCTCTAGTTACGAACGCTTGTCAAAGCTCAGCTGTAGAGAGAGCCCTGCTCCTCTTTCTCCACCTCTTAATTTCTTTCAGGCTCTCTCTTCTCCATTATTTAGTATGTGACTCCAGGAAGCTTTGGGATAGAGTCTACAAAGGAGATGTTATCCTCAACAGAGTTGTTCTGTGTCACTTGTGGGAGTGAAAGAAACTTGGTGCGCATTCTCTGTTATTAGCTGTGGGGGCTCCAGAAATAACTGGAGAAGAAGGACAAACTCTAAAGAGGAAAGACCAAAGCAGTGGGCTCTTGCCTTTGATTTTTGTTATTTTTTCCTCTTCTTTAAATGAAAATTAAAGCACAGTTGTAAATTTTTAAAAATCTTGTGTTTTGTAGTAAACCAAGGAGGTTTGGATTATTTTTCATGTGTAATTCTCATCAAACACCTCTAATTCTCAGCTTTGGCACACCCATTTTACAGATGAGGACCTAACAGCCCTGGCTGGCTGAGTGATGTGGTTAAAGTCATGAGGGAAATGACTGTATTTCGAGGATCATAGTCCTGTGGGTTTCCAGCTTAGCCTTTCGCTTTTCCTATGGTCATAAAACTATGGGTTTAATTTCAGCTGTGAATTTGAATTTGTTTTTTGGTGTTATAGGTAATATTCTAAAATGGAGATTCCAGTCAGGTTCCATCTGGGTGTTTATCAACTATGTGTCATTTATTGGGTTGAATATTGGCATTGATATTTGGGGGAGAAAAGGGAGTTAAAGATGGAAGGTATCTCCATTCTACTGAATACAGTGTATGATACGAACTTTCCAGAAAGCCCTGTGTTTGTGGAATATCAAGTCCATGCTGGCCCAGAGTGAGTGGCAGTTGAATGTGGCTGCAGACCTGGACCCACACAAGTTGAATAGGAAGAGTTTAGGCTGACACTTTACTTCCAACTTCCTGGCTCCCTGGATTTTGAAAGTAGTGATTCAAGGTGTCATCAGTTGAGATAGCATTTTAACCTTAGACTGACTAGAACCAAGGGCATATTTTGGTGCATATATGGTAAGAATATAAAATAGTAGAACCACTTTGGAAAACAGTATGGTAGTTTCTTACAAAGCAACATGGGCACCTATCCTGTGACCCAGAAATTTTGCTCCTAACATAGAATGTGAACTAGAACACATGTACACTAAAAGGACTGTAAAAGAATGTTTGTGGCAGCTTCATTCATAAGAGTTTCATCTTGGAAATAACCCGAATGCCCATCAGTAGGTGAATGGATAAATAAATTGTGGTATATTCATACAGTTAATACTCAACAATAAAAAAGGAATGAGCCACTGATATACTCAACAGTATGTATGAATCTCGAAGATATTGTGCTCAGCTAAAGAAGCCTAAGACACACACACAAAATACTGTATATTTCCAATTATATGAAGTTCAAGAACTTGCCAAATTAAGGTATGGCCATAGAAGTCAGAAAGCAGTTGCCTCTGGCAGGGGATTGACTAGAAAGGGATGCAAGGGAACTTTCTAGGATGATGGAAATATTCCTAACTCAATTGGGATAGTGGTTACAACGGTGTTAAAGCTCATCAAGTGTATATGTAGAATCTGTGCTTTTATAGTATGTAAATTATGCTTCGATTAAAAAATTAGAAAATAAGTTCATAGTATCAGACTTACAGTGATCTAACTTACACTTTTCTCAGATGTTATTACTTATTTCTCTCAGGGAATATTGAAGAAATATGTCATCTCCTGTGGTCAGTTGATTCAGAGGAAATCCAATCCTAACTATCCCAACTTTTTACTTTTTTCAAGGGAGACTATAGGAGCTACAATGGGGTCTGAATCACTACATGGGGTTAGCCAGCTTTTGCCTAGCTTATCTCCTGTTAACAGCTCCTGGTCACAGTAGTGGCAGGGCACAATTACCAAAAATCTCTCTCTTCGTCTACTTAGAATCAATAGAAATACATGATGCCCTGAAAGATTAAAGCCAAACTCCTAGTCATCCAGGTGCTGGAAACTGAGTGACCACCAGCTGTTCATCTTCAATGTATCAGCATGGTTCTGGTGGGTCAAAGAAAGCCACATCAGATATGGGCAAAGCCACAGTGACTGCAGAGGTAGATGTGTGAAAAGAGGACAGAGAGGAAGAAAGGGTGACAGTGACAAATAAATATATTCCTTTTTAATGCCACAAACGATCATCTTACACACTGAAGTAACATTGGGTTGGTATGAAGTCTACACTTCATGAAATGTGAAACTTGGGTGAGGAAGGTAGGGAGAAAATCCCACCATTGTCTGATAGTCTGTCTTGGAATGCTGTTAAAGATTATGCCTTTCTTCTTTCTTTCTTTTTGGCCCCTCATGCTTTCTAATTTTTTTTGAAAATGAACAACCAACGTTATGTTCTTCATTTATATCATGTTAAGTTTTTATCTTTTTATATATTTGTAACTGTGAATGAAATACATTTTTAAAAGGTGGACAGTCATAAGTGTTAAAAAGAAGTCTATGCAGTTATTTAAAACTAAGTAATTCTGAAAAATGAACCTGTCATGAGTATGCAGACCTTCTTCCCCTTGGGTATTGAAGCAAGTCTTTTAAAATCAGTGGTTTCTTTGAAAAGTTCCCTTCAAATTTGGTTTGGTCTGGCTTTTGTTACATTGTCGACCGCAACAGATTACACCTCTCCATGTTCATGTGCTATATAGTCCCCTCCCCACTTTGACACTGGTCTTGGCTACGTGACCAGCCCTGGCCAATAGGAAATCAGCAAGCGCGATGGGCACAGAGGTTTCCTAATCACTTCCGCGTGGGGGTTGTTCTTACAGAATGCTAGCTCTTAGAACCCAGCCACCCAAGTTGTGAGAAGGGCCAGCCAGCCACGTGAAGAGTCTTACATGGAAGACAAAAAGGCCCCTTTTTTGCCTTTTAAAAAAGCCCCAACAGCTGGCACCGAATTGCTAGCTATATGAACGAGGGTATCTCGTAAAGGGAGCTTCGAATCCTCGGTAGAGCCTCCCATGATTCCCCTGTGAAACAAAGATGAGCCGACCCCATCAAGTTCTGCCCAAATTGCAGGATCGTTAACACATGAGTGATTGTTGTTGGTTTACATCGTTAAGTTTTTGGGGTAGTTTGTTACATATGAATGAAATAGTACCCGAGCTATTTTTGTATCTGTTTTATCTAGGTGTGTATCACTGCCTGAATTTAAGTTGGCATAGAGATGTTAACTATGTTAAATAGTTCAGGAACTCTGTGTTGAGGAAGTGTCTGAGTGTGTGTCCTAGTTTAGCAGAACCACATGCTTCCCCCTCATTTAATCTCTTCTCCACACAGCAGCCAGAGTGATCTTTTAAAAATCAATGTGATTGTGTCACTGCAATGCTTAAATTCTCCTGGGGCTGTCCACTGTACTTAGAGTGAAAAGCAGATTCCTTATTCAGGATTTGCTAAACCCTCTATATATTGGCCTTTTCTTGATTCCCCTGCAGTTTCTGCTGACACCCCTCTCCCACTCAGCCCCTTATATCAACCAGCCTCATAGATTGTCTTTCAGTTTCCCAAACATGCCAAACCAGTTCCCACCTTTGCATCTTTGTCTGCCTGTTGGGACTTCTCTCTGCCTGGATTGGTCATCACAGGACTGGCTTTGTATTGTTTCAGATCTCAGCTTAAGTATCACCCTCTCAGAGAAACTTTCCTGACTATGGGACCCAGTCACCTCTTGCTCTGATAATATTCCATAACAAACCACCTCAAAGTTCAGTGGCTTCAGACAACAAGCATTAATCTCATATCCATGGGCTGTGAGATGACAGGGGCAGTCCTGCTCTGTATCTCAGTCTAGGGTCTAGATTGCCTCCCAGATGAGCGAACAAAAATTCTCAAGGCTCTGGGGTCCAAACTCTGTCTTCCATGCTGCCCCTCTCCCTATTTCCAATTTAATTCACATGGACAACATGAGCGAGGAGGGAAGGGCCTCTTCCTGATACCAACCAGGGTTCTTGGCCTTCCCCAGTCAACAGAAATTGACTAGGGGCCGGACACGAAATTCAGGCAAGGCTTTATTGTGGCTTCTGTACCAGCTGCAGAAGGGAGTGAAAACAAGTAACAGGTTCCCTTGCTTGCTTCCCTGAGAGGGGGCGAGTTTGTTCCTTACATAGTGTGAGGACAGGAGTGTGTGCAGGGTTTGCCCACCCCTTTGTGGTGGTGAATGCAGGGGTCATGCGCAGTACTAGCTTTTGCTCCTGGCTCTTAAGAACCAGCTTTCCTTGTGGCTCAGCTGGTAAAGAATCTGCCTGCAAGGCAGGAGACCTGAGTTTGATCCTTGGGTTGGGAAGATAGATCCCCTGGAGAAGGGAAAGGCTATCTACTCCAGTATTCTGGTCTGGAGAATTCCATGGACTGTATATAGTCCATGGGGTGGCAGAGTTGAACACGACTGAGCAACTTTTACTTCACTTCAGAAGCAGAAGTTGGGGGTTTTTGTCCTTTTTTTTTTTTTTGGTATCTTTTGGTCCAGGATTTGCCCCACCTGCACATGCACAGAGTTATTTTTAATCCCATACGATTTTTTTTTTTTTTGTATTTTGTTGCTGGAGGAAAGGTGTATCCAGGTGCAAGCATTGCCACTCTGAAGCATTGCAGCCTGTCTCATTCCTGCAGAGGGAATTATTTGTGGAATGATTACTTCATCTACCACACTCTCAAATCCAAAGTAGCCTCACCTTCAGCTCACTCAACTTTAATTCTCTGCAAATAATTGATTACTCTCTGATATCTTTGTGTGTGTTTATTATGTTCATTGCCAGTCTACCCTGTTATTTGTCACTGTCAGTGTACCTGTATCAGTTTCTGGCTGAGTTGAAGTGTGTGATGAGATCAAATGTTAGCTGCAGATATTGGTAAAAGGAGAAGGAACTGGAAAGTCAGTTATCTTTGTTTCCAAAGCCAATCTACACAGATAGCTTGATCTTTTCAAACCCATGGTTCCTCTTCTTGTAATTTCTCCATCTCTTCCAGTAGTGTAAGAGAGATCATGCTGATCTGCCTTTCATGCTTTTTATTATTATTACCCTTCCATGTTTTTGTGCCAGATGTTAGCTTTAGGAACTGTTGTTGTTGTTTAGTTGTTCAGTCATGCCCGACTCTTTTGTGACCCCATGGCCCACCAGACTCCTCTGTCCATCGGATTGTCCAGGCAAGAATACTGGAGTGGGTTGCCATTTCCTTTTCCAGGAGATATTCCTGACTCGGGGATTGAACCCACATCTCCTGTGTTGGCAGGCAGATTCTTTATCACTGAGCCACCAGGGAAGCCCTTAGGAACTGTACTTGAACACAAAGGGGTTTGAGGGGCAGTGCCTTAGCACCCAAATCCTCAAAGCCATCTCTTCTCCCAACTTCCAGGGGAACAGTCTTCACCAGATCTTTGACCTTGTCTGTGAGCCTGTTTCTGTTTCATAAATAAGTTCATTTGTATCATATATCTTTTTAGATTCTGCACATAAGCAATATCATATGAAATTTGTCTTTCTTTGACTTATTTCTCTTAGTATGATAATCTCCAAGTCCATTCATATTGCTGCAAATGGCATTATTTCATTCTTTGTAATGGCTGGGTAATATTCCAATATACATATGTACCACATCTTTTTTAAAAAAAATTATTTTTAGTTGAAGTATAATTGCTTTACAATGTTGTGTTGATTTCTGCCATACATCAATATGAATCAGCCACAGGTATACATATGTCCCCTCCCTCTTGAACCCCCCCCTGCCACCCCAATCCACCCCACTAGGTTGTCACAGAGCCCCAGTTTGAGTTCCTTGAGTCATATAGCAAATTCCTACTGGATGTGTTACACATGGTAGTGTATAGGTTTCCATGCTACTCTCCCCATTCTTCCTACCCTCTCCTTCCCCCACTGTGTCCACAAGTCTGTTCTCTATGTCTGCATCTCCACTGCTGCCCTGCCAATATGTTCAACAGGACCATCTTTCTAGATTCCGTATATATGCGTTAATATAGGATATTTATTTTTCTCTTGCTGACTTACTTCACTCTGTGTAATAGGCTCTAGGTTCATCCACCTCATTAGAACTGACTCAAATGTGTTCCTTTTTATGGCTAAGTAATATACCACTGTATATATGTACCACAGCTTCTTTATCCATTCATCTGTTGCTGGACATCTAGGTTGCGTCCGTGTCCTAGCTATCGTAAATGGTGCTCCAATGAATACTGGAGACATGTACCACATCTGCTTTATCAGTTCATCTGTCAGTGGACCTTTAGGTTGCGTCCATGTCCTGGCTATTGTAAACAGTGCTGCAATGAACACTGGGGTGCATGTATCCTTTCAAACCATGTTTTTCTCTGGGTATATGCCCAGGAGTGGGATTTCCAGATCATATGGTAGCTCTATTTTTAGTTCTTAAAGGAGACTCCATACTCTTCACTATAGGGGCTGTACCAGTTGACAGTCCCATCAGCAATGTCAGAGGGTTCCCTTTTCTCCACACCCTCTCCAGCATTTATTGTTTGTAGCCTTTTTTATTGATAATGGCTATTCTGACTGGTGTGAGGGGATATCATACCAGAGTTTTGTTGTAGTATATGGACATTTTATAAACTGTACCTATTTAAAGTCTACTGTTTGATGAATTTTGACATGTATATACCCATGAAACTGTCACCACAATCAAGGATGAACATAGCCATCACCTCCAAAAGTTTTTTCTCCTTCCCTTTTGTAATCCCTCCCTCTGGCTCCTCCCCATTCCTAAACCACCACTGATCAGCTTTCTGTTATAATTTGTATTTTATAGAATTGTATGCTTTTTTTCTTGTTTCATCCAATATGATTACTTTGATATTCATCCATATTATTGCATGTGCCAATAGTTCATTTCTTTTTATTGCTGATTAGTATTCTATTCTATGAATATATCAGTTTTTTAAATCCATTCACTAGTCGATGGATATTTGCCTTGTTTCTATTTTTGGCTGTTATGAATAATGCTATGAATATTTTCATACAAGTTGTTGTGTGGACGTATGTCTTCATGCCTCTTAATATCACATTGATAACATGAAATTGGCCATAATCAGAGTATTTACACCATGGAAATTGACAGATACTACAAATTCAATGCTTTTTCTCCAGAGATCCAACTGTTAAACATTTACATTACAGCCTTAGATATACCTTAGATTTGGAATTACTGAACCAAAGTCTACACACTTTAAAAAAGCCTATATTGTTAAGAAAACTTTCCAAAAAGGGTGTCACTTTCTTCTTTATTTAAATATGTATATCCTTTATTTATGTCATTTCAAAATGTCCAACTTCCTCTGAGTAAAAAAATATCACAAAGTCTAAGAGCCTCATCTTTCCCTGGGGTGATAATGCCATTTTTTTTCTCATTGTAGTAAAGAGTAAGAATTTCTGAGTATTTCCAGAAGATTTAAAAAACATTTCTAGGCAGGTGCATGCATATGCAGGGAAAAGAGGGTAGTTTTAAAAAATCAGGCCAGAAAGATGACATAATCAAAGGGAGAGAGGGGGAAAAGGAAACATGATACATTCTTATTCCTCCAGTACATAGAGACTTCTAAGTCACTGTTTATAAAGATACATATGTTCATGTAATTATAACCCAGTGAACATGGTGCATCTCTGCTTTACTCATTTAATGTTATTTCAGATCACATTTCCACAAAGAATGTGATCTTCATCATTTTTATTTGAACTACTTCATAATATTCTGTTCTTATTATTCCCCTATTGTTGAGCATTTGGGTTGTTTCCAATGTTTCAGTGTTATAAATACAATGTCTTCCTGCAAATTGCTTCTTTCTCCTTGTAAATTATTTCCTTGGTTTGGCTTCTATAAGTTCTCTTTCCCCATGTCCATTACTTGTTTGTTTTGTTCTATATGTTGTTGTTCAGTCACTAAGTCATGTCCAACTCTTTGCGACCCCATGGACTGTAGCACGCCAGGTCCCTCTGTCCATCACCAACTTCCAGAGTTTACTCAAACTCGTCCACAGAGTCGGTGATGCTATCCAACCATCTCATCCTCTGTCATCCCCTTCTGTTTTTGCCTTCAATCTTTCCCAGCATCAGGGTCTTTTCCAGTGAGTTGGCTCTTCGCATCAGGTGGCCAAAGTATCGGAGCTTCAGTTCAGCATCAGTTCTTTCAATGAATATTCAGGGTTGATTTGTTTTAGGATTGACTGGTTTGATCTCCTTGCAGTCCAAGGGACTCTCAAGAGTCTTCTCCAGCACCACAATTCAAAAGCACCATTTCTTTGGCAGTCAGCCTTCTTTATGGCCCAACTCTCACATCTATACATGACTACTGGAAAAACCATGCATGCATGCTAAGTCGCTTCAGTCACGTCCAGCTCTTTGCGACCCTATGGACTGTAGCCCACCAGGCTCCTCTGTTCACGTGGATTCTCTAAATGAATACTAGAGTGGGTTGCCACTTCCTACTCCATGGGATCTTCCTGACCCAGGGATCAAACCCGCATTTCTTACATTTCCTACATTGGCAGATGGGTTCTTTACAACTGGAGCCACCTATACAGCTCAGTTCAGTTCAGTCACTCAGTCGTGTCCAGCTGTTTGTGACCCCACGGACTTCAGCACGCCAGGCTTCCCTGTCCATCACCAACTCCCAGAGCCTACTCAAACTCATGTTCATTGAGTTGGTGATGCCATCCAACCATCTTATCCTGTGGCATCCCCTTCTCCTCCCACCTTCAATCTTTCCCAGCATCAGGGTCTTTTCCAATGAGTCTGTTCTTTGCGTCAGGTAGCCAAAGTATTGGAGTTTTGGCTTCAGCGTCAGTCCTTCCAATGAATATTCAGGACTGATTTCCTTTACTATATATATATACTATACAGTAGGTTCTCATTAGTTACTATTTTATACATAGTACTAATAGTGTATGTACATCAGTCCCTATCTTCCAATTCATCCCACCTCCCACCTTTCTCCCTCGGTATCCATACATTTATTCTCTATGTCTGTGTCTCTATTTCTGCTTTACAAATAAGATCATCTATACTGTTTTTCTGAGCGACTTCACTTTCGCTTTTCACTTTCATGCTTTGGAGAAGGAAATGGCAACCCATTCCAGTGTTCTTGCCTGGAGAATCCCAGGGATGGTGGAGCCTGGTGGGCTGCCGTCTATGGGGTCACACAGAGTCAGACATGACTGAAGCGACTTAGCAGCTTAGCATACCATTTTTCTAGTTGCCACATGTATGCATTAATACATGATATTTGTTTTTCTCTTTCTGACTTCACTGTGTATGACAGTCCATCCATGTCTCTACAAGTGACCCTATTTCATGCCTTTTTACAGCTAAGTAATATTCCATCATATATATATACCACATCTTCTTTATCCATCCCTCTGTACCATGTGTTTTACTCTTTGTTAGTTTCCCATTGCTTGTAATGTAGGTGCTTAAAATGTATTTGTCGATCTGTTCATCTGTTTATTTTACTTTCTTTCCTTTCTTCTTCAAGTCTCATTTGACACTCATTCCCTAATGAATTAATATATGAACAATCCTTTTGCATCCTACTCTAAACCTGCTTGTCTTGCTGTAGTTAGATAATTCCTAACCCTGAACTAAACCTCTTTTTGGCATGAGACCCTGTCTGCTATAATCATGAGTCAAAGGTCAAGGCTAGTCAGTACCTCCCTCAGAAATGACTTAATTACAGGTAATACAAAGTTTAAAGAATTAAATTAGGTCAACCTGCAAAATGATCTTTCTGACTCTTCCAAACGCAAGCTTGTACTTCAAATGGGCGTGTCTGAGGTCAGGTTACCCTGAAATAGGAGCAACGCATAGGAAGTTCATGGAGGCCAGTACTGTAGGGAGCTAGATCTGCGGGGAGCTGCACATGGGCCAGGGCTGAGGAAAAGTTGAACTGGCATGTAGACCTTCTCAGCCAACCTCATGGGGAGCTCTAGAACAGGGGTGGCCCTTCAGAGTTGTCTTAAATCAGGGTGAGGGAACAAGGGCCTGATACCCACTGCTCACTGGCCAGTGGTTGAGTGCGGGCTGCACCCAGGAAGGGCACATTGCTTAGGATGGGAAAGCAACTCAACTGCGGGTACTTCCCAGAAAGTGACTGAGCAGAGTGCCAGCACCAGTGAGCACTGCCAGCAGCCAGCAGGGTACATCCTTCAACTCAGAAGCAGGGATTCTGGGCTGACACCATACCCCCACTGCGGGGTGGGGGTGGGGGAGTCATCTCAGAGTGGAGGGCCAGGAGAATAGACGCAGAGCCACGTGACCATCCTCATGCAACTAAATTCCTATTGTTACCCAGGAGTCCAGAAGTTCAGAGGAAGTAATGGCTGAAACAGCCCAAGTTTGTGTGGTCTCAGGATGTTTCTAAAAGAAGCACAACCATCACCACCCTCCCTGTCCTTCGAGGTGTTTTCCTCCACAGTTGTTTCCTCATTTTGAAGCCCCCAGGGACAGGGAGGCAGGAAGCTATTATGATAAAACCAGGAAGCCTGGCCTCAAGAGTCAAGAACCGTCTCAGGACCTCCAAAGATGCCCCAAGGTTGGGGATGGGCCTCTGTAATTCTTAGAAACTGCTCCCTCACCAAACTTCCAGTCATGGAAGAGTTTCAAAGGCAGCACTGGACATGAATCCAATTACACAAGCTTATTTACAAGCTTGAATTAGCTCATGTCTGCAAAGCACTTTGAGCAATTTGGATAGACTTCCTGAATTGTTTACCTAAAGTATTACCTCACCCTTAAGTCAATTTCCTAGAGGTAGGATGGGTGAAACAGAACCTCCATTAGAAAATAATCTTCTCATAAGTTTTTCCAACTTCTAATATGTACTGTCACCAGCCGTTTAATGTAAAGGTCTGCTTGTTGAGGCGAGGCCATTATTTTTCACATATTTTTCCTACATTTTCATTTACCTGCCTTTCAAGAATGGATTATGCTTTTTGTGCTAAGAAATTATACCTTTGTACATACCATATTTAAGTGAATACTTTCAGGATAAAAGAATCAGTCATATTTTCAACATAAGGTAGCCAGATGTCTTAATTGTATGTATGTGTATATGTTTTAGCAAGTTTTATATTAAAATCCCAGCTCCCTGGATACAAATAACTCCAGTGTCCTCCAGGATCTCTGGCAAAAGAAGGCTTTGCGGGGCACAAAAAGTGAGTCAGTTTCAGATATGTATAGAATATTCTAGTACATAATGTCACCACAGAGGTGAATTATTTTAAAAAGTTGGTTCCAAGGGAATTTTTGATTCTTGCTACTCTGGCTGCTGCTACAGCTTCAGTAAATAGAGAGGAAGGTTCTTTCTCCTCTTCACTCATGTGTAACCAAAAGCAGTTTCACAATACTGTACTGTTTATGAGTGAGTTGGTTTGGGGGGATGGGAAATATGGCTTGGTAGGTAGTCTAGCTGTTTCAGCTCTCAGTGTAGAGTAAGGGACCCTGTATAAGAGCCCCTGTGAGGAGCTGATGGTGGGGTGCATGTTCACTGCCTTCTGGCACCCTGGGCCAGCAAGACCAACTCAGACACCTTAGTACATGGAGTTTGTGTTTTCTATAGCCACTCCTGGTCCTGTTTCTATATCATTGAGGTTTCATAGTTGTAAACAACAAAAACCTCTCTTGTTAGTTCAGCCTAGAAAAGAGAGGAGAAGGTTCACGTGTTCTCCAGGAGGGCTGCAGTCTCCCAGCAGAACTGCTCCGATGGAGACATTGCTGCCGCCATGCCTCATGACAGGCCTCTCCTGTCACATCAGTGATGCAGGGCACTGGACTCGACTGCTAGGAACTTGACATTGATGCTTCTAGAGGCTGAGTGTATCTACTGCTGCCTGTGTCAGAGTGACTCAAGCAGTGCCTGCTTCTTTGAGTCACCACCTTTTCATTAATTCATTCATTTTATTTATTCATTCATTTTTAATTATTTTTTTTTATTTTTGGTCATGCTGTGTGACTTAACAGGATCTTAGTTCCCTGACCAGGAATTGAACCCAGGGCCACAACCGTGAGAGCACCTAACCACTAGATCACCAAGGAAGTCCCCATTTATTTTTAGTTTTAAAACTTCATTGATTTTTATCTGGCTCGTTTAAAAAATTTTTCAATCCAGCAATTGGTGACAGGATTACCAGCTTCTGGTTCAAGAACTGGCCTAAGTAGGTATCATTGTTGAAGACATCCTATGTCTATTCTGTATCTGCTTTTTGTGCCCTCTGCCTCCCATGGTTTATAAACTTATTTCTCCTATTTTGAATTAGTTAATGAGATGGATGAGGGAGAGACACACATTGTAAAACAAGAAAGCCAAACAAGAAAGCCAAAAACCATTCTTACTGCTTTATGAACCCAACAGAAAGGCAATTTTAAACCTCTGAATACCTTTTACAAACCACTAAACTTTCAGCTGTCACATGTTTTTTCCCCCCCAAGAAATGTGTAAAACAGTTATTCTTACCCTTAGAAGAAAATTTAGGTGATAATTTCTATAATTTTGCAGGAGAAATTTCCATGCACGACACCAGAGCCAGAAACCATAAAGAAAAATATTGATAACATTTACTACTTCAGAAAAAAAAAAAAAACACCACAATGTTAAAACATTTGACAAATGGGAAAACATTTGCAGCTCACGTGACACAAGACTAATGTCCTAAATATAATAAGATCTCATACAAACCAATTAGAAAAAATTTAATACCACATTGTGAAGATGGTAGAGAATGTGACTACAAGGAGATCAAACCAGTCAATCCTAAAGGAAGTCAATCCTGACTATTCATTGGAAGGACTGATGCTGAAGCTAAAGCTCCAGTACTTTGGCCACCTGATGCGAAGAACTGACTCATTGGAAAAGACCCTGATGCTGGGAAAGATTGAAGGCAGGAGAAGGGGATGACAGATGATGAGATGGTTGGATGGCATCACCAACCTGATGGACATGAGCTTGAGCAAACTCCCGGAGTTGGTGAAGGACAGGGAAGCCTGGCATGCTGCAGTCCATGGGGTTGCAAAGAGCTGGACATGACTGAGCGACTGAACAACAATTGTACAAATAATTCACAAAAAAGGAAGGCAATGGTCAATATCCATACGAAAAGATACTCAACCTAACTATTAATAAAAACTACAAATGAAAACGGTGAGGCATAATCTCCCTTGGAGATTGGCAGGGATAAGAAAGATGTTGCAAACAGACCCAAGCTGATTTGGCAGTCCAGCAAATGTCAAGGTTCTTTTCAGTTCAGTTCAGTTCAGTCACTCAGTCGTGTCCAACTCTTTGTGACCCCATGAATCGCAGCATGCCAGGCCTCCCTGTCCATCACCAACTCCCGGAGTTTACCCAAACTCATGTCCATCAAGTCGGTGATGCCATCCAGCCATCTCATCCTCTGTCGTCCCCTTCTCCTCCTGCCCCCAATCCTTCCCAGCATCAGGGTCTTTTCCAATGAGTCAACTCTTCACGTGAGGTGGCCAAAGTATTGGATTTTCAGTTTCAGCTTCAACATCAGTCCTTCCAGTGAACACCCAGGACTGATCTCCTTTAGGATGGACTGGTTGGATCTCCTTGCAGTCCAAGGGACTCTCAAGAGTCTTCTCCAACACCACAGTTCAAAAGCATCAATTCTTCAGCACTCAGCTTTCTTCACAGTGCAACTCTCACATCCATACATGACTACTAGATAAACCATAGCCTTAACTAGACCAGACCTTTGTTGGCAAAGTAATGTCTCTGCTTTTTAATATGCTATCTATGTTGGTCATAACTTTCCTTCCAAGGAGTAAGCATCTTTTAATTTCATGGCTGAAATCACCATTTAGTGAATATATTAAAGCTGGTCAGTGGCTGTATATACCTGTCCTACCAATCTGGCTCCTGATTGGTTTATTACTATAAAGTTAACTATTAAGTCAAATTCTCTGATTTCTCTCAAACATACAAACATTTATTAGCAAGCAAGTAGAAAAGAGGATGAAAGGTTTATTCTGTAGTATATGCTCCTCTCTTCCTGATAACATGACTGGCTGGTTTTGCGGATGAGCCAGAATTTGGCAGGATTAACAGGACTCTAGAGCTAGAATGCTGCTTCAGTGGAATTAGACACCTGGGCTGAAATTGTATACCTTATTCCTGAACAGGTTGTAAAGTCTGTACAGCATCCCTAGCCAGAACACCACTTATCACTCCAACGAAACATCTCTTTTCATTATTAAAGTTCTGGGTTACCACCAGCGAAGGTGTCAGTTTTCATCAGGGCTGCTTAACTGTCTCTAAGATACTTCAAACGTGAATGCACACTCAGAGAGTCCTACCTTAAGCATACAGAATTACTGTGTGTGCATAGACATACTGTCAACATAACAATTGAAAATAAGTGGGGAGAAACCATCACTGTAAGTTGGTCCCTTTTTGAAAGGCAATTTGTCAACATGTAGAACAATATCAAGGGAACATCCTCTACTTGTGGCCTTTTATCATAAGGAAGTAATTGAACACATACACAGAGATGTGTCCATGGATGTGCATGACTGCATCATTTCTAATAGTGCAGGTTTGCAGACCATCACGGGTTAATAAAATAGTGATGTAAAACAGATCAGTAATTGCTTGGAGGTGCGAGTGGGGGCTGGGAAGGGTGGAAGGGATGGGAGGGCAGGATTACAGATCATCAGGATGAGACTTTGGGGGTGATGGACATATTTACTGTCTTTGTGGTGATGAGGCTTTTTGAATTACACACTGTAAATATATGCAGTCTGTAATATTTCTTTTTAAAACTAATATTTGTTTATTTGGCTGCACCGAGTCTTAGTTGCAGCACGAGGGATTTTTTTTTCTTTTAGTTGCAGCATGAGGGATTTGCATGTGAACTCTCATTGCAGCATGTGAGATCTAGGTCCCTGATCAGGGATCAAACCTGAGCCCCCTGCATTGAGGGCTTGGAGTCTTAGCCACTGGACCACCAGGGAAGCCCCAGTTTGTGTATTTCTTGCTTGGAGAATTAATTCCATGAACTGAGGAGCCTGGCAGGCTACAGTACACGGGGTCACAAAGAGTCAGACACAACTGAGCAACTAACACTTTCACTTTCACTTTATGATATTTCACTTATACTTCAATAAATGTGTTTAAAATAATTCTTTCAGCAGATAATAGATAAATTATAACAATTAGGGGAAGGTTTATTGTGCATTTAACATGTACCTGATATTGTGTCAGATGTTCCACAAATACCATCTCTTTTCTTTAATTGAAGTAGAGTTGATTTACAAAGTTGTATTAGTTTCAGGTTTACAGCACAGTGATTCATTTATACATCTATAAATATACACACACGTATATATACACATGCATACATATATTCTTTTTCAGATTCTTTTCCCTTATAGGCTATAAAAGATGTTGGATATAGTTCCCTGTGCTATACAGTAGGTCTTTGTTGGTTATGTAGTTTATATATAGTAGTGTGTGTATGGTACTCTCAACCTCTTGATTTATTCCAACCCCCCCCCCACCGTTTCTTGTTTGGTAACCATGAGTGTCTTTTGTAAGTCTTATAAATAAGTCTTTGGTATCATTTTTTGGAATCAACATATAATGATATCATATGATATTTGTCTTTCTCTGACTTTCTTCACTCAGTGTGACAATCTCTAGGTCCATCCATGTTTCTGCAATTATAGCACATTATTTCATTCTTTTCTTTGGCTGAGTAGCATTGTATTGTGTGTGTGTGTATATATATATACATATATATACACACACACACCACATCTTCTTTACCCATTCCTCTATTGATGGCCATTTAGGTTGCTTCCATGTCTTGGCTCCTGTAAATAATGCTGCAGTGAACATTGGGATGCATGTATCTTTTTGAATTATGGTTTTCTCCGGATATATGTCCAGGAGTGGGATTGTTGAATCTCTTTAGATTTGCATAATTACCCTTTGAATTCAGAACTCTTATCATCCCCATTTCTCACAGATGAGAAAATGGAGGTTTAAAGGACATGTTCAAAGACACACAGCTAGAAAGTGGCTAAGAGTAAGAGTCAACAAACTATAGCTCATGGACCAAATCAGCCTGCCACCTGTTTTTGTAAATATAGTTTTATTGCAGTATAGCCACACCCATGTGCATGCATACTGGATTTGTCTGCTGCCACATAACAATGACAAAGTTGAATAGTTTGCAGCAGAGATCATAGGGCCCAGGTAATGGCTAATTGTAGATGTCAACTTGACTGGGCCATGGAACCAATATATTTGGTCAGACTTTATTCTAGATGTTTCTGTGAAGGTACTTTTTAGATGAGATTAACATTTATATCAGTAGACTTTAGTAAAGCAGATTACCTTTGAGAGTATGAGTAGGTCTCAGCCAGTCAGTTCATAGAAGAAGACTGACATCCTTGGAGGAAGAGGGAATTCTGCCAGCACACTGCCTTTAGACTTGAAGTACAACTCTTCTGTGGATCTCCAGCCTGCTGACCCACCCTACAGATTCTAAACTTGCCAGTCTTCATAACTGTGTGAGCCAATTCTTGAAAATATTTGTCTCTCTCTCGCAGATAGATAGATAGATAGATAGATAGATAGATAGATAGATAGATAGTTGTTCAGTTGCTTAGTCGTGTCTGCCTCTTTACAACCCCATGGACTGCAGCACACCAGGCTTCCCTGTCCTTCACCAATTCCCTGAGCTTGCTCAAACTCATGTCCATTGAGTCAGTGATGCTATCCAACCATCTCATCCTCTGTCATCCCTTTCTCCTCCTGCTTCAATCTTTCCCAGCATCAGGGTCTTTTCCAGTGATTCAGTTCTTCGCATCAGGTGGCCAAAGTATTGGAGTTTCAGCTTCAACATCAGTCCTTCCAATGAACACCCAGAACTGATTTCCTTTAAGATTGATTGGTTTGATCTCCTTGCAGTCCAAGGGGCTCTCAAGAGTCTTCTCCAACACCACTGTTCAAAAGCATCAATTCTTCAGTGCTCAGCTTTCTTTATAGTCAAACTCTCACAACCATACATGACTACTGGAAAAACTATAGCTTTGACTGTATGGACCTTTGTAGGCAACGTAATGTCTCTGCTTTTTAATACACTGTCTAAGTTTGTCATAGCTTTTCTACCAAGGAGCAAGTCTCTTTTAATTTTGTTGGTACAGTCACTGTCCCCAGTAATTTTGGAGCCCAAGAAAGTAAAATCTGCCACTGTTTCCACTTTTCCCCCATCTATTTGCCATGAAGCAATGGGACCAGATGCCGTGATCTTAGTTTTTTTGAATGTTGAGTTTCAAGCCAGCTTTTTCACTCTCCTCTTTCACCTTCAAGAGGCTCTTTAGTTCCTGTTCACTTTCTGCCATTAGAGTGGTATCATCTGTATATCTGAGGTTGTTGATATTTCTCCCAGCAGTCTTAATTCTAGCTTATTATTTATCAAGCCTGGCATTTCACATGATGTGGTCTATAGATAGGTAGATGATAAATATAGATGATCAATATAGATATACACAGATATAGATATAGGTAGATATAGATGATATATATATCTATAGATACATAGTTATAGGTATCTAGATATAGATACATATATATGAATGTATATAGTTAGATATAAGTATAGAGATTATCTATCTAACTCGGTATAGAAAGATCTCTGTGTCTGTATATCCTGTTGGTTCTCTTCCTCTGGAGAACCCTAATACAGCCCTCAAAGCCTAAAATATTTATTTGACCCTGTACAGGATCAGGCTCTGGTAAATAATCTGCCTGCAATGCAGGAGACCCTGGTTTGATCCCTGGGCCAGGCAGATCCCCTGGAAAAGGAAATAGTAATCCACTCCAGTATTCTTGCCTGGAGAACTCCATGGATAGAGGAACCTGGCGAGCTACAATCCATGGGATCACAAAGAGTCGGGCATGACTGAGTGACTAACACTTTACAGAAAAAAGGTTTGCTAACCCTTGCCTGAGAGCCAGGATCAGAATCCAGACAATTTAAATGTATAGCTTGCACTCTCGGTCACTACCCTGCACTGTCTTGTGGAGCATCCAACCAATGGAATACACTATGGCCATTAAAAATTACAGTACCTAACTATGCTACCAGTTTGGGGAAATGTTCAGAATATATTGCTAGACAAAGAAAGCAGGTTATACCTGCATTTATGGTAATAACACATTTCTATTAGAAAAAGGATGCATGGGGAAAGTTACAAAAATGTGTACCTGAAGATGACAACAGCGATTTTCACTAGACACTAGATTATGAATGATTTTTGCTTTTTCTTTATACTTCCTTGTATTGTCTAAATATCTCACAATGAGCATAGAGTCAGAAGGAAAAAACAACAAAGCGGTTTTCATTCTGAAAATGGGAAGAGAATGTCTAGGGATTTGCACTTTATACTACCTCAAAATTACCCCATATCAAAACGTTCAAGTCAATGGAATGTCCTTAATGACAAATGAGTGGTGGCTATGTGGTAGCTACAGCCCACTCACCATGCCCTGATAGTTCCTTTTTTATGCACAAGGTAATCTGAGTGGCCTTTCAAAAGTACTCAACTTGTCGTTGTTGTTCTTGTTTAATTGCTAAGGTGTGTCTTACTCTTTTGCGACCCCGTAAACTGAAGTCTGCCATGAACTGAAGGCTCCTCTGCCCATGGGATTTCCCAGGCAAGAATACTGGAGTGGGTTGTCATTTCCTTCTCAAGGGGATCTTCCCGACACAGGGATCGAACCTGCATCTCTTAGGTCTCTTACATCTCCTGCATTGGCAGGCGGGTTCTTCACCACTAGCACCACCTGGGAAGTCCCAGTACTTACTGTAAGTAGGTAAAATAAATGTTTGCTAAATGAAAGATAAATGAGTGTATAGAATGTGGAACCTCTCTTCCAACAGTTCATGAGTTTTCAGCCTTGGTCCTAGTAAACAAGATGGTGAGAGGTGATATTTAAGTCACTGAGGTCTTGCTGTATTAGTAATGTGCTTCAGTTGCATTTTGGATGGGTTAACTTAGGAATCTAATCATAATATAATATTGTGTAAATAAAAGAGTGTGTTTTAGGTTCTTTCTCTGTGTGTCAAATACTGGCTAGATGTTTACCAATACATTTCCTTTTCCTGGGCACTCAGAGCAACTGTGTTTCTTAGTCATCCTTCTAGTTAGGTTGGGAAATTGTGACTGAATTCTGGCTGATGGAAATATGAGTGGAAATGATCTGTGCCTTTCACAAATGTATCTTCTACATACTTTCATTCTCTGGTTCATGTGGCTGAACTAAAAGAAACTTCCAAAATGGTAGAGTTGCACGATGGGAAGAGCCTGGTCCCTGAACTGTGATGTGAACTAAAAACAAACCTTTTTTGAGTTTAGCAACTGAGATTGTAGGGTCTGTTTGTTATTTCAGCCAATGTAGCTTCCCCTGACTGCATCATCTTTCAAAGAAACTTTTGTAACTCCACTTGTTTTTGAGTTGGGCAGGACTTACATGGTCACTTTAATTTGACACTTGAGAATGCAGATGTCAAAGCTTATCTCATTATTCAGCTTCTTCATTTGTATTTCCCAAATGATTTGAGAGAGAAACATGGAGTGAGATAATGCCTATTCAGTAGAAAGCAAAAAATAGTACAGAGCACAAATAACTCATAATTAGCATAACAATTCTTGCTATGAATATGAATCTTTCATTTCTTCTCTGCTTAATTTTTTGAGTTTGCAAATGTGCTATGTTTAATAGAAAGCTCCAAATACACTGCATTTTTGATAAAAGGTAGGTCATACAAATCTATCAAACACATGAATATATTATGTATTTAATTTATTGACTTATTTATATAAGGATGAAATCAAACCAAAAATTAATTGGGATCTACAGTGTGTGTTTTGTTGCCCGGCAGTGCTCTTTTTTGGTTAATATTCAGATGGGGTCATTGATGAATTCAAGCTGCTTGTAGTCATGCTTGTCTGTTAAATAATCTTTGCTAAATGTGGCCAGAAATATGGAATTTTTAATTGGCAATTATAATCCTTGGACTGAATGTCACTCTGTTAGACATCTGGCTGCCAGTTCCACACAGGATCTTTTCATGACCATCATACACTGCAGGGAACACTAATTTACTCTGAAAATCAAATTAATTGAAAAGGTCTTTTCCAAACAAAACACATGCCTAGAGCTTGCAAATGTAATGATGTGATCGATTTTATGAGTCTTCTCTATGAAATTTTGCTGGATTCCCCAATATTTGCTTGGTACACCCTCCTTGTGCTACCACTTTACCTTACGTGAGGCTTGCCTCATGATCTATGGCAATTATTTCTCACCTGGCTCCTCTAGTAGACTGTGAGGTACAAGAGGGCACACGGCAACCACCTTTTAACTTTATATCCTAAGTGCTTGGCCTGAAGTAGATACCCAGTAAACACTTATTTTATGAATATCGATACAATTGTTTAGGTTAGTGTGCTTTTAGAGTCTTTAAAGTCCTTAAGGACTTCCCTGGCAGCCCAGTGGTTAAGACTCCACGCTTCGACTTTGAGCAGTGCGGGTTCCATCCATGGTTAGTAGAAGTTCCCCACACCACATGGTGCAGCCAAAAGAAAAAGAAGAAGAAGAAATAGAAAAGTCCCTTAAAATAAACTATTAAACACCTACTTTATAAATAGAGCATTTACTTGTTATATGTAGCATGTATAAAATAAGTCAGGTTTTATCTAACTACATCTGGGTATTTTATACAGTGTTAGGATACTAAAATGTTTTCAAGAGAAGCATGGTGGAGGGCAGGGAAGGCTGAGGAAAGATTTAAGGAACAATTTAACATTATTTAAAGGTGCAAACATTTACCTGTGTTTGAGGGGAGAAAAAAGCCAGAAGGGTCAATAGGGTACTAATCCTTCTGTGGCTTGAGATGGGATGTCCTATAATATGTAACAAAGGCCAGGCTTAGACATGGAGCCCAACAAGGCAGTGAATGAGAAGCCAGAGGGTCAGAAGAAAGGAAGGTTATGAAGCCACTTTACACTCTTGTTTGCTGTCAGATAGGACCAGACTTGAAGGGGCATCTGTTCTCCTATAAATACTTCCAGAGGAAGATGAATGCACCACACCCAGTATTCAGGTATTTAGCCAAGGTGCTTGTTCTTGAATTCTTCCCTGTATATCAGACCAAGTTCTCCAAGCTACAATTTTAACTCTTTTGTTGCTGCTGCTGTCCTTTCCTCAGTAGAGCTAGAGGTCATCCTCTTCAACATAAATGTTACATCGTCCCTATTAGGTTTTTTTTTCCCCTTTTGTATCACATTCCAGCTCCCTTGTCTATTTCTTTTAGGATCTTATTTCCAAAGCAGTCATGTCTCTGACCCTCTGCTGGAACTGGGCTGTCTGTTTCATCTGAGCACCAGTCCATAAAAAGAACATGACAAATGACCAGCAAAGAAAAGCTAGTATCTGACATCCCTAAATGTCACTTTCCTGTGTCCTTCTCTCCTCCCAAGTTTGTTTATTCTCTTGGAGCACATTCTACATGTCAGGACTTCTGGGTGCTCTGGGATATCACAGTGAACAAAACTGATGCAAATCCCTCACAAACTTTACCTTCCAGTTGGGGGAGATAGAAAATACAGACAATAGAGGAGTAAAGAATCATCATATGCCAGTTATGTGACATAGAAAAATAAAGTGGGGAAAGAGAAAAATAGTATTTGGGGTTGGAATTCTAATAGTGGCCAGGATAGGTTGGATTGAGAAGGTTGTCAACAATGATTAAAGAAGATAATTTAGGGACTTCCTGGGTTGTCTAATGGTTAATACTTCACCTTCTAATGCAGGGGTGTGTGGGTTCAATCCCTGGCTGGGGGACTAAGATCCCACATGCCTTGTAGCCAAAAGAAAACCAAAACATAAAACAGAAGCACTGTTGTAGCAAATTCAGTGAAGACTTTAAAAATGATCCACATAAAAAAAAAATTCTCAGAAAAAAAAAGATAATTTAGGTGATACAAACAAACTTTAACACTTCATGAAGTGGGCAGTCTGTTTCCAGGAGCCCAGAGAAACACAAAATGAGACAGAAGGCAGAAGCTTTTACAGGATAAAGAACCAAGAAATAGGTATAGGAGCCCAGAGTTAGCTTGGCATTTGGGGGTTGGCTGGCCGGCTGGACTGTGTTTCTGGTCCAGCAGTGCATTTACAAAGACACAGTGATCTAAGTTTTGGTTGGCTGATGCGGCACCCCAGGCAGAAGTAGCCCCATCTTGGACCTGAAAATTTGTTTCAGGAAGGTGTACTCTGAGGAAAGCCCTCAAGGACGTGAGGAAGCCAGCCAAACAGGTATCTGGAGTAGGGCACATGCTGCTGCTGCTAAGTCGCTTCAGTTGTATCTGACTCTGTGCGACCCCATAGACAGCAGCCCACCAGGCTCCCCTGTCCCTGGGATTCTCCAGGCAAGAACACTGGAGTGGGTTGCCATTTCCTTCTCCAATGCATGAAAGGGAAAAGTGAAAGTGAAGTCACTCAGTCGTGTCTGACTCTTCACGACCCCATGGACTGCAGCCAACCAGGCTCCTCCGTCCATGGGATTTTCCAGGCAAGAGCACTGGAGTGGGGGGCCATTGCCGTCTCCGGTAGGGCACATGGGGCAAAGCAAACAGACAACATGGAGACCTTGAGGTCAGAACTGGCTGCTATATCTGAGAAACAGTAAGGCTGTGATAGTAACTGGATGGAGTGGGGTGAACAAGGGGAGAGGAGCAGGGAGGAAGACAGAGAAGTTTGAGTCAGGGTGTGTAGAACCTTGTAAGGCCGCTAGAGGGATATTGGCTTTTACTCTGGGACGAGGGGGCCATTGTGGGTTTTCAGGCAAGCGTGGCCCACATCTGATTATACCTTAACAGGATAATCCTGTGTCGAGGGTGGAACAAAGGAGGCAAGAGGGATAAGCTGGGAGAGCAGCTGAAAGCTATTGTCGTGATTCAGCAGCAGCATCATGACATCTCCAACAGAAACAGTGGAAGCAGAGATGGGGGTAAATGACCAGATTCTAGATACATTTTGAAGGGAGAAGCAATAGAATTTGCTCATGGGATGGATGTGAGGATGAAAGAAAAGGAGTCGAGGATGACTTCGTGGATTTTGGCCTGAGCCAATGGAAGGATGGAGCTGCCATTATTGACTAGGGTAGAGAATGATGTCAGGCATGGCAGGGCCGTGATGGTAGAGCAGGAGTGCAGTTTTAGACATTCTAAGTCAGAGAAGACCATTAGACTTCCAAGTAGAGATGTGGTGGAAGCCACTGGAAGTCCACATATGGAGTTCATGGCTGAAGTTCTGGCTAGAGATATAAGTCCTGGACTCGTCATCCTGTTGAGGGTATTTATAGCCCTGAGGCTGAAGGCAGTCACCAAGGTAGCATCCACAGTAAAGATAAGAGGCTCAGTACTTCCCTGGCAGGCCAGTGGTTAAGATCCCATGCTTCCACTGTAGGAGGCACAGGTTCAATCCCCGGTCAGGGAACTAAGATCCCATGTGCCCTGTGGTGTGGTTAAAAAAAAAAAAAAAAAACAGGCTCAAGAAGTGAGTGTTGGGACATGCCACAGGGGAATGGACAATTTGTAAAAAGGTAAGCATGCATACCTACACATCACACATAGGAATTTTGATGAAAGTAACCACAAGTTAGAGAACTTTGAAGAAAGGGCTATTCAGCTAAGTATGAAGGAAGGAAGTGACAGTGATGGGTGGAACACACCCGGACAGATGAAACCTCAAAGGGTAAGAAGGCAGCAGTAAGTGAAAAAGCTTGGGCTGATGGCTAGAAGGCGATGAAGGGACAGTCTGGCCGGAGTAGGCAGCAGGATGGGGAGGAAGGTAGAATGGCTTTGCTTGCTCTTCTCTTCGTTTGCAACTCTACTTCCCAAGGAAACTAACAGCAATGTTGTAGACAAGGCTCCCTGGAGAGAGCCTTTGAGATGGAGTGTTCTCTGGAGATGAACAGCTCATTTGTTTGTATTTTGTTCAGTCTCTCAGTCGTGTCCGACTCTTTGCAACCCCATGGACTGCAGCACATCAGGCTTCCCTGTCCTTCACCATCTCCCAGAGCTTGCTGAAACTCATGTCCATTGAGTCAGTGATGCCATCCAACCATCTCATCCTCTAGCCTCCCCTTCTCCTCCCACCTTCAATCTTTCCCAGCATCAGGGTCTTTTCCAATGAGTTAGTTCTTTGCGTCAGGTGGCCAAAGTATTGGAGTTTCAGCTTCAGAATCAGTCTTTCCAATAAATATTCAGAGTTGATCTCCTTTAGGATAGACTGGTTTGATCTCCTTACAGTCCAAGGGACTCTCAAGAGTCTTCTCCAACACCACAGTTCAAAAGCATCAATTTCTCAGTTCCCAGGCTTCTTTATGGTCCAACTCTCACTTTCATACATGACTACTGGAAAAACCATGACAAAAACTGAACGGCTCATTAGCAGAAGGTTTACGGGGATTGCTCACATGCAGGTTTGCTAGGGCATGATCCTGGGCAATACACCGGAAGGAACTCAGGGAGGTGGGTGGGACAGAGAAGAGAAGCTGTGATGTGCTTGCCTCTAAGGCTTTAGCGGGTCCCACAGGGTGCTCCGGAGCTGGGGTGGCCCTTCAGAATTATCCCAAATGGGGGTAAGGGGAACCGAGTCTTTGTATCATTACATCAGCCAGTTATTGGCCCAGGCTCCTTCCCCACAAGACGTAGTATTACCAAAAGAGTTCCTGGTAGCTGGAGGCAACACTCAGTCAGAGCTCTGAGCCAGCAGCAGCTGCTATTCTTAGGAGCTGGGGTGGGGATGACCTGGCCCTGAAGACAAGAGGGGATGTGGCTGGTGCACTGCAGTATCTACTAGAAGCATCTTTAAGCTGAAACCGCACTAAGAGGTCAGATGTTACATTGAAGTGAATGCACAGAAATGGAGTTGGCCTCTTTCTGAACTCGTGAAAAACACCTCTTTATTTGTTGATTTTTGTCAAATGGTTCATGTTTTCATCTGGGGTGGTGTTATTAAGTTACTTTAGATAAGTGACGAGAGGGTTGGACAAAATAGTAAAAGTATGCAAGAAATAATGCCATTAAAATATTGCTTAGAACAAGAGCCTGCCAGTTAGAGAAAATGTGACAAGAATACAACGGCCTGTATCCAGGCTGGAAAGAGAACCAGACATTCTCTGCTGCTTCCCTAGGAGGCCTTGGGAGGTGTGTGAAGGTGGCTTTCTCTTCACAGTGACTGGGAGAACTACAGAATGGGGGAGAATCGTGCACAATGCAGAATTATCCCAACGCAAAGACTGATAGTATCTCTATAGCGGAACACTTGTGGTGGAAGCAAGTGAAATGCAACCTACCTATGTAGGATGAACAGGTAATTTGTTCTGCTAACCAGGGCAGTTTTGAGATTGAAGAAATGTTATTAATACTTAAGTCAAGACAACAGATATAAACCATAAGTGAGGGCAGTGAACTAGGACCACGAGAGCCCTGGTGTAAGGACTCCTGGCAGTTACCTACACAGGTAAAGGGGTGAGTGTAACCCAGGCGCAGTCTGTGAAGAGCATATGCAAAAACTTCCTATATAGCTTGCGGTCCCCCTGTTGTGATATTGACTATGAAAAGGCATGGCATGTTTCTCTTCCTGTGGCATAAAAGTGACCCATCTTAGCCACAGATTCCTTACTGATGATGAAAATGATCAATATGCCTAAAATGCTTATATTTTAAAATGAATCGATTTGTTTATGGCTGTGTTGGGTCTTTGCTGGGGTGCATGGGCTTCTCATTGTGGTGGCTTCTCTTGTTGTGGAGCACAGGCTCTAGGCATGCGGTCTCAGTAGTTGCGGCTCCTGGGCACCAGGGCACAGGCTCAGTAGTTGTGGTGCACAGGCTTAGTTGCTCCACAGCATGTGGGATCTTCCTGGACCAGGGATCAAATCCATGTCCACTGCATTGGCAGGTAGACTTTTAAGCAGTGAACCACCAGGTAAGTCCACCTAGGATGTTTAGTTATAGTATGGACATGAGTTGAACCAGTAACCTCAGCTCTCATGATGGTTAAAGCATTCTCTCCATGCAGCGCTTCCCAACTATTTTCACATCCTGGCAGACAGAGAAATTAATTATTTTAAAAAGATTTTTTTTGATGCAGACCATTTTTTAAAAGTCTATTGAATTTGCTATAGTATTCAGAGACATTGATTTTTAATTGTAGGGCATCCTCAGGTGACTGCAGGAGGCTAAATGTTCCAGGTCTATCCAGCCCTCCGCAGGACTGCAATGTTGACTTCACCATTCCTGGGACATGTGAGGAGTACACCACTGAGAAGCTCTGCCTTCCCAAGTAGGTCTTGGAAAGCCTAGAGAGTTTAGAATACAACAGGGAAATGGGGAAGTAGACTAACTGGTGGTTTTAATACTTTAGTTGAGTTTAGGAATAATTTGTGTGTGTTTAAAGTGCTTAAAATGTCTGTGGCCATTTGAATATTTGCAAATTGGAGAGATGAACCTTCGGTTGCGATTGAAAATGTATGCTTATACAAATGTGATTTCAAATGAACAGAAAACTGGACTCAGTTCATACAGTATATGGTGTCAGAATGTTTCAGAGAACATGTGGCCCATGGACACACAGCTCACTGCCCTGTTTTGGAGGGGGTAACTGCAGGTCGAGGTTGAGGGGCCAGGAAAGGATGAGCTGGGATGCGGCCAGCAGCCAAGGACAGCAGGATCAGACCCCAGATGCTGCCGCTGCAACCACTCTTCCCAAAGGAGGCCCAAGCTTCCTGGCAGCAGCAAGGTGGGTAGGATTCATCCTGGGAGACCATTGCTACCTCTTCTTCACACCCTCCCCCAAAGAACAGCCTCCAGGCATTGCTCTCTTTCCAACCCAGCCTAACCACCTGTCTTATTGATAAGAGCCATTCTAACAGGTATGAGATGGTAATCTCATTGTGGTTTTGATTTGTATTTTCCTGATCATTAGTGATGTTCAGCTCCTTTTCATGTACCATTTAGCAATAAAATGGAAAAATGGTTTATTTGTAAAAATGTCTCATTTGGAAAAATGTTCATATCTGCCCATTTAAAACCTGGATTTTCTTTTTTGCTGTTGAGTGGTTTAAGTCCTTTGTACGTTTTGAATATTAATCATTTGTCGGTTATATGATTTAGCAAATATTTCTCCCATTCTGTAGGTTATTTTTTCACTTTGTTGATAGTTTCTCTTGCTGTGCAGAAGCTTTTTAGTTTGATGCGGTTCCATTTATTTATTTTTGCTTTTGTTGATTATGCTTTTGGTGTAAACTTCAAAAAATCATTGTCAATGGAATGTCAGGTTGTTTACACTCTCTGTTTTCTTCTAGGAGTTTTATGGTTTCAGGTCTTACATTCAAGTCTTTAATCCATTTTGAATTGGGTTTTGTGTATGGTGTAAGATATTCAGCCAGTTCCATTCTTCTGAATGCATTTGTCCAGTTTTCCACTACCATTTATGAAGGAGACTGTCCTTTTCCCATGGTATATTCTTGGCTCCTTTATTATAAATTAATTGACCATATATATGTGAGTTTATTTCTGGGCTCTCTATTCTTCCCGACTGATATGTGTGTTATTTTTAGTTTAATTTTATATCAGAGTTGATTTATAATGTTGTTAGTTTCAAGTGTACAGGTAAGTGATTTTGTTACACATAATACATAGATCCATTCTTTTTCAGGTTTATTTCTCATGTAAGTTATTAAAGAATATTGAGTAGTGTTCCCTGTGCTATACAGTAGGTCTTGTTGATTATTTACTATATAGTAATGTGTAAATGTCAATCCCAAAGTTCTAATTTATCCTTCCCCTTACCTGTCCGATTTGGTAACCATAAGTTTGTTTTCAAAGTCTGGGAGTCTGTTTCTGTTTTGTAAATAAGTTCATTTGAATCATTTATTTATTTATTATGTATTTTTAAAGTTACTTTTTATTGGAGTATAGTGAATTTACAATGTGTTAGTTACAGCAAAGTGAATCAGTTATACATATACATATATCCAATCTTTTTTAGATTTTATTCCCATATAGGTCATTATAGAGTATTGAGTAGAGTTCCCTGTGCCATACAGTAGCATCTACTTTATATATGATAACATTTATAAATGTTATCTACTTTTTATATAATAGTGTATATGTCAATCTCAATCTCCTAATTTATCCCTCCCCCCCATTTTCCACTTGGTGACCATAAGTTTGCTTTCTGTATCTGTGACTCCACTTGTACCATTTTTTAAGTTCCATATATAAGTGATATCATATGAAATTTGTCTTTCTCTGTCTCACTTTCCTCAGTATGAAAAATCTAAGTCCATCCATGTTGCTTCAAATGGCACTATTTCATTTTTATGGCTGAGTAATATTCCATTGTGTATACGTACCATATGTTCTTTATCCATTCCTCTGTCAGTGGACATTCAGGTTGCTTCCATGTTTTGGCTATTGTAAATAGTGCTGCAGTGAACATTGGGATATGTGTATCTTCAAATTATGGTTTTCTTCAAATACATGCCCAGAACTGGGATTACTGGATCATATGGTAGCTCTATTTTTAGTTTAAGAAACCTCCATACTTTTCTCTATAGTGGCTGCACCAATTTACATTCCCAGCAACAGTGTAGGATAGTTCCCTTTTTTCCACATCCTCTCCAGCATTAGTTATTTGTAGAATTTTTTATAATGGTCATTCTATGTGTATCTTTATAAGCCAGTACTCTATGTGTATCTTTTGGGGGCAATACTTTTTGATTACTATAACTTTGAAATATAGTTTGAATTCAGGGAACATAATGCCTCTGGTTTTGTTCTTCTTTCTCAAAATTACCTTAGCTATTTAGGGCCTTCTGTGATTCCATACAAATTTTAGGGTTGTTTATTCTGTTTCTGTGAAAAGTGCCATTGGAATTTTGATGGGGAATGCATTGAATCTGTAGGTTGCTTTGGTTAGTATGGACATTTAATTTATTTATTTGAAGTATTGTTGAGTTACAATGTTGTGCTAACTTTTGAGGTACATCAAAGTGACTCAGCCTCACATGTACATACATCTTTTTTTATGTTCTTTTTTCACTCCTGGATTATCCCAGGAGATTGGATGTAAGGCCCTGAGCTATACTGTAAGACCTTGTCATTTATTGATTCTGAATGTCATAGGTTGCATTTACTAACCCCAAACTCGCACTTCATCCCTCTCCCTCCCCCACTTGGCAACCTTAGTCTTGTCATCTTTATCTGTGAGTCTTTTTCTGTTTTATAGATAGGATTATTTGTGCCATATTTTAGATTCCATGTATAAGTGATATTATATGGCATGTGTAGGGAGCCCAGAGACTTGCTGGCAGCCTGCAGGAGGCAGATGGGTCTGGGGCTCAGTCTCTGGATGGGGAACCCAGGCACATCACAGGTGCTTTCAGGTGTCCCAGCTGCCCTGCCCTGCCAGCCCTTAGGCCAAGACCATGAGGTGACAGTGACAGTGCCTTCCTTCCCCAGGGCAGCAGCAGGCTGCAGATGACCCCGCTGCTTTCGTGGGCTGCCCTCCTCCCCTCCTGAGCTGGTCCTCCCCTGTGCCTCCCCTGTGGAGGTCTGGATACCCAGCTGCCTGAGCATCACTGCACCTTCAGGGGAGCAGGTTGGATCTAGAGCTGGAGCCAGTATTACCTAACTTCTAGTGCTGTGTCTCCCAATCTGTTCAGTGCTTAAGACTTCCCATGTTATTTGCACCCCCCTCCAGCACCCTTCCTGTATACCCAACGTTTTGAAAATTCAGTTCAAAGAGACTGTGTCGCCTAAGTTGACTTGCTCTCCCTACCTCCTTTTCTTCCTTAATCAGAGATATAGCTACTTAGTCTGAGCTTCTGATTAACTCGAGATAACCAGTGTCACCTGTGGTTCTGGTGACACTGTATGATAGTATGATAATCTTTAGTTGCATCTATGTTGCTGCAAATGGCATTATTTCATTCTTTTTATGGCTGAGTAGTTATTCCATTAAGAATCTGCCTGCAATGCGGGAGACCTGGATTCTATCCCTGGGTTGGGAAGATCCCCTGGAGAAGGGAAAGGCTACCCACTCCAATATTCTGGCCTGGAGAATTCCGTGGACTGTGTATAATCCATGGGGTCTCAAAGAGCTGGACATGACTGAGTGACTTTCACTTCACTTTCAGTATTCCATTGGGTATATATGTACCACATCTGCTTTATCCATTCCTCTGCCAATGCACATTTACATTATCTCCATATTGTGGCTGTTACAAATAGTGCTTCTATGAACATAGGGTACATGTATCTTTTTGAATTACAGTTTTGTCCCAAATGTATGCCCAGGAGTGGGATTGGTAGATCATATAGTAATTCTATGTTTAGTTTACTAAAGAGCCTCCATACTGTTTTCCATAGTGGCTGTATCAATTTACATTCCCACCAACAGTGTAGGAGGGTTCTTTTTTCTCTACACCCTCTCTTGTTGTTCAGTCACTCAGTTGTGTCCGACTCTTCGTGACCCCATGAACTGCAACACACCAGGCTTCCCTGTCCCTCACTATCTCCCTGAGTTTGCTCAAACTCATGTCCATTGAGTCAGTGATGCCATCCAACCATCTCATCCTCTGTCACCTACTTCTCTTCTTTCCCTCAATCTTTTCCAGCATCAGGGTCTTTTCCAGTGAGTCGACCCTTCACATCAGGTGGCCAAAGTATCAGAGCTTCAGCTTCAGCATCAGTCCTTCCAATGAATATTCAGGGTTGATTTCCTTTAGGATGGACTGGTTTGATCTCCTTGCAGTCCTAGGGACTCTCAAGAGTCTTCTCTAGCACCACAATTTGAAAGCATCAGTTCTTTGGATATATATGGTTGCTCAGGGACCGGAGAAAGTCATACAAGATGGGGATAAAGAGGTAAGCTAAGGCCTGATCATGAAGATTGTGTAGGAGTTTGGATTTTATTCTAAGTACAATAGAAAGTCATTGGAGGTTTATTTTTATTTCTACCATTTCCACGTGTTTCTTCCTTATAATATTCATCTCTCTGTTGGATGTTGCCTACTTTTCCCATTACAGTCTTTAACATACTAGTCATAATTATTTTAAATTCCTCATCTGATTTTTTTTAACATATGCATACCTGAGTTTGGTTCTGAAGATTGTGTCCTCTCTTGGAAATGTGTTTATTCTTGCTCTTTTGTATACTTCATTTTTTTTTGTTGTTGTTGAAAGCCAAATGCTTTGTATAGGACAGAAGATATCACTAGAGGAATTTGAAGCCTGTGGTGGTCTAAGGGTAACCATAGCAACAACAAATCTTACATCCTGACCAGGTTAAAACAAACCTCCATTCTAAAGGCCTAAGAGAAGGAAAGGCACGCTCATGTCCAAGCATACAAATAATCACCTCAGTATTCACTATCCTACACAAAATATCTGGCTTTCAGATTAAAAATAAAAATGAAGCCTTTCCTGCTGAAGTAGAGCTTCTTTCTTTCCTTTGTATTCCCTAACTACAACTGGTTTTCACCCGTGCCTTAAAATAACTGTTTTTATTGCTCTTCTCCCAACAAACGTAGACTTTTGTTCCAAGAATGACGGGTTTTGAGTCTGCATTTCTGACAACCTCCCAGGTGACCACTCATCCCAGCTAGAGCCTCAACACAGGGGCTGGCACACTGTTTCTAATAGCAAATATTTAGGCTTTGCAGGTAACATACAATGTTTATTACAGCTAGTCGACTCTGCTGCTGTAGCTAAACAGTATAAAATTTTAGTTATGGAGACTAAAATTTGAATTTCATAGAATTCTTTTATATCACAAAATATTATTCTCATGATTTTTTCCATTAGTTATAAGTACAAACCAGTCAATCTTAAAGGAAATCAATGCTGAATATTCATTGGAGGGACTGATGCTGAAGCTAAAGCTCCAATACTCTGGCCACCTGATGTGAAGAGCGTACTCATTGGAAAAGACCCTGATGCTGGGAAAGATTGAGGGCAGGAGGAGAAAGGGGAAACAAAGGATGAGATGGTTTCAGCTACTGCTGAAACTCTATTCAACCCACAACCATAGGAAAAATGGGTTGAAAAGAGTTTTGGCAGTGGCTGCATTCCCCCCAACCAGCCAGCAGCATGATGGAGCTTTATCAGAATTCTCCTTGGTCTTCTGTATGAATGCACTGTGGTGTTTGTGGAGGGAAATCTTGCAAGAGGATGAAGTTGTTAGCTCAAACCTGGCCCTGAGCAATTCATGGAAATCATTTGGCTGAATGGAATCTTGAAAAATTGTACTGATGGACCTGCTTTCAGGGCAGGAAGAGAGACGTAGACATAGAGAATAGACTTGTGGACATAGCAGGTGGGAAAGTAGAGGGTGGGATGACTTGAGAGAATAACATGGAAACATATACATTACCATATGTAAAATAGATAGCTAGTGGGAAGTTGCTGTGTAACACAGGGAGCTCAGCACAGTGCTCTGTGACAACCTAGAGGGGTGGGGGTTGGAGGTGTGGAAGGAGGTTCAAGAGGGAGGAGATATGTGTATACTTATGGCTGATTCACGTTGTTGTATGGCAAAAACCAACATAACCTTGTAAAGCAATTATCTTCCAATTAAAAATAATAATTTAAAAACATTTGACTGAATCTTCTTACAAGCTTATATGGATTCCAGCAGCATCTGCCCCAGATAAGCAGATGTTCAGGTCCTATATCTCCCTGTAGGAAATCTGGCTTTCCTCAGATTTGGAGCTATATCATAGGCCTATAGGACTTCCCCAGTTGCTCAGTGGTAAAGAATCCACCTGCAATGAAGGAGACACGGGTTTGATTCCTGGGTCAGGAAGATCCCATGGAGGAAGACATGGCAACCCACTCCAGTATTTTTGCCTGGAGAATCCCACGGACAGAGGAGCCTGGCAGGCTACAGTCCATGGGGTTGCAAAGAGTCAGAACAACTGAAGCAACTTAGCACACACACATAGCCCTATAACCTCAGATCTCAGATTTATTCAAGATAAGTCATTAGTTTGCAATTTTTCCAGATTTTCCTTGTTGTATGAATGGGAGAGAGTCTCATTCCAAGTCTGTACATCTCTAAGCTAAAACAAGAAGTCCTTATTGGAGAGTTTAAAGCAATATAGTAATATGATTAGATTTACATTAAAAGCTTATTGTGGCTGTTATGTAGAGAATGGATTGTGGAGATATGGGGGGAGGACAATGGAAAAGTAGAAAAAATAGATAAAAGCTGTTGCACTTGTTTAAATGAAACATGTTGGCAACTTAGTTTGGCTGCTAGCAATTTTCTACTGGAAAAGGGTGGGTATTTCAGGACATGTTCTTGACGCACAGTAGAAAAGATTTGGTGAAGGCGGGTGTATTATTCAGGATGTAATTAAGAGACAAAAACCACATCAGTAATTTTCAAACATCCCTGTCTTCTTGTCCCATCAGCAGTTTGAACAGGGAAAATTTAATATAAATAATCTTAACGAGTAAAAGGGATTTAACTACTTAGAAGAGTGAAGCTAACTCTACAGGAATGGCAGTTGAAGGAAGCAGTCACTACCTGTAGGACACTTTGGGAGAACAGCCAAAGAAGGAAAAAATTTAGAGGAGGGCATCAATTCAGAGATTCAGACCTTGTTGGTGAGGGTGGGCTGTATGTAGCCCACTAGATGGCAGAGAAAGTTTGCTAAGACGCCCCATGCTTAGGATGGCAAGCAATAAACCAGGGTCTGTGTGCCAGAGAAGATCACTAGAAAGTTGCCCCCTGTGATGCTGGCAAAGCTCATGAGTTCTTAAATTTGGTGGTAAATTCTAGGTGAATATACCTACCCTTTGCCCCAGCAATTGCATCCCAAGTATTTACTCAAGAGAAATGAGGGGCAGGAGGGACAAGACAAGGAGCTAGGGGTGTTTGCAAAAGAAGAGTGATTTTAGTGATGATGATCCAATGGGCTAGCCAATGGATTATAAGTTAACTATTTAAAGACACAGAATGTGTGTTTCACATAGCATGGCTTCAAACACAAGCCAGTTATTTCATCTGGTGCTCAAAAGAAAATTAGCCATCTCTTCCAATGATGGAAGGGAGAAATGGTTGCTTTGATTATAATGGTAGCTGCCTAAGAGATTTCCAGTGGTAATTTTGACTTTAAATGATTTTTTTCCTTACGCGTTAACTGGAAAACTTAACCCTAAAGAAATACATGACCCCATTATATATCACGAGTACACAGTTACCTATTGCATCAAAACAAACCACCATAAAACTTAATGACTTAAAAAAACAGCCATATTATTTGTTCATAATTCTGTAGATGAGAAATTGGGGCTAAGTTCAGCTATGTGCTTCTTCTGCTCGTCTTGCCTTACGCAGTTTCAGTTTCTGGTGGCTCAACTGGGACTGCATGATCTAAGATGGCCTCATTCACATGTCTGGCAGTTGGTGTTGGCTGGGCCACTTGTCTCTAGCTGACTGGCCTGAACTTGTTCATGTGGAAGTTGAGTATTTTAAGCAACAAAAGAGAAGGCAAGACCCAAGGCACAAGCACTGTACTAGTGTCTGCTTGTATCACACTTGCTTATGTCTCACTGGCCAATGGAAGCCATAAGACCAAGCCTAATGTTGATGGGGTAGGCAGGAAACTACACAGGGCAGACAGTTACATGTGGTGCTTGGAGGGCCATTAATTTAACCGTCAACGACAATGAGGTTAGGAGCAGGGCTCTCTTCCTGCAATGAATAAATAACAGCTAAAAACTAAACAGAAAAGTAAACAACTTATTCTTCTGGAAAAACAGTCATTTTCCAAAGAGTATTGTAACCTAGTCTAGGACATCTGCAATTTTTCTCAATGTCACAAAATTCTAAAAACAATCAAACTGAAAAATACATGTGTCATAGAATATTTCGAGAAAAGAAAGATCATACAATTAGATGATGATAGTGTCTAGCAGCTTCAAGAACATGTTAACTTGGCCCTTATGCTTTAAATAAGTATATTTGTAGACAGGAGATTGAACCATCTGACCTTTAATGTTCTTTTCCAATACTGAGATTTTTATGATAAACCATTTATTAATCAGTCTATTACAGCTCATTCTATCTTGGCTGAGAAAAATGCCCTTTTTTATTACAGGCACATACACATATGCCTCTGCAGAAAGCAGAGCTCTGAGACAAATGACAGTTTTGTTTCATAATATTTATCTCCTGAGAGAAGAGGACCAGCTCATGAGCTCTTGCCTCGTTAGTGAAAATAAAAATCATTGACAACTCCCAGAATTATTAAAATTAACATACTGAAACTTTGGTTTATAAGTGTTATTTCTGACTTTCCTTTTTCTTTTTTAATATTTATTTATGTATTTGGCTGTGCCGGATCTTTAGTTGTGGCATAGGAACTCTTAGTTGCAAAATGTGGCATCTAGTTCCCCAACTAGGGATCGAACCCCAGGCCCCCTGCATTGGGAGTGTGGAGTCTTAGCCACTGCAACACTGGGGAAATCCCTTCCTTTTTCTTTGAACACCAGAAACTTGGATTTTTCCACCCCTCTTCCTAGTACAATAGAAAGGCTGTAAAAGGAAATGTTGAAGGTTGGAAGTGGGAAAAAAGTTAGTCATGGATGAAGAAGAAAAAAGAGGTCATCAGGATCATGTTTCGTGGTGATTAGATGAGAAAATATAAATAATTTTTACTGTTCTCAAAAGAATTCCCTCTTATAGTTGAAAATCTTATTTCATATAACATCATGGAAAGAGAACTCTGCTGACCCAGAATTAGATCTCCAAGTTTTTTTTTGGCACTGCTGGCACAGCAAAACTTATGGGCAGCTAGTAATTGCCTGAGTGCCCAAAGGTTATGGATCAATCACCCAGACTACCCGTCATGCCAACTTGCAAGCCTGGGAATACTCAGAGAGGCTTGGGACCTTTTTTCACTAAAGCACAACGGCTTATTGTTAGATTTGGAGGAAAAAGAGAGTGAAAGGAAAATGCTATTGAGTGTACTTAGTGAGAAACATCATTTATATCTGACAGTAGCACATTTTTAATAATGAGGCCAGCAAGGAGAAGATGGAGAGCAGGAAAGACCTTACAAGGAGAGCTTGGCTTAGCAAGGCAGCTCAGCTGGTGTGAATTAGACCCAAAAGTCCACAGGAGAAAAGAATATTATTTTTAAAAAAGTACAGTGTGCAGCATTTACTCTTATTTTCAGGAGAAAAACGTTGGGGAGTCAACCCTACCCATTAACTTCATCTCATCTCAACTCTCATCTCTCTCATGCCAGCTAAAATATACACACCTGAAATCTTTTTAAATTGAGCTGATTTTTTTTCAATTATTCAAATACTTGACATCATCCTTTAATAAAAGGAAATTTCGCTTTAGCACGTTAGTTTTAGGTTGAATCATATGGAATTGCCAGTATTCTACTATTTTTGACTCTAAAACAGCAACTTCATATTGCTTAGCTTCTTACAGTACCTATAAGTATGTCATACATTTGGCATTTTATATTTATGATAATAGGATGGATTATTTAATAGATGGTCCTGGGACTATTAGATAAGTATTTGGGGAAAAGTAAAGCAGGAATCCTACATCAATCCATAGACAAAAGTTAATTCCGGATACTACTATTTAGTTAAATGTTAAAATTACTGAAAATTGAGAGAGTTTGGATGACTATTTATGTATTTGGGGGAGGGTTCAGAAAGCATTTGTCAAAAAAGCATAGGATAAAGCCATAATACATTTAAATAAGGTTTTTAAGTTAAATATTATGTTGATGCCAAAACATCAACACCTATCTTTTAAAAATTCCACAGGGACTTCCCCGGTGATCCAGTGGTAAAGAATCTGCCTGCCAATGCAGGGGACATGGATTCAATCCCTGGTCCACTAAGATCCCACATGATGCCCACACGATGCCACATGATGCCATGGGACAACTAAGCCTGTGTGCCACAACTACTGAGGCTGTGGCCCGGGAGCCACAACTCATGAAGCTCTAGAGCTCTAGAGCTCTAGAGCCCATGCTCCCCAACAAGAGAAGCCACCACAGTGAGAAGCCCACACATTGCAACTAAAGAAATCCTGTGCACAGCAATGAAGACCAGAGCAGTTAAAAATATTTTTTTAAAAAACTCTACAAATAGGGGAATTCCCTGTCACAAATAGGGAATAACCTCTGGACAGTGGTTAAGACTCAGTGCTCTCACTGCTGAGGGCCCGGGTTCGATCCCTGGTCAGGGAGCTAAGATCCTGCAGCCACACGGCACAGCCAAAAACATTAAAAAAACAAAAAAGACTAAAAACTCCACAAGTAAAAATAAAGCACAATTTTAAAACTGGGGGAAATCTTTGCAATGACATGGCAGAAAAGAAGCAGAGACCCTTAATATCTAAAGAACTCTTAACTATCAACAGGAAAGTGATACACTCCAATTAAAAATGAACAATTTCCTGGGGATTTCTGTGGTTTCCCAGTGGTTAACACTCCCACTGCAAATGCAGAGGGTGAGGGCTCAATTCCTAGTCAGGGAACTAAGATCCCGCATGCCGTGGGGCATGGCCAAAGCATTAAAAAAGAGAACAATTTCCAAAAGGAGACGTACAAATCCCAGTAAACCTCACAATCAAAGATAGGGAAATTAAAAACATTACTGAAATAACAAGTCCCACCTTTCAAATTAATAAAGAAAAAGAATGATGACACAAGCAATGGTAAGAGTATAGGACAATAAACGTTCTCATACATGGTTGGAGAGGTGAAGCTAAATTCATGCTTTCTAGTGGGCAATTGGTAATTTACATCAAAAATATTAAAACTCTGTGTAACTTCTGAGCTCATAGTTCTACTTTTTTGCAAGTTATCTTAAGGAAAAACCCACGGATATCCAAAGTTACATGTATAAGTATTTCATCAACTTGAAAAATGTGGAAACTAGCTAAATATCCTAAAATAATAGAATTTTTAAATTGTTAGAACTTGTTAGAATTGTTTAGAATTGTTAAAAAATCATGACACATGCAAAATACTATGCCAGGGATCAAACCACACTATAAAAATATGTCTAGGCCTGAAGGAAAGTATGCCACTTAACATAAAAAGTAAAATCTCAGACGATAAGTTGGTATGTTGGGACTTCCCTGGTGGTCCAGTGACTAAGACTAGATCCCATATGGCACAGCCAAGACCCAGCACAGCCAAATAAATAAATAAAATTCTTTTAAAAAGTCAATATGTTACATACCTACATATACACATACCCATATTAATTTGTTGTTCACTTTTTTCTCTTAACACTTTATTGTGAAAATCTTTCCACATGAATAAATGGCATCATCATCAAAAAAAAAAGTATGTTTACTGTACAACTTGCGGTAGAGGCAAGATTCCCACCATGATTTGAACAGTATACAGCAGCCTTGGTGCCTTATTTCCTAGTCTTCACTGATTACCTGATACCCATGAGGTACTGTTTTAATAATGGTGAGTCCAGAACATAATGATATCCCAGTTTAGACTGATCTAGAATCATTTTGACATAGTTGTAGGTTGCCATGGCAGTGGCAGTGGAAAGAGGGGTGAGATAAATCCCACTTTGTGGGCCAGGTGAAATCTGGCTTTTATAAACACTGATTTTAGTAATAGCTTATTATTATCCCAGGAGTACGCCCCTCCCTGCCCCTAACACTCCTTATTCACTTTCATGCATTGGAAAAAAGATACCACCTTCTAAACCCACTCCAGTAACTTTCTTGCCTGGAGAATCCCAGGGACAGGGGAGCCTGGTGGGCTGCCGTCTATGGGGTCGCACAGAGTCGGACACGACTGAAGTGACTTAGCAGCAGCAGTATATCCTCAGTAGGGCTTCCCTGGTGGCTCAGTGGGTAAAGAATCCGCCTGCAATACAGGAGACATAGGTTTGATCCCCTGGGTCGGGAAGATCCCCTAAAAGAGGAAATGGAAACTTACTCCAGTATTCTTGCCAGGGAAATCCCGTGGATGGAGAAACCTGGTGTCATATAGTCAGTTCATGGGGTCACAAAAGAGTCAGACACGGCTTAGCAACTGAGCATCAACAAATATCATGCACTGGACACCTTAATTCAATTAGATAAGGACAGGTTTTTGGAGAAGAGAGATCACAAATGAACAACATGAGGGGTACTGGGAAAGAGAGCAGTGGCAATCCACCCTTTTCGCCTTGCCCCTGGTTGTGAGGGTGGTTTTGGGTAAGACTTGATTAGTGATAAGTGAGTCAAATATCTCTTATTTATTTATTTATTTATTGTTGCCTGTCCTGGCTCTTTGTTGCTGTGCAGGTTTTTCTCTAGTTGTGGTGAACGGGAGCTACTCTCTAGTTGCAGCGTGCGGGCTTCTCGGCTTCTCTTGTTGCGGAGCACGGGCTCTAGGTGCTGGGGCTTCAGTAGTTGCATCACACAGCCTCAGTATTTGCAGTACACAGGCTTAGTTGCTCCACAGCACATGGGATCCTCCCAGATCAGGGATCGAACCTACGTCTCCCTGTGTTGGCAGGCAGTTTCTGTACCACTGAGCTACCAGGGAAGCTCCAAATGTCCCTTTTAATGAAAATTCAGAAAGCTGCCTCTATCTCCCTACCAACTGTCCCTGAAAGACATTGCCCACTGAATCCACAGTGAGGACCCCAAAGTGAAAGGGCTGGGAACACCCCTCTTACTGACTCTACCTTAGGTTTAAAGCTGATGAGCAGTTCTCCCGTAATCCAGAGTTCCTCATCCAGGAGCAGAGAAGTGTGTGGCAAAACTGAAACAGTGGCTTTAAATTACATCTCAGTAAGAAGAAGAATTGCAATACTAAGCAGATATTTATAATGATGGCCATTTCTAATGGATTTTTTCCTTAATCCACACTTTTGGCCTCACTGCTTAGAATTCTTCTTTTACTTTCTATATTCAAATTCATCATTCTCAGAAGGATTGTACATTCACCCTAGAAAAACTAGTTCTTTGACTCGGACTTCATAATCATGTTCATTATATTTTCCTGCTGAGCAAGATCAGCTTTAAGCTTGTTTAGGTAGAAGTGAAGCTTAAGAATGTATGTGCTGCCCTTCTTTCCCTCTCCCCACGTAATCTGTCACAGCTCCTGGCTTTTGCCTCTTTGCTGATCATTAGTTTGAATGTGCCTACAATGAAAAAAGCCTTCATTTTTCTGCTTTAACAAAAGGGGAAAAAAAGATGTCTCCTCCTGCGAGTACAAAACAGTCAGGTTTCACAACATGAACAGGAACTTCAAAATTGTTGCCAGTTCCTGACATACAGATAATTCTTCCAGAATTGCAGTTTTTCCAGTCCAAATTATACTTGAAAAACTACCAGCTCCCTAGAATAAGCTCTATGTAATGTCCAGCTCATACCACCCCTGCTGTAACAGGAAGAACACTGCTTCATATTTCTCCCTTGAAAGGCAATGCAGTCTAGTTGATAAGAGATCAGAGCTGACACCGGAAAACCTGACTGTATTCTACTCTTAGAAGCTGCATTTTTTTTTCTTTTCCTGTCTTTGCATCTCTTCTCCCTTTCCTTTCCCTCACCCCCCATTCCTACCTCCTTTTCTTTCTCCCTCCTCAATCCCTGTCTCTCTCCATCTCTCTCTGTTTCCTTCTCTCTCTCCCTTTCTCCTACAATGAAATATCTGTTATATTAGGACTTAACAATACTAAGTGATGACAAATATGTAAACAAACTTGACCTTTCATACATTGATGGTGGAAGTATAAAACAGCACGAGCACTTTGGGGAAAGGCTTGGCAGTTTCTTATAAAGTTAAAACATGAGGACTTTCCTGGTGGTCCAGTGGTTAAGACTCATGCTTTCAATGCAGAGGGCACAGATTAGATCTGCGGTCAAGAAAGTTCCAGATGCCCTGTGGTGCAGCCAAAAAAAAAAAAAAAAATCTAATGTGTGGCCCAGTCATTCTATTCCTAGGTGTTTACCCAAGGGAAATGAAAACATGTGTCCACAGAAAGACTTTAATAAGATGCCAGAGAAGCTTTATTCATAATATCCCCAAACTGGAAACTACACAAATATCGTCAACAAATGAATGGGTACACAAATTGTGGTATGTTCATACAATGCATTACTTCTCAGCAATAAAAAGCAATGAACTGTTGATACATGCACTAATCTGGATGAATCTCACCAATATTATGTTGAGTGAAAAGGTAGACACAAAGGAACACATACTATGTGGTTTTCATTCACACAGATTTAGAACATGTTCAACAAATTTATGGAGATAGAAATAAGATCATTAATTCCCCAGGGAAGAGAGATGGCAGTGGGGGGGGGGGTGTGGATAGCCGTAAAGGGGAATAAAGGAACTTTCTGGGGAAGTGAAAATGAAAATGATTTTTGTCTTTATTGATATGGTTATTTTGAGGCTGTTTATATTTGTCAAAATTCATCAGACCAGGGGCTTCTCTGGTGGTCCAGTAGTTAAGAATCCACTTACCAATGTAGGGGACACAGGTTCGATTCCTGGTCCGGGAAGATCGCACATGCCACAGGGCAATTAAGCCTGAGTGCCACAACTACTGAGCCCACCCACCCTAGAGCCTATGCTCTGCAAGAAGAGAAACCACCCTAGTGAGAAGCCTGGGCACCACAACAAAGAGTAGCCCCCACTCGCCACAACTAGAGGAAGCCAGTGCACAGCAACGAAGATCCAGCACAACCAAAAAAAAGCAAACACAATCTTTATTTTTTTTTAAAAATCATCAGACCATATACTTAATACTCATGCATTATATTCTGTGTAAATTATATCATAATAAATGTGACTGAAAAATTCATACTGGAGTCTAGTCTAGGGTTTAAATCATTTTTTTCCCCAGAGCACACTGGTGGATTGTATATCAGCCTTTCTGTGAATCTGCATAGTTGTGGACAAGAGGAGGTGGGTTAAATCAATGAGGTCATGGGTCTATTGGTAAAACTTCCACTATTGCCCCTATTAAATTCAACAGTCACTGAGCCCTTCAGTCTGCCAGATAACATGGTTGGCATTATTAGACATATAAAGATGAATTATTCAGAATTCCCACTCTCAAGTGATTGCTAATTATTATTGGCCTAGTGGTGATAAAAAAAATGGCCATGCACTTAACTAATCACTGTAAAATAAAGAATAATATGTAGGTAGCATATGACCATATTTAATGCAATCTTACTTAATACCAAGAAATGTCATGACAGCCCATGGGAGGTCTTATTTATATATGGTTCCTAAGCCCTCTAGGAAGAATTTTGAGGGGTACTTTGCAGCCCAAGAATGGATTAGCAAACACTGGCATTACAACTCTTCCATAAAGAAGTTCGGATGGGGTTGCCTTCCCCTGGGAAGGAAGGACAGCAAACTAGAAAACAAGCTTAAGAGGAGGATGAGTCAAAGGGCAAACAGCATCTACCTTGAGACACAGGGAATGATAGGAGATGGTTAACAGAATTATCAAGATCAGGAAGCAGAGAACAGTTTCACGTGGTCTTGGTCTAGGTCTTCACACTAAATGGAAAGGACAGCAGCCAAGATGGTAGAGTAGAAGAACACTAAGCTCACCTCCTCTTATGAGCACACCTATCTGCAGAATACTCATGGTTGAAAAATTCTTAAACCAGAAAGGGTTTTCTACAACTAAAAGCATGAAAAAGGAACCACAGGAAGACTGGTAGAGGGGGGTGGACTGGCAATATAATCAAATCGTATAACCCTCCCCCATGGGCGACCCACAACATGAATAATAACTATATTACAGAGGTTCTCTCATAAAAGTAAGAGTTCTGAACTCCACATGAAGCCTCCTAGCCCAAGGGTCCAGCACTGGGAGGAGGAGCCCCCAGAGCATTTGGTCTTGAAGGCCAGTGGGGCTTGATTGCAAGACCTCCTCAGGCCTGGGGGAAATTCACACTTCATTCTTAAAGGACACACACAAAATTTCACATGTGTCAGGACACAGGGCAAAAGCAGTGATTTCATAGGAGCCTGGGCCAGACTTACCTGCTGGTCTTGGAGAGTCTCCTGGGGAGCTGGGGGGCAGGGGATGGCTAGTAGGCAGTGGTGACCATCATTATCAGGGAGTATTCATCTGCATGAACTCTCCTAGAGGCTGACATCTTGCTTGGGCCATTAGCACTATGACCCGGCCCCACCCAGCAGTCTGTAGGCTCCAGTGCTGGGATGCCTAAAGATTTCCTGGGCCCACAGACACTTCTAGACACACCGCTAGACAGGGTCCTGCCCACCAGGAGACCAAGACCCAGCTCCACCCACCACTGGGCAAGCACACCCCATCGGGCCAGGACCCCTGCACAGGCCTCTAGACCAGCTTCACTCACCAGAGGCCAGACACCAGAAGCCAGAAATGTGTGGTCCCACAGGCTACCAACCAAACCGGCAAACACAGACCAGAAAATACTCTGGGACCATCTGGCCCCTGGCTGTTAGATGATAAGAGAGGAGTGCACTGCTGGGATGCATAGGACATCTCCTACAGAGGGCGACTTCTCCAAGGTTGAGAAACCCACAGCTAACATAATACTCAATGGTGAAAGGCTGAAGGCATTACCTCTAAGATCAAGAACAAGTCAAGTATGCCCACTCTAGCCACCTTTGGTTCCATATGTTTTTTGGAAGTCCTGGCCACAGCAATCGGAGAAGAAATAAAAGGAATCCAAATTGGAAAAAAGGAAGTAAAACTGTCAGTGTTCACAGATGACGATGCTATACATAAAAAATCCTAAAAAGTCTACCAGGAAACTACTAGAACTCATCGTTAATTTGGTGAAGTTGTTGGAAACAAAATTAATGTACAGAAATCTGGTGCATTTTTATACACCAGGGGTCCCCAACCACTGGGATCTTCTAATGCCTGATGGTCTGATGTAATAATAATAGAAATAAAGTGCATAATAAATGTAATGCACTTGAATCTTGAAACCATCCCCTCACTCGCAGCCTATGGAAAAACTGTCTTCCACAAAACTGGTCCCTGGTGCCAAAAATATTGGTGACTGCTACAGTGTATACTAACAATGAAATATCAGAAAGAGAACTCAATCCCATTTATCATCACATCAAAAAGAATAAAATGCCTAGGAATAAACGTATCTAAGGAAGCAGAAGACCTGTACTCCAGAATCTATAAGACACTAATGAAAGAAATTAAAGATGATATAGTAATAAACAGATGGAAAAATAAACTTTGTTCTTGGATTGGAAGAATCAATATTGTTAAAATGACCATACTACCTAAGGCAATCTACATATTCAGTGCAATCCTTATCAAATTACCAATGGCATTTTTCAGAGAACCACTACAAAACAGTAGTGGTACTGGCACAGTAATCAGAACAGTATGGTACTGGCACAAGAACAGACATATAAATCAATGCAACAAGATAGAAAGCCCAGAAATAAACCCCTGCATTTATGGTCAATTAATCTACTATAAAGGAGGCAAGAATATACAGTGGAGAAAAGACAGTCTCTTCAACAAGTGCTTCTGGTAAAACTGGATAGCCACGTGTAAAAGAATGAAATTAGAACATTCTTTAATACCATACACAAAAATAAACTCAAAATGAATTAAACACCTAAATGTAAGACTGAATACAATAAAACTCCTAGAGGAAAATGTAGACAGAACACTCTGACATAAATTAGAGCAATAATTTTTTGGATCTCTCTGCTAGAGTAATGGAAATAAAAATAAACAAATGGGACCTAATTAAGCTTTTGCACAGCAAAGAAAACCATAAGCAAAACAAATAGACTATCTGTGGACTGGGAGAAAATATTTGCAAAGGATGTGACTGATAAGGGATTAATTTCCAAAATATACAAACATCTCATACAGTTTAATATAAAAAAATCCAATGAAAAAATCAGCAGAAGACCTAAATACACATTTCTCCAAAGAAGACATAAAGATGGCAAACAGGCACATGAAAAGATGCTCAGTATCACTAATTATTAGAGAAATGCAAATCAAAATTTCAGTGAAGTACCACCTCACACCAGTCAGTATGGCCATCATCATGAAGTCTACAACTAACAAATGCTGGAGGGGGTGTGGAGAAAAGGAAACCCTCCTCCACTGCTGGTGGGGATGTAAATTGGTACAGCCACTATGGAGAACAGTATGGAGATTCCTTAAAAAATCTAAAAGCAGAGCTACCATATGATCCAGGGATCCCACTCCTGGGCATATATCTGGAGAAAATTCTAATTGGGAAAATATACATGCACCCCAATGTTCATAGCAGCACTATTTATAATAGCCAAGACATGGAAGCAACCTAAGTGTCCACTGACAGAGGAAAGGATTAAAGAAATGTGGTACATATATAAAGTAGAATACTACTCAATCATAAAAAAAGAGTGAAATAATGCCATTTGCAGCAACATGGATAGACCTAGAGATGATCATATTTAGCGAAGCAAGTCAAAGACAAATATCACATATGTGGAATCTAAAGTATGATACAAATGAACTTATTTAGAAAATAGAAATAGACTCACAGACATAGAAAACAACCTTATAGTTACCAAAGGGGATAGCAGGGTGGGAGGCAGAGAGAAATTAAGAGTTTGGGATTAACATATACATGCTACTATATATAAAATAGATAAACAACAAGTATCTACTGTATTGTCACAGGGAATTATACTCACTGTCTTACAATAACCTACAATGTAAACTAATCTGGAAAAGAATATATATGTGTGTGTGTGTGTGTGTGTATCACATTGCTGTACACATGAAATTAAAATACAGTGTAAATTAACTACAATTTTTTAAAAAGCTAAAAAAAATATTAAAGGATGATGTAAAACTGAAAGGGCAAACATTCATCAGAGCAGACAATCTCAGTGACTTCACACAATAAAAGTTTCTTTCTCCCCCCCTCTCCTTAAAGTGCTATGCAAACATTCTTGTTTGGGCAGTTCTCCTGAACCTCTGTCCCCCAAGTGATGACTTGGGGATCTAGGTGCTTCCATTTTGTGACTTCAAGGTAGTTTTGGTGCCATGTAGGTAATAGACAAAGAGACAAACACATGGATGATTATGTGGAATGTTTTACGGGTCATGCCAGGAAGTGGCGTATACCAATTCTACCCACATTTCATGGACCAGAGCTCAGTCACATGATCACACTTAGATGCAAGGATGGCTGAGAAATTTAGCTTAGCTGTGTTCCCAGCATAGAAAAGAGCCAGACTGGTAAACACCAACAATCCTGACCACGACGAGACTACTTATTGAGCAATTTGACAGCCATAAATGCTCAGTGTTCAACTGTTCAAGGGAAGCTGAAAGAGATGACATAAAGTTGTTGGGAAGGGGAGGTAGAAAGTACTCTTCTCTCCAGAAAGTGCTGTGTTCCTCATCGAGAATAAGAGAGCAAATCAACAGTTGAAACCGGAAGAGCAGCACTATGCCACAAACGTCATGTGACTGAAGAGCCAGAGAAGAAAAACAGCAGAGTTCTGGGGTCAGAATAAATCTGTCAAAGTCATTGTACAATGGCCCCTATGCTTTGATGACCTCCAAGCCTGGAGTTGGCACATTGTTTAGGGCAGCAGGAGATTGAAGAGGGTCAACTGATTGAATTGTCAGTTGGTATCCCTAGTAGTTCAGCTGTTAAAGAATCCACCTGCAATGCAGGAGACCCCGGTTCCATCCCTGGGTCAGAAAGATACCCTGGAGAAGGGATAGGCTATCTACTCCAGTTTACTTGGGCTTCCCTGGTGGCTCAGATGGTAAAGAATCTGCCTGCAATTTGGGAGACCTGGGTTCGATCCCTGAGTTGGGAAGATCCCCTGGAGAAGGGAACGGACACCCACTCCAGTACTCTTACCTGGGAAAATTCCATGGGCAGAGGAGCCTGGCAGGCTATAGTCCATGGGGTCACAAAAAGTCAGACACGACTGAGTGACTTTCAATAGATAGATCATTCCAGAAGTTTAGCTGGGAGCTCTGACCAGATATCTCATACATTATTAGTTTGGCTCCTGTTTGTTTTTTTTTTTTTCATTTGTTACGTAGACTGAAAAATGAGGGGCACTTCCTCAAAAAGTTAAACAAAGAGGTACTACCTGGTCCAGCAATTTCACTTCTGGATATTTACCCAAAACAATTAAAAGCGGGGACTCAAACCGTTATCTGCACTCCCATGTTCATAGCAGAATGATTCACAATGGCCAAAAAGTGGAAACATCTCAAATACCTACAAACAGATGAATGGATAAAGAAAATGTAATATATACATGCAATGGAATATTATTCAGCCTCAAAAAAGAAGGGAATTCTGACACATGCTACACTGTAGTTCATATGGTAAAGGATCTGCCTGCAATGCAGGAGACCTGGGTTTGATCCCTGGGTTGGGAAGATCCTCTGGAAAAGGGAATGGCAACCCACTCCAGTATTCTTGCCAGGGAAATCCTATAGACAGAGGAACCTGGTGGGCTCCAGTCCATGGGGTCACAAAGAGTTGGACATGAATGTGCGGCTAACACTAACTAGCACAGCATGGATGAACTAGGCTAACACAGATGAACTAACTGAAATAAGCCAGACAAAAAGAACAAATATTGTATGATTCCACTTATATGATGTATCTAGGACAGGCAAATTCATAGACAGAAAGTAGAATAGAAGTTACCAGGGGCATAAGTTCCATGTTGGTCCAGTGGTTAAGACTCCAAGCTCCCAATGCAGGGGGCCCGGGTTCAATCCCTGATGAGGGAACTAGATCCCACATGCCACAACTAAGACCTGACACAGTCAAATAAATAAATAGTAAAAGAAAACAAATGCTTTAAAATAAAAAAAAAGAAGTTACCAGGGGCTGTGTGTGCCAGCAAGGAGGGGAGTTACTGTTTAATGGGTACAGAGATGAAAAAATTCCAGAAATGGATAGTGGTAATAGTTGGACAGTGTTGTGAATGTACTTCATGCCACTGAAATGACTACCTAAAAATGGTTAAAAGGGTAAATTTCATGTTATCCATATTTTACCATAATTAAAAATATTATTTTAATGAAGGACCTGGGCTCTCCAACAGAGAAACAAATAATGTGTGCTAAGAGCCAGATAGAGAACGATTCTAGTCTGTAAATGGGGGTGGACGGATTCAAGGAAAGCTTCATGGAAGAGACAATGACATCAGCTTGGCCTTGGAGAATTTCAAGCTGGATGTTGGGATGAAGGGGAGACAGGGAGGACATATTCCAGGAAGTGAGGCAATGTGAGGAAACACAGAGTCATAAAAGTATGTAACATTATCTAAGAAATGGTGACCAGTCCAGTTTATTCATTGCATCTCCTGCCTTCCCTGTTGGGGCCTCTGATGTGCTCCCATCGGAGCTATATTAGGCAACATCTGGCTGCTCAACATTCCCTGGATGCCAGGGCCTGGGTCCCCATGTTGGCCACAGCAAACTCCTACTTGATATATTTTGGACAAGCATAACCCTCAGTGACATACACATGAATATTTTCACTTGATTCATACTAAGGGAGTTTACATAATTATATAATACACCCATGTCAATAACCTCAGATATGCAGATGAAACCACACTTATAGCAGAAAGTGAAGGAAAACTAAAGAGCCTCTTGATGAAAGTGAAACAGGAGAGTGAAAAAGTTGGCTTAAAGCTCAACACTCAGAAAACTAAGATCACGGCATCCGGTCCCATCACTTCATGGCAAATAGATGGGGAAACAGTGAAAACAGTGACAGACTTTATATCTTGGGGCTCCAAAATCATTGCAGATGGTGACTGCAGCCATGAAATTAAAAGATGCTTACTCTTTGGAAGAAAAGTTATGACCATCCTAGATAGCATATTAAAAAGCTGAGATATTACTTTGTCAACAAAGGTCTGTCTAGTCAAAGCTATAGTTTTTCCAGTAGTCATGTATGGTTGTGAGAGTCGGACTATAAAGAAAGCTGAGCACCGAAGAATTGATGCTTTTGAACTGTGGTGTTGGAGAAGACTCTTGAGAGTCCCTTGGACTGCAAGGAGATCCAGCCAGTCCATCCTAAAGGAAATCAGTCCTGAATATTCACTGGAAGGACTGATGCTGAAGCTGAAACTCCAATACTTTGGCCACCTCATGCGAAGAGTTGACTCATTGGAAAAGACCCTGATGCTGGGAAGGATTGGGGGCAGGAGGAGAAGGGGACGACAGAGGATGAGATGGCTGGATGGCATCACCAACTCAATAGACATGAGTTTGAGTAAACTCAAGGAGTTGGTGAAGGACAGGGAAGCCTGGCGTGCTGCAATTGGACGTGACTGAGCAACTGAACTGAACTGTCACCTTTTTCGGGTGAACTTACTTCCTGAGGGATTTCATCCTGAGAATCTGTTTATATATTGGCAGATGTGTGGATGAATAATATTTCTGAAATGTTAACTAAAATTTTTCTTCTCCATGCTTCCTCCTTTGTTTCTTCCTGCTCAAGTAGGTAGGTGAGTGTGTGCACACTGACTCAAAGGAGGAATGTGACAGGGTGGTCTTTTGTTTTGTTTTTTAAGTGAGGTTTAATTGACATACCAGGGCTTCCTAGGTGGCTCAGTGATAAAGAACTTGCCTACCAATGCAGGAGACATGGGTTCAATCCCTGGGTTGGGAAGATCCCTTGGAGAAGGAAATGGCAACCCACTCAAGTATTCTTGCCTGGAAAATCCCATGGACAGAGGAGCCTGGCGGGATACAGTCTGTGGAATCACAAAGAGTCTGACACGAATTGCAACTGAATAACAATTAACATACCATTATATTCATTTCAGACCGGGTGGTGGTTGACATCCTTCCAAATGTTGGGCATGGCTCTTCTCTCTGAACAAGGCAGCACTTTGATCCTGTTAAAATCAACATGATAGAAGTTTCTGAACACCAGTAGTCAGCTTTGCTTATTTGTGTGTGTTGAGGGGGGGATGGATTTAACTCTTTATTCCCTGTCCAAGACAATTCTCAGTGACATCACCACGTAGTGTATTGTCTGCGCAGTTTCCAGCCTTCTGCTGAAGATGGCTTCATCGTCACACTCCTGGACTGTCCTGCATCACAAGCTGCTGTAGTTCATTGGGTCTTGGGAGTGGACTGACCCCACCCCACAGCCAAGCCCTGCAGGCCCACCTGGTGCACTCTGTGAAAGGAGGGAGATCTCTGACCATTTTATTACTCGTCCTGGGGCAGAAATGAAGGGCTGAGGGGACAGCCAAACTGACAGCCATGCCTCATCCATGGATGAGGATGAGGGCAGTCTCTCCCTAGTAACTGCCATCAAACAGGAAGTGGACATAATTTCTCAACACATATTTTCATAGTAGAAAACTCAAAGTTTACTCTAGCCAAGTGATCAAAAATAACAGCACCAGAAAAGGGCCAACAGACATGCTGTACCTCTAGCTGAGACAGCCTACGTAGACACCTTGTTAGTGTTAGTTGCTCAGTCATGTCCGACTTTGCGACTGCATGGACTGTAGCCCACCAGGCTCCTCTGTCCATGGGATTCTCCAGGCCTGAATACTGGAGTGGATTGCCATGCCATCCTCCAGGGGATCTTCCCAACCCAGGGATCGAACCCAGGTCTCCTACATCGCAGGCAGATTCTTTACTGTCTGAGCCACTGGGGAAGTCCAGGGAGACACCTTAGCTCTTCTGAAAAATATCCTCAGGTTGCTTTCAGGGAACTTGGGAGTCTCCTTGTAATTAGTTCCCTTGGTAGAAAGATACACCCTCCTTGTAGCTCCCAAAGCAGTGTTTCTCAAACTTCACTGTGCTTACCAGTCACCCGGGAACCTTACTCAAAAGCAGATTCTGGGTCAGTACATCCGAGGTGGGGCTCAACATTCTGCATCTCTCTTTTATTAAAATTAATTTGTATTGGAGCATAGTTGCTTTACAATGTTGTGTTAGTTTCTGCTGTTCAACAAAGTGAATCAGCTATATGTATACATGCATCCCCTCTTTTTTGGATTTCCCTCCCATTTAGGTCACCACAGAGCACTGAGTAAGTTCCCTGTCCTATACACCTGCTTGAACCTGCCCTTTGGAACTCAGGGGAAGGTCACGGGAGGCTGAATAAAACCTAATTCCTGCAAACAAGAAAGGAGGGTCCTGCTTAGTTTCACAACCAGGGCTAGAACCAGGATTCGGCAAAATTGAAAGAAGCACCTACAGGAGTGGGGTTGTACAGGTGCAAGGTTAGCCCATTCCAGTGTCGTCTGTGCCCTCCAGGAGAGTCTGATGAAGCCAAAAGTAGAACCATCGTCTCCTTTCTTTTTAATAAATCACCTCAGTGCAGAGCAGCTTAATTGTATTTAAATTATTTGGGCCTGGCCTCAGATGCATTGAAATAGAACCTTTGGGGGGTAGAAAAATGTTCATCTGGCCCATAAAGGGATGTGGGGTGAATGAGAATGCTCTTCAAAGCCTGTTTGCCCTGGGAAGGATTTGAAAGAGAAAAACAATGTATCAAGCATGATCCACTGGGTAAGCAAAATGTGGGGAGGCATGCTGTAGTCACAGGCAAGGAGCCAGATGTACCGCAGAGCAATGTGGCAAGGGCAGAAAAACAAAGCGTTGGATGAATATTGCAAGAAATGTAATTCAGAGCACAACACCATTTACATAAATTTCAAATGCATAATTTAAAAAAATACGCTATTTGGGGGCTTCCCGGGTAGCTCAGTGGTAAAGAATCTGCCTGCCAATGCAGAGGACGTGGGTTCCATCCCTGGGCCGGGAAGATCACACATGCCGCCAAGCCGCTAAGCCCATGCACCACAGCTATTGAGCCTGTGCTCTAGAGCATGAGAGCTGCAACTACTGAGCCCACACACTGCAGCTACTGAAGCCTACAAGCCCTAGAGCCCATGCTGTGCAACAAGAGAAGCCACCACAATGAGAAGCCCGTGCACCACAGCTAGAGAGTAGCCCCTACTTGCCGCAACTAGAGAAAGGTCTGTGCAGCAATGAAGACCCACCATAGCCAAAAACTAATACATAGATACACTATTTCTTTTTAAGCAAAGATCCATGAACAGAGAGGGTTGCAGAGGGGGAAGTGGAATAAGAGTGAGGCCCACGGATAAGTGGGGTGGGGTGGAGGGGCATGGAAAGGAATAAGAGAACAAACAAGCATAAAAGAACTTAGCATGGAGATGACAGCACACTCTGAACTGGGGACTATGAGTCACTCACCTCCAGTGCAAGGTCCACAGGTTGGCAGTGTGTGTAGCAATCTCTGCAGATGCAGACGAGAAATCCATTGAAAACAAGAACCCCAGAGGAGTCTTCTGCACACCGTGGACATCTTTAATTCCAAAGTGTTTTATTTTCTAGCACATCTATGATTTGGCTGCCACATAACTTTCCAGTCCCCCTGCCTGACACTTTGCAATCCAGTAATCCAGCAAATGAAACAGTTTCCCACCCCTAGATCTTTATTCATATCACGTCTCCTGCCTGAACACTTTTTAACTCTCTTCACCTGGGTAACTGTCATGTATTCTTTACAATTCAGCTCAGGTCCCGTCTCATCAGGACAAGGTTTCTGACCCCTCTAGCTGGGTTAAGTTGATCCATGGGCTTTTACAGCCCTGGGTTATTTGGTCGTGGAGTATTATCACTGATTTGTCTGTTTTTTAAATGTCTCTAACCCAAGAATATGCTCTTATCACCTTTGGTTTCTCAATGCCTGTCAATATTGTGCCTGTAATTCAGTAGGTTTTCAAATGTGGTAGGGCTTACCCATAAAGCAGGCGTGATAGGGCTTAATCAGCTCTAGGAATATTATTTATGTATTCATTCACTTGAGCTTCCCAGGTGGTTCAGGGATAAAGACTCCGCCTGCCAACGCAGAAGAACCTAGGAGACCCAAGAGACACAGGTTCAGTCCCTGGGTTGGGAAGATACCCTGGAGGAGGAAATGGCAATCCACTCCAGTATTCTTGCCTGGGAAATCCCGTGGACAGAGGAGCCTGGCAAGCTATACTCCGTGGGGTCACAAAAAGAGTCGGACACGAATTTGCAACTGAACAACAAAACGAAACAAAAAACAATTCATTCACTTACACAAGACCTTGTTCAGAAAGCACTTAAGGCAGCACTTGAGAACTAAATTTCGGAGAAGAAGGTGGAATTTCACTGTAATAACCACCCCCAGTATCAGTTCTCTGCGGTCACAAAGATGCATCATTGCTACATGTCTGAACAGACCAAGACCTGGAGCAGGAGCCGGCCGTTCTTGCTGTGGCTGTTTGGCAAAATATCTCCATCCCTGCCTGCTACTGCCATCTCCAGGGGACTGGTTGATTTTCACCCAGCTGCAAGCCTCCAGCTGCTAGGAGAAAGTCACAACTCTGAATTCTTCCTTTGTCTCATTCAGGTTTCTGAGGGAGGGGTTGTGTACCTTTGTCCTCCAATCAGGTAGAGACCAGAAGACCATTTTATACTGTTTCCTCATCTACATCAAATACTTTCTGAGTTTATAGCCTCACATGATTGATGTAGAAAATTGGAAAGTTATGTCTTAAAAGATTCACAAACCTTTCATTGAGAAGAAATTTGTAATCATAGCCATGCTCCCCTCTCACAGAAAGGAAAATAAATCTTTTATTTAAATCAGTTATGTAAAAAAAAAAGCTGAAACACTGAGTCTATAATGAATTTGCCGCCAACATTGCTAATCATCAGGGAAACACAAATCAAATCACAATGAATTATCACCTCACACCTGTCAGAGTGGCTATCATCAAGAAGAACAGAAATCACAAATGTTGGCAAGAATGTGGAGAGAAGGGAACCCTAGTAATTTTGGTGGGAATGTAAATTGGTGCAGCCACTGTGGAAAACAGTGTGGTTTCTGAGGTTTCTCAAAAAACTAAGAATAAAACTGTTATAGGACCTAGCAATTCCACTCCTGGGTGTATATCTGAAAAAGAAAATAATAAAGACACTAATTTGAAAACATATGTGCACATCAATGTTCATAGCACCATTATTTACAATTGTCAAGATCTGGAAGCAACCTAAGTGTCCATCAACAGATGAATAAAGAAGATGTGGCATATATATGTGTGTGTGTGTGTGTGTGTGTGTGTGTATACTTAAATATATTTATATATGTATGTACTAAGTTGTAAAAAAAAATGAAATTTTACCATTTGCAACAACATGGGTGACTTGGAAGGTATTATACTAAGTGAAATAAGCCATACAGAAAAAGATAAATAACATATGATATCACTTACGTATGGAATCTAAAAAGTACAGTAAACTAGTGACTATAACAAAAAAGAAACAGACTCACAGATACAGAGAACAAACTAGTGGTTACCAGAGGGGAGGATGGAAGGGGCATTATAGGGGTAGGGAATTAAGAGATACAAACTGCTATGTGTAAAATAAGCTACCAGGGGGAATTCCCTGGTAGTCCAGTGTTTAGGATTCTGTGCTTCCACTGCTGAGGGCCCAGATTCAGTCCCTGTTGGGGGAACTAAGAGCCTGCAATCTGTGTGACACCATCAAAACCAGTTTTAAAATAAAATAATCTACAAGGATTTATTGTACAGCACAAGGAATATAGCCAGTATTTTATAATAACTATAAATGGGGTATAACCTTTAAAAACTGAATCACTACATTCTATACCTGTAACATGTAATACTGTATATCAAGTATATGTCAATAAAATAGAATGAATTTGCCACTTCTATCCAGAATTTTCTTCACTATATCATTATTTTTCAAATAGAATCATCATAAACTTTTGGCTATTTTTTAACAGACCAAATTACATTTTCTTAATGATAAGAAGACATGATTTGGTAAAATCTAAATTCAATTGGCTAGAAAACCTTTCCTATAGTCTATAATATACTGTCTTGTGCATGTGTGTGTACTCAGTCACTCAGTCATGTCTGACTCTTTGTGAGACCATGGACTGAGCCCGCCAGGCTCTTCTGCCCATGGGTTTCTCCAGGCAAGAATACTGGAGTGGGTTCTCCAGGGGATCTTCCTGACCCAGGGGTGCATCCCGTGTTTCCTGTGTGGTAGGTGGATTCTTTACCACTCAGCCACCTGGGAAGCCCAGTGTACTGTCTCAGGAGTCAAATAATCAAGGGGGAAAAATAGTATACTCCCCAGAGCAGGATTTCTCAGCCTTGGCACTATTGACATTTGAGGTGAGACCATTCTTTCTTTTCGGGGTGGAAAATGTTCCCTGCCTTATAGACTGTTTAGCAGCATCCCTGGCCTCTCCCCACCAGGTGTCAGTTGTGCTCATCCACCCTCAGTCATCAACAACCAAAATATCCCCTGGGTGGAGGAGGGGAGCAAAATCACCTCTCCATGGAGTACCACTGCCCAACAGGAAGGCACAAAGCCACTCACGGAGATGTGTGCTATGCTTAGTCTCTCAGTCGTGTCCAATTCTTTGTCATCCCACAGACCATAGCCCACCAGGCTCCTCTGTCCATGGGGATTCTCCAGGCAAGAATACTGGAGTGGATTGCTATGCCCTCCTCCAGGGGATCTTCCCAACCCAGGGATTGAACCCATGTTTCCTGCACTGGTAGGTGGGTTCTTTACCACTTCAGTTCAGTCACTCAGTTGTGTCCGACTCTTTGCGACCCCATGGTCTGCAGCACGCCAGGCCTCCCTGTCCATCACCAACTCCCGGAATTTACTCAAACTTGTCCAATGAGTCGGTGATGCCATCAACCATCTCATCCTCTGTCGTCCCCTTCTCCTTCCACCTTCAATCTTTCCCAGCATTGGTGTCTTTTCCAATGAGTCAGTTCTTCGCATCAGGTGGCCAAAGTATTGGAGTTTCAGCTTCAACATCAGTCCTTCCAATGAATATTCAGGACTGATTTCCTTTAGGATGGACTAGTTGGATCTCCTTGCAGTCCAAGGGACTCTCAAGAGTCTTCTCCAACACCACAGTTCAAAAGCATCAATTCTTAGGCACTCAGCTTTCTTTATAGTCCAACTCTCTCATCTATACATGACTACTGGAAAAACCATAGCCTTGACTAGATGGACCTTTGTTGGCCAAGTAATGTCTCTGCTTTTTAATGTGCTATCTGGGTTGGTCATAACTTTTCTTCCAAAGAGTAAGCATCTTTTAATTTCATGGCTGCAGTCACCATCTGCAGTGATTTTGGAGCCCCCCAAAATGAAGTCTGTCACTGTTTCCACTGTTTCCCCATCTATTTGCCATGAAGTGATAGGACCAGATGCCGTGATCTTAGTTTTCTGAATGTTGGGTTTTTCATTCTCCTCTTTCACTTTCATCAAGAGGCTCTTTAGTTCTTCTTCACTTTCTGCCATAAGTGTGGTGTCATCTGCACATCTGAGGTTATTGATATTTGTCCCAGCAATCTTGAATCCAGCTTGTGCTTCATCCAGACCAGCATTTCACATGATGTCCTCTGCATATAAGTTAAATAAGCAGGATGACAATATACAGCCTTGACATACTCCTTTCCGATTTGGAACCAGTCTGTTTTTCCATGTCCCATTCTAACTGTTGCTTCTTGACGTTCATATAGGTTTCTCAGGAGGCAAGTCAGGTGGTCTGGTATTCCCATCTCTTGAAGAATTTTCCACAGTTTGTTGTGATCCACACAGTCAAAGGCTTTGGCATAGTCAATAAAGCAGTAGATGTTTTTCTGGAACTTTTTTGCTTTTTTGATGATCCAACGGATGTTGTCAATTTGATCTCTGGTTCCTCCTAGGTGAGTGATCACACCATCGTGATTATCTGGGTCATGAAGATCTTTTTTGTATCATACTTCTAAATGGCAACCCACTCCAGTTATTCTTGCCTGGAAAATCCCATGGACGGAGGAGCCTGGTAGGCTACAGTCCATGGGGTCACAAAGAGTCGGATACAACTGAACAACTTCACTTTATTTCTTTCTTTCTTTCTTTCTTCGTGTGTATTCTTGCCACCTCTTCTTAACATCTTCTGCTTTTGTTAGGTCCATACCATTTCTGTCCTTTATTGTGCCCATCTTTGCATGAAAATTTCCCTTTGTATCTCTGATTTTCTTGAAGAGATCTCTTGTCTTTCCCATTCTGTTGTTTTCCTCTATTTCTTTGCGTTGATCAGTGAGGAAGGCTTTCTTATCTCTCTTTGCTATTCTTTGGAACTCTGCAGTCAAATGGATATATCTTTCCTTTTCTCCTTTGCCTTTTGCTTCTCTTCTTTTCATAGCTATTTGTGAGGCCTCCTTAGACAACCATTTTGCCTTTTTGCATTTCTTTTTCTCGGGGATCACAGGGGGTCTTGATCACAGCCTCCTGTACAATGTCTTTAGTACTAACGCCAGCTCTATTTGGGAGGAAATCCTTAATTTTTTTTTTGTATTTAGTTAGTTATTTACTTTTGATTGTGCTAGATCTTCATTGCTTTGTGGGCTTTTCTCTAGTTGTGGTGCGCAGGCTTCTTACCAAAGTAGCTTTACATGTTGCAGAGCACTGGCTCTAGGGCTCTTGGGCTTCAATAGTTGCAATTCCCTGGCTCTAGAGCACAGCCTCAATAGTTGTGGCACTTGGGTTTAGTTGCTCTGCTGCATGTGGGATCTTCCTGGAATGGACCAGAGATGGAACCTGTGTCTCTTGCACTGGCAGGTGGATTTTTTACTGCTGAGCCACCAGGGAAACCCACAAATCCTTTTCTTAATCCATTTCAAAATCAAACCAAGAGACATCTGACAGAAGAAATCTATTTTTTCAATAATTAGTATTTTTTCATTCAAAAACCTGACCCTTCAATTTTGGCTTCTGACAAATTATTACCCAAGAATAACAGAGAAGCTATGTTGACCTCGGTGATCAAGCTCAACCATTCTTGATAAGAAATAATTAAACATTCTTAATAGAGCAGCTAATTAATAAGTGGCTACAATAGGCAGCATAATGCCTTCCCCCAAAGATGTCCATGTCCTAATCTCCAGAACCTTGTAAAGCAAAATGATGTGCTGAAATTAAAGATCTTGCAAGGAGTGGTTATGCTGGAGTGTCCATGCATGCCTGATGTAAATTTAAGGGTCCTGATAAGGGAAAGAAGGAGGCAGAGAAGGAGATGTGATGACAGAGTTCACAGGAGTGTTATCACTGCCTTTGAAGATGGAAGAAGGGGCCATGGACCAAAAAATGCAGGTGGCCTCTAGAAATTGAACAGACAAGGAACAGATTCTCTTATAGAGCCTCCAGAGGGAACACAGCCCTGCCTACACCTTGATTTTAGCCCAATGCAACTCTGACCTCCAAACAATAAGATAATAATTGTGTATAATTAAGCCAACTGAGGAGGAGGGCCTGGCAACCCACTCCAGTATTCTTGCCTAGAGAATCCCCATGGACAGAGGAGCCTGATGGGCTACAGTCCATGGGCTTGTAAAGAGTCAGACACGACTGAACAACTAAGTACAACACAGCACAAGCCATCTAAACTTGTGGTGATTTGTCACAGCACCAAATAAAATCAATACAGAGACAGTCTATGGACACAGCACCATCATGAGGAAAATCCAACAGGAATATTGCAGCCTGTGAAGCCAGGAAAGGGAGACCTTTTTTTTTCATTTTAATAAGCACAATTAGTATTTTAAACAATAGTTAATTACCTCAGACCATATGACAACCAACATACTATCTCTCCCTAATAATAGCTCATATACTCTGGAGGAGGACATGGCAACCCACTCCAGTATTCTTGCCTGGAGAATCCCATGGACAGAGAAGCCTGGCAGGGCTACGGTCCATGGGGTCACAAACAGTTGGACACAACTGAGCAACTAAGCACACACACACACACATATAGCTCTTGGGTGTCAGACACTATTATGAGGGTTTTTTATTTGTTAATTCATTCGACTATCATAAGAACACTACGATGAAAGTACTCTTTATTATCCCCCTTTTTCCAATGAAGAAACCAAAATCCAGAGAGGTTAAGCAACAACTCCAAGCATACACAGGTTTGAACACTGGAATTCAAATCCAGGCAGTCTGGCTCCAGAATCTAAATAAGTGCCACCCAGCGAAGTTCTGTGAACTTGAGGGATGGAATGCTTGAAAACCAAAACCATGGACTTCTACACTCAAAGAGGATGCTTAATCATGAGCACTGTGGCATCTATTATAATATGTTTCAAAATGTAGGAACATCTGCTGTTTTTGTGCACCCATCATTCATGCCACATCATTTGGTGAATAATGTGTCAAGTTTCCTTGAACAATAATCACCTCCCAAATTGCATAGTCACTGTGGACTGTCTATGAAGATGCCCCACACTCCCCCTGACTAATATAATACAAGCCAGACCAATGCACTCCCCTTCTCCTCCCACCTCTAGAATTTCTCCAAAAAGTGTCCTTAATTCCTGTTCCTGGTCCCTGTCTTTTCTAAAGCCCACCAAGTTCTGTTTTTTTTCTCTGATCTGGTGAGCAACCCCATATCCTTCCAGTAAAGTCTATTTTCATATAAATGTAGAAGAGTCAGTTACTTTACTTCCAAACAAAGAAACCTCAACTGAAGCTGAGAATTCAAGAAAGTTCATATTTGTTAAGAACCCAATCTGTAAATTCTTTCCCATCAACTGAAAAGAGGCTGGAACACTCCTCTCATCCCTAGAAGAGGCAGGTCATAGGAGTCTGATCAGAGAACAGGCAGATCTGGTAGTGAAGGCGACTGAGGACTGCAGAGTTCTGCAAATAAATGAAGCCGCAGTCCAATAATCAATCAGAGGCAGTTTGGGGAGTAGGCAATTTTCCTTAGCAATTACTGTCACATAGACTATGTATCTAGAGTGAAATGTGAACCATGCTTTAACCATCCAGGCATCCACTAGCATGGACCCAAACAATAAAGGAGGCACTAAACCCAGATGACACAGGAGGTGAAGTGAGGACCCCGCTGGCATAATTAGTCCTTGTGTTGTCTTCATGTATGGCTTTCAGTAGATACCTTGATCCAGTGAACACTCATGACTGTTGCAGTCAAAATACTATTGACGGAGCTGACAGATCAACTAAGGATTACTTCCAACAGAATGCTACAGTAATAGGGTTCATTTCTTTTGTAGCTACAATATAAAAGTAGGACATGAATAAAACTTACTTTGGATTCCCCAGGCTTCTGAAATTCTGTGCATCATTGCGCTCTAAAAATGTTTCATTGGGATGCATTTTCACTCTGTATTTTCCCTCTGCAGTACCTGTTACATGTGCAGCTAAAAATCCACAGCCTCCAGTCTCTCAACATTAAGAATGAAAACTTTGAGATCAGCAGCAGCTTCACTGACCTGATTTTAACAGGTCTTAAAGTCACTTTCAGTTGTCAAAACTTTTTTAATTACAAAAAGCTATATTTTTCCAATAAATGAAATGTCAAACGTTTTGAGATTGCCTGAGGCAGATTTTTTAAAGTGTTGTAGGTTTTATTTTTTTAAACTCTCCATTCGTGACAGATTCAGGGACATTGAAGTCCTTATGTATATTGTCATTACCCCCTCATCTTTTTCAACAATTTTGTCCTAGATTCAGCCTATGGAGGACAAGTTTTACTGTCACTCTTTAAGAATGTCACTAAGAAGTCATTCTACTTTTCAGAGATAGCTAACTCCATGATTAGTTGAACTTATGAGAAAAAAACCTTCAGTTTAGTCTTTTGACTGAATGTCATGCATTTCTAAGGACATTAAGAGAACAAGAACATATCAAGAATACATTCAGATTTCAGTATCTTTCTTACAAAAATATATTGCTGTGGGGCTAGAGTTAACAGTCATCAGAGTTTGCTTTTGTTTGCTTACATCCTCAGTATTTATCTTATAACTGGAAGTTTGTACCTTTTAAGCACCTTCATCCAGTTCCTCCACACTTCACTTTCTGCCTCTCGTAACTACAAATCTGATCTCTTTTTCAATGAGTTTGTTTGCTTTTGTTTTTGTTTTTGGTTTTTTACTTAAGATACAACAGATAAGTGAGATTCCAGGTTTATCTTTCTTTCTCTGAGTTACTTGAGTTATTTCATTTAGTATAATGCCCCCAGCGTCTGTCCATGTTTCCATGTTGTTGCAAAGGGCCGAACTTCCTTCTTTTTGTAACTGAGTAATATTCCAATTCTATTGAGTACTCTTGCCTGGAAAATCCCATGGACAGAGGAGCCTGGTAGGCTGCAGTCCATGGGGTCGCTAAGAGTCAGACATGACTGAGCAACTTCATTTTCACTTTTCACTTTCATGCATTGGAGAAGGAAATGGCAGCCCACTCCAGTGTTCTTGCCTGGAGAATCCCAGGGACAGGGAGCCTGGTGGGCTTCCATCTATGGGGTCACACAGAGTCAGACACGACTGAAGCGACTTAGCAGCAGCAGCAGCATCGAGCGTGTGTGTGTGTGTGTGTTTTGCGGAGACAGTGGGCAGCAGAGAAGTATCAATCTAGTGTGTGCCCTTCCAAACATATATTACATAAAAGATTGTATTATATCTTACTTGTTGTATATGTATGTTTTTGTTTTACACAAATGAAGTAATTCTAGATCTACTTGTTGCAGTTTTCTCTTTCACTTACCAATATGTCTTGGAGATCTTTCTATATCAGGATGTGTAGATCTGTCACATTTTTTCAAATTGCAAAGGGAGTATGTACCATATTTTATTCAATCCTTCTCTTATCCCTGGACACTTCCATTGTTTCCAGTATTTCACTGTAACAACATAATTATCCACATATTTTTAAAAAAAAAAACTGCCTCCACAAATGTAATTATACATAGTAGGGTGGTAAACATGAGAGCACTTCTATTTATAGAAATGGACATAGTTTTAACTTTCAAAAATACTCCCAAATTTACTCTCCTGAAAAACCCTATTCCAAATGGACCCCAGGATATGAGGGTCCATTTCTCCAGTACCAGTGAATATCAGATATTACAGGTATTTTTTCCCTAATCTAGTTGGAGACATATTATTATAGCTTAATTTACATTTTCCTGATTTCAAACCACGATTAGTCTATATATTTATTGGACAATTGATTTTCTTCCTCAATAAATTACTAATTTATTTCCTATATCCAGTTTTAATTGGATTGTTTTCCTATTGCATATAAATATGTATGTGTGTGTGTGTGTTAGTCGCTCAGTTGTGTCCAACTCTTTGCAACCCCATGGACTGTGGACCACCAGGCTTCTCTGTCTATGGGATTTTCCAGGCAATAATACTGGAGTGGATTGCCGTTCCCTTCTCCAGAGGAACTTCCCAACCTAGGGATCAAACCCTGGTCTCCTGCTTCACTGCTGCTGCCTCTGTGAAGTCGCAGGCAGGTTCTTTACTGTTTGAGCTACAAGAAAGTCATATATATATATATTTATTTATTTATATTTATGTACTTGTATGTATATATATTTATATGTATATGTATATGCATATATATATATATATATGTCATGGGTATTGATTCTTTGATATGTGTATTTAAAGTATACTCCCAGACTGTCATTAATCTTTTATCTTTGTTTATGGTATATTTCTGGAGAAGGCAATGGCACCCCACTCCAGTACTCTTGCCTGGAAAATCCCATAGACGGAGGAGCCTGGTAGGCTGCAGTCCAGGGGGTCGCTAAGAGTCAGACATGACTGAGCAACTTCACTTTCACTTTTCACTTTCATGCACTGGAGAAGGAAATGGCAACCCACTCCAGTATTCTTGCCTGGAGAATCCCAGGGACGGCAGAGCCTGGTGGGCTGCCATCTATGGGGTTGCACAGAGTCAGACATGACTGAAGAGACTTAGCAGCAGCAGCAGCTGCATGATATGTTTCAATGTATAGAAATGTTAGATTTGCATGTATTCAAATAAGTCAGTAGTTTCCTTTATGGCCTCTAGGTTTTTAAAAAGAATTTTCTCCAGTCTGAGATTGTGTGTGTGTGTGTGTGTGTGTGTGTGTGTGTGTGTGTGTGTACCTCTAGTACTTCCAAGGGTTTTTTTTTTTAAACAATTAGGTATTTAAGTCATCTGGAATGTATCTAGTATTCTGTGTACAGAAGGGCTCTGGTCTTTTAAAAATTGTTTCTTTCTTTCTTTTTGGCTACACTGGGTCTTCGTTGCTGCATGAGGGCTTTCCCTAGTTGCAGTGAGTGGGGGCTACTCTTCATTGTAGTGTGTGGGCTTCTCTTGTTGTGAAGCATGGGCTCTAGGGTGCATGGACTCAGTAGTTGTGGCACATAGGCTGTTACCCTGAGGCATGTGGGATCTTCCTGGAGTAGGGATTGAACCAGTGTCCTCTGCATTGGCAGGTGCATTTTTATCTACTGCGCCACTAGGAAAGCCCAGAAGGCTCTACTTTTAACCCAGTGAATTTTCAGTTTTCATAATACCATCTATCATTCACCAGTGCCAAAGTATTTTTATTACTTTAGCCATATAGCATGTTTTATGTCTGGTAGAGCAAGACCCCATGATTATTTGTATGTTTCAAAAACCTCTTGTTATTTTTGCCCATTATCTCTTTTCCATGATATTTAGAATCACCTTATCAAGATTCTAATAGACATTGCATTAAATGCATAGGTTAATTATGAGGGGAAATGACAGTTCTATGTGGTCAGCAGACTAATGAACCCCTTGCCCAAAGATGTCCATGTCCTAATGCCTGGAACCAGTGAATATGTTATACATGGCAAAGGGGAATGATGGTTATAGGTGGAATGAAGCCTGGTAATCAGCTGACCTTAAAACAGCAAGATTTTTCTGGATTACCTGGTGGGCCAAATATAATCATAAGGACCCTTAAAAGTGATAGATAAAGACAGATAGAGATTGAGATTGTTGTAGGAGGTCAGAGAGAGGACATGTCCACCAGTTGACCCTCAAGGTAGACTCAGGCAATTGGAAGCTCCTCACCCCCAGCTTTGTCCTTGGAATGTGTCTTCTGCTTGCCTTCCCCACACAGAAGCTGCCCCAGGGATACCACTTTGAGAAACTAGTGTGTTGTTGCTACCCTCTGGATAGTACCTGTGACAGAACCCTGTTAAGGCCACCTACCAATATGGAGTGATCTTGCTCTTCCTTCCATTGCTCCATGCCCTCCGTGTATGGGGACTACTTTCATATTTCACCTGGAAAGCTCCTGAGTTTGTGAACCAAGAGAGACGGAGACAGAGATGGTGATTTATACAGATACATCCTGCCTGCAGTCTTTCCAAAAGCAAAAGACCTTTTCCCATGAGACAAGGAAATGGGCGACTTATTCACACAAAGGTCATGGATATTAAATTCAAAATCTCAAAATGTGAGTGTGTAAAGATGTAACATTTAAATCTAATGTGAAAATATGAGAAAACTCAAATACGAGACAATGTATATTTTGTAAGACCTCAGTTCCTTGACCAGATATTGAACCCAAGCCCCCTGCACTAGAAGTACAGAGTCTTAACCACTGGACCACCAGGAAGTCTCAATTATGAGACAATTTTTTTTACTGTTTAGAGTAATCACTATAAAAATCCTTTAAATAATGTATTTTATTTAAAATAACTAAACTTTCAAAAAACCTAGAAAAATGTAACTTTCTTCTTTTCTCCTTAACTATATTTAATGTAGCTACTGATACTCCAAGGCAGTCAGCAGTGTAAAACTTACTCTTGCTGGGGTGGGGGTGGGGGGACGGAGGTAGGGGGCTGGGGTGGGGGAGGGATGGATTGGGAGTTTGGGATTAGCAGACACAAACTAGTACATACAGAATGGATAAACAACAAGGTCCTACTCTGTAGCAAAGGGAACTATATTCAATATCTTGTGATAAATCATAATGGAAAAAAATATGAAAAAATATATGTATAACTGAATCACTTTGTTATAGCAGAAATTAACACAACATTGTAAATCAACTATACTTCAGTAAAATTTTAAAAAAGAGCCCTTACCTTTGCCAATTCAAGTTAACAGCCATTTTCAGTTTGAACTCCAGCTCTTGAATAACTTTGTATTTACCATCCCCTGTTCTCTTCAGAAATAAGCTAGTTCTTTCTGGTGACTTATTACAAATTAGGCTTTGATCTGAAGAGGGTTCTTGATATGGAGGTCCTGTCTTTTACCAGAATTAATCAGAATTTAGCTTGCTCATCTAATGTTAATGGTTGAGTTCTGGCATTCATTGCTTGATGTCTCTAATCTCATCATGGCCTGTGGTCACCAGGACATAGTTCTGATTCTTCTCCATCCTCAGACCCACTGGTGCTCTCTGAGAGGTTTTAAAACACTTCAGCTCTTGTCCCCACAGCAGACTGAGGCGCATGGGCCTCTGTGAAGGCTGATCTCAGGGCCATCTGCTGGGGGACCTCTCAGCATGATGTCTTCTGCTCTGGAGCCTGGCTATGTGAGAACCTTCTCTTAGAGGCTTGCAGTCTCCTGGATACATCTGAGATGTGTGGCATGCTTCCTTCCTTCCATCCTCACATCACCTCAAACCCATCAGAGGCTGGCATCACTCCCCAAGTGCCCAGGCCCACCCCAGAGAGTGGGGGCCAGGCCCCAGCACACCCTCAGGGACACCCACTGATCTCTAACTCCCTTATTTCCCTTCCAGATTTTGAAACCAAGCAGGACCCTGTGGGGCTCTTGGGGAAGGAAGACTTTCCATGTACCCCATTTCTTGTTTGTAGGGAACAGACTCCAGTCTCCTAGACCTTCCCTGAGTTCCAAAGGGCAGATTCAGACAATTGATCATCAGGGAAGGGAGGGGATGCAGAGACAAAGGAGAAGCAGTCAAGAAACCACCTAAAATCAGAGTATAGAAACCTGAGAAACTCATCAAGATTAGGAGATCCCCAGAGGCAAGATTAAAGGAACCAGAGAAATTCATCAAGATTAGAAGACTATTTGAGGCCAGATTAAAGGAGTGCAGGCCCTCCACACACCCTAATCTTATCAGCAATCCTTCCCTTGAACTATTGCTATAAAACTCCTCACCAAATTCCCACAGGTTGGGACACAGTTTTCCCGGGCAGGAGCCCTCTGTGTCCCCCTTTGCCTGGTAAGGCAATAAAGCTATTCTTTTCTACTTCACCCAAAACTCTGTCTCTGAGATTCGATTTGGCACTGGTGCACAGAGGCCAAGTTTTCAGCATCAAAATCATTCTGTCCTTACTCTAATGGAATCAACCTGGTGTGGAATAGGAATTACTCTTACATCACCATGCATTCTTACTTACCTTGTAGTTTATGGCTAAGCTTCATGCTCTGGTTCACTTAGGAGATTATAAAGAGAGTGAAATGGAAAAAAAATATTCTTTAAAGACTCTAAAGCTCTTTAAAAATAAAGAGTGACATTTCAACTACTGCCTTCATAATGGACAATATCTTCTTAATTTGAACTTAGTCTTCTTCAAACTTTTAGGGAAAAAAAGTAAAAACAAAGCAGTTCACAACTGATAATTCTAAAATCTGAATTTGTAAACTTGTTTGGGCATGATATTCTTTACCAAAATACCTTGTTTCTCTAGGGCATGATTCCCTTTTGCAGAAATTTGCATTAGCTATAATAGCAGCTGATTTTTCTTCTAGGCATCAAAACTACTTTTAGGCTTCATTTTTCTTTTTGAGTCACACATAATTAGTTATAAGATGACTTCCTCAAAAAACATTGATCATACCATTAACATATTCAGGTCAGTCAGCTCAAACAGTCCATGGTTTTGAATTAAAATGAAAGGGAAAATGTGGACACTCAACTTGAAATCAGGAAGAAGGTGCTCAGAAAGTGTCAGGGGGCTTCTACAAGTTGGGAGAACTTTTCTTAATCCTTTCTCACTCTTGATCATATATCAGGCTATCCCTAGGGTGGTTGGACCCACAATGCTTGATATTTGATGCTTATTCCTTCTACTTTGAATAATTTTACCCTAATATAAGTGGATTTTTTAAAATCAGTTACAGCCTTAAAGAAAAATTGTTACTGTAAAGAGAGCACATAGAAGAGAGAAGGGCTAACTATATCTACCTGCTTTACTTTGATGATGACATCCTGTAATAATAAATGGTCCCACTGGAGGTTGAAGACACTGAGGAATTTATCCAGCTATTCCTATTACCCCTGGGTTGAGAGTTGTCCCTGGGGCCATCAGCTGCCCCCTCATAGGTTGTGCCCCCATAAAGCTGAGCAAGCTTTTGCAGTGCCAGAGAAAGCCCTGGGCAAAAGAGCAGAGCTATACAGATACTTGGCAATGGGAAGCTACAGCTTACTGGTAATGTCCATAGCTTCAAGTGACTCAGGCAAGTCCAAAGAATATTAAGCAGAATACCAAGGGCATTTATTATATTAGATACACTATCTCCCCTAATGGCTCCTGTTCCAAGATCTCCAAGCAAATGTCTCATCACTTCCAAATTTAATATCTCCAAACTTATCATTCTCAATACTCAGGAGGACCACAGTTCACCCCCACTTCCATGACTTTCCCCACCTTGACACCATACCTGAATAACTGGGAAAGTGCTGTTTATTTTGTTGTTATATCCAAGTTCTTGAGGAGGAAATGTGGCTTAATTTTTTTTTAATATTTATTTATATATTTACTTATTTAGCTGCTTCAGGTCTTAGTTGTGGAACTCAGGAACTTCGATCTTCATTGCAGTATGTGGGTTTTTTTAGTTTCAGCATGTGGGATCCAGTTCCCCGAACAAAGACTGAACCCGGGTCCCCAGCATTGGGAGCTCAGAGTCCTAGCCACTGAACCACCAGGGAAGTTCTGGAAATGTGGCCTTAAAAACTCAAAGACTGAGATTCCTACTCCCAGCTATTGATGGAATAACCGGAGCTCAAAATATTCTCCCATCATAGACCACAGAACTGATCAAAATATATGAGGCAATAATTTGTGGACATTGAATAACAGGCAGTACAGGATCATAAGGATGTAAAAAAAAAAAAATCAAGGTAAGACATACAATCGCTTCAACTTTCTTCCTAGAGGCAATTTCCTGACTGTGAGATAGAATTCCAAGCATAGCTGGGAGGTGCTGCTGAAATTAAAGAGACAGTGAGTGTTCAGGAAGACTTCAGATGGCTGGAATTTGTGGGGAGAGTACCAGGGAAGAGGGAGATGTTCAGAGAAAACAGCTGCAAAAATAAACTTAGGAAAACCATTTAATCTGTTGCTGAATACTAAGGTACACATGCATAGGCTGAAAATACTTGATGTTGGTTAAAAGAGAAATTGGAGCTATAATCTGAATAATTCCCAGAGATCACACAGAACTGTGAGATGTTTAAATTCTGGGCAGCTAGAGAAGTTTCCTGTTGAACATCTAGGCCTTCACTGAAGAGCTCAGAGGATCATGCTTTAGTAGAGAAGCTAAACTAGCCGTAGAGTAAAAGTTACTCTAAATCCACCCTAATGAAGCGAAAAACAAACCCTGAAGGGATCAGGTTGATTTGTAAGTGATTTAAATGTCTGTTAGCACAATGCCCGACACGCTAAAGAAAAACATGACCTAGCATCCCACAATGTAAAATCATAATGTACAGCAACCAATCAAAAATCATTAGACATGCAAAGAAGCAGAAAGATGTGATTCATAACCAGGAGGAAAAAAATCAGTCATAGAAATGGAACCAGAAATGACAGCTGTGATGGATTCAGTTGGGAAAGACTCTAAAAGAGCTGTTACGACTATGTTCAAGTATTTAAAGGAAAACATGAGCATAGAAGAGAAATGAAAGATATTATAGATGTCCTACCAGAATTTTGAGATGAAAAGTACACTATCTGAAAGGAAACATTATAGATACTGAAAGGAAACTCAATACATGGGGCACCATAGTTTGGACCTGGGACAGGAGGTAGATGCCCCAGGCCCCACCCCTAGGTGAGTGATTGGAGTTCGTTCCTTGTGGACAGAAACATCAGAATATCAACAGTAGGACAGTTGAGAACAGGATGGTCTCTGCCCAGATAAGAGACCACATATTTCTCATTCTAGAAGCCAAGAAAACCTTCCCAACTAGAAGGCTCCTTGGAAGTCAAAACGGAAGTGATGCTAAGCTATCCAAAAGCCTCTTTGCTGGAATCCATCTTGATTCAGAGATGTACCTGCATGCATGGAAAGACCCTGAGATGTACCAAATATGGGCTCTGAACCAGCCAAATCAAAATGATTGGTGAAAAGAAACCCAGAAGAAATGCCCCATAAAAGTGATTGATTTAAACAACCCCAAGGCGCAGCTCTCTGTGAGTCCACCCACTTTCTGAGTCCACCCATGTGTATCCACACATACTGTACTATTTTTCCAACTGCATGCATGTGTACTGTCACTTCAGTCACGTCTGACTCTTTGTGTCCCCTATGGACTGTAGCCTACCAGTCTCCTCTGTCTATGGGGTTCCCCACGCAAGAATACTGGAGTGGGTAGCCATTCTTTTCTCTAGGGGATCTTCCCAACCCAAGGACTGAATCCACATCTCCAGCAGCTCTTGCATTGCAGGCAGATTCTTTACCACTGAGTCACCAGGGAAGCCCCCTTTTTCCTCCTGACAAACACCTGTTTTCAGTACTTCCCATCTTTGTGGGAATTCTTTTCTGCAAAGCTGAAAAGCCAGGGCCTTGTCACTGACCACTGGTCTCCCGGCTAAGATGCAGCGCCCTCACCGCATAGATCCGGCCTCAGTCCCTGGCCTGGAGCCGATACCCAGCTTCAAGCCGCTGCAGGCTGAGGCCACCGGAGATGCTTCATAGGGATCTTCTCAGTTGGGGGCGGGGAACGAGAGGAGGCGTTCTCTTGAGGCAGGAACAGCTGCAGATGCACTCCAGATCAGTGCTGGACGCATCATCTCTGCGCACCGGCCGTGGCCATCTTGAATGACAGTGTCGGGCCCGCACAAGGCTGGCAGAGCTGAGCTATCAGCCCAGCCCTTTCTCACTGGCGACGCAGGTCTGAAGAGCCAGGTGGAAGGGCTCCGCACACGGCCCACTGTAAACAAGTGGAACTAGACTAAGCACAAAGGCAAAGGAAAAGAAGGTTATACTTTGTTCCTCAGACTTTATTTTTATTTCCTGGGCTTTGTTAATGGGCTGGGCGGGTGACACCCCCCTCCTCTGCCTTTCATCCTGCTCCTTGTGCTCGAGGGGCACTGAGGGGCGCTGGTCAGGTCCGTCTTGTGTCACTGCTCCCTGCTGCGTGTGACCATCGTCCTGTCTGCAGGTGGAGGAGAACTGCTCCCACAGCTTCAGTTCTGTCTGCTCATCCCCAACGGTTCATAGCTCTGAGTGACCCCCAATTTAAGATACATGGCCCAAATGTTAGCAAGAGAGCAATGGGCACATGGCAAAGTGTTCCTAAAAATGAAGGTCTCTAGTTTTTTGCTATAGGCAAAAGTGTGCTCTGCTGTCAAGGCTCTCCGCTGTAGCCTGAACCTCCCTGCTCATGCTTTTATGGATTTTCTGCAGAGAAGCAACACTGAAGAGAGATAAAATATATCAGAGAGAATATGTAGAGTTCTACAACTCAACAACCAAATAACCCAAACTACCCAACTCAAAAATGGGCAAGATTTGAATAGACATTTCTCCAAAAAAAATATCCAGATGGCCAATAAGTACTTGAATAGATGATAAACATTATTAGTCATTAGAATATAAATCAAAACCACAATGAAATACTACTTCACCTGGATTAAGATGGCTATCATCACACACACACACACACACAGAGAAAATAACCGCTGCTGAGAATATGGAGAAATTGAAATCGCAATCCTCATGTATTGCTGGTAGAATGCAAAATGTTACAAGCACTTCAGAAAACACTTTGATGGTTCCTCAAAAAGTTTAACATAGAACTACCATATGGTGTAATAACTCAACTTCTCAATACATACTCAAAAAGATTCAAAGTGGGAACTCAAAGAGATTGTTGTTATCAATTTTTGTAATAGCCAAAAGGTGGAAACAAACTAAATGTGTGTCCACAGGTAATGGATAAGCAAAATGTAGTATATACATAGAATGGAATGTTATTCAGCCTTAAAAAGGAAGGAAATTTTGACACATGCTACAACATGGATGAATGTGAAAATATTTTGCTAAGTGAAATAAGCCACATACTAAAAGACAAATATTGTATAATTTCACTTATATCAGGTATCTAGGATAGATAAATTCATAGGGGGAAAAAGTAGAATGGAAGTTACCAAGGGTTATGGTGAGAGGAGTAATGGAGAATTACTATTTAATGAGTACAAAGTTTCTATCTAGGATGATGAAAAAGTTTGGGAGATGGATATTGATGATGTTTGTGCAACACTGTGAACAAACTTAATGCCATCGAATTGCACACTTAAAAGTAGTTAAAATGAGGACTTTCCTGATGGTCCAGTGACTAAAACTCCAAATTCCCAATGCAGTGGCCCAGGTTCGATCCCTGGTCAGGGAACTAGATCCCACATGCCGCAACAAAGAGTTCAGGTGTCACAACTAAGACTCAAAGCAGCCAAATAAATAGTATATTTTTAAAAGTAGTTAAAATGATAAGTAATTTTTTGTTATGTATATTTTACCACAATAAAGTGTCAGAGAGAGGATAAGGGACATGGAAAATAGATTGTAAAGTTACACGATTTGCCTGATAGGGTTAAAGAAGAAGAGAAAGAGGATATAGCAAAAAAGGCAATATTTGAAGACATAGCATTTGAGAATTTTCCTGTGTTTAAAGAATTGAGTCCTTAGTTTTTAAAAGAGTGTACCCCAAGTACCAAGCAGAATAAAGTGAAATCACAATCAAATACACCTATATCTCATATATATTGCACTTTGCATTTATTGTGGGTTTTTTGTTTTTTTTTTTTTTTACAAATTGAAGGTTTGTGGCTGCCCTGCATTGAGCAAATCTGTCAGTGCACTTTTCTAAAAGCATTTACTCACTACGCATCTGTGTCAAATTTTGGTAATTCTCACATTTCCAAGTTTTTCATTATCATTTTACTTATTATGGTTATCTGTGACCATGATCTTTGCTGTTGCAAAAAAAATTATTACTTGCTGAAGGCTCAGATGATGGTTAGCATTTTTAGCAATAAAGTATTTTTAATTTAAGGTATGTACATTGATTTTTTAGACATAGACAGTATGTCTATGTTATAGAAATAATGCTGTTGCACACTTAAAAGTTACACAACTTAAAAGTTGTATAAACACAATTTCATATGAACTGGGAAACAAAAGTTTGCATGACTGCTTTACTGTGATATTCAATTTATTGTGGTGGTCTGGAACTGAACCAGTAATATCTCTGAGGTACACCTGTATATTATAGTGAAACTGTAAGATATCAAAGATTGAAAGAAAATTTTAGTTACCTACTGTCCTACTCAGATAAATAAAGCTAGATGTTAAATATAAATGCATGGATGGATTTGGGGACATTGTGCTAAATGAGATAAGTCAGACAGAAAGGACAAACACTGTATGATATCACTTATGTGTAGAATCTAAAAAAGGCAAAGTAGAAACAAAAACTAAAGTGATGCCAGGGGCCTGTGGGAAATGAGGAGATGTTGGTTAAGGGCACAGACTTACAGTTATAAAGTGAATAAATTCTGGGATCGAATGTACACTATGTTGACTATAGTTAATAATACTGTACTGTATACTTGGAAGTTGCTCAAAGAGTAGATTGTAAATGTTCTCACAACAAGAACAAAATGGCAGTTATGTGACATGATGGAGGTATTATCTAACACTGTGCTGGTGATCATTTTGTAGTATATAAGTGGATCAAATCAACACATTGCACATCTTAAACTTGCACAACGTCACATGTCAATTATATCTCACAAAAGCTGGGGGAAAAAAGAAAAGCCTCTCACATGACCTTCTAAAAATCCAATCTCTATTTGCTAGATCTTGTGATCCTTGTGGTCTTCCACTGGTACTGCTGTATCCAGTCAGGAGATAAGGAAAGAGCCTAGCAGGTCTTAACTGCACCATATCAGAAATGATACATCACTTATAGTCACGTTACAGGGGCAAGAACTACTAATCACATGGCTTCGCTTAGATGCAAGGGGACAGAGAAATGTAGTTTAGCTTTGCACCCAAGAAGAGAAAATTGGGTTGTTAATCATGTAGCTAGTCTCTGCCACAGCTATCAAAGAGAGAGAGAGAGAGAAGATCTACGTCTGAATGACAGTCTGATGACAAATTGCAAAACTAAAATTCAAGAGTGGGAAATAGTTTGACACACACTCACAGACTGGCCCTAAAATATTGATACATAGTAAAGGAAAAGATTTGGCCCATCAGAAAATGAAACTAAAGAGAAGAAGTAGGAAATGAAAAACAACAGTGAACATAGGAATCACTAATATTTTGGTAGATTTGTTATGGTTTTTTAAATATATACACACGCACACACACACACATATATACATATTACCCATAAAACTAAGAAGTATTTAAAAAGAGAGATCTCATTAGCAACAATAACAAAAATGCTTGTGTCACTACCAATCAGTTCAGCTGTTATTAAAGGATGTAAAAAAGGGACTTCCCTGGTGGTCTAGTGGCTAAGCCTGCATGATCCCAATGCAGGGGACCCAGGTTCGATCCCTGATGGGGGAACTAGATCCCATATGCTGCAACTAAGACCCAGCACAGCCAGATAAATAGATAAAGGATGTAAAAGAATATCTAAAGAGAGAGAGGGTGTTCAAGGATGTTGCATCAGTCAGCTTAGGCTAAATTGTGCTGACCTTACAGGTAGGAATCTGTTGCTTCTTCTATTCCTACAAAGTCCCAGAATCCAGGCTTCACTCTATTCCCTCTCCTTCTTGATTGCAAAGTGGACCACATCTTGGTTAGGTATATCTCTTACTTGTAGTATCTCCTCAAATGCAGCCAGTAGGAGTGAAGCCACATGGCTATTATTGTCTCCTGCCCTCTCTCCCTAAACCCACAGGCTCATTCAGCACAGTATCTGCCTCTCTGAGGGATCACTAGTGATTCTTTACCGAATGTTGGCCACTTCATAATGTGATTGCCTTCTTTCCAGCCCTTAATAACTGTATCTTTTCCAAACACCACTTAACTTCAGAGCCAATGCCACATAACTGGATGTGTTTTATGGCAGCACCCTCACTTTGGGTCCTGATTATCTCCTTTTGTTAGTTTAGGCTGAGTTTTAAAGCAGTAGCAAATGGCTCACAGAAAACTCGGTGCCTTACAACAACAAAGTTGACTTTTGCTTTTGTGCCATTTCTATCACAGGACAGCTGTGGCTTTGCTCAAGTTCCTCTTAATTCTGGTATGGTGGCTAAAGGGGCAGCTGCCATCTGGGGCATGGCTGCTCGCACTGAAAGAGTGAAAAGAGATGTGATGACTCGAATTTTTGTTCAAATGCGGTATGGGTCACTTCTTACATCAACTGGGTTAAAGTAAGTCATATGGCCAAACTTTATCTCAAATGGATGTGAATATATGATGCTCTCCTAGAAAGAGGAAGTGAACATTCTGAATAATTGTGTCATCAACCACACATAGGAAAAGTCAATATTGAAAAGACGTCAATTCTTCCGAAATAAAGTGGTTAGTTTGATGCAATTCAAAAAAATTCCAACTTGGTTATTGCTGCTGTTGGAGGTAGGAGCTGGGGGAATGTATGTATATGTATGTATCCAGTTTTGGCTTCTCTCATCTGTTTTGATTTTGCAGAACCTGCAAAGCTGATTCTAAATTTCTTATAGTGGTATACAGTACCAAGAATTGCTGAAGTCATTTGAAAGGAGATGATCAAGGAGGGGAGATTTCTTTTGTACAGTATCCTTCCTTATTATAAAGCTATATAAACTGTGAGATTGGGACATTGGAACAGAAATAAACTTAGCAATTTCACTACTAGGAATATAGTAAAAAGATATTATTACACAGATGGTTATGAAGAGATGTTGAAGAATTTTTATCTGTGATTTGAATTGCACTGTTTATAATCCATAAAATTGGAAATAACCTGTATGTGCATCAGTAGTTAAATGCATAAATAATTTGTGGTACATCAAAAAGCAGAATGCTAGATTAATTGTTTAAATGATCCAGAGCGACATATATCAATACGCCTAAATCTCAAAAACAGACTATAAATAGAGAAAAGGAAGTTGCAGGACCCATTCTTTATAACAGCATTTATATAAAGTTTTTTAAATGCAAGAAATAACACATATACATACAATATATAATAATTATGTTTATATATGGAGTTATAATATTCATATTATTATATGTAATATGTAATTCTGGAAAACATAACATTTTAGCAAATTCAGAGTAGTGGTGAACTTGAGGGGAAAGAGAAGAATGGGTTGAAGGAGTCAATACAGAGGCTGCATTTGTCTCTAGTGTTTCATTACTTAAAATGTATCTGAAGCAAATACAGAAAAATGTTAACATTTGATAAAGCCAAGTGTTAAGTACACAAGTATTTTATTTTCCATGACTTTGTGTGTTTGCAGTATTTCATAATAAAATATTCCTAGTTTACATTTTCTACTGTAAACTTCTAGACATCTGCTATGCATATATATACAAATAACTTAGTTCATGTTTTAAACAATTTTGAGCTCCTAGTCGTCATAGTACCTTGTTGCATTCTGTTTTCACTCCATATATAATAAATAGCTTTTATGTTAATACGTGTTGTTGTTCAGTCACTCAGTTCTGTCCGACTCTTTGCAACCCCATTGACTGCAGCATACCAGGCTTCCCTGTCCTTCACTATCTCCCGGAGTTTGCTCAGACTCATGTCCATTGAGCTGGTGATGCCATCCAACCATCTCAACCTCTGTCAGTCCCTTCTTTTCCTGCCCTCAATCTTTCCCAGCATCAGGATCTTTTCCAATGATCTCTTTTCCAGGATCTCTTCACATCAGGTGGCCAAAGTATTGAAGCTTCAGCATCAGACCTTCCAATAAATATTCAGGGTTGATTTCCTTTAGGATTGACCGGTTTGATCTCCTTGCTGTCCAAGTGTCTCTCAAGAGTCTTCTCCAGCACCACAATTCAAAAGCATCTGTTCTTGGATGCTCAGCCTTCTCACATCCTTCTCAGTCTTCTTACATCCATACACGACTATAGGAAAAACCATAGCTTTGACTATCTGGGCCTCTCCTCTCTCATGTCTCCTCTCTCCTCTTGCCCATCTATGGTTCCTCTGCCTCTTCTAAATCCAGCTTGTGCATCTGGAAGTTCTCAGTTCACTTACTGTTGAAGCCTAGCTTGAAGGATTTTGAACATTGCCTTGCTAGCATGTAAAATGAGCTCAATTGTGCAGTAGTTTGAACATTCTTTGGCATTGCCCTTCTTTTGGATTGGAATGAAAACTGACCTTTTCCAGTCCTGTGGCCACTGCTCAGTTTTCCAAATTTTGTGATATATTGAGTACAGCATTTTAGCAGCAGCATTTTAGGATTTGAAATAGCTCAACTGGAATTCTTATCACCTCCACTAGCTTTGTCCATAGTAATGCTTCCTAAGGCCCATTTGATTTCACATTCTGGTATATGACTACTGGAAAAACCACAGCTTTGACTATATTGTCCTTTGTTGGAAAAGTGATATCTCTGCTTTTTAATATGCTATCTAGGTTTGTCATAGCTTTCCTTCAAAGGAGCAAGCACCTTTTAACTTCATGGCTGCAGTCACCATCTGCAGGGATTCTGGTGTTCAAGAAAATAAAATCTGTCACTGCTTCTACTTTTTCCCCTTCTATTTGCCATGAAGTTATGTGGCTGGATGCCATGATCTTAGTTATGCATATATATTAATGCATATATATCTAAAATACCTTAATGGCTTATAATATTTTGTTCCATATTTGTATCATAATTTTTAACCAGTCTTGTCATATATTTGTTTCCAATTTTTGCTGTCATAATCAAAACTATGACTTCCCTGGTGTCTCAGTGGTAGAGAATCCGCCTGCCAATGCAGGAGATGCAGGTTCAATCCCTGGATCAGAAAAGATCCCCTGGAGAAGGTAATGGCAACCAACTCCAGTATTCTTGCCTAGGAAATCCCATGGACAGAGGAGCCTGCCAGGCTACAGTCCATAGGGTTGTAAGAGTTGGACATGACTTAGCAACTAAACCACCACAATCAAAACCATAATAAATATTATTTAATAAATGTCTTTTTTCAGGTATGTGATTATACTCTTATAAAAAATTCCTTAAAGTGAAGGTGCTTAGAGAAAATTCACTTTTTGAAGCTTCAACATATATTGCCTAAGTTGTCCTTCAGAAAAATCTATTCCAACTTACACTTCAAGTATGCCTGAGATTGTGTTTTTCTCTATGTTAGTCTTTACCAATTTTAACATTCATTATTATTTAAAAATCCATTTTGTAAACCTTAACTTCCCAACTGACAAAGGGAAGCCAGGGCTATGTCTCTATAGCCTAAGAGCATTGTGTTTGCTTAAATGTAAAATTTCTCAGCAAACTAATTATAAATTACATTTTGCTGAGTGATAAGAAATGTGACACATCTTGGGAAAATATTGTCTATACCCTTGAGGCCAGTGCTCTATATTTTATTATAAGTATTTGGAGCTCTGTAGAACATGTATAGTTCTCTTTCACTTCAACTGATGACTTGTCCGGAAGTCTTAATTAGTCTAATTGGGTAGGGAGATTCAAACATTGAGAAAAATATTACAAAGCAAGAAGGTTTTTGTTTTTAATTCCACTGGCAATTTCCTGGTGTTTCTTGAAATTGCCCTCAGTTCCTGAGTGACACTTCCTCTTTCATTTCTAACAGCAGACCATTGAAAATTAAAATCATGTTCTAGGTTTTGGTAAATGTGGGCCTCACCCTCCCAGTTTCTGGTTTGACAAGTACTATTGGGATGCAACAAAACAAAACAAAACTTTAACCTACATGGTGCCATGTGAAATGAGATACAAAAGAGGTCACCTTGGAGTATCTTATTAAAGTTGCCCTTATTACAAACTTCTTATTGCCTGAGAGAAATGTTTTAAGTAAAAAAAGTTACATAGGTAAAATATGTCCTTAAACTCACACTGTAGAATAGAAATATCAGTTTTTATTTATTGACATGAACTTAGTGATATCAACAATTAGTTCTGTTATCTAATTATCATCAGAAATACTTCTTAAAACCATTTACTCTAAAACACCATTATTTTGGGTCCTGTATCATAATTAAGCTTAGCTGGGAGTGATAGCAACTCTAGAAACATTGCTTGAACCCGAATGAAGTTTCTCTCCCTCTCATATACTGAAGTATAGCACTAATCTCTCACACTCTGGAGTGCATGAGACTTACCTTGGCCTCCAGCTCACTAACCACTTTCTTCCTCATCCTTCCCAGTCAGCATATGTCACCAGTGTGATGGATCAATGCGCTATTCTGTGTGACTACCCATATCAGTTTGGACTATGTGATTATACAGGACAGGCAAGTTAATATAGCCTTGTGGCAAAACTGTATATGTATAAAACAATGCATGTGTTTGTCCATTTCCACTAAATGAGAACTGCTTCTGATCCTCTTTACTGATTGGGATAGAAAAGAACACATTTGTCACATTAGTGGCTGCATATCATGTACCTGACATCATGTTAGTTTGTGATAACATAGATATCAGGTCTGGCATGGCAGCTGTGGATGGGCCTGTTATGCAGTGGTCCAAGATCATTCCCCAGGATCTATCCAGTTTCTGCAGGCTTCAAACTAGCAAATTAAAGGATTCATGAGATCCTTTTAGATCCTTAAGGGTAGCAATAATCTATGCCATCCCCTAGGATACAATATTGTTTTTGAGTTACTACTTTAACTACTGGGGATGAGAGTAAAGGAGTGTTTCATCTGCTTGGTCGGCCCCATTATAAAAGCTCTTACCTCACACACTGGCCAAGTTCCAGTGGGGGGAGATGAGGGAAAAAAAAACCGCAAGATGTCCCAAACCACCACCTTAAATACCATCTTCAGCTAAAGCAAAAGATGCTGGGCGGTTAGGAAGCCAGTTATGGGAGGTTATCAGAAAAAGCACAGTAAATAAGGGTAAGATCGTTAATGCAGATGTAAGTCATTGCCTTCTCCATTGCTAAGAGTTCCTAGAGATTTAGTCATTCCTCTCTTCCTGAAGCATAAAGGGAGACACCCTTATAAATGTAAATGTCTCTTACAAAAGGATAACTTCTACTCTGTTTTCAGAGATTCTTCTTTGCCTATCATTTCTTAAAAATAATCAGCTCAAGATAATCCTTATGCTAAAGAGGCATATAATGGGATGGCAGGTTCTGTTCCCCTTCAAGGCCAAAGTGAGCAAGAACAAGGAAGTTGTACTGGGCATTTGCTGTGTGAGTAAAGCACGGTTACTTCCCTTATATGGCACAAAAGGAAGTCTTAGCACTGAGTCAGGTAACTCGTGCTGAGCATGCAGGCACTGATTGGTTGACCCAGACCTTCCTTTTCGGGGAGAGAGAGCATAGAAAGTTAGGAAAGCTTTGGTTTGCTCATGTGGGGCTTAGCATGAGCAACTCCATCTTGGGCCTAATCTTTTTTTTTTTTAAACACTGGGAAGCCAAAATCTTTAGGAGCATCCCCCATACATCCTCATCCCATGTATCAGATTCCCAGGCTGCCCAAAACAGGACTCTGACCTTGGTATCACATAATGCCTCAGTTGAGCATTCAATCATCTTTGAAGGTTCAGTTAATATAACTATTAAATCTGGAGTTTTGTCTTCAGCTTTTTTGGCTTTTCCACTGCAGGAGATAAGGGCCTCTTTGTAAACTACTAAAGAGGTCTTCTGGCCTTCACACCTGTATTTCAACTGTTTACTAACTGCCCTCAGTTTTTTATTATCTCTCTATAGAGTGTCAGTGAAACTTAATAGCAACCAGAGAATTCCACAGCTCTACTTTCCTTATATGCACCGCCACCTCTCCCCCTCACCCCACTCCCACTCAACATCTCTAGACTTTTCAAATCTATCCTGGTACCAGCCTGAGTATTCCCCTCCCAGCACAACCTCCCTAATCGCCACCAGTGTGAGTATTAGCAATTAGACCACAGCATGAGGCCTTGAACTGTCCATGTCCTACATACAACCCGAAATGGGGTCTTCATTGCCAGACAGGCGGTAAGTGACCAGTCACCAATTCCCATCCTTTTTTTTTATTTTTAATTTTGGTTTCACGGCATGTGGGATCTTAGTTCCCCAACCAGGGAATGAACTTGTCCTCCCTGCAGTGGAGGTGCAGAGTCTTAACCACTGGAATACCAGGGATGTCCCAGCCACTTCCAATCTTTACTCCTGCTTTCTCAGACCACTTCCAGTACCAACTGTGTCAGGTGCCCTGGGGAGCAAATGGTGAGACAGAGTTTATTGGGGCTGGTTGACACTTGGGGAAAATGAAGAGAGAGGAAGTAGAAGCCACAGAGAAAGCCTTTGCTGCTAACTAGGGTTCTTGGCCTCCTTAATCAATAGAAATTGATCAGAGGCCAGAGAAGAACTTCAGGCAAGGCTTTACTGGGGCCCTGTCTGCAGCAGAGGGAAACAAGAACAAAGGGCAGGTTCCCTTGCTTGCTCGATGGCTAAGAGGGTGTGGGGTGAGGTGAGCTTGTTTTTTATATGGGGCGAGGGTAGGGGGGGTGTGCAGGGTGTGACTTAAGTGGTTTGCACACCCTTTAGGTGGTGTTGTATGCAGAGGGCATGTGCACACAGTACCCTGCTTTTGCTCCTGACCCCCTGCTTTTGCTCCAGGCTCTTCAAAGTGATAGTTGAATTTTTTGGTCTATTTGTATCCTTTGTCCAGAATTTGTCCCAAATTGGCAGGCACATAGTTATTTTTAGTCCCATACAGTTTCTTTGTATTTTGTAGCTCTAGGAGAAATGTGTCCAGGTGCAGGCATTGCAACTCGGCAGCAAAGGGTCCCAGGTTCCAGTCTGTGTCACCTTTAAACTGTGATGCAGATTAGACACCTATAGGGAAAAAATATGGAGGAGAAAGTATTAATAGAATCAGAGAGAGAGCACCTCAGGCTGTAACGCCAATCTAACAAAGTCTCAGTCAACCCATTGAGGAGCTCTGAACAAAGATTGCCTGTTAGTGAACACCTATGTTTGGCAGCAGTGGCTGGGTCTTTGTAGCCACATGATGCTCAGTCACTGGCTAGGGCTCAACCTGGAAGAGCTGGGCTTCACCATGATGTGCTGAGGCACCTGCTGAAGACATTGAATATGGGGGTTATCAGCTAATTGCAGTCTTCTTTTTTTTTTTTGCAGTATGTGGGATCTTAGTTCCTGGATAGGGATCGAACCTGCATACCCTGCCATGAAAGCGCAGAGTCCTAACCACTGGACCACTACAGAAGTCACAAAATAAGTTCTTTCTTGATTGAAGATTACAAGTTTGCCATCACAGAAGAAAACAGACATCTCCCTCATTTTCATCAATAATATGAATACCTTCTATGCTAAACAAGTAAGTTACAGAGAATTTTATTCTCATGGATCCTTTTTAGAGAAAACTGCCTCACCTACAACCTGCACAGGGAGAAACATAGACCAAAACATTGTAATCAGTACTATAGTATTCATTAATACTATTTATTAAGCACCTGATATTTTTAAATACTAAACAAGGTACCCAGTAGAAATTCTCCTTAACCTTTACACTATTCATTGCCCATAGGTAACCCTTATCTCCAAGGATGGACCATCCCACACTATTGGCAAAAGTGAACAGGTCAAAAGCTGCCACCTTCCCTGACTTGGGTTCAGATTCACTCTGGTCCCCTCTCTCCCACCTCTTTAGTTTTTGAACTCTGAATCTGTATACAACTTTGGCTGACACATGTTCCTGGTTGCATATCCAAGTTTCTTCTCCTTTTGGCTACACCTGGTTTTCCTTCTCGGTTCCTCAGATACCGTGATACAGGCCTTGGTCTATTTCCTGACCCACACCCTGGTACCCTCATGTCTCTGCTCCCAGTCATGACAGTAAAAGGCACCTAGCTCCATCTTCTGTCTACACAGGGGTTATCCCTGCTTGGTCTCCTCTAGTTGGGGAACAAGAAAAAATAAAATAATTAGGCAAGATATATATTGTTACCTCAATTTACAGATGAATAAACTAAGTCCCAGGGAACTTAGGTCATTGCTCCAAAGCTGCTATATTGCACAGCTAGGTGTAGTAGCTATTAAGACACATCGTTTAAAACTTGAGAAACAAGAGGAAAATTGGGTTGCCTGTCCTTTCAGTGCTATCCTAGGATGCTGACAGGATCACCTGAGGATCTAGGGGATGTATGTGTATGCATTTGCCATTTACTGTTAATTAAGGGCTCAGACAACAAAAGTTGTATGGTAATTTTTCTGTCTAGTAAAAATTATAAACTCAAAGTTATATTTTCATTGCCCTTCATTTGGACCCTAACCATTTTTTTTTTCTGTTAGTAAATTTGTTTCAAACTGCCTTTCCTGGTGGACAACAAATATGCCGGTCCTGAAAATGTCCTTTGAACCAGTATTACTTTCTTACTGATCCCCTCATTAACAAGTTGAATAAAATCATTAACATATGTCCATCCTGTATTGGTATAAGAACCATGTTTTTAACTTTGAAAAATCAATCTTTGACACTATGATATTTGTCTTTGGTGTCCTTGGTCTTTCCCCATATTAGATGATCTTTCAAGATGGGCATACTGGTATATTGGAACAGAAAAAGAACTGTGACCCTCTGAGGTTAATTTTCTTTAGAATTGAGAGATTTTATACTGCATACCTCTGCTCATGACAAGGGTAGACTCCCATCTTGGGTCATGAGTTTCAGAAGAGTTTTCCTCTTCCAGTGATCTTAGAGGAGAGAATAGCTAAGGTACATTGACCATGTTCAGCTCAGTCGCTCAGTTGTGTCTGACTCGTTTTGACCCCACAGACTGCAGCACGCCAGGCTTCCCTTTCCATCACCAACTCCCAGAATTTGCTCAAGCTAATGTCTGTCGAGTGGGTGCTGCCATCCAACCATCTCATCCTCTGTCATCCCCTTCTTTTCCTCCCTTCAATCTTTCCCAGCATCAGGGTCTTTTCCAATGAGTCAGTTCTTTGCATCAGGTGGCCAAAGTATTGGAGCTTCAGCATCAGTCCTTCCAATGAATATTCAGGGTTGATTTCTTTTAGAATTGACTGGTTGGATCTCCTTGCAGTCCAAGGGATGCTCAAGAATCTTCTCCAACACCACAGTTCAAAAGCATCAATTCTTCGGTGCTCAACTTTCTTTATGGTCCAACTTTCAAATCCATACATGACTACTGGAAAAGCCATAGCTTTCACTAGATGGACCTTTGTTGGCAAAGTAATGTCTCTGCTTTTTAATATGCTGTCTAGGTTGGTCATACCTTTTCTTCCAAAAAGGAAGTGTCTTAATTTCATGGCTGCAGTCACCATCTGCGGTAATTTTGGAGCCCAAGAAAATTGACTGTGAGATCAGTCTAAAAACAATTGTTCCTGAGATTTTTGAAACCTTGAATCAAAGCCTGCATGTTGAAGCAGAGGCTTGAATTCCTCATTGAGGGCTCTTTTGCTTTGGAAAGTCTTTGGGACACATAAAGGTAAAGCCAGGATCTTATTCCCGAATGGACTATGAAGAATCAGTCTACTCTGTATAATGCAAAAAGAATTGTTTTTCGTGTGAGCAGTGTGAAAAGCTGAGAGTTTATGCTGCTTTGTGTCATGGGAACTATTGATGCCTGGCAAGATACTGGAGCCTCTTCTACTCCTAACATGTAGAAATGCTAGATTAAATAGGAAAAAGGTATTTTTTAAAGCATAGCTGAGTTCAGAAGTAAATTTCCAGGTGTCAGAAGAAAAAGGAATGTTAGAATCAAAGCACTGAGGAGGAGTTGAAGGCACACAACTTTTGGAGTATTGAGCCTGAAGACATAACTCAGGGGCTGTACTGTCTACAGGAGAACTGGACTGGATCCCAGGCTAAATGAGCCTGTCAAATCAAGAACTCAGACCTAGGCTCTCTAAACAAAGGTGGGCACTAGAAAAGGGTTTCTTTGTCCTTAGTCAGGGAGTAGCAGTAGAAAGTACACAAGAAGAGTGCCCACCATGGGCCACTGGAGGAAACAGAGCTACTGAAAGAAACTAGAACCCTGAGCATGATCTCTGCCTGGAGGTGGGTACAAGTTTGCACTACTTTAGAGTATGAGTTTCCTCTGCTGAAAAACTTACTGTTTGAAACTGATCTGGCATCTATGAATTTTGCAAGGCCGAAGCAGAGGCAAATCTTAAACCATCTAACTGAGATACCTCCTCAGCCAGGGCACACAGACAACTCTAATGGAAGAGAATTCCCACTGAAAATGAGCTCACAGCAACAAAAAAAAATAATTACAAAGTACATGAGGATACTCTCTGCCCAGAGGGTCTGCTCTGAGTGGTGCTGATAATCAAAGAATCCCTTGCAAGGATCCACAGAGAAATGTAATACGTGTGGGGGAATTATCCTCTCCGTTTTCCTTATTGTTAATGAGCGTGTCAAAAAGGAACATTTACTTCTTTAAGCAATGGAAAGGGTTGTGCTTTTGTTTGGACACCATCGGAAGGTGATTCTGAGACAAGCAATTTAGTGCAAGCAGGTCATTCGGGCTGTACAGAAATCACTTGGGGGTAGGGATGTTGATGCAGAGAAGGCAAGGCAGTTAAGGTCCTATTTTTTTTCCCACCACCTTTTGGCTGAGGTGAGGTACGTGGGATCTTAGTTCCCTGATCAGGGATTGAACCCACACCTCCTGCATTGGAAGCGCAGATTTTTAACCACTGGACCACCAGGCAAGTCCGATGAGGTGGACTTTTAAACCAGCTACTATGATGGGTACTTGAACTTTAACTTAACTTTATGAGGCAGCTCTGGAGAAATGGTATCAAATACACAGCTCTGAATTATCCCACCCAAGGGAAGCCAGAGCTGGAGTATTAATAATGAGATATGACTTGTAATGGGGGATAATAATTTCAATGAGAAGTTTGGCTGAGGGCTGTTGGCAGTGAGTTCATTCCTTGGCACTTCTGCCCTGCTGCACCAAGCAGAGTAGTTCCAGGAAAAAGAAAAAAAAAACAGAACAAAACCTTTAGACATAGAGATGCAGCTGCTGACCAGTAGAAGTCGGAAAGAACACAGTGAAATGATTAGGATGGGAAGGTGATGGATGGGGCACTGAGAGTGTTAGCTACAAGTGACATTGGACTGTGTCTCTGCCTTTTCATTCCCTTTCCCTAGGAGGGGGTGGACACAGTACAGGCAGAGTATAGAACCCCTTCTCAGGAGCACGTTTATGTGTTTCTTTTTCCCCTCTGACTCTCCTCTCTTCTAGTCCTGGAAAGCATTTATATAGCTTTCGGTGATTCTGATTGATCTGGTCTTCTTCTAGATATTTCTGTGTCTACCCTGAAGCCTTCAGGGCCTTGGCTTTTGATACCAAAACCACTCAGGCTCTTGGGATCCAGAATCTTTTCTCTCATAAATTTTTTTCAGTTCTGCAGAGAACTTCAAAAGCATATTTTGTAGCACAAAAGTAAATGATTCTTTTCTCTCTTTCTGCACCTGTTAATAAGGGAAGTGATGTGAGGTTATAAAGAAATTACTAATAAAAAAACATGTTGCTTTAAATTGCAAAATACTATTCTGCTATAGGAAATATGGCGCTGCTTTGTTGTCTATAGGTAGGTTTAATTCCTCAGTTGTGTCCAATTCTTGTGGACCCATGGACTGTAGACTGCCAGGATCCTCTGTTCATGGGATACTCCAGGCAAGGATATTGGAGTGGGTTGCCATTCCCTTCTCCAGGGGATCTTCCTGACCTGGGGATTGAACCCACATCTCCTGCGTTGCAGGCAGACTCTACTGACTGAGCCACCAGGGAAGCCCTGGTTGTTGTCTTTAAATCACCTTAAATTCTGTTTTGTTTCCATTCCCACTGGGCAGGTAATCTCAAGCATTACTGAGGCAATTCCCTTTTGCCATTACATCAGAATCCAAGAGTCTTACAGAGAAAGGGGGGAAAGCCCTTGGCAGTAAGGAATTTGATCTTTCCAAATGAGTGGTCAGGTCTTTGTTCTGGCTCTTGGAGTTAACATCTGAACACTGGGAAATTCCCCTGGGATTGGAGTGTCTTTGTTATGCATAGTGATCTCCTTGGACCACAGCTAGTATATTTTTTTCAGCTTATTACATCACTTTATTTATTTTTTTTGAATTAGTTTATTTTCTATTTTTTAACTTTACAATATTGTATTTGTTTTGCCATACATTGACATGAATCCACCATGGGTGTACATGTGTTCCCCTTCCAGAACCCCCCTTCCACCTCCCTCCCCATCCCATCCCTCCGAGTCATCCCGGTGCACCAGCCCCAAGCACCCTGTATCATGCATCAAACCTGGACTGGCGATTTGTTACACATATGATAATTTACATGCTTTCATGACATTCTCCCATATCATCCTGCCCTCTTCCTCTCCCATAGAGTCCATAATACTGTTCTATTTATCTCTGTCTCTTTTGATGTCTCGCATACAAGGTTATCTTTACCAACCAATTGACTAAATACCATATATATGTGTTAGTATATACTGTATTGGTGTTTTTTTTCTTTCTGGCTTACTTCACTCTGTATAATAGGCTCCAGTTTCATCCACCTCATTAGAACTGATTTGAATGTATTCTTTTTAATGTTTGAGTAATATTCCATCGTGTATATGTACCACAGCTTCTTTATCCATTCGTCTGCTGATGGGCGTCTAGGCTGCTTCCATGTCCTGGCTATTATAAACAGTGCTGTGATGAACCACAGCTAGTATTTTATGTTAATGACTTAGGGTGGGGCCAACTAGATATGTCTTCAAGAAAATTAGAGATACCAAGGGAACATTTCATGCAAAGATGGGCTCAATAAAGGACAGAAATGGTATGGACCTAACAGAAGCAGAACATATTAAGAAGAGGTGGCAAGAATACACAGAAGAACTGTACAAAAAAGATCTTCATGACCCAGATAATCACGATGGTGTGATGACTCACCTAGAGCCAGACATCCTGGAATGTGAAGTCAAGTAGGCTTTAGGAAGCATCACTACAAACAAAGCTAGTGGGTATGATGAAATTCCAGTTGAGCTATTTCAAATCCTCAAAGATGATGCTGTGTGAAAGTGCTGCACTCAATATGCCAGCAAATTTTTGGAAAACTCTCAGCAGTGGCCACAGGACTGGAAAAGGGCAGTTTTTTTCATTCCCCATCCTAAAGAAAGGCAAATGCCAAAGAATGTTCAAACTACCGCACAATTGCACTCAGAGTCGGACATGACTGAGCGACTTCACTTTCACTTTTCACTTTCATGCACTGGAGAAGGAAATGGCAACCCACTCCAGTGTTCTTGCCTGGAGAATCCCAGGGATGGGGGAGCCTGGTGGGCTACCATCTATGGGGTCGCACAGAGTCGGACACGACTGAAACAACTTAGCAGTACACGCTAGTAAATTAATGTCAAAATTCTCCAAGCCAGGCTTCAACAATACGTGAACCATGAACTTCCAGATGTTCAAGCTGGATTTAGGAAAAGGCAGAGGAACCAGAGGTCAAATTGCCAACATCCGATGGATCATCATCAAAAAAGCAAAGAGGGTTTCCAGAAAAAAAAACATCTATTTTCTGCTTTATTGACTATGCCAAAGCCTTTTGACTGTGTGGATCACAATAAACTGTGGAAAATTCTTCAAGAGATGGGAATACCAGACCACCCTGACCCTGCCTCTTGAGAAATCTGTATGCAGGTCAGGAAGCAACAGTTAGAACTGGACATGGAACAACAGACTGGTTCCCAAATAGGGAAAAGGAGTACGTCAAGGCTGAAATATTGTCACCCTGCCTTATTTAACTTATATGCAGAGTACATCATGAGAAATGCTGGTCTGGATGAAAGCACAAGCTGGAATCAAGATTGCCAGCAGAAATATCAATAAACCTCAGATATGCAGATGATACCGCTCTTTATGGCAGAAAGCAAAGAAGAAACTAAGAGCCTCTTTGATGAAAAGTGAAAGAGAGTGAAAAGGTTGGGCTTAAAGCTCAACATTCAGAAAAACTAAGATCATGGCATCCGGTCCCTATCACTTCATGGCAAATAGATGGAGAAAAACAGTGGAAATAGTGGCAGACTTGATTTGGGGGGGGGGGGTCCAAAATCACTGCAGATGGTGATTGCAGCCATGAAATTAAAAGATGCTTACTCCTTGGAAGGAAAGTTATGACCAACCTAGATAGCACATTAAAAAGAGGAGACATTACTTTGCCAACAAATGTCTGTCTAGTCAAGGCTATGGTTTTTCCAGTGGTCATGTATGGATGTGAGAGTTGGACTATAAAGAAAGCTGAGCACCGAAGAATTGATGCTTTTGAACTGTGTTGTTGGAGAAGACTCTGAGAGTCCCTTGGACTGAAAAGAGATCCAACCAGTCCATCCTAAAGGAAATCAGTCCTGAATATTAGCTGGAAGGACTGATGCTGAAGCTGAAACTCCAATACTTTGGCCACCTGATGCGAAGAATTGACTCATTGGAAAAGACCCTGATGCTGGGAAAGACTGAGGGCAGGAGGAGAAGGGGACGACAGAGGATGAGATGGCTGGATGGCAGCACCGACTCAATGGACATGAGCTTGTGCAAGCTCTGGGAGTTGGTGATGGACAGGGAAGCCTGGCTTGCTGCAGTCTATTGGGACACAAAGAGTCAGACACGACTGAGTGACTGAACTGAACTGAACTGACTGAAGCATACTGCAGAGTTTTTCTTTTTGGCTGGTCATGCTAGGAAGACTAACCTTAGAGAGGTAATAGGGAGGTGGGGGTTGGAGATTCCATTCAACCATGCTTCAGTCAATTCTAGCTACATAATGAAGCCCCATGGAGAAGACAATGGCAGCCCACTCCAGTACTCTTGCCTGGAAAATCCCATGGACGGAGGAGCCTGGTGGGCTGCCTTCTATGGGGTCGCACAGAGTCGGACACGACTGAAGTGACTTAGCAGCAGGAGCAGCAGCAGCAGCAGCAGCAGCAGCAGCAATGAAGCCCCAATAAGAACTCTTAACAAAGAAAGCTTGGATGAGCTTCCTAGATTGAGAATGCACATGAATATTGTTACAGATCCATGTCAGAAGGGTAATTCATCCTGAGGACAATGGAATCTTCGAGTTTGGAATTCTTTGGAGACCTCCTAGACTATGCTGTTTGTGTACCTCTTTGGCTGATTTTTTAAAATATTATTTATTTGGCTGCATTAGGTATTACGGCAGCACATGTTATCTTCCTTGCATCATGCATGGTGACACTTGGGCTCCAGTAGCTGCAGCACACAGGCTTAGTTGTCCCTGCATCTTGTGGGATCTTAGTTCCCTGACCAGGAATCAAACCAGAGTCTCCTGTATTACAGGACAGATTCTTTACCACTGGGCCACCAGAAAAGTCCCTCTTTGGCTGATTTTAATGTATCTTTTCCTATAATAAAGGTAACTGTGAATATAATAGATTTCATTGAGTTAAGTGAGTCTTTCTAGGGAAATATCTAACCTGAATGTGGTTTGAGATACCTCTGCTTGTACATCATTGGTAGAAATATAAATTGATGCAGCCACTATAGAAAATACTGTGGAGGTTCTTCAAAAAATTATGACTAGAACTACCATATGATGGAGCAATTCCTCTCGTGGGCATATATCTAAAGGAAATATCATTATATTAAAGAGATATCTATACCCCCAGACTTACCCTTAGCGGCAAAGAACCTGCCTGCCAATGCAGGAGACATGAGACTCGGGTTCAGTCCCTGATTTGGGAAGATCCCCTGGAGGAGGGCGTGGCAACCCACTCAAGTATTCTTGCCTGGAGAATCCCATGGACAGAGGAGCCTGTGGGCTATGGTCGATAGGGTTGCAAAGAGTCAGACATGACTGAAGCAACTTAGCACAGCACACATCTCCACCCCATGTTTGCTATAGCATTATTTACAATAGCCAATACATAGAAACAACCTAAGTGTCTATCAATGGATGAGTTGATGAAGAAAAAGTTGCATACATATGTGTGTGATTGTATGTGTAATTTAAATATTATGCAGTCATAAAAAAGGAAATCCTGCTATTTGCAATAAGATGGATAGACTGTGAGGGCATTGTGCTAAGTTAAATAAGCCAGGCAGAGAGGATTAATATTATATGATCTCATTTTGGAGAAGGAAATGGCAACCCACTCCAGTATTCTTACCTGGAGAATTCCATGGACAGAGGAGCCTGATGGGCTATAGTCCATGGGGTTGCAAGAATCGGACACAACTTAGTGATTAGACCACATATGACTTACGTGTGGAATCCAAAACAAAACAAAATAGGGACTTCCCTGATGATCCTTTGGTTAATATCCTGTGCTTCCACTGCAAGGGGCTCGGGTTTGATCCCTGGTCAGGTAACTAAGGTCTCACATGACATGTAGCACAGCTAAATAAATAAATTTTAAAAAATAAAACAAACCCAAGCTCATAGAAAAGAGATCAGATTGCTTGTTATCAAAGGTGAGGGTGGGTGCTTCGCTGATGGCTCAGTGGTAAAGATCTGCCTGCCAAAGCAGGAGATACGGGTTTAATCCCTGGTCTGGGACGATCCCACATGCCACGGAGCAACTAAGCCCATGTGCCACAACTATTGAGCCTGGGAGCTGCAACTACTGAGCCCACGTGCTGAAAATACTGAAGCCTGTGTGCCTAGAGTCTGTGCTCCGGAACAAGAGAAGCCACACCAGTGAGAAGCCCTCACACTGCAACTAGAGAGTAGCCCTCAATCACCACAACTAGAGAAAAGCCCAAGCAGCAACGAAGACCCAGAAGAGCCAAAAATAAATAAATTCTTTTTTTAAGGAAAATGGGAGTAGGAGATGGAGGAATTGGGATGAAGATGTCCCAAAAAGTCACAAACTTCCAGTTATAAGATAAATAAGTACAGATAGTCTCTGACTTATGATGATTCAGCTAACCATTTTTTGACTTTACAATGGTGTGAAAGTGGTAAACATTCCACAGAAACTATATTTTGCATTTTGAATTTTGATTTTGTTCCCATATCAGGGATATGTGCAACAATGTTCTCTCATGTTGCTGGGCACCAGCAGAAGTGATTCACGTCTCCCAGTCAGCCACATGATCATGAGAATAAACCAGAAGAGCATTAACAATCATTCTGTGCCTGTGTAGCCATTGTGTTTTTCACTTTCAGTAGTGAAAGTGAAAGTTGCTCAGTCGGGTCCGACTCTTTGAGACCCCATGGACTTCATAGTCCATGGAATTCTCCAGGCCAGAATACTGGAGTGGGTAGCCTTTCCCTTTTCCAGGGGATCTTCCCAACCCAGGGATCGAACTCAGGTCTCCCGCATTGCAGGCAGGTTCTTTACCAGCTGAGCCACAAGGGAAGCCCCACTTTCAGTAGAGTATTCAATAAATTACATGAGATTATCAAATAGGCTTCGTGTTAGATTATTTTGCCTAAGCGTAAGCTACTGTTAAATGTTCTGAGCACGTTTAAGGTAGGTTAGATGCAGGTGTGATATTCAATAGATTAGGTGTATTATGTGCATTTTATTTTTATTTATTTATTTATGGTTGCACTGGGTCTTCATTGCTACATGGGCCTTCTATAGTTATGGCAAATAGGAGTTACTCTCTACTTGCAGTGTGAGGGCTTCTCATTGTGGTGGCTTCTCAAGTTAAGGACATGAGCTCTAGGGTACACCGGCTTCAGTAGTTGTGGCACAAGGGCTCAGTAGTTACAGTTCCCTGGCTCTAGGGCATAGGTTCAATAGTTGTGGTGCTGAGACTTAGTTGCTATGTGGCATGTGGGATCTTCCTGGAGCAGGGATTGAAACCGTGTCCCCTGCATTCGTAGCTGAATTCTTAACCACTGTACCACCAGGGAAGTCCTAAGTATATTTTCAGCTTTCAGTGTTTTCAACTTGCAATGGGTTTATCTGGACATAACCTCATTGTGGGCTTCCCAAGTAGTGCTAGTGGTAAAGAACTCGCCAATACAGGAGATGTAAGAGACGCCGGTTCAATCCCTGGGTCGGGAAGATCCCCTGGAGGAAGAAATGGCAAACCACTCCAGTATTCTTGCCTGGGAAATCCCATGGACAGAGGAGCTTGGTGGGTTACAGTCCATGGGATCACAAAGAGTTGGACACAACTAAAGCAACTTAGAAAGGCAAGGCAACTTCATTGTAAGTTGAGGAGAATCTGTATCAGGGGTGTAATGTAAAACATGAGAGTTAACACCGTTTTATGATACATTTGAAAGTTACTACAAGCTGGAATCAAGATTGCCGGGAGAAATATCAATAACCTCAAATATGCAGATGACACCACCCTTATGGCAGAAAGCAAAAAGGAACTGAAGAGCCTGTTGATGAAAGTGAAAGAGGAAAGTGAAAAAGTTGGCTTAAAGCTCAACATTCAGAAAACTAAGATCATGGCAATCTGGTCCCATCACTTCATGGCAAATAGATCGGGAAACAATGGAAACAGTGACAGAATTTATTTTTTGGGCTCCAAAATCACTGCAGATGGTGACTGCAGCCATGAAATTAAAAGACGCTTGCTCCTTGGAGGAAAAGCTATGACCAACGTAGACAGCATATTAAAAAGCAGAGACATTACTTTGCTGACAAAGGTCCATCTAGTCAAAGCTATGGTTTTTCCAGTAGTCATGTATGGATGTGGGAGTTGGACCATAAAGAAAGCTAAGAACCAAAGAATTGATGCTTTTGAACTGTGGTGTTGGAGAAGACTCTTGAGAGTCCCTTGGACTGCAAGGAGAGCCAGTCCATCCTAAAGGAAATCAGTCCTGAATATTCATTGGAAGGACTGATGCTGAAGCTGAAACTCCAATACTTTCGCCACCTGATGCGAAGAGCTGACTCACTGGAAAAGACCCTGATGCTGGGAAACATTGAAGGCAGGAGGAGAAGGGGACAACAGAGGATGAGATGGTGGGATGGCATCACAGACTCTATGGACATGAGTTTGAGCAAGCTCTGGGAGTTGGTGATGGACAGGGAATCCTGGCATGCTGCAGTCCATGGGATCACAAAGAGATGGACATGACTGAGCAACTGAACTGAAAGAGAGTAGTAGATCCTAAAAGTTTATATCTCAAAAAAAATTTTTTTGGTAACTATATGAGGTGATGGAAGTTAACTAAACATTGTAGTGATCATTTTTCAGTATATATATGTCAAGTCAGTATGCTGTACATCTTAAATTTATACAGTATTGTGTGTTAATTAGGTCTCCGTAAAACTGCAAAAACAGGAAAAAAAAAAAAAAACTTCTGCACTTGTAGTTAGTGTCAGAGTTCTTGGGCAGAATTGGCAATCTCTTAGACTGTGTCTTTAGCCTAGCAGTCTGGCCAATTCCAAGTAGGCCCCTAATCTTCATTTCATGGTAGCTGATTATTCTGTAGTCATAGATTGAGTTACCCTTGAGATACAACAGTCCATTGCTGTTTTTATAAATGCTTTTGTTAAATAGCTTTACATATATATGTAGATATATAGATATATATGTAAGTCATGTCCAATTCTTTGCAACCCCGTGGACTGAAGCACACCAGGCTCCTCTGTCCTTCACTATCTCCCAGAGTTTGCTCAGATTCATGTCCATTGAGTTGGTGATGCTGTCTAACCATCTCATCCTCTGCTGCCCTCTTCTCATTTTGCCTTCAGTCTTTTCCAGCATCAGGGTCTTTTCCAGTGAGTCATATATATATTTATTTATTTGGTTTCTCCAGGTTTTAGTTGCCACCATGTGGGATCTTTACTTGAGGAGTTCAAACTCTTAGTTGTGGCATGTAGGATCTAGGGTTCTGACTAGGGATCGAACCTGGGCACCTTGCATTGGGAGCATGGAGTCTCAGCCACTGGACCACCACCGGACCCCAGTCCTTTGCTCTTGTGCCCTGCATGTGTCACAGAATTTGCAGAGGTAAGAACCACCCCCCATGGCTATGTCCACCTTGCACCAACCTCTTTAAGTGTTGCTGCCTCCCTGAGATACTGTCAAATCACTGCTCCCTTTCTCTCCTTATCAACAAAAGTATTCATAGTAACACTGCCCATAATAGCCCCAAACTTGAAACAGTCCAAATGTTCATCAAAGGTAGAAAGGACAAGTAAATTGTGGTATAGTCACACAGTGGGGTATTATACAGCCCCAAGAGTGAACAAACCTACATGCCACACAATAACATGAATGAATCTCACAGTGTTAAATGAGAGAAACTAGAAACAAGAACATTTAGGAGAGTAGAATTTGTCACTGTAAAATATGTCTCTTTGGCATATTAATTGTTTTAACAACTTACTGACCAGACATGTATTAATATGTCTTTTGTTACCCAAAAGTTATCGACTGAAGTGTTTCAATATTCACTTACATAACAAATCACTGGCCACAGGCATTAGTTTCTACAAAAATCCCCTGGTCAGTATGTGTTAAACTATTATTTTCGGAGAAACAGCAGGCATAGAAAGCTTCCATCTCTGTACTTGGAAGAGAAGGATGACCAAAAATCTAGAAACCTATCTATGGAGAAGGCAGGGACTTAAATCTGTACCACAATCACCCTTGTTAACTGTGAAGGGAACCTTCCAGGGAACCTCCCATAACTGACTCTCCCACCCTCAGTCATCCTCTTTTGTGTTTAGCTGTAGATGATATTTAAGGTGAGGGCTTTGGCCATCTTGGTGAGTTATTCAGTATTCCTGGGTCTCTCCCATGTCTACCTTTAATAAATTTTTGTTTGATTGTCTCCTGTTAATCTGGTTCTTGTCAATTTGACTTTTAGACTAGCCATAAGAACTTGGAATTGTAAAGAAAAATTTCTTCCTCCTTAGCAAGTAAAAACTGTATGGGTTCATTTATATAAATTTTAAAAACAGGTGAAACTAATCTAAAGTATTTAAGGATACTAGTTGGAGGAAAGCAGAACATGCCACCCCCAAATATGCCTCTTTGGCATAAATATTGAGTTGACATATTTTTGAGAAAAAGTAGACAAAGGAGAGGGGCTTCCTAGGTGGCGCTGGTGGTAAAGAACCTGTTTCCCAAAGCAGGAGACATAAGAGACGCAGGTTCGATCCTTGGGCCGGGAAGATCCCCTGGAGAAGGAAACAGCAACCCACTCCAGTATTCTTGCCTGGAGAATCCCATGGACAGAGAAGCCTTGCGGGCTACGGTCCATAGAATCACAGCGTCAGACAAGACTGAAGCGACAGCCCGAACAGACACAGGAGAAGCTCTAAAATCAGAATAGAATTTACTCTCTTGTGAGGAAAATTTACATTCCTAAGGTTAATATCCATTTTTAAAGGTGTCTCTCTCTGTACCAGGAAGAGGAGAATAACTTTAAATCATAAGGAACTCTCACTGTGGAGAAGGCATGAACTTAAATCTACTAACATTCTGTGTTTTTCTGGGTAACCTTCCAGAACTGGTCTCCTTGCATACGTGGTCACTCGCTTCAGTCGTGACCCCATGGACTGTAGCCCACCAGGCTCCTCTGTCCATGGATTCTCCAGGAAACAATACTGGAGTGATTTGCTGTGCCCTCCTCCAGGGTATCTTCCCAACCCAGGGGTCGAATCCAGGTCTCTTGTATCTTCTGCATTGGCAGGTGAGTTCTTTACCACTAGCACTTACTCCATCTTGAAAATGGAATTTAAAGTGGTGCCTTGGGCCACGTTGGAGAGTTTTACTTAGTTTCCCTGGGTCTCTCCCATGTACACAGAAGGAATATATATAAATAAACTGTTTTTTTCCTCCCATTAATCTGTCTTTTATTACTGACAGTCTCAGCCAAGAGCTCAGAAGGGTAGAGGGAAATTTATTTTTCCTTGCTCATGTGGTTATTCAAGGGAAAGAATGTGCAAGAGGGCTTCTGGAACCCTGAACAGATTCCCTTTCTTGATCTGGATACTAGTTACATGTATGTGTTCACTTGGTGAAATTTAGTATAGCTACACACTTATGATTTGCACATTGTATATGTTATATTTCAATTAAAAGTTTACATTAACATGGTATCCCACTCTCCCTGGCCCCTCAGGGCCACTTCTCTTCAGTGAACTTGGGGTTTAGAAAAAATTCCAGGACGGGAGGTATCTTGTACTGACGTTTGCCTGGGGTGACCAACTTGTCCCAGCTTGCTTGGGACTTTCCCACTTTTTGTACTGAAGTCTCACATGCCAAGAACTCCCTCTAAGCAAGTCCTGGACAAACTGAGAGAGTTGGTCCCCCTATTTCAGTCTGCAAATACAAGTTTGAGAAGGAGCATAAAAAGAATTGATTAATCTTCTGGAATGAGGGGAGGAAGAACATACATTATGCTGTCAGTAAATTATCTCACCACAATATTTAGAGTTTACTCATGCCCATAATTAACAAAAGTTCTCTCTGTTTGGGCAATCAAAGGAACACTGTATCACTTTAAAAGTCAGAATCTACATTAATCTAAAAGCTTAGGGCACACATACACACAAAACCGACATCTGAACCTAGATCCAGAGGGAGATATTCAGTTGGAAAGTTTACTTTTAGAAAGGTCAAGTAATTCTCCCTGAAGTTCCTGTAGACAAGTGATTTTAGAGATAGAGGCCCCCTGAGATCTGAAGGAAATGCTGTTATAATACAAATAAACCTTCATGCAACCCAGCTGTGACATTTGATACCAGAGAGAATATGAATGAAAATATCCAGCACCACTCTGGCTTTTCTCAAATGCAAAGGGAATTGTCAGAGACAACTATAATTTGCAAAGACAAAAAACGAAACATGTGAATTTCCATTTATAGGTCAAAGGATGAAGACGCAGCTACCAGAAAGATTGAGTTCAATCTTAGCCAAACAGTTCCGAAATGAGAAGCCAGAGAAGACAGGACCTAGTTTAAAGGAACTTCTCAGTCAGTAAGTCCCTTAAACAAAGTATTGTTCCTTTAACGTCTTCCATTGTCCAGTGATTAAAATAGGCTCCCCACACAGCCCTGATTAAAAACATTTTCTGGGGCACATTTCTCCAATTCCAGTTCTATAGCACTTAATGTTCCCTCCAAAATTGCTTTGAGGAGAGCAATCTCGTGTCAGCGAAATAAATTCAAAAGTGCTTCCTTACAAGGGCTGAAGGAAATTCGTACCTTCAATCCCCAACTTGCAAAATACCAAGCTTTAGATTGGTTTTGGGAAAAAGTTCACAAAGTAAATTCAAGAAGCCTGATATTGAATGTGATAAGCTTTAGTGAGTCTATACACACATTTAGTCTTTAAAACTATCATTTTAAAATAGGTGATTACCAATATTTTTCAACAGAATGTACCTTTTTTACCCAAGTAAACTATTTGGAGAGTATGTTTGATAAGCATTAGCTTTTATAGACTGTCTGCTTTTCAGAGGCAATACTTTAAACTTTTGCCTTCACAACTTCTTGACACACTATATATTTAAATCCTGCATGCACACAACTTAGTATTCAGACCTCAAAGGGACCCCATGTGGGTTTATGGATCTTATCTGTCTAGTGCCTTCTAGTACTCTGCCCAGCATACACATCTTCCTCCACTGGACAGTCTTTCTGGTTTTGTTTTTTTGTTTTGGTGTTTTTTTTTTTTTTTGGCTGCATGGCACTCACAAACCCTTGCCCCTTGCAGTGGAAGCTCAGAGTCCTAACCACTGGACAGCCAGTGAAGTCCCTGGACAATTTTTCTGGATTCATGGGTGAAAGGAAACAGAATTTGCCACCCCAACATATGCCTCTTCAGCATACTGACTTGGGGGACCTGATTATTATTATTTTTTTCTCATTTCATAAAACTTCCTTTATTCTGGGGTAAAAAACACGACTATCAGCTGAGGTAAGGGTCAGTATGAGCCTTATTTCTTCTAAGGAATCCTGTAAAGGTTACCTGTCTAGATGAATGGCCTCAGTTCTCATTCTCACCTGGCTATTCAGCTTTTGACTTAGACTTCAAACTGAAGATGTCCAAAACTAGGTTCCTGCTCCAATCTGCCAATGTCTGTGTCCTGTGCCCTTTATCTCAAAGGGAAAAACAGGCTTATAGCTGCTCAGGCAAATTCTAGGTTCAGTCCTTTATCTCTCACCACCTGACTTAAATAGTGGCTGGTGAGAACATACCTGAATCCAACCAGTTCTCTCCAGCTCAGTTCCATCAACCAGTCCAAACTGGCCCATGCCTGGGTGGTCGCAGCCACCTCCTCTGGTGTCTCCTTCCTGCCCATCTCTTTTCCACCAGGTGGTTTTAAAAGCAAGTCCGAATGTGTCTTTCCCCAGCTCGGAACCTTGGGAAGTCCCCATCCCCTTGGAAGAAAACTGATTCTTAGCGATTCTTCCTTTTACCTGAAGCTGCAGACTAGGACTAACCTAGTGAAGTTGCTTAGTCATGTCCAACTCTTTGGGACCCCATGGACTGTAGCCTACCAGGCTCCTCCATCCATGGGATTTTCCAGTACTGGAGTGGGTTGCCATTTCCTTCTCCAGGTCTTACCTGGGAGCCCTTAAAAATAGTCATGCTGTGAATGGAGCTGAGCTGAATGAAATCTGCATCCTTAGTGAAGGGGTCTGCAAATTGTTGAGCTGATGATTTTTGAGAGACTTCAGACAGGAGAATCTCTCAAAATAGAGAAGATGCACTTTTGTAAGAAACATTTACATGTATAAAGGAAATCTCCATTTGTCAGGGCTCCTTTTTCTTTGCTTCAGAAAAAGGAGGATGACTTTGAAGTCTCTAGAACCTATCATCAATGGAGAAGGCAGGGGTTTAAATCTGCAGAACAACCTTACCCTTGATTCCTGTGCTTCTCCAGATAGTCTCTCATAACTGGCTGCCCTCCCGTCCCCCCAACATCCTCCTTTCTCTTGACTTGGAGGTGGTATTTAAGGTGGTGGCTTAAGCCATTTCAGGGAGTTACTCACTTTTCCTAGGTCTCTCGCATGTATACAGGAGGAAGATATGTTACTAAATTTATGTTTGTTTTTCTCCTGTTACTCTTTTATTTACAGAGGAGTTCTCAGATAAGAACCTGGAAGGCTAGAGGGAAAATTAGTTTTCTTCCTCTATATGCACAATGATATGAATTAGGACAGGTTGCTTCACCTGTGTCTACTTTGGAACAGATCCCTCACAGCCTTTTTCATGTGTGACTCTAATTCTTCCCTCCAAATGGATCCATAGCTTAGCACAATTCTGGGGAGTATCATTCACATACTTGATCCAAAGGGTGCCATTCAATTAGAGTTATATGCTGTGTAGACCCTGCCTCACCCTCCAGTTCTATTTCTGTGCACTTGAAATGGGTCACTTGTTCACATTGCCTTTAAAGCCATGGCTTCCATGAATTTTTTTTAAAATATTTAATTTTTAAAAATTATTTTTGGTTGCACTAGGTCTTTGTTGTAGTACACAGGCTATCTCTAGTTGTGGCCAGCAGGGGCTACTCTTCATTATGGTGCTCGGACTTCTCATTGCAGTGGCTTCTCACGGGCTCTAGAGGGTAGCTCAGTAGTTGTGGTGTGCGGGCTTAGTTGCTCCATGGCATGTGGAATCTTTCCGGACCAGGGATGGAATTGATGTTCCCTGCATTGGCAAGTAGATTCTTAACCTCTAGACCACCAGGGAAGTCCCTCCATAAATTTTTGATTGTTTACCCTATTACTAAAAAGATTTTTGATCACACTCTCTAATATACATGTGTGTCTGTGTATGTCCCTTTATAAAATATATACTTAGGCACACAAACACGGTAAAGAATTTTTAAATGCTTGAAATAGAAAATAAGCATGTGTAGAACCTCTAACAATTTTTGAGATCATCAGATTGGATGCAAAAGCAAGATCCAAATATGTGGCCTTCAAAACCCCAGTTTGGATTTAAAGATTATTGTTGTTTCTGTTCAGTCACTCAGTCATGTCTGATTCTTTGCAACCCCATGGACTGCAGCACAGCAGGCTTCCTTGTCCATCACCAACTCCTCGAGGTTGCTCAAGCTCATGTCCATCGAGTTGGTGCTGCCATCCAACCATCTCATCCTCTGTCATCCCTTCTCCTGCCCTCCATCTTTCCCAGGATCAGGGTGTTGTCCAATGAGTCAGCTCTTCACATCTGATAGTTTCAGCTTCAGCATCAATCCTTCAAATGAATATTCAGGGTTGATTTCCTTTAGGACTGACTGGATTTAAAGATGCAAATAAGTTAAAAGTGTAAGCAAAGCATAGAGAAATATATACCATATCAAAATAACACTTATCAAAATAAAGCTACAGTGGTTATATTAATTGTTGTTGTTTAGTTGCTAAGTCATATCCGACTCTTTTGCTTCCTCACGGACTGTAGCCCACCAGGTTCCTCTGTTCACAGGATTTCCCAGGCAGAAATACTGAGTGAGTTGTCATTTCCTTTTCCAGGGGATCTTCCCTGCTCAGGGATAGAACTCACATCTCCTGCATTGCCAGGCAGGTTCTTTACCCCTGAACCACCAGGGAAGCTCAATTATATTAATATTACAGTAAATTTCAGGGAGAAAAATAGTACCAGCTGTGAAGAGGGAGACAAACCTTCAGTCTGTAATAGAGTGTTCCTACTAAACAGCTTTCCCAGAAATGTGTAACATGGCAGATTGCTTGTGGGGAATTCTGGGACTTTGGCTCCCATCATCATTATTTCCTTCTTGAAGACTCAGCAAATACTATGTATCACTTTGGACACTAAGAGGAAAGAAGCCCTTTATTAACTAGAGCACATA